>HG992177.1:11035000-12235000 GCA_905220545.2 Melitaea athalia
CAAAAACTTCCCATGTAAGTCAGTCTTCGAATAAACAGGTAATTAATAGAGCTAATTCAAATGAATAAGCAATTGGAAGTTTAATAATCAAAACGAAATTAATTCTGAAAAATAAACAAAAACAATTCTGTCTTAACAGTTGTCGTAAGCACTTACTCTTACTCTTTTTTCTTTGATTTTGTAATTGGAAGTGTCTTTGTATAATATGCTTTTTTAAGGGAATAGCTAACTGTAGTCAAATATACTTACCCTACCCGATTCTAAATACCTACTTATTTTCAATCACCTCGAGGTGGATAACTTGAACTAAGTACGTATAGCATTAAGCATACCAGAAACTGGTTACGATTTTGACCTCCGTAAGTATCAGAAAATATAGATATTTTCTGATACTTGCGGAGAGAGTTAATCTGTTATGTTCATTTGCCCGAACTTTATTCAACTCTTTAGCTTTTCGACTTTGCTCTTTTAAAGACATGTGCTCATAATACTTTTGCTGCGAAACAGCAAGGTCGGAGGCGTTCTCAGCTTTGGCTCGGTCATATTTATGGAACATTAAACATTGGTTCTTCTTGGGTTTAGAAAAATCTAAATTGTTCTGAGTACAAAAATGTTGCGATACACATTGATGGAAACAGGCGTTTTAGATGCATTTTTACATGCATTGCATGCATTTTGGAGATGGAAAGATTGCTATCTAAATACATTTTAGATGAAGTTTTCCTGCAATAATGCGACTCCATCTTAGGGAAAGCCTCGATGGGTTCTTTGACGAATTCTACTTCTATTTCTTTTGTTTTATTGACTGGTTTGTTCTATCGGCTGGCCGATATCGGACTCGACCTCGTGATCAGTCGCATAAAGAGTTTAGGGCTTCGTGTTAGAATTGACAAGACCGAAGCCCTCCTCTTCCGCGGGACCGGACGCCAGGGACCCTCACTGGGGGCTACCATGCAGATAGGAGGGGGGAGGGTCAGCATGAGCCCCCAAATCAAATATCTGGGGCTCATCCTCGACGGAGGGTGGACCTTCGGCCCACACTTCGAAATAGTGGGACCGAAGATTGTGAAGGTGGCGAGTGCACTGTGCAGACTCCTCCCGAACCTCAGAGGACCCAGCGCCGCCTACAGGCAGCTGTATTCCGGTGTCTGCCGGAGTATGGCGAAGTACGGTGCCCCGGTTTGGGCGGATCACCTCACTAGGAGAAATAAGGCTGCGCTACGCTCTGCGCAGAGGGCCATCGCGGTGAGGGTAATCTGGGGGTACCGTACGGTATCGTGGGCTGCAGCTACTGCTCTGGAGCTCTGTGGGAGCTCGTAGCAGAGGTTCTTGCCGAGTCCTACTCATACGTCTCGGGTAGGAGGGGCTCTTGATGAGAACTCCACGTTGGACGGGATCCTACAGGTGCTCCGGATAGGGCAGGAAGCGCTAATGCGGAGGTGGGGTAGAACCTGGTGGAGAAGCCGTATGGCACACGCTTAACGGCTGCCCTGCACCCGGTCCTTGAGCGGTGGATGAGCCGAAAACACATGCCCCTTACCTTCCGTCTGACGCAGGTTCTCACCGGGCACGGTTGCTTCGGTGACTAACTGTGTCGGGCGGCCCACAGGGAGACGACGTTGGACTCTGCCCAGCACAACCTCAAGGTGTGCCCGAGATGGGCGGCACTGCGTCAGGGTCTGACGTCGGTCCTCGAAGGGGACCTGTCGCTCTCGAGCGTTATCACCGCGATGCTCGGTGACGACGAGTCCTGGAAGGCGATGGTCTCCTTCTGCGAGACAGCTATGTCCCAGAAGCAGGCCGACGAGCGGGTGGGAAAGGAGGCTGCCGACGTGGCTTCCACCCGCGGGTGACGAATGGGGGTGCGTAGGAGGCGCTACATAATGCGCTTCCAGTAACGCTCCTGAGCCCGTGTTGGGCCGGGATGGGAACCCGGTCCTGCTAGACACGGCGTCATCGGGACTGTTCAGAGGTGAGCTGGACAGTCGCCATGGAGGAGAAGTCTGGCCTTTTCGCCGAGGCCAGCCTGTCGCTGGAGGTATCCTGTTGCCTGCAGATTCGGTACCCTCCAACTAAAGCGGCTGAAGGCTCCCACAGGGATTTAGTGCGATATTAGCGCCCCCAAGTGCTGAGTCCGACATAAGGTCTAGGACTGCCTACCCAGATGTCCTGGATATCACCCGTAAATGGGTTCCCCTACGATATCAAAAAAAAAATGCTTGCAATAAATGATTTTAGGGAAATCTTAAATATGATTTAGATAAAATTAATTTCGATAAAGTTCATTAAGATTACTTATTGTGTACTTGTGATCAATTATTCACAACAGAAAGTAATTAAATGCAAATAATGAACTTTATCGAACCTAATTCTAAGCTATTTATGCTACACTTGTTTCGATAAAGTTAATTACATGGTAAAAATGAGTTCTGTATAATATGTATCTTGTTATTTTAATAATTATCGATTTAATAAAAATAACTTGTACAGCTTAGTGAATTTTTTGTAAATGCCTGATTTCCAAAGTTGCAGTTATTGATTTAATGGTAAGGCCGTAGCGCCAAAAATTGACTAGATAGAAATTTGTGGGTTTTTGCCTTTTGTAGAATGTGTCAAAAGAAGTCCACTATAGATAAAAACGCATTTAGTGACTTTTTGCAGTTAATGACTTCCTGCAGTAAGCCGACGAAACGTAATATCCATGCTATTTCTAAAAATGTTAAAGCGCTAATCTCTTTATTCAATGCAGCTTACACGAATACATCATAGAAATGGATATTTTACTTGTTAACGGTAGTCCTGTATAACTTAAGTTAAACGTATTTTAAAAATTAACATAGACCCTAGTTTCATACCACGTCTTTTAAACATTATAAATAAGAATTGTAGGTAAGATCGTAACAATTCAACAAGACTTATCTACATTTAAAATTGTTTTGGCCAAGAATTCACCGTGAGACATGAAAGCTCTTATCTATTATTTTACATTATACATACATATATTACATTTTTACTAATTTGATTTTAGGTGTATTCAAACGCAATATTGTAACTTTAATAATTTCAGGACAAATTTTATATAGATTGTGGCTATGATTGCGGGCGCGGCTAATGGAATGATGCACCGATAATGTGAGTCGTGAGCGGCGTCGATGAAAGTAGTTTTGCGCGTCGCTATGGCCGCTGACCCAAAGCTTCCTGCACCGCCTTGAGCATCACAACCAGCGCAGCGGTGCAGGCTTTGATTTTTTACAACTAAAATATTTATTTCATTTCTAACGAGAATCTTCTCAAGATTAATTAATGCGCACCGCCTATTAAAAAGCCAGTTCTAAAGAGTTTCTATATTTCATTTTAATTTTAGTAATTATTATGTAATAATTATTTTCTAGTACATGCGAAAATACTTGGCAAAACCAAGTACCAATACTGTTACGTTTTGTATTTGTTTTGTCTAAAACCGCATTGTTTTAGAATTTCTTTATGTATTTATTTACTTATTTATAGAACACCAACAAATTATACGCGGTATTTCAAGTAAATCATAGAGTTACAGTAAAGTCGAAGTGTTACGTTAGTGTATGACTACCATAGACTAATAACATACATAAATAACTTACACATTGCTAAAACTTAAGATAATGTTGTACAATACAAAAAGCTACAATAAAATATTAAAACAGAAAAAAAATGAAAGAATTAAACAAAAACAATTTGTAATAATACTAAAAACGGCCCACAATTAAGCTGACTGTTGATAAATATAATTTAATATATTTTTTAAGCTTAACAATAGTGTCGTTAATATATAATATGTCTAGATTTTTTGAAATACTGCTGTGTGATTTCATTATTCTGTTCAAAGGTCCCTGATAACCCAAATTAGATTGTATTTTTATATGTCTACAGTCTAACTATTCAGCAATCAGTTTTATAAACGCGCCAATCCCAAAATGAATTCATTTTAAGAATCCATTTTCAAATTTGATGTAACATGTTTTATTTCATACAAACTGCAGTAGTTTATTATACAAAAATATTTTGATTATGTACCTACTTTATGCGAAAATTTTAAGATGCCACACATAATTTTTATTTAAAAAAATTGAATGATAATAATAATCAATACATAGAGCTACTTGCATTAATGTATGCAAAGCTTACCCAACAAAAACTTTGATTAATAGCAAAGTCAAGGTTCGCTTAAATTAATATTAAAATCATAAAATTGGGCATATATTGATTACTTATTTAACTATAAAATTGATTAGCAAACTAATTACGAATTAAACTCGTCAAAACCGAAAACAAGTTGCTTAAACAAGTGTAAGTAATATTTTATTCATTACCTCCGTCACAACAAGCACGGCAAATAAATTACATCTCGAGGTCAAATGGTGAATCAATAATTATGATGCATTGATAGACGATGAGCACCGCGAAGAAAGTGTGCACAAAACGGCGATCGCTTAATTGACGGGCTAAAAATTAAATGTACAAACATGTCCAATTTGAAAAATAAGAGTGAATAATTCGAACGAGTTATTAATTGCTTTGAGGAATTCATTGTGAAGCTCATAATATTTGAGTGTTGTTTTCCGTCGAGTCTGAAATGCGTGTGATGCGAAACAAACATTAACCGTAATACGACGTCGATGGCACGCCACCGCTGCCCCACGCAGCCTCGCTCTGAGTCACGAGAGTTGTTTCGACGCGAGAGTCACGTTAAGCGATCGTGATGTGTCTAGATAATAGCACAAGCGCTGCTCCATTTGCATGATCTATGGGTAATCATGTTGATTTGTCATGTGTGTATTCTAACTTTCCTTTTCAGTAACGCTACCTTTATAAGTCTCTTTAGTAAGAAATAAAAGGTTAAAAGACTGCTTGTATCATTTATAAAGCAATATTTTCCAAGTGTATTTATTACATCACTTACTTTTACATCACATATCTTATTGTATGAAATGTCACAGGATTAGAGACAAAAAATACTCTTTTAAGATTTCATATTTATTCATTATTCACATGAGAAATTTGAAATCATACATTTTCGACACTTCAAAAAAACTTTAATGGAGTATTTATAACGAAATTGCATACAATTATCTATTCTAAATTTCGTAGCCAGGTAGTATTTTTACATAAAAAGTGAAAAGTTTAATTATTTTGTTCATTCCATAACTGCTACTTATAAAATCGCACTTAAAATACATAAAAAATAAAAAATAAAATAAATTTATGCCAAAAGCTTATACAGATTAACAATAAGATATAATATTACTTGAAACGAAGGCAACATTACGGCTGACCCAATATAATCACGGTTCATAACTGTTTGATCGAAGAAAGCATCGCATTTAAATAGGCACTTAACCAACATTTTAAAAATATCAAATCGTGAATTTTATATTCAGTTGTACCTACTTAATAGAAGCAAATACCTTCTATGCGTAAAAAAATTACGATTACAGTTACTGTTATGCTAGTAAAAAAATATAAATCCTCGTATGAATTTGGATGTTTAAAAGAAGACTTCATTTGAAATCATTATTTAAGTCTCTCTTGTTTTCGTAAAAAGGAAACCACTTATAACTGTCACGGCAGCTGTCTAAAAAGTAGGTATTTTAACAAATTTTTCCAGGTATTTTTATCGCATCATTTAATTCTTTACAAATACTAAACAAAAGCGAGCGTTTTAATTGTATTTGTATCGGTCGATCGCTACAGTGTGATAATACGGTAAGTCAGGCGTGGGTGCTGCCTCCGAACAGCGAACCGGATCTAAGTCAGAGATAAATCATGTCCGGACCGAAACGAGCTCACCGATCGGACCTCGTACTACACGTTTTCTTGTATTACTTGTCCGAGATACTACAAGTACTTATTATATTTAAACATTGGCATTAACGACATAAACTCTGACAAAATCTGACTTGATTTATAAACACAACTGATTTTTTTTATATAACTAGGTCGGCGAACAAGCGTACGGCTCACCTGATGGTAAGCGATTATCGTAGCTTATAAACGTCTGCAACACCAGAAGCACCGCAAGCGCGTTGCCGACCCTATCCTCAATTCCCCCCAGGAGCTCTGGTCACCTTACATACCAACAGGAACACATCAATGTTTGAGAACAATACCTAACTATTATTTAGCTGTGATCTTCTGTAAAGTCGAGGTTCTACCCCAGTCGAGTTGCTCCATCTTTTGAGCAGGAAATTTCCTGCTATGCTCTACCTCAGTGAAAATGATTAGCACTGTTACATTTTAACAAGACAATTGTATACCAAAAGGTAAGGTAAGTAATATTCGTGTAGAGAATTTTCGGACGGCATTTAGTATTTGTTTTGAAAAGTTAATTCTTAGGTTAATCAATTTAAGCATTATATCCACAATAAAGTTTAAACGATTTATTTTAAGTTATAATAAGACGCGTGTCTAAGGTCAATTTCATACATGTATAAAATTAGACAACTGATCAATATCAACGAAAGTTCTATTTAAGGTTTGGATTTCCATTTCCTTTGTTGTACCGATCAAGTTAAAATATCCAGAAACCTTAAGTCAAAAGCCGCCTACCAAAACCAACACAATTTATATTTTCAAATTTGGTTATCTAAATTGCCTGTTAATATTACCAAAATGGCCCAACCATAATAGCTTATACTTTTGACCTATAAAATTATATGATATAATGTGAATGCGAATCTCATCATTGTCATAAACTGAAGTTAAAAATTGTATGTTTCAAAAACATTATGTTTACTAATCAATCGAAGTAAGTCCGCTGCACCAGAAATATATGCATATATATAATACGTATTGTTATGTAAGTACTTTTATTAAATATTGCATATTGGCCAGGAGAAGTGCCTTATTCAATTTCTAATAAAAAAATCATACATAGGCG
The DNA here is from genome assembly GCA_905220545.2 of Melitaea athalia. Classification (NCBI taxonomy): domain Eukaryota; kingdom Metazoa; phylum Arthropoda; class Insecta; order Lepidoptera; family Nymphalidae; genus Melitaea; species Melitaea athalia. The sequence continues at coordinate 11,041,917 of HG992177.1, forward strand.
TGAATTTGAATATATTATAAAATTTATTTAATAGATACCTAATAAGGTACCTGCGGCAAATAAGGCCCACCTAACTTTAAAACTAAAAAACTCAGAAATTATTTTAAAATAGTTTAAAAAAATGAGTTCAGTAGAAACTTTAGTTATTTAAGATAATATTAAAAGATAAAAAGTAGTATAGAAATCATCATGGAAAGAAATATAACAGTTTCTAACAACTCTTGCCAGGGGCCTTATTAAACTACCACTGTATATTAAGGCCCAAAAATAGAATTTTCCTTTCTTATGAAAATGAATCATATTCTAAATCAGACTTTCAGTAAGGAACTTCGGAATTAAATTATTATTATTATTAGATTTATTTAGAAATATGGTGTGTGGTTACGGCACTAAAGAATATATCCGTCCCCTCTCATCCCGTGGGTGTCGTAAGATGAGACTAAGGGATAACACAGTTCCACTACTACCTTGGAACTTAAGAAGCCGACCGATGGCAGAAAAACCATCCAACTGCTGGCTTTGAAATACACAGGCCGAAGACGGGTAAGAGCATCTTCGATGTGACAAAGCCAGCCCTGCGGTTACCAACCCGCCTGCCCAGCGTGGTGACTATGGGCAAAACACATGAGTTCACGCCATTTTTGGAGCGAACTTGTGAACTCCTTTTTGTGCCAAAACAGTCTGTTGATTATGAACAGTCAACCGGCATCCCTTTTCGTCTACATTGTAAAGTTTTCCGTATGTGTTACTTATATCCAGTTCGTGTTCGTCATATAATTTTTTAATTTCTTCAAATTTTTGGCTTACAATTCGTCTGTTCAATTTTTCTGCACTGGCTGGATTCATGAACTGTGCCTTTTTTGAAATTTCTGGATGCCGCTTCAAAAACATCTTTAGCCAGTCTTTGCCAGCAAGGCCAACATCTTTGTTTAAGTTATGTTTTATGGCGTTATGGCGTAAGTGACATCCCAATATTTGCAAATCTTATGATTCTATTGACAATATCGCGTTCTTGAGCTTCATTTATTATTGAACTGCGTCCTAAACGTCTCATTATATTTCCACTTTTCAAGTTGTGCCTAAGCGTAGGTCTGGGTATGTTATATCGGTCTGCTGCACCATGCTGCGTCAACTGCCTTCGTTCTACAGCTGCCATAGCAGAACGCAAGTTTTCTTGCGTTCACTGAGACCGTCCTGGAGGCATATCCATTCAATTTGTTGATAGAAAAAATATGTATAGTTGTATAATAAAGGTAGGGTAATAAGGCCCATGGCCTACACCAGTGGGCCTTTTTAGCCGCTGAGCATTATTTTATAAAACCATCAATTTAGGACAAAAATAGCTCTGACTTTCGATTAAAACCATATAAATTATATACTATTATGTCTAATGTTTAATAAAATTACGTTAAATTATTGATTAATAGCAATTGAATCAAAATACTAACATTTCTTTATCGCCAATAATTATAAATCCAAGTGATGTAGCGTAGCCTGTCACAAATCGTTCGCTACTGGCAAGATGGTGGCGCATACCGTCCGCAAGCTAACGTCACGGTATACTTATCGGTCTTATGCATGTGTGAGTTAAGTTTGAATCGGAATAGAAGTATTTTAGCGCGAGTTTTCAAATGTGGGCCTTATTAAACCCCGGGCCTTATATGCCGCAGGTACCTTATTCAATTTCATGTACCTACTTATTCTTCGATAAATGCTAAGTTAATAGCATATTTGAAATACATAGTGAGAAATCCAATGTGTTAATATTCTATTCATAATTGTAGTTCGACAAGTCAGGTTATGTTAACGAAGCAACGCTAAATATTATATTTAAATCTTTTAGCGTTTTCTCGTCGTAAAGATATTTCAAAATGGACAACTATTTGTATAGTAGCAGCATGTTACGCATAATATATTAAAAAAGTAATGTGTAGTGGTTTTTAAGTGTGTACTATTAGGATCCAATAATTACGCTTTGTAGCCTTAGTAAAGTGCGGAGAAGGCACTAAGGCAGTTTCCACGCGATGCGATGGCGCGGCGGTGCGTCGCGAGCACCGCACCGCGTCTGCGTCATCGACATCACTGCGAACGCCGAGCGGCCACTGCACCCGCTTCGATTTCACTTTTATTAGCAATCTACTTAATTGGATACCAGTGTTGCGGTTTTATTCATTCTACAGATTCATCTCAGCAGTATTTCGGGTACAGTAGAATGGAAAGACGCCTTTGAACCGTTGTGAAGTAGATAATAATAAAAAACAAGTATGCTTTAGACCACCCGACTGAAGTAAAACTCACGAAACATAACTCTCTCTTTCTATCTTGACTAAATTATATCTCCCTTAACTTCCGTTCGCCTCGCACGATCACACTTTTCATAACGCTCTCGTTACGCATTCACCAGCTTACTCCCCAAGTCAAGCGGCCGTAAAGAAGTTTTACTTTAAAAACGAGTGTACCTACTTTAGAACACCGACTGAAGTAAAACTTCATTAGCAATAGGCCAAAGTTAGGAAAAAGCTTCAAAAGTGTTTTGTTACAATACTATATCGTATTTTGCGTTAAATTTATGACATTTATAAACAACGTTTTGGTCATTTTGAAGTAAAACTTCTTTACGCACGCTTGACTTGGAGAATAAGCTGTTAAATGCTTACGAAAAGTGTTATCGGCCAACGCGAACGAAAATTAATGGAAGAGGAAGGTATAAGTTAGTGAAGATAGAAAGAGAGAGAATTACGTTTCGTAAATTTTACTTCAGTAATGTGGTCTAAAGCACACGCGTTTTTTTTCTTAATGACTCTAAAACTTATATAGGTACAGTATAGTAAGTATTTGAACGTTTATATATACTTCCAGTATATAATTACGTACCTATTCATTGGCGTTTATATATTATATTATATCTATATATATAAAAGAGTAACCCACCCATTGACTCATCACGATATCTCTGGAACCATAAGGCGTAGAGACTTGAATTTTGGTAGGAATATTCCTTTTGCCGAGTAGAGGTCAGCTAAGAACGGATTTTACGAAATTCCACCCCTAAGGGGGTTAAAAGGGGGTTGCAAGTTTGTATGAAAGTCCTATGTTTTTGAAGTAAGAGACTTGAAATTCAAAGTGTGTAGTATATTTAGTATCGGCATTTCACCCGTGCGAAGCCGGGGCGGGTCGCTAGTATATATATATATTTTTAAATTATAGGAAAATATTAACACCAATCGTGCCGGATTTTGTTATAATTCATTCAATAGTTTTGGCATAAAGCGCTGCCAAAATACTTATATATAAAAAAATGAAAAAAGTAAATTTTGCTTTTAGTTGCTCCACGGTTGCTCCAATAAAACATTAAAATGTCATCAACGTACAGAATAGAACCTGTTACACTTTTAATACAATTATAGATAAGAGTAAACATTACAGGTTCTGTAACGTTCTCTTAATTATTAAAGACTTAATATATCAGTGATCAGGAAGACGATTTAAATTTCAATCTAATTAAAGTAACTACTTTACGTTATCTTTTACTATTACATTAAAAATTATTATAATATTCTTTAATCCGTATAAAATTAAAGTTGTTTGTTGAAAATATTTATTGTAAAATACTTGTAATTGATATGAATTAGAAATAGCAATAAGGAAATTAATACAAAATATATCCATATCAGTACTTCCAACAAGCAAATATTTATCTGAATAAGTCTCCGTGACAAATGTTCCGGCTCTACGCTAAATGCTGAAGGTCAATTGAACAACTGGAAAACACAGTGAATAAAGTTTATACCTAAATCTGAGATCGTAATCCCACGCTCGAGACACCGATTATAGAAATAATCAAGTTTTTTTTAAATTCTAGTAAACATTCTGTGCGCTACAATCTATCTCTATCATAACAGGGATACTGATATTCATTGCTAATAAAATACATATTTTATTAATTTAACCATCAGTACCTTTAAACCAGTTGTAGTTTGGTTTAAAGTTACTAATGGTTAAATTAATAAAAATAAACCTTTAAAAATAAAATCTTTTATTGTTTGTGATATTACATATGTGTACTAAAAATTTAAGTTAACATTATTTTATTACCAAAAAATAAATTTAAAAACGGATATTTACCATGTTTTTTATTTTCATTTTGCGGAGCTCGATATTTCGACATTATCTACGAATGTCTTGTTCACGAGACTCTCTTAAATATCGCGTTTTTGAATTTTTTTTTATATGTACTAAGTAATAGAAATTTTTAAATTGCTATAATACAATCATCAAATACTATTGCTTAAATTACAATTCTTATATCTACCTATGACCTATGGAAGTGAATGTTGGGTTTGGCAGAAGAAGAATGAAAGGTAGATTGAATGCGGTAGAGATGCGCTGGTTACGTAATATGGACTGGTTGATAGAGTAAGAAATAATGTGATAAGGGAAAAATGTGGCTTGAAAGAAGATGTGGTTATGAAAGTAATAAAGTGGATGCTGCGTTGGTTTGGACATATTGAAAGGATGAGTGAGAGTAGGGTTAAGAAAGGTATTCACAAAAGTAAATTGGCGGGCGTGGTTCAGAAAGGCCGTCCAAGAAGGACTTTCGAGGATCAAATCCGAGAAGTCCTGGAAATCGGCCAAGTAAGAAGAATCGCCAACAGTGTATGACTGTAGGTGAGGCACGAGAGGTTTGTCACGATCGTGGCAGGTGGAGGGACGTAATCTCTGCCTATCCCTCTGGGATACAGGCGTGAACATATGTATGTATGTATATCTACTATAATATATCTTATATCTACTAATATTGTAATAAATAAAATTGAGAAAGTTAATGTTACAGTTTAAATTGTTCTGTTGTATTTTGATACTTGTGTTACATCATAATTTTTTTATTTCTTTTTAATACGCTGTTGGGCATAGGCCTCTTTTCCCATGTAGGAGAAGGATCAGAGCTTACTTAATCCACCACGCTGCTCTTTTTTATATTTTATTATAAAAAAAAGTTCTAAATAAAAAAATTGGTTGTCTGTAAGACGATCTACGTAAGATTGCTGGTGTAGGCTGGATGAGGATTGCGGAAAACCGGGATGACTGGCGCGAACTTGGGGAGGCCTATGTCCAGCAGTGGACTGCAATAGGCTACAAAGCCAGCCCTGCGGTCACCAACCCGCCTGCCCAGCGTGGTGACTATGGGTAAAACACATGAATTCACGCTATTATTGGCGCGAACTTGTGGAGGCCTATGTCCAGCAGTGGACTGCGATAGGCTGAAATGATGATGATGATGACATCAGCTATCTGCCAGTAAAAGTCCCGTCAAAATCGGTCCAGCCGTTTCAGAAATTAGCCGGAACAAACAGACAGACAGACAGACAAAAATTGTAAAAAATGTTATTTTGGTATATGTACCGTGTATACATCCATATGCATTTAGTAAAAAGCGTTTATTTTAATATTAAAAACAGACACTCCAATTTTATTTATAAGTATAGATATAGATAACAAATATTTCAAACGACATACATTTTTGAACTTGCACTGTCAATAATGAACACTTTTGATTCGCGGGTCACGCGCAGTCATAGCGCCTGCAACGTCGTTGAAATATTGGGTGTTTCGAAATAATAATCGCGGTAAGTCCCGCAGAATTAAGTGTTTATTGTGAGTAACATTTTTATAAATATAAATGTTCATATATACTAACAAAGATCATGTGCGTGAGTGTATCGAACGAGTATTAAATATATTTAAATGATTGACCATGATAATTCATTAAAATACCTAATGATATCTTATCTTTGTTGCTCTATTTTTAAACGACTTCAAAAAAAGAAGGAGGTTCGCAATTCAGCTGGTTTTTTAATGTATGCTACCTCAGAACTTTTGATTGGGTTGACCGATCTACGATTTTTTAAAATCGAAAGGGGATGCGTGTCACGTAATCCTATTGAAATTTAATCGAGATCTGACAAGCACTTTTTGAGTAATCTCTAATAATGCATATTTACGAGTACTTGACCATTTTTTCGTCGACACCGTTCGTTACACCTCACAACTTTATTGGGTGGACTGATTTCGATGATTTTTTTATTTATCGATAGCTTATCGCATAGTTTAATTTAAATTTGATAGTTTCATTAAAATTAAGATTTAATGAGTATTTTTTGAGTAATCTTTGATAACGCGTATTTACTTGACTATTTTCGTCTACCTACGTTGTATTAATTATCGATGCAATTAAAGTCGGTTTTTTTTCATTTGCGAGCAAACACAATTATTTTGTTAGCATTGTCCATTTTATAGATCAACTTCCGCGTCAGTCTCACTGAAGGACGTAGGTATAATTGTCAAAGTCTATTTTATCTAGTTTAAATATGATCTAATTTAATAAGATAGATAAGAATAACAGTAAACTTATATATGTACCTACTGTAGTTTCATTTTAGGATTCGTTAGCCTTTTAGTTTATAAGTGAGAGTAAAATGATAAAAATAATTTCTCCAATGAAGCTCTATGCGAATTTACAAACAAAAATATCAAACGGAACTATTTTTAAACATACGGCGTTCATAGAGCTTTCACTTACACTCAATCACTGAATATTTCGACAAAAAACCAGTTCTTAATTCGACAAGTTAGGGTATTTGCTATGGTCCAAGGTATAAATTTATTTAACCACACTAACGTACACCTAATCAACAGGAATTGAAGATTACAATGAATATCTACGAGAAAATCTGAATATCCATGGGAATGTCCCAAATTTTTATGATTTGATGGAGTTTACAAATGAAAAGATATTGGGGATATCTAAAATAACCACAATAAAATAATAACAATAAAAAAGAAACCTCGCATGTTGAAATATTTAGTTATTAACGTTTAGTTAATGAAATTCATTTTTTCATTTCTTATCTAAATTTCGCTTTAATAAGCAATAAAATAAAATAGACTTTGCATAAAATGCAGCGACAGCTAAATTCGTTTGTTTGTCATAAATTTAGCATGCTAATAGCTTAGTTTATTGATTGCATAACCTTTCTGATAGTCAATTTAAAAACATCGATTAATTTATAATTAATTATAAGAAATTCTTATGCGTGATGAACTGAGAACACTGAACGTGAGAATATGACTTACAAATATGGTAAAATTAAAAAATTTTGTTTCCGGTTTGGATGTTTGTCCTTGTGGGTCTCCCCATCATGCCTCAGAGATCATGTTAAACTGTCGGTCCCGAATGTTATCATATAGATACACCTGATAGCAATCATTATTACTATAGTAGGGAATACTCGTATATCCGCCGCAGTGGTAGAGTATGGTTGATTTAGTTCGGTTATTCGTCTACTTGGAGAAAGAAGCTTATGATCAGTAGTATGATGTTACAGACTGAATTGTGATTGTGCGTGATGAACTCTGAATACTGAACCTGAGAATATAGCTTATAAATATTAAAAACTTTTTCGTACGTAGTGATTTTAACAACTAAGTGCGTTTTTTATTATTATTATTATATTGCTTTAGCAAGTCTGTTATTCCAAAGAAAACGATACGTCATAAAATATTACGAATTGTTAGGGCAAAACAATAAAATATAATAATAAACGCGGATTTCTTGTATTTCCGTAAATACTTCATTTCACATAATTATAAGGAATTAGACAATACGGCCAAATTAAATATTTTACTATATACTTTTACATGCGTAAATTTATTGATAAAAATTAATCTTACGTACATGGCTCTATATATTCCAAAATATACTAGGATAACTACTGGTGTATTATTTTAAAAACTAAGAAAGTTCGTTATGTTTAATTTAATTCTATGTACTTTCAACTTAGTAACACTATATTTCTATCTACATCTGATGATGATGTGCGCTCAATCATTCATTAATCGTTTATAAAAGCTAAGTCATCAATTACCTACTTTTTAAATATTATGTATATAATAAAAAGTTTTTTGCTATCATTGCACTTATAAAACAAAGAACTAATTGATCGTGATAGATATTGACAGGATAATTACAATTGTCATTAAACAATTCTACTTTAATTTATTTATTAACTAACTGACCCGGCGAACTTCGTACCGCCTAACAGTCGATTCTTTAAAAAATTTTAATACTTATCCTTCCCGGAACTCCTCCACTAACACTTAAACCTTATGGTATGGTATTAAAGTTCAAATTGACTTTTAAGTACTATTACGAATCTTTTGTATGGGAATATAGAAAATTGTTGTTTTTAGACTTTTTCAGGGATTTTTTTTAAATTTTTCTCCCCGTAATAACCATCCTCGTACTTCAAAAAATATTATAAAAAAGAATTAGCAAAATCGGTTCAGCCGCTCTCGAGATTTGCGCTTAGCAACACATTCAGCGATTCATTTTTATATAGAGATAATTGACTTAGCAACGATATATAAGTATAGGTCATTGGGGCAAAAGAACACAAGCGTTAGAAAGCGTTTCATAAGCGCTCCCAAACAAGTATCTAGTATAAAAACAATTATCCTATAGATACTAAGTATAAAATGTAGTTGTACCGAATACATGTTAATTTGTTGCGGAATCCGAGAGCAATAACCGACTGCGGTGCTAGCGGTATTCGGCGGTTTCTTCGCCTTTAATATTCGACAAAAACAGTCGGACAGTATGAATATATATATATATGCCTGTGTGTGCGTATGCATAGCCAAAAAATGTTTGCATGTTGTTTAAGCATATTTCGACATATTAAAGTTTAATGTGCATATTAGTCACGCCTGTGATCAGAATAACCACATTTTAACTAACATAACATTTTATGTTCCACTTTAAATATATTTATTTTTCTATTATATTCATCTGATAATAATTATTAATAAATATTAAATACTTGTCATCGTCTTCTGCTCTTGAATTACAAGTTGTTGTAGAAATAGAAATGATCTCAGAAACTATCAACAATCAATTCTTATTTTATGGCGACAAGTAAAATCGAAATTTAAGATATTAAGATTGGGATACATAAACAAATTTCTCCTCCAAATAAAAAAAGGGGACGGAAATGATTTGAGCGTAGAGATGTAAAGGAAGTAAAAAGTTGACCATACTTCCTATCAAAAAATTAAAGACAGGATATCGTTATAGCAATTCGTCTCGCCACCTCACCATCAAATGTCAATATGTCATTATATTTCCAATTTAAATGTATTTTATAGCATATTTAAGTTAAATCGTATGTGCATATTACATTAAGCTAACAATAATTTTTTTTGCAAGTAAGCTAATCACAGAGTATGAAAAATGAATAGCTTTCAAGCAATCAATAAAAATAAAAATAACTCAATACATCCATCATAATTTTATGAGCAGCTCTTCCAACATTGTGGCGTTTTCAGCCAGGGTCAAAGTTTAAGCATTGTTCTGCTACAAGGACGAACAATTTCTACGCAGGAGTACGTCGCGGTCGAGTAGACACCAACCTTCCGCCTAGTGTCTGCGCCCGCAAAGGTCAAGGCGACCGGCCATTTCACTCCAATTTAACTATTTATCTATACCAATTAAGGTTTTTGGCTGTTTAACAACCTTTGTGGAAAATTTTATTCTAATCTAAAAAATAAAAGACAAATTAAACACTATACCTATAATACTTGTAAATAATTTTCATGAAGTGCTACATGAAATGTGCCTAGATAGTAACTCTAGTGAGTTGCAATAACTTTTATTATATTTAAACTTTTTTAAATAGTACATTTGCATATTTATCTAATAAATGTATTATTGGTGACTATTTATGTTATTTTACTGATTCCTGTCTGCTTTATAGAAAATGAGTTTTTAGTAATTATTTATGAGACATCTCGTATCTATTTAATGGCAACATTCTGTGAATCTCAAAGAGTCGCTGCAGGACCGTGGGACAAACACAAGCCTTTGTATAGAACGCTGTTACGTAAGGCGAGCATGGTTCCACCGCATCGACTCATACTCATAGGGTAATAGATATTATTGCACGCCGCGAGTTCGAACAATGCAAGTTACGCCCCTACCGCGCCCGCCGACTTTAATGGCATCTCTCTACTGCCATAGGCGAATTCTTGGTAAAGTTGCTGAAATGCAAACTACAATATTATTCGCAGCCGAGTTAGATAACTAGCCATATGTCTCGATTGAATTTCTGTTTTCATTATGATTTAATAGATAGGATATTTGATTAGTTTTATTGTTCTATCGATATTTCTGCGGTTACTAGAATATTTTCTTTAGCTATTTCTATGAAATAGAAAGCGTCTATAGTGTATAAAATCATCTATGGTATAAAGTTATTTTATACATCATTTCAGTAACTATATAAATATAAATAAATATTAAAACCAAAAATAGAATAAATGAATACATTTTCAAAATGTATGATGCGTATTTATTTATATTAAATATTCAGTTTCAGCAATTTCGTTTAGAAACATTCCATTGGCATAGATATTTATTTCATTTACGATTACAATATAAAAAAGTTTGATAAAATTTTATGTAATTACTCTTAAGAGCATTGCACCCGTTGAAGTCTTTGTCTTAAGAAGAACTTATTTAGGTATATAAAACATATTATTTTCGCTACAAAATATGTATACGGAATTTCTGTTGCCCTATTTACTACCACAGGCTAAACTTGTAAATCTCATTAAGTAATAATTAATAGGTATAAGTTAGTAAACAGCAATGACGCAAGCCTATAAATTACATTCACATTTAGCACGCTATTACTTCCATATGGTTTATATTGCATTTATTATAATCAATAAAAATGTTTGCGTGGACCGAATATACTAAACATTGAACACATTAAAAGAAACATTAATATGCAACAGTTACCTACTCAGCTTATAATAGCTAACTTCACGTCATCGAGACAAAGTTCTACGCCTACAGGACAGATATCTCTGAAGAGAATTGAATCAGAAATGCTAAGTAATAAAAGGTTATTGCTTTAAAATTAAATTCATCTTCGTCTTTGATTGTAAAACATATACTTCGGGTTATTTTTGTTCCGAATTCATATACATCGTACGTTCAGATGTCTGCAACAACGCCGATATATCGGGAGTTTCAAAATGACAATCACGGTAAGTCCTGGACAATCAAGTATTCATAGTTACCGTGAAAGCTTAAAAACATGCATATATAAATATATTTAAAAAACATATATAGCAACGTCAGTTTTCTATAGACATCAATATTTTTGTTATTTTCAAACTATACATAAAACTACAAAATGTTATTACCAGTTATTAAAAAAAATACGAAGACTTGCAAAATTAAAATATACATTTTATTTTGATGACAAGAGATATTGGCGCTGCATATTACTATTTTATTATTATAATATATACATGCATATTTGCATACATTTTGCTATAGTAATAAAATAGTATTATATTATGATGAATGATAGGTATACATTAAAAATGCAAAATAATACCATTTATAATATCAGTATGGACTCACTAATTAATAGAATTATTCAAAATGAGAACTTTTGAAATATATAATTATAGAAGCTTATTTTATAATCTGTATTTAGTAGTATTTCTGTGGTCTGTGGTATTTAGTAATGATAAAATTGTAATAATAATATGATATATGATAAGTTTGTTTTTATAACTTCAATAGAAAGTGTAAATGGAAGATAAAAAAACTAGTGTGCCTTAGACCACACGTCTGAAGTAAAACTAACGTAACGTAACTCTCCCTCTTTCTATCTTCACTAGCTTATATCTCCCTCTCTACTTCCGTTCGCCTCGCCCGATCATACTTTTCGTAACGCTCTCGTCACGCCTTCATCAGCTTACTCGCCAAATCAAGCGTGCGTAAAGAAGTTTTACGTCATAAAATATAAATATTGCTATTATGTCCGCTTTAAATAAAGCTACGAAATCTATGAATATTTTTAAGTCTACAATAAAAAAAATAGTAAACTTTTACGAACATATTAGGTCAATTGAAATTAAGTATAGTTAAGTCTGTACAAATTAACATACGAAAATTATCATAAATGTCTATGGACTTACATCTAATTAAATTTCTGAGATGAATAGGCCTGTGGTTGAAGTAGCTAAATATTTGATCAGCAAGTCATTTTCCAAATAATAACAAAAGCCTATCTAGTAAGTGTAGTATAGCACATTTGTCAGAATCAGAAGAACGAGTAGTGTAATAAATGAAGTTAAATTATTGTCATTTGAAAAAGAAACAGTAGAGTAGTGATAAATATCGACAAAGAAGTTTCTTTGAAATGCTAATTTCCCCCTTAAAGTTAAAAGCAAATAAAGCAGTTATCAACCTGTAACAGGCATGAATCATTTTTTCTAGATGTCTTGTTTAATGAAGGAATCGTAATTAAGTTAGATAACTTAAACTTTACAAGTCGTTACTTGATGATGTGCTTTTCCTTACGTGCCTTTATTGTAAATTTAATAAAATATGTTAGCAAACTTATTTTAAAGACTTTGAAGAACACTACAAAAATATACATTCACTAGCTTCTGCGCGCGACTTCGTCGGCGTGGACTCCGCTCCTATTGGTCTTAGCGTGATGATACATAGCCTATAACCTTCCTCGATAAATGGACTATCTAACACCGAAAGAATTTTTCAAATCGGACCAGTAGATCCTGAGATTAGCGCGTTCAAACAAACAAACAATCAAACAAACTCTTCAGCTTTATTATATTAGTATAGATCAGTGTTCCGCAAAGGGTGTACCGCGGCACACTGGTGTGCCGTGGTCGTTTATTGGTGTGCCTCGGAAAAATAAAGTTTACGTTTATTGATTAATCATAAATATTGTTTCGGTGATTAATAAATGAATGTTGGTTAATGTTATTAAAAAATGATTTTTTATTTGTTGTGTACCTCCAAAATATTTTCCTATTCCTAGGTGTACCTTGAACACAAAAAGTTTGCGGAACACTGGTATAGATAACTCTATTGTAGAGTTTTTGGAACTTGAAATTTAGTTTCTGTTGCTGTATACTTTTACGCCGCATTGGAGCAACGGTCACAGCACTGATTTGTGGCTGTTGCGCTAGCGATTGCGGGTTCGATCCCCGCACATGACAAACATTTGTATTGGCCATAGAGATGTTTTCAGTGGTCCTGGTGTTTGTGCAGTCCTTGTGGGTCTCCCCTCCGTGCTATGGAGAGCACGTTAAGCCTTCGGTCCCGGTTTTTATCATGTACACCTGATAGCGATCGTTAATCTTAGCGTGGTGGATTAAGCTCTGATCCTTCTCCTAGATGAGGAAAGAGGCCTATGCCCAACAGTGGGATATTACAGGCTGAGGCGAGCGATACTTTTGGGAACATAAAACTCTAAGAATAATACGAAAGAAACAAGAAGTAGAAGTTAAATTTTATATGCCTATAAAATCAATTCTTAAATATTTATTCAGTCAACGACTTTACTTGGAATCAATACTTGAATTTAAGGGTTATATTCGCACATTGAATAATAATAGACAGGCGACGAAACGTTATCCCCTCCACAAATTACAAAATCCGTAAGCTAATAAGAATTAGTTTAAATCTATTACAAAAATATTAACGAATACGAATATAACTCAAACACATAGACAATTATGTGTGTTAGAATGTCAAAATCATTGCCGAAAACGCGGAAAGAATGATTGCCAAACGTGCGTTGCAACTTATTTAATAGCTGTATAAAATTCCAATGTGTAGAGATAACATAGCCACATGGCATAAAGTGAAACTAGTTTTTGTTCTACTGAATGTTTTTATTGTTCTCGAGTTTTAGCAACTAGTTGCGACCCGCGACTTAGTCTGAGATGAAAAACCTTCTTAAATGGCTTATCCTATATAAAGGTTAGTACGCTATTTGCAACGTATTACAGTCTTTTAGAATGAAAACTTATATAAATACAAGGTTTATTGAATTTTGTACGTAATTTATAACATAACGACTAATTAAGATCGTTATCATTTGTAATTAAAATTCGGTAGGTATATATTGGACATGATATCTACAGTTTAAATTCACAGTTATTATGATTAAAACTGTTAGTCTTCTATGTATTTTGTCAAACTGCTGTCATATATTTATTTTTTTTTTTATTAACATATCATCGAGCGAATTCATTAATATTGAGATTAGTCAGTTAGTCACGACCAAGCTACTAAATTATGTGCACGACACATATTTATTAAAAAAGTTAATACAAAATACATAATATTGTTTAAAGCAAAACTTACCTTTGTCAATATAAAGGTGATCCAATAAAGAACCAGAATTGGGAATAGCACTTCAGTGTAATAAGCACGAGTAGTAGCACTTCGTCTCTAAGTTAGAGAACAAGACGAGTAGTTATTAGTCCATAAACACCCTTTGGAGTTCACAAAGCTTGATGTGGTAGAGTCCTGGATAAAGTCCAGGCTGGTGAGGGTGGTGGTGGCTTGGCAGTTGCGAAGGCCGGGCTATGGGGTGCCGGCGACGCGCGGGTGACGGTCGAACGTCCGGCCGCACAACGCGCCTTGCAACGGTAAACTGGCAGGCCGCGCCGACACAGCCTCTCCCTCGCTTGTATGAGTGCCTCCAACCTCCCTCCAAACAAATAGTACCGTACGCCGTACTTCTGTCTTGGTAACTTTTATTATACTTTTATTAGTGTTGCCTTCTGCGCTTGTGTGTTCTATAAGTTCTATTACACCAACACATACGAAGCAGCGCAGCGGCCCGATAAAGCCGTGTGGGTGTCGGAGTAGGTAAAGTACCTATGCGTGCTTTGATCTTACGATTCGGTATGCACGGCCGCGCTGCCGCACGTAGTACCGAGGCTTTACTTCTATAATATCTAGTTAATAATTTAACTTTAGTGTTTGTGCAATAACACACGTCTCGCGGCGCAGTTCTATAACTAGGCCAGAACCGATCTAGACTTAGCTGTAACTACGTATCATCACTATAATTTTTTGGCTATTATTCTGTCTCGTGTACCTACTTCGTGCACTTTTGTATTAACCTTTTGTTTAACAACCTTCACCTACCGAAATTAGATCACGTAGACAGATAGTCCATTATGGTCACGAATCATGATATATAACATTCAGATGAATAACCACGTCAACTCGCGGTTACTATACTAGTCTATTGACAACTAAGGTTATCCTAGAGATCCACATAATTGCAAATCATGCTTTGCAAGTTTTAATCTAGTGGTAGGACCTGGCTTTTAAATATTTTGCGTAAAATAAAATAATCGATTAATATCCCATATCTATACAATAAAAATGTTTTGATACAACTGATACAAGTAGGTACTATGACTTTGAATTGCTTATTGTTATTCTCTAATAACTATATAATTATTTGATACTTTATTTAAAATTAATCTATATTTTTTAATGATATATCTACCTACGAATTTTCGATTTTGAAATGAAACACGAGTAAAATTGATGATAGAATCTAAACTCACAAAATCTACATTTGTAACTATTTATATTGTGTATTTTTATAGTAAAGACGTAGTTTGGAACTTAAACCACCACCTTGATTCATTACAACTTGGCGGATTTAAAGATGTTTGAGCACTTAAAATTTTGCGGTACTGGCCTCGATTTAAATGTGCTACTTTTCGTTCAAAATAATTCTATCCATTATTAAATTTCAGCTCTATCATTTCTATAAACTTTAATTTAGCTAGCACTTAGATTAAAGCATAGTCTAAAACTCTAAAGCATTCCTTTTATAATATACAGAATCATTTATTTAACAACTATTTTTCTAATACTATTACATTTATTTTATTCAATTGATAAAGGTAAATCAATTCATAGTATTAAAACAAAGTGAATGGCATAGTTTATTCAAACAGACGGTATGTCACCAAGTTCCTATTAAACTGCTGTACCGATGATGCAGAAATATGTTTGTACAGACAATGCACAGTGGTGAGTATAAGCGTCTAAACAACGGCGGTCGCGTGTTCCATTTCCGATCAAGGTGGATATTTGTATTTATGCAAATCTTTTATTCCAATCTGAGTGTAAGCAATAGCTTTTTCGTTGTTGATAATTTTTTTTCTTTTTCGTTGTTGATAATTTTTTTTTCTTTTTCGTTGTTGATAATTTTTTTTTAAAGTATGTACCTATTATTTTTTCTTTGTGATTTTGATGTTTCTTTTTTTTAAGCTTGTTTTTTGTTATTAATTTAATTGTTGTTTGTAATGTTGTGTAATGTCCCAAATAAATGTGTTCTTTCTTTCTTTCTTTCTTTCTTTCAGTCCCGGTTGTAATCATAGACGCCTGATAGCGATCGGTACTTACAGAAGGGTAGATTAAACTCCAACCATTCTCCTACGTATTACGTTATTAAGTATTAACTGTGGTAGGGCAAAGCAGGATACATTCGACCTTACCGAAAACAGCTTTCAAGCAGTGTTGTGTTCCTGTGGTGAGTACAGTAACTAGAGTTCCTGGGGTAGGGTCGGCAACGCGCTTGCAATGCTTCTGGTGTTGCAGGCGTCTATAAACTATTGTAACCACGTACCATCAGGTGTGCCATACGCTTGTTTGTAGACCTAGTTCTATAATAATAAAAAATGGAGAAAGATGCGTATACCCTGCACTGGCATGGTACAGACTGAATCAATCAATAGTATGTCCTGAACAGATCAGATTCGCTATAAAATCTGATATACGTGACTAATATAATCAGTTACTAAAATTATTTCCGGACAGGACAACGTCTGTTGGGACTGACAGTTTATTTATTTCGTCGCTGAATAGGCAAAACTACTAACCTCCAAAAGTGCTGTTTCGAGAAAAATCAATTTAAAGTTTTTTTTTTGCTTTAACCTGTCACAACTTTTTTTCTTTTGGGTGAAAGTAAGAACTGTTAAGGAAACATAATCATGATTTAATTTTATCTACGTAATTAATCTATTACATTGTTCGTATTTTAACTATTTACGAAGTTAGCTGTCACTTTAGGATAAACCCTCTAACCCGATAAATAAGTGATTTTTATTAATAAGACTGATAAAAACCAGCAAGGGAAAATTACTAACCTCCACATTAAGTTCACGGTTAGGGAGTCGCCAACTACTAAAGACTCGACTGTGTTAACATTCTCTTCGGAAAAACATACTAACATTATTTAAAAAATATAATAGTCGTAAACGAAAATTACTAAGAGATAAATCTACTACAGAAAGACATATAGCAAAAAGACATTCAGCATCGGATACTAGAGAAATCTCGAAAGCTTTTTACTTTCAAGACATAGTTGCCAATTAAATAATGGGATGATTATACTTTCATCACTTTTTATCTTGTTCCAGCCTAAATATTATTACTAATGTGAGCAACAAAAATGTTTATTATGAAATGTTAACCCGTATAATAAATAAATAACACCAATTTAACATACATCTTTATTCAATTAAAAAAACTGTTCAAACAAAATTAACATTTTCTTAGATAGAAAATAAAACAAAAATTGTCCTAAGAAAGTGTGAAAAAAACTTAAACATTATGAGGTGTCTTTCTGGAGTCTGGTGGGGCTCCCATCCTTATACACAAAAACTTAGATATAACGCTCTGATACGTAGCCATCTTGACTACGGATCTTTTATCTTCGAGCCATGTCACAAAACTATTATACGCGATCTGGACAAAATTCAATCAAAAGCGCTCCGCATAATAATAGGTGCCATGAAGTCCTCTCCTATTAACGCTCTACCGGTGGAATATGCGGAACCTCCTCTACAATTGCGACGCCAATACCTCTCAGACCGATTTCTCTTTAAAATCCTCCAACTCTCTTCCCATCCTCTTTCGGCTAGACTACACCTACTCTCTCAATTAGTTCTTTCTTCATCCTACTGGTCTCACAAGTCTCCCCCATGTGTAATTAAAAGCTATAATAAATTTATTGGCCTTCCTTACCCTGTCCATCAGTGTAGAATCTTACCTATTTATGAGGTTCCATTGATGCTTTAGTTCTGCTTCCCAACATTTCTTTCAACCTTGGTAGAGATAAAGGATCTCCTGTAGGAAATCAGCAATTTAACTACGCCATAAACACACATTACAAAGATTGGTATCATTTACTCACAGACTCCTCTAAACTTACTGAACAGGGATGTATAGGATCAGCTGTCTGGATTCCGAGAGTTAATGTAGTACTGAACTGCAAAATGCCTCCCGCCTCCTCAGTTTTTACTGGGGAAGCTTTGGCTATCTTGGAGGCTCTTTCGTTTATTGAGTCACACCAATTAAACAACTCCGTTATATTCTCGGACACCAAAAGTTGCTTACAGAGTAATTTAAATAATCCATTCAAGACTAAATTTAAGTTCCCTTTTATTCTCAAAATTAGACATCTCCTCCTTAGGTGTCTGGCACAAAACATCCGTGTCGAGATGGCTTGGATTCCGGCTCACAGCGGTATAATAGGGAATGAGAAAGTAGATTTTTTCGCAAAAAAAGCGACAACATCTGGTGGCCTCAGCCAATACAAAGTTTATAGCCATGACTTGATTTCATTAGCGAAGACACGAATGATGCGTGATTGGTCTGAATTCTGGTCTCACTCAAGTGCAACAAAAGGAAAGTTTTATGCTAGTGTACAGGGATCCATCCTTGTCAAACCATGGTTTTTCAAGTATAGAAAGGCCAGTAAGTGGGTAATCTCAACTGTCTGCCGCATAAGGTTAAGCCATTCTTGTACCCCGGTCTTCCTTCACAAAATTAGAGTAAAGGACTCTTCACTTTGCGAATGTGGTCTTGAGGGAGGCACCCTTGAACACATATTTTTTAACTGTCCAAAACTCCAGTTTTCTCTTTATGGTGTTCTTCCTCTTGATATACCTCGCCCAACTAACCTGAGGTCTCTTTTATCATTAGTTCACTCTCAGTTTATTGACATTTTATGTACATATATTAATCAAAATAACATTAGATTGTAGCACTGTCTGTCTTGATTAACCCTACTAACCTATGTTTATATACCTATGTTTGTTTGTCTTTTGTTTCAGATACTAACTCGGTACATATAATTATGATTTATGATAAACTGGCAACAACACCGACATTTGTTCTGATTCTTTTTTTTAGTCTTTATTTCTTCTCGTACAATTGCTCTCCCACAAAGCCTTACACAAAGCAAAGTTTCCCGTCCTAACATAACAATCCTTATAACATAAACTAAGCTTCACTCAGACACTGGCAAATCCTTCAGGGAGCCAAAGTAAAAGAAGAAGAAGAAATCACCTTCCTCCGTAATTTTCCACATTTGTTTATAAAAACGTACTAAATAAAAATATAATGTGGAGTTTCACTATTGCAACTAACACAAATAACTCCCTCTGGAATCACTGTTCAGTTCAGGCGCTATATTGTTATTTTATACCTACTAAGCTTAGTTTAAAATAACAATATCACGCCTGTCGTTCAAAACAGTGATCCTAGACGGAGCTACTTAAGTTAGTTACAATTACAAGACTCCATTTTAACAATAATCAGTATACTTATTGTAATTTAAGTAAGAGATCAAAACTGAACATTATTAACTTCTAATTCTAATAAAATATTGATTGAGAAATAATAATCTTCAAGTCATTCAAAAATGCTAATATCCTGTTACTTAAATTACTGAGTAAAACAAAAATACTAAAGCGCCATGGTTGATGATTCTTGCTGAAAAATTATTTACTTATAAGCTTGAGTATACGTGATTTCAATCAGCAGAAACTACTAAATCACCATATATTGTGGTTTTTTCTTAAGCTCATTTGACTTAAAGGACCCGTGGTAAAAAAAAAAGATTCAAGCAAAAGTTATGTAAATACCATCGGTTTACAAAAGTATACTTTCGAAAATTACTAACAAACCTGAATAGGGATAGTTGCAGCAGCATAATACTAAACCGACAATTATAAGAAAATGTGTCAAAGTAAGCCACACATTAGTAAAAAGTCGCAAGAAATCTGTTGAGATTTTAACCCCATTTTGAGTGCTAAAGCGCCAAAAAAATGCTCCGATCGCCACGAGACCCGAACTAATAGACAGAGAAAAAAAAATGCAGTCGAACCATATATATAACTCATTTTGACCAAAATGGCGCTTTAGTAGTTTTGCCTATTCAGCGACGATTTAATCAGCATTAGGTAAGCGAACTATTCCATTCCCACCATTTCCATTTATAAAAAAAGTGTGTGTGTCAGCTCCGACGCACGACTGGAGTTTACTTCTTCAGATCGACTATCTAAATATGCACAAAAAAGACTTTTTAGTCTAACGATCACGATCACGATTCAGCCTGTAATATCCCACTGCTGGGCATAGGCCTCTTCCCCATGTAGGAGAAGGATCGGAGCTTAATCCACCACGCTGCTCCAATGCGGGTTGGTGGATATATTTCCCTACTATGAGTAACGATCGCTATCAGGTGTACATGATAACAACCGGGACCGACGGTTTAACGTGCTCTCCGAGGCACGGTGGGGAGACCCACAAGGACTGCACAAACACCCAGACCACGGCAAACATCTGTATGGCCAATACAAATGTTGTCGTGTGCGGGGATCGAATCCGCAACCGCCCGTGAAGCAGCCAATCGCAATCCAGTGCTCTGACCGCTGCGCCAACGCGGCGGCGTTTTAGTCTAAGAAAAAGATTAATACCGTATCAAATGGTAAATAAATGAATTAAATAACGCCATCTATCGATGGCATTATTAGAAAACGTCGTAACCGTCGTAGCCGGTACCGTGAACGTCGTAGCAGATGGATAGCGCACAAAAACGTAACGAGGTCATTCGTTCAGTAGATTTTACTCCTCATATTTTTTTCATACCGGAGGCCTTATATGAAAGTCGCTTCTTAAGGAGTAAACTCCAACAAACTCTAAAAATATTACGATTTGTAAAATAAATAAATAAAACGCTTCACACTCAACGGCCCCCGGTAGGATTTTCTCCTGTGTCGGGGGTCCGGAAACACACAAAATACACAAGCACAAACGCCTAGACCACGACAAACATCTATATGGTCAATACAAAATATGTCTGTCGTGAGCTTGGATCGAACCCACAACGGCCAGCGCAACAGCCAGTGCTGTGGCCGCTGCGCCAACCCGTCGTCATAATAATAATAGCTTAGCGATATGGAACTCGTTAAGTATTACGACGATATCATTCGTTATTGGCTTAAAAATCGGCAAAGTGCGAGTCGGACTCGCACACCGAGGGTTCCGTACAAACAAAATTATAATACAAACAATATTATTAAAAATATTTTTATTATATTATGATTTAACTATAAATTTATTCTTTTCGCAATTTTTCCTGTATTTTGTTCTGTCGATTTACATCAGACGAGCGAATGCTCATTCTATCCCCACTATATCAAATTATTTTAGTGTAAACAGGCGTAGAGCATTTTATGTAAACGCTGAATACGAGTTTTCGTATACACAGATCAAGAAAGAATGCTCTTGTTCTAGCTCTAGCTCTTTGTTCGTTTGGTCTAAATCCACCTTGACGTTGCTTCGTACCAAATTTCAAGATTGTGAGTTCACGAGAAGTACCCTGTAGGTTTTAATTCTCTTGCGAGTGTACACAATAAGTGTAAACAGCTGTATCTTTTGATTGCTTTGTCTTAGAAGTTTGATTTTTTTCACAGCTGCAAGAGACAGTAGATTTGAGTATTTGATATAATATTCAGCTTGATACACACTCATTCCTGAGAAAAAGGGTCTTGATAGACAGACGGACAACAAAGTGATCCTATAAGGGTTCCGTTTTTCCCTTTTGAGGTACGGAACCCTAAAAATTTATCAAGATATACATATTTATTAAATATTCTCGATATTTAAATGATGGTGATTTAAAATGAAACTTCTTTAGCAAACTAATTTAAAAAAAAAACAAATTAAATAAAAACGAATAGAAAAAAAAAAACAAAAAACCAATTAAAAATCACAATACCGCTGAATAGCGCCATCCACAGACCACAGAAACGTGGCGCCATCTCACTACTTACTACTACTTACTTACTACTACTACTTATTACTCATAGAAATAGTCTTCGCAGAACTAGTCTTTTGAACAAACCCAACATCCCGAGATTCTTATTGCTTACGTAGTAGTTCACCCTATCAACGCTAGATGTCACTTTAAGCTACTATATTTAATGGCTGTATGTATAGAACATGGTGTATTTCCTGATCTAATGAAACACAGTAAAGTGATTCCTATTTTTAAATCAGGCAGTACCCTAGACCCTAATAATTTTAGACCAATTTCAGTACTCCCAACATTTTGTAAAATTTTTGAAAAAATCATACTCGGGCAAATGTTATCGCATTTTAATGCACACTATCTACTACATAAGAAACAGTTTGGTTTCACAAAAGGTTGCTCTACAGCAGATGCTAGTGTTGAGCTAATTAAAAATATTTTTGAGGCATGGGAGAGGTCGCAGGATGCTCTTGGGATATTCTGTGACTTAGTTAGTGGGCTCGATTTTCCGCATTTAGACCCAATATTAGTCCATTATGCGTGAATATTCTGTGACTTATCCAAGGCCTTTGATCGTGTGCATCACGAGACGTTGATCATGAAACTGCATCATTATGGGATTAGAAATAAGGCACTCAACCTCCTGAATTCCTATTTGAGTAATAGAATACAGAGGGTTGATGTAAATGGTAAGAGATCTCCTGGGGCTCCTCTAGGTATGGGGGTTCCACAAGGCTCTATTCTTGGTCCATTTCTCTTCCTTATTTACATAAATGATTTGCCATTTTTTGTACAGGACAAGCATGAGATAGTATTGTTTGCTGATGACACTTCACTTATTTTTAAGGTGAAACGTAATTTACTTATGTACGACGATGTAAACGATGCTCTCTCAAAGGTTGTCTATTGGTTCGATTCAAATAATTTATTATTAAATAACAAAAAAAAAACAAAATTAATAAAATTCACTACACCTAATGTTTAACTTGTTGATAATGGTGTAGAATTAGGAGGGGAAATGTTAAAACCGGTAAAGTCCACTAACTTTCTAGGGATTACTATAGATTCGAAATTGCAGTGGGATCTTTATATTGAGGGGTTAGCGAATAAGCTCAGCTCTGCAGCGTTTGCGGTAAAAAAAAATAGACTTATTTCTGGCGTAGATACAGCTCGCGTAGTATATTTTAGTTATTTTCATAGTATCATGTCCTATGGAATCCTATTATGGGGAAATGCAGCTACCGTTAATACTATTTTTGTCCTGCAGAAAAGAGCTATTCGTGCAATTTATAGTTTAGGCCCTAGAGTATCATTAAGAGATAAGTTTAAAGAAATAAAAATATTGACTGTTGCTTCTCAATATGTGTACGAAAATGTTATGTATGTTCATAAAAATATACACGAATTATCAGGAATTGCGACATGCATAGCATTAATACGAGGAACAAACACAAACTTGTAATGCCTGTAACTCGCTTACGCCGAGTCAGTAATTCTTTCTATGGACAATGTATACGCTTATACAACAGGCTCCCAGAAAACGTTCAAAAAGCTTCTATTGCCAAAAAAATTGTGAAAGAACGTTTGTGTACTAAAGGATATTATTCGATTAACGATTTTATAGAAGACGATTTTATAGAAACTGAGGTAGGGCACAGCAGGAAATTTCCTGCTCAAAATATGGAGCAGCCCGACTGGGGTAGTACCTCGACCTTACAGAAGACCACAGCTAAATAATACTGTTTTCAAGCAGTATTGTGTTCCTGTTGGTGAGTAAGGTGACCAGAGCTCCTGGGGGGATTGGGGATAGGGTCGGCAACGCGCTTGCGATGCTTCTGGTGTTGCAGGCGTCTATAGGCTACGGTTTTACCATCAGGTGAGCCGTACGCTTGTTTGCCAACCTAGTAACATAAAAAAAAAAAAAAAAAAGACAGTACGCCTTCGGAATGACGTGATCGCCGCCAGGCTATTTCAACCTATAAAATTATTGTAAACTAGCTTCTGCGCGCGACTTCGTCCCCGTGGAAAAGGACCAATTCTGTCATACATGATTTGTGCGAAACCCCGATTTTGAAACATTCTTTATTGGTGCTACGCTCCTATTGGTCTTAGCGTGATGATAGCCTGTAGCCTTCCTCGATAAATGGGCTATCTAACACTGAAAGAATTTTTCAAATCGGTCCAGTAGATCCTGAGATTAGCGCGTTCAAACAAACAAACAAACAAACTCTGCAGCTTTATTATATTAGTATAGATTTCGATCTGCTTTGGACAAAAAAATTATATTAGTCCCGCTGAGTTTCTTTCGCCAGTCCTTCTCAGGTCAGAGGCTTTTTCTTTCCGAACTGGTAGTAGACTCATGACGTTCAGTAAGATTAATAATTTTATGCTGAATAAAATATTTTGAATTTCAATTTGAATTTTAATTTAAGCATTTTTTATATTACAACCTGAAAACAAATTACATTATATTCTTATGTAAATTTGAAAGCGATGCAATTCTTATGATAATGACGCACAATATATCTACCGTCCTAAACCAAAACATTGAATGAAAATTGAATGAAAACTTGAATAAAAATAATAAACAACTGCAACAAAAATTTCACAAGAAAAAAGATTATCTATTAAATAAAAACTTTGTCAATACAAAATAAAAACAAAAGACTCGAACAATACCACAAAGAATGAGGTTAAACAAAATGAATAGACACTAATAATTTGAGGCTTCTTGGAAAGTTCTAGAGGTTTTGGTTAAACAAAAGTTTTGTTACGTTTTTATTATTTTAATAATAAGTAGAACAACATTTGCGATATATATTACATACTAGCTTCTGCGCGCGACTTCGTCGGCGTGGACTCCGCTCCTATTGGTCTTAGCGTGACGATACATAGCCTATAGCCTTCCTCGATAAATGGGCTATCTAACAGTGAAAGAATTTTTCAAATCGGCCCAGTAGTTCCAGAGATTACCGCGTTCAAACAAACAAACAAACAAACAAACAAACTCTTCAGCTTTATATATTAGTATAGATATTGTTGCTATATTAGTGTAACTTTGTGAAATATAATATATATTTATTATGATATGATGAGCTTCTAAATAAACGAAGGAAATGTTTTATAATGTCAATAATAATAATAAAAAAAATGCGTGCGTACAAAGTACACATGTCAGAAGTGAAACTTCTTTGGCAAACTAATTTAAAAAAACTAATTGTTAACGCTGCAACTGACTATAATTATATATTATAAGTCCACCTTTTTTTTTGTAATTAAGTTGGCAAAAAAGCGTACGGCTCACCTGATGATAAGTGATTACCGTAACTTATAGACGTTTGCAACACCAGTAGCATCGCAAGCGCGTTGCCGATCCTATCCCCAATTCCCCCGATTTCCCCCCCGGGAGCTCTGGTCACCTTAATCACCAACAGGAACACAATTGCACTGCTTGAAAACAGTATTATTTAGCTGTGATCTTCTGTAAGGTTTTTGTGCAGGAAATATCCTGCTGTGCCCAACCTCAGTTGCCGCCTAAATTATCCTTGTCGTAATATCTGACAACGGTTTGATCCCGGTTAGCCCCACTCACCATATGAGGCATTGAGGCAACTGGAGAGCCGTGACGATTCGCTTGCAGCCAGGATGCAGAAGGAGGTATTACTTAACTCGGCTAGAATTGTCCGCCGATTTCTCAGACTACAGCCGTAACTCCCGGCCGTTTGATCTCCCTGGCAGGGTGTAGTCCTCCACCCGCTTATATTTATTTATGTCAGTATATTTAAATTTATTATATTATTTATATTATCTACTAGCTGCTGTGCCCGCGACTGTAGCAAGCTACTCATCAACAAATGTATTATTGCTTATATCTTTTTATTATATTTATAGCTTTTTATTGTATCTTAAATACTTAAATACTTTCGTTAACATAATAACTATTGTATAATAAATAAACATTAACTTACAGTATACATTTAGTTAGCGGCGCACAAACCGACAAGCGTCAATAAGTTTATGTATACACCGCGCCGCCCCGCCGCGCCGACGCGGGGCGGCCGCGGCCGGCCTGCGCGCGCGCACTGCAGCTCGCTGCAGTCAGCTGTCAATTCCCTGCACCGACGCACGCCGCACGTCGCTTTGTGCTCCGCCATACAAATCGCAGGC
Source organism: Melitaea athalia (assembly GCA_905220545.2). NCBI lineage: Eukaryota > Metazoa > Arthropoda > Insecta > Lepidoptera > Nymphalidae > Melitaea > Melitaea athalia. The sequence goes on from HG992177.1 coordinate 11,068,112, forward strand.
TTACGCGAATAGAATTTTAATCGCTGTATTTAGCTACTTTTCTATGTGCTTTCCTTCGACTTTCTTTCTGCTTAACTTTGTGGATTCACAATAAACGTTTGTACGGAGTGATAGGTGGTTTACTTGTGGTTTCCTCTACAACCTACAACCAGCAACGCGCTCCTATATTGGTGACCCCGAGGTCTCACATCGGACCTGTATTATTCACGCCATGGCAGAAGACGGCGAAGGTAATGTCCCAACCAAAGGCGGCGGTAGCGGCGAGACATTTCGAGTTGGAGTACGCGTCCCACCGTTCTACCCCCAACGCCCAGCATTGTGGTTTGCGCAGCTGGAGAGCCAGTTTATTCTCTCGAATGTCACCAGTGATACCACCAAGTTCCACTACACACTGAGTCAGTTGGAGCCTGCGTATGCAGCGGAAGTTGAGGACATCATCAGCGACCCAAACATAACCAACAAATACCAGCGTTTAAAAACGGAGCTTATCAACCGGTTATCTGCGTCAAGAGAGAGGAAGGTCAAGCAGCTGTTGACCCACGAGGAGCTGGGCGACAGAAAGCCCTCACAGTTCCTCCGGCACTTGAAACAGTTGGCGGGACCCGACATACCGGAGGAGTTTATGCCGACTATTTGGACTAGCCGCTTGCCCAGCAGTACCCAGTCCATCATCGCTTCACAGGCCAAAGCTCCACTAGAGGAGGTAGCCGAGTTGGCAGACAAAATTCACGATGTTGTCACACCTACCCCCCAAGTTGCAGCAGCTTCGGCGGCTCCAGACGGTGGCGTTGCCGGTCAGATTGCAGCGCTTGCACGGCAGGTACAGGAGCTCACCACAAGAATTGATCGTATGTCACGATCAAAGAAACGATCCAGCACTCCAGGCCGCGCCCGTGAGCGTTCGTCTTCCGCCACCAGGTCGCAGTCCAATTATAGGAAATATCCTGTGTGCTGGTACCATAGTAAGCATGGGAGCAACGCAGTGAAGTGTACTAAACCTTGTGATTATAAGGGAAATGCGCAAGGCAGTCGCTAATGGCGGCTGACGGCTGCCCGAGTTCCAGTCGCCTTTTCATTACGGACAGACGTTCAAAAATACAATTTCTAATAGACACTGGTAGTGATTTGTGTGTGTTTCCGCGAAGTGCATTAAATCATCGGCGTGAAAAAACTAACTTTCAACTCTGTGCGGCTAACGGCTCGGTAATTCATACATACGGCTATGCGCATCTTGTTTTAAACCTAGGCTTGCGCCGCGATTTCGCTTGGCAATTTATTGTGGCCGATGTTACTAGGGCGATAATTGGTGTCGACTTTTTATCACACTTTAATCTTATTGTTGACATTCGCAACCGACGTCTGGTAGACGGCGATACTACGCTAACCAGCGCGGCTTCGCTCAAAATTTTTTCTGATGATGTTTCATCGGTGAAAGTGGTCTCTGGAAGCACTGTCTACCATAAAATCCTGGCAGAGTTTCCAGAAATCACGAAACCACCCGGTATACACCGCAAAATTACACATAACATAGTCCACCACATCCGTACCACACCCGGCCCCCCGGTTTCTTGTTCGCCTCGCAGGTTAGCCCCGGACAAGCTGAAAGTCGCCAAGGCTGAGTTCGACAAGATGTTGCAAGATGGCACCTGTAGGCCTTCAGAATCCCCCTGGGCTTCACCCCTTCACCTCGCTCCGAAGAAGGACAACTGCTGGCGTCCGTGTGGCGATTATCAGGGACTTAATGCTCGCACGGTTCCAGATAAGTATCCGATCCGTCACATCCAGGATTTTTCATACGACCTGGCAGGTTGCACTGTGTTCTCTACGCTGGACCTTGTCAAGGCATACAACCAGATACCCGTCCATCCAGACGACATCCAGAAAACCGCTATTGCGACGCCGTTCGGGCTTTACGAATTTCCTTACATGACGTTCGGTCTTCGTAATGCCGGACAGACGTTTCAGCGTTTTGTGGATGAGATGCTTCGGGGCCTGGACTTCACTTTTGCCTATCTGGACGATTTCCTGATTTTCTCTAAGGACCAGGAAACACACGAGCTTCACCTGCGCCAGGTCTTCGAGCGGCTGAAGCAGTACGGCATGGTCGTCAACACAGCTAAGTGTGTCTTTGGCGCACCTGAGGTAACGTTTCTTGGTTACAGCGTCTCAGCCGAGGGCACCAAGCCACTACCGACCAGAGTCGACGCTATCAAGGAATTCCCAATACCAAAAACGGTAAAAGAACTTCGCCGATTTTTAGGAATGCTGAATTTTTACCGTCGATTCATCCCGGATGCAGCCAAACACCAAGCTCCACTCAACGAAATGCTGAAAGGCACGGTCAAAGGTTCACATCCGGTAACCTTCACAACGTTAGAGTTAGAGCTGGAAGCATTAGAGGCCTGCAAAAATGCTCTCTGCAAAGCAACGCTGTTGGCACACCCAGAATGTGACGCGAAGCTCGCAATCTTTAGCGACGCCTCTAATAATACTATTGGCGCCAGCTTGCAGCAACTCAAAGGTAAGGCATGGCAACCTTTGGCTTTCTTTTCCCGCAAGTTGACACCTGCGCAGCAAAAGTACTCGGCGTACGATCGAGAGCTTCTCGCCATATACGAGAGCGTCAAATACTTCCGCCATATGGTCGAGGCCAGGGACTTCACGATCTATACAGATCATAAGCCCCTGACGTTTTCGTTCAACAGCACGAAGAACAAGAGCAGCTCTCCTAGGCAATGGCGTCACCTGTATTTCATCTCCCAATTTACCACGGACATAAGGCATATACCAGGTCAAGAAAATATCGTCGCTGACACCCTGTCTCGCGTTGAAGAGATAGTACAGCCGGTCGACTACTATAAGTTAGCCTCATGCCAGCAGTCCGATGGTGAATTGAAGCAACTTCTACAGGGAGGTACCTCACTTCGTCTGGAGAGAGTTAAAGTACCAGGTTTGAACGTCGAGCTGTATTGCGACACCAGCAGTCCACAGCCTCGCCCATATGTTCCTATGGAGCTGCGTCGACAAGTCGTCGAGAGCTTGCATTCCTTGAGCCATCCCGGTTCGTCAGCTACAGCTAAGATGGTTACAGACAGATACGTCTGGCCCGGTATCAGGAAGGACAGCCGTACCTTTGCGCGCAACTGTCTTCCGTGCCAACGCTCGAAAGTCACCCGACATGTGTCTTCCCCGTTCGGCACTTTCCAGCTTCCCCGAGCAAGGTTCAGCTTCATCCACATTGACCTCATCGGGCCACTACCCATCAGCCAGGGTTACCGGTATTGCCTCACCGTCGTCGACAGGTTTACGCGATGGCCTGAGGCAATTCCATTGCGCGACATCACGGCTGAAACCGTCGCCAAGGCTTTGCTCAGCGGATGGATATCTCGCTTCGGATGTCCTAGAGATATCGTATCAGACCGCGGAGGACAATTTGAATCCAGCCTTTTTAGCAGCCTATCGCAGCTGGTAGGTTTCCAGCATCGCCGTACTACAGCGTACCACCCGGCATGCAATGGAATCGTAGAAAGGTTCCATCGTCAGTTGAAGGCAGCAATCATCTGCCATTCCAGTGCCCACTGGGTGGAATCACTGCCACTTGTTTTATTGGGTGTGAGAAGCGCATTTAAACAAGATTTACAGTCCTCAGCTGCAGAGCTCGTATACGGCGAGCCGCTACGCTTGCCAGGAGATATGTTTCACCATGACGTTGCTGAGGAGGACGTTGACGTGACTGACTACCTTTCACGGCTTCGCAGTTGCGTGAGGAGTTTGCAGCCATCTCCAGCTTCTCGACATTCTGGAAAACGCAGCATATTCGTCTACAAGGATTTGTCTTCATCGTCTCACATTTTCTTGCGCGACGACACTAAAGGCGGTTCTTTAAAGCCCGCATATTCAGGTCCTTACGAGGTTCTTCAACGCGGTGACAAGGTGTTTAAAATACTTGTTAACGGCAAAGAGATGACAGTATCTATAGACCGAATCAAGCCGGCCTATATACTGGACACCGCACACACCACATACAAAGCATCACCTCACACATCTTCACACACGCATACAGCACTCAACACACAACCACACACACAGCACACCACACCTAACACATCCCATGGCACTGAAGAAAACATCATCAGAACAACGCGTTCTGGTCGAAGGGTAAAATTCCCTGATTATTATCGTCCTTAGTACCAAAGGTCTGGGAAGGGGGTGATGTAGCAAGCTACTCATCAACAAATGTATTATTGCTTATATCTTTTTATTATATTTATAGCTTTTTATTGTATCTTAAATACTTAAATACTTTCGTTAACATAATAACTATTGTATAATAAATAAACATTAACTTACAGTATACATTTAGTTAGCGGCGCACAAACCGACAAGCGTCAATAAGTTTATGTATACACCGCGCCGCCCCGCCGCGCCGACGCGGGGCGGCCGCGGCCGGCCTGCGCGCGCGCACTGCAGCTCGCTGCAGTCAGCTGTCAATTCCCTGCACCGACGCACGCCGCACGTCGCTTTGTGCTCCGCCATACAAATCGCAGGCTTACGCGAATAGAATTTTAATCGCTGTATTTAGCTACTTTTCTATGTGCTTTCCTTCGACTTTCTTTCTGCTTAACTTTGTGGATTCACAATAAACGTTTGTACGGAGTGATAGGTGGTTTACTTGTGGTTTCCTCTACAACCTACAACCAGCAACTACGCCCCTATACGACTTGGTATTGTTCAGTTCGCAGAATTAGAAAAAAAATCTAAAAAACGTAGCTTAAGTTACACCTTATTACATCAGCTATCTGCCAGTGAAAGTCCCGTCAAAATCGGGCCAGCCGTTTCAGAGATTAGCCGGAACAAACAGGATCCATAGCTCAGTTGGCAGAGCGCTGACACGGCACGTCAGAGGGCGCGGATTCAAATCCCGCTGGGTCGAAAATTTTTGATATGATTTTAAATGTTTATAATTTCCTCATGTATGGGTAACACACAAATAAAAATAAAAATAAAAACGAATTAAAAATAGCATGGTGTTGTCTCTTGTCAAAGAATTCATTGTAATATGAAATTTTTGAGTAGTCGGGGTCTGTAAAGAACTCGCTATAGACGGCGCCAAGGTTTGCTTAAAAACCAAAAATCATTATGTCAAGAATTTCGACACGGCTAGATGAGGATCCATAGCTCAGTTGGCAGAGCGCTGACACGGCACGTCAGAGGGCGCGGGTTCAAATCCCGCTGGGTCGAAAAATTTTGATATGATTTAAAACGGTTATTTTAATATTAGAAACAGACATTCCAATTTTATTTATTTCTAAAGAGATTATACATATATGTCATGGAGTGACATCCAGATAATTATAGTGCTAGTAGGCCGATCAACGCGCGGGGCTTTTATTGTTGACAATACAATTAAGTTAGTAAATAAAGCATTTAACCTCGCACTAAATTTCCGATCCAAATTCAATTTTTTTTAGGTTAAAGGTCACTTACTGAGTATAAAAACACAAAATGCTGACAGATCCAAGTGGAGCTTCGATCGCAATCTTAAAGAAAAGTTTTTGGCCGATATCTCGGAAACTATCCACTTTAGGGCAAAAGCTATTCAGACTTTTTTGTAGAAAATAAACTTTCGCATCTTTTATTTCCTGTAAACTTTTTTGTAAAACTTACCGCTTACGATTTATGGCCCATTTAATGAACCCGTTTTTCATTTTTGGCCAACAACTCTTAAAATATTGGATTAATCAATAAAATGCATCTATCCATTTTTTAAGATCACTTTGTTCTCTACAACTTTTGTTAAAAACTTTTTTTTCTAATGTCCATACTTTTTGAGTTATTTTTTTGCTATGAATTTTTTTGCTATTTGCTATGAATAAAAATCAGTCTTAACTGTTTTATTTATTATGTATGGTTATTATATTACACATAACCAACCTAATTTACCTTAGAAATGAACAATAGGTGCTTATAAAATAATTAATTAATTTAGGACACTTTACGCCCCTGTACATAGGCAGTTTACGGCTAAAATAGGCCTATTAAGTGCCACTTTATTTGTAAAATCAAAGCTGAGTTCAAAATTGAACTCCGACTCGCTCAAACCAAATTATTTGTTTTCGATCTTAATAACTTTTACTAATAGTAGGAAGCTAGGTAATTTATCTGTGAGAGTACAACTAATAAGGACCAACACACAAAAAATAAAAAAACAATAATGGCTTAATTCATAAAGAAATTTTTTTTTTAAATAGTTAGGTCGAAAATTTTGAAAAATATGAAAAAAAAATCATATCTCGTAAACTATAAAAAATCGCAAAACATACATGGGGTATTTTCGAGTACCCCCAGATGTCAGCAATCCAAAAAAAATTTTTGGACGTCACCTTTTGGACCATTCTGTATATCTATCAATTAATATATTCAAGTGAATTAAAGCATAAGCTGGGTTGTGGTCTATTTTCAGCAGTTGACTGTGGTAGGCTGAAGTGGTGGTTACATTATCTCGAAATCTTTATTAGGTACTCAGTTATATTCGCAGAGTTACTGCTGTCGAGTGGTCAGGAAAAAACCATGGAGTGATATGACTACTCCTTGGACTCTTCTGTATGTCTATAATTTTTAGCTTTGCTTTTAGTATCTTTGTCTTGTGTAATGTGATTAAATGTGGACTAATTTGTTGCAGAACTTGATATTTAAAATTAATTACATATTATTATATAGAAACAGTCATTTTATTTAATCTGCGTTTCGGTAAACATATTTGTATAGTCTATAGTAGGATTGGTTATAAAATGGTAGATTCTAATTTCATCTACTGGCATCCCTGCCGGGTGTGTGTGCGGCATATAAATTGTGTATCTGTAATTTACTGTAAATTTAATTGTAAACAATGTGTTTTATAAACCATTCATACGTGAAAGAATAAATTCTTAGCAGTTTCTATCCCAATGTTGTAATTTAAGAGTTTTTATTTACTTTTTGTATTGATGTAAGGTTCTCGTGCTTTGTCTTCGTGTGTGACAATATACTCAAAATGGCGCATCAACTAGCACCGTCTGTAAATTGTTCATTGGACGACATTGACCTCAGTGCACTAAAGGTAAACTTTTGAACTTTAACATTTTTGATTAATTCTAGAATTTTGTGCAAAAAATCGGCTGTCGTTTAAAAAATATATATATCAGGGAGCAATGATCTCACAGGGCGTGAATCATAGTTAGGGTTCAATAAGGATTATAATTAGCTTTTATCTATACATTCCTTGTGCATTCTTGATTTCAGGACCCGGCTGGTATTTTTGAACTTATAGAAGTTGTGGGCAATGGCACCTATGGACAAGTGTATAAGGTATGTATGTCTCTCATCGCATTTATTATTTACTCCTAAAATGTTTACTAGTCGACAATTTATCTCAATATACATTTGCCTAAAAGAATCTGTTAAAATTCATACATAATGAACCGTAAAATTAACCTTTATGATGATTATTAGGGTTCATTTATGCTTTGAACTTTACAATTTATGAGAAGCTATTAGTGTCAATGAACAGAATTAATTTCCATCTGCCAGCCTCCTTTAAAGCTGGGTCATGTTTTAAAACTACTTTACAGATAATTATTAGAAGCTATCTTATCTGTTTTAGTTAACTTGTTTTATTATTTCAATTAGGCATAATTATTACTGATAATGCAGGACATTTCCCAAATTTAATGATGAAAAATATTATAAATACTTTTGATGCAGAATAAAAATTAAATATTTACTGTTAGATTAAACATTTGCTTATCATAACACACTGTATACTATTATTTATTGTTGGTATTCTCTTTAGACCTTTGTTTTGTACACACACGTTGTAGGGGCGCCACACAAAAACAGGACAGCTTGCTGCAATCAAGGTTATGGATGTCACACAGGATGAAGAGGAAGAGATAAAGCTCGAGATCAATGTCCTCAAAAAGTATTCCAATCACCGCAACATTGCAACGTATTATGGAGCGTTTATCAAAAAAAGTCCTCCTGGAAAGGATGATCAACTGTGGTTGGTCATGGAATATTGTGGTGCTGGTTAGTATATAATACTTATAAGAATTTTTAGTTAAAAACTAACTTATCAACAGACTGTATACAGGGTGTTAGGGGAATGGTTAGCCATAGAGGTATGTTGGGTAGGGGGGGTCATTTGGAACCTATTTAGGCTAACTTACCTATATGCAAAGTGTTACGGATTTTTTTTTATGGTTTTTTTTTCATTTTTCGAAAAAAGTGCCGAAAATTAGTGATTTGACCATCATATCTTTTTTGTTTATTGATTTATCAACGCCATTTCTTTTTTGTTTTGATCATCAATACATTACGCATGTAAAATAAATGTGATTTAATTAAGGAAACATCTACAAAAAAAAATTATGGGCCAAAGAAATCTTGACAGAGACAAAAAGTAAATCAAACCTTCAAGTTTAGGTATAAATTAAAAAAAAATTAATGCCTCCAGACAATTTAAAATAATTTAAAAAATTACTCTAGTTAACACTGTTTTAAATAATATTACTTTCATTCACCTACCTTGCTTACTTTTTTTTTAATGATGAAATAACGAAATGGTTTCTACCTGAACCCGCACTCTACGCTGACAATTATAACAATAATTGTTATTACGCAGGGCGGTATTTCCCTGTACAGCACATGGTAAACTACCTGCTGTCTCTTTTTAACTTGGAATTTGGGGTATTAGTTTCCACGGGCACCACAAATGTCTCTCATAGGGTGAAATTAATGCCGGTAGGTATCAAAATAAAACAAATCATAAATTCGAGTAACAAATTTATTTTATTTTTATAAATACAGTGAATTCGGTCGTGAATTTCCACAATCTACATTACTGGAAATAAGGATGATCTTCAAATAAGGATGTAAATCCTAGCCTGATGAGAGCAGTCAAGATTTTTTTTTTTTTTATAATAAATGCTTCACACTCGACGGCCTCCAGTAGGATTTTCTCCTGTGTCGGGGGTCCGGAAACACACACAATACACAAGCACAAACGCCCAGACCACGACAAACATCTATATGACCAATACAAACATCTACCGTGAGCGGGAATCGAACGTGCGACCGCCAGCGCATCAGCCAGTGCTGTGACCGCTGCGCCAACATGTCGCCAAAGTCAAGATGGTAGTTTACCATGTGCTATACAGGGACATACCGCCCTCCATAATAACAATTATTGTTATAATTGTCAGCGTAGAGTGCGGGTTCAGGTAGAAACCATTTCGTTATTTCATCATTTAAAAAAAAGTAAGTAAGGTAGGTGAATGAAAGTAATATTATTTAAAACAGTGTTAACTAGAGTAGTTTTTTAAATTATTTTAAATTGTCTGGAGGCTTTAATTTTTTTTTAATTTAGACCTAAACTTGAAGGTTTGATTTACTTTTTGTCTCTGTCAAGATTTCTTTGGCCCATAATTTTTTTTGTAGATGTTTCCTTAATTAAATCACATTTATTTTACATGCGTAATGTATTGATGATCAAAACAAAAAAGAAATGGCGTTGATAAATCAATAAACAAAAAAGATATGATGGTCAAATCACTAATTTTCGGCACTTTTTTCGAAAAATGAAAAAAAAATCATAAAAAAAAATCCGTAACACTTTGCATATAGGTAAGTTAGCCTAAATAGGTTCCAAATGACCCCCCCTACCCAACATACCTCTATGGCTAACCATTCCCCTAACACCCTGTATATCCCACTGCCAGGCAAAGCAAATTTTTCTCTCATTAAATGGAAGGAAAATGAACATGGTGCATAAAATAAAATAAAGTTAATATTAAATCATTTATTGTTGTTTTACTTTGTATTGTTATTTCTTAGTAATTGTGTAACTTTGTTAACTACAGCATTATTTCTGATATAGATAATGATAATTATGCTTGTTGTGAGCGAGATTATTATAATACTAGAGCAGAATAGTTTTTATCGTTTTTAATTTAAATATGCTCTAACAATAAAAGTTCTTTATGTCCACTGAATACAATAATGTATATGAAATACTTTGTATATTTCCTAGGCGTATTAAATGATCAATAATATTTTAATCCCTTTTCCGTAGTTAAATTACTCTCAAAAATTGTACATAATTTTAGGATCCGTGACGGACTTGGTTAAATCAACCAAGGGACAATCACTGAAAGAAGAATGGATCTCATACATTTGCAGAGAAATTCTAAGAGGGCTAAGCTATCTACACTCCAATAAGGTTATACACCGTGATATAAAGGGACAAAATGTACTCCTCACAGACAATGCTGAAGTCAAACTTGGTAAGTGAAATAATTGTATTATAATTATAACATAACACAATAACAGTTAATACTATAATAATGTGTGTATTTATTATAGTACTTTTGTGTGTCCTGTGGTTTAATCAAAATCAATTGGAAACTTTCAGCTTTAGGAACTTTGAAATAAAAAGGAAACTAAAATAACTACAAACCAGGTTTTTAAGTATAAAGCCTATCACGCATTTTATAAATTTATTTATTTTTACAAGGAATATTTCATTATATTCATATTCATCATGGCTTATGATGTAAGGAAAATAAGTATACAGATAAATAAGTGAAGATAGTTAATTATAATTACTTTACTGTCATTAGTGATTTGCTTTTGTCAAATGTACGAAGATAACACATATGGATTTGATTTCATTCATATTAAATTGTAATTAATACATAAAAATGATACTTACAAGTTATTACATATATTATTACAATATGATAATGAATATTATATACTACTAGCTTCTGCCCGCGACTTTGTCCGCGTGGAATAGTAACTTTCCACTAACGCTAACTCTAACCCGCGACTTCGTTTACGTAGAAGTTACGAATTTTTTACTGTTTACGCAGCGGAAGCTCACAAAAGGAAAAAAAACCGATTTCGAAACACTTCATTGGTGCTCTGCTCTTATTGGTCTAAGACATAATATATAACGCTATAGGCTATATATAGCCTACAGCCTTCCTCGATAAAGGGGCTATCTAAGACTGAAAGAATTTTTCAAATCGGACCAGTAGTTCCTGAGATTAGCGTGTTCAACTAAACAAACAAACTCTTCAGCTTTATAATATAATATAGTATAGATATAATATACTATCTTGATATGTAAAAGCTTTCTCCAGTTCCGTCTGCACTTTAACTACTAACCATTGTTTTCATATGGAAGTGTTAAACAAATATAATTATAATGTGAATTCCCATAATAAAATATTTTTTATGTATATTATGTATTTATGAAGGATATGTGTTAAATAATGAAAAATAATTATAGGTTTTATTTATTCATTTCATTATCTTCGAAATATTATGAGCACATTTCTATATTGGAACAGAAGCAAGAGATAAGTTTGTTTATAGTATAATAATGCTAGTATACACTATTACACACATATACTCTTTATAATTCTTATTTATAATAAGAAATATCTTATGAAATCTATACTAATATAATAAAGAGGTAAAGTTTTTAACTTTGTTTATTTGTAGGGAGTAATCTTTGCAAATACTGATACGATCATGAAAATTCTTTTACTAATATTAAGCTACACTATTAAGGAGTGATATTTTATCGTTATTGAACAAAAAATTCAGTGAAAAATAATAGTATGTATATGTAAGTCAAGTTGTAGAAATGCGAGTGAGAGGAAAAGTTTATGATATATTTGCATCACAAAAATAATTAACGACCAACGAAGTGGGCACAGGACGGCTAGTAGAAGATAAATTATTTAACGGCTCTCAAACTTATCTTACTATAATATACATATAACATTCTAAACATGTTTGAGCTAAAATGGTTTATAAAAACAATTTTTAGCTCAATAATATTTCTATCTAAAACAACAACAAGTCACAAGGCCAATGTTATCTTTAGACTATTTTGAACAAAAAAATGTGGTATAGGTATCTTAATCTTAAAAAAAAAAAGTATGTACTTTAAAAAAGCCTAAAAATATGTTGTAGATAGAAATTTTTATATAATCTATTACATTGTTGTTTGTACTTATACGGGACTTATCATGATTGTCATTTTGAAGCTCCCGATATTACTCCAACGTTGCAGACGTCATAGTCACAGTCGATTGCAACATCGCTTGTAACTAATAATAAAATGATGATCCCTGACAATCTTTTTAGTTGACTTTGGAGTATCAGCACAACTTGATAGGACTATCGGCAGAAGGAATACATTCATCGGTACTCCATACTGGATGGCGCCGGAAGTGATCGCGTGTGATGAAAACCCCGAGGCGACGTACGATAATCGCTCTGACCTCTGGTCGCTCGGTATCACTGCGCTCGAGATGGCTGAGAGTCAACCACCTCTGTGCGATCTGCATCCTATGAGAGCGCTTTTCCTCATTCCAAGGTAATAATGGTACTTAACTGATAATAAACACATACTCTGCAAATAAGTAACGCTTAGTACTATTATATTTTCATAAGATGATGTAGATTCCAAGTCGAAGGTTGCCTTAAAGAAATTTATGCTTACCAAGTTACTTGTTGCACAGGCCATTTTCCGCAGCTCGACTACATCAGCGCCTATTCCGCGTGGAATATTCGATGCTTACCAATAAGAATGTCCTATTGTGCATTTAGAGCGGCCGTACACGGACTGCTCGAGCAGTTAACTGCTGAGCGACGTACACGGACCGCTCGAGCAGTCGGTTGTTGACTGCTTGAGCTGTCGCTACCAACTGCTCGAGCAGTTGATTGTCTACCGCAGTCGAGTCATAGATTCTGACGAGGAGGCACTGCTTTTATAAAATATTTTTAGCTTTTATGCCATATTAAAAAAAAAATGTTAAAAGGTGATACACAAATTATAAAGGTCGGATATGACATTTTATTAGTCAATCACGTGTCGACTGCTTTAGCGCAGTCAACGGCTCAAGCAGTTGGTGTATGCCTCGCGGCCGCTCGCAAGCGGTCGACGGCACGATGGAATTTCGTCATGCAGTTGACGGCTTGAAGCGCTCCCGACTGCTCGAGCAGTCGTGTGTACAGCAGCGAACGAATGACTATATTATATAATATAGTTCACCGTGCGGTCACAGCTTCAAGCAGTCGGTCTCAACTGCTTGAAGCAGTCCGTGTACGGCTGGCCTTAGTGTAAAGTAATATTTTCACACATTGTTCTTTTGCAACTTATTTAGGGTATACAGTAAAGAATGTTATTATTATAATTATACTTAATTTTATTATATCTGTTAAAATTGTCTAATTAAATTTTTAAACACTAAAAATAATTATATTTTAGAAACCCTCCTCCACGTTTAAAGTCCAAGAAGTGGGCTAAAAAATTTCACGGGTTCATTGAGACCGTCTTAGTAAAGGACTATCATCAACGGCCTTACACGGAACAACTTCTGAAACATCCATTCATTAGGTGAGTTTTACAGTCGGCTTCCAATAGGCTGGTTAAAACCTGGTTCCTGTATTAAAGAAACGATGAATTATATAGTTACGCACTTTTCATTTCGAACATGTGTTCGAAATTAAAAACAATTTGTGACCGAAAATTAATCGGTTTTAATTATAAAAATCGGGTTTATGCATAAGTATTTAATAGCTACATCAACGAGTAATTTGTTTGCAAAAACCTTGCTTGGAAACCTTGTATAAAAACCTTGTTTTGAAATTGGAATTAAACACTTGGGTAACAAGTACAACAAAGTAACTAGCTTTTAAGTCACGAAAAAAGCATATTGCGATACGATGATCGCTGGGTCAGCTAGTTTAAAAATATTATTTTTAACCGACTTTAAAAAAGGAAGAGGTTATCAATTCAATTTATCGAAAGGTGGTGCGTGGTGCGTGTCATGTGCTCCTATATAAATTTAATTGAGATCTAACAAGTACTTTTCGAGTTATATGTAGTAATAATGACCAATTTTTGAGTAATCTTAGATAACACGCACTGCAGTCGTTCGGAAATTATTTGTGTACATGCGTTTGGACAATTCATTTTACATAATTTGGACTATTAATATGCAACACGCATGTGCATATTTCTATATCTTCTGTACTGAAACTTCTTTTTTTTTAATCTTATCGATCTGCGATAATCTGCGTCGCTTTATATACACAAAGATTGTTCGTGAGGGTGCTGGTAGGGTTGCCATCTTTTGATGTTTAACTTGAAATAATTAAACACACCATGTTTTTTTTTTGATAACAAACTACTAGCAACTTAATAGTATTACATGTAGCTATCGATAAAAAATAAAAATGATGTGTTACCACATAGCTATGGACGAATTAAAATGAGGATGAAAATTTGTTCAGTAGGATAATTCGAAATTCAAGTCTTTTATAAACATTTAAATAGAGAATTTGGCTATAAGGTTTATCATGCTCATATTAGCGCCGTTGTCGTAATGTCTTATAGACTATGTTAGTTCTGTTATATACACACGGTCGTCTATTTCTAAGTTATATGCAATTCCTATGTTTTGCTATGTCCAGAAAATTCTTTAAAAGCATTATAATGGCGAAAAAATTGTTAAAAAGCGTTCAAACGAGCAAAGAAATGATTTACAATATTATATGATGACAGAGATCAACCGACAGAGCGACAGGTGAGGATACAGTTAAAGGACCACATAGACCGGTGTAAGAAGAGGAAGCAGGACAACTCGGTGCGGGAGGACTACAAGTACTCGGGCTCGGAGGGCGAGGAGGAGGACAGCGCGGTGGCGGGCGAGCCGTCGTCCATCGTGCACAACGCGGCCGCGCACCAGGGCGGCGACACGCTGCGCCGGAACTTCCAGCAGATCCAGGAGGGCAGGTGCTCCTACCACTCACATCGCTTTATACTAATACGCTTCAACCTTCAACCTTCGAATCGTCATTTTACAAATTAAATTTTTAATTATTCTTAAAAGTGACGCTACCATCGATTTAGAATGTGGACTCTGCTGAGAAGTATTAGCAAGAAACTCAACAGTTATTCTCTTTAAAAAAATTGATTTTTATTATAAACTAAAGCCATCTCTATCATTACATATTTATCATTAATGGAGGTCATAAACAGCACAGTTCACCAGAGAGGTATGCCTGAGCAGTTGGATCAGAATGTGTGTGGAAATAGACCTGTGCAGTTTTTTGAAGCTGTGCAAGCAAACAACACACAATCAAAGTCATTTCTTTTGTGGTTGTGGTTACCTTGTAGACCGTAGCGTGTATGCCTTACTTAAGGACGATGTCGCAGTTACCGGCTAGTTGTCTAATATATGGTAGCTTACCTTAAAACCATAAATATGTACATAAAAAAAATAAAAAAAAATTGTAATAAGTAGCATCATTATTCGTAGATGTGTTCTTAAAGTTTATTTTTGTTTGTTTTCATGTTTATTTATCTCAAGTCATCTGTCTTCTAGAGCCGCTGCCGAAGCACAACAACCCCAACCGCCGCCTAAACGCAACAGTAAACGTGAAGAGCGTGAGGAAATACCAGGTGAGGTGTCTTAAACCAGAATGTTAATTATTATTCTATTTTTCTTTATTTGTGCTGTGGGCAACTTATTAGCCAAATTTAAATCAAATTCCTTCAATTTCAAATCACATAAAAGCGCATCAGCTTTCGTTATCTTTCCCAAACTGTGTATTTATTAATTTTTTATGCTTCACACTCAACATTGCACTAACTTAAATGTATGGAAGGCAACATTTGTCTAATGAGTCCATAGCCTATTATGCAAAGAAAATTATTTTTCTACCCACACATTATTATATGAAAATATTTTATTTTTAAATCAATAGAACCTGGCCCGCCAGCGAGGCCATCCATTCCACAAAGACTGATCGTTGTGCCGGACCCACAGGCGCAACAGCCAAATAGATATAGGTAACTGACTGAAACATTTTATAATAATTTATGACAATAATTAGAACCAAGTCTAGAATACATTATAAGTAATCTATTTCTTCTGGAATGACATAAGAAACCACTAGACAATTCGTTATTTTTTATTTATTAGGTTTGGTTTCTATAACAATTTTGTTGTCTAATGTGGTTTGTTCATTATGGCATGACGAAATAACTATTAAAATTGATACCATTAAATTAGTTGATTCGAGTCACTGATAGAGTTCGTAGTAGCCTACTGGCCTATAAAGTAAAAAACTGAAAATAGGCAGTAAGCTTACCAGCAACTATGGTTATGTATGGTATGGTATAACTAACGTGACCAGATGCTCCTTTTTGAATGCGATTATCATGTTTTTTGTTTGGTTGTCTTGGTGTCCCCAAAGGTAGCCCTGGGGTACAAAAAGGCCAATTTTTAGAAATAGCGTGAGTGCTTTTTTTTCTCTGTCTTCTGTTAACGTACAAGTGGCTGCACATCAGATAATTTATGTTTTGATCATGAACTAGCCTCACAATAGCAATAGGCGTACTATGTGCAGCTGTCTATACGTGCCTTAATAAATAAATAAACCTGCAAATTAACAAAAAAAAAAAACTATGTCCCATTTTGGGCCAAAGCAATGGTCACATCTATATACTAATATAATAAAGATGAAGAGTTTGTTTATTTGTTTGTTTGAACGCGCTAATCTCAGGATCTACTGTTCCAATTTGATAAATTCTTTCAGTGTTACATAGCCCATTTACCGAGGAAGGCTTTAGGCTATATATCATCACACTAAGACCAATAGGAGCATAGCACCAATGAAGAATGTTTCATAATCAGATTTTTGAGAGCTTCTGCTGCGTAAACGTTTAAAGTTTCGCACAAATCATGTGACAGAATTGGTCCTATTCGACGGACGCGCAGAAGCTAGTTAGTAGATATAGCGCAGGAATGCCCGCAGGCCGCTGCCGCCCACGCCCAAGTCGTCGGGCTCGTCCAACAGCTCGGGCTCCACCAGCGGCACGCCGCCCGCCGCCGGCCCGCAGCCCCCGCAGCGCGCGCCGCACCACGTCTTCAAGCCAATGGTGCGTCCGCTCTCACACGTGACACGTCGCTCTTGTTTCACACCAACATACATTGATATCTTTATAATAATACGTTATAGAAACTGTACCCCTTTTTACGAAAATTACGCCGACGAAGGAGTATCAAATTTCGCACACTAATAGTTTATATGTATAGAGCCTTCTCCAAAAAAAAAGTTATCATTCTGCACTCCTTAGTTATATAATATTTTTAAATTATGCAAAAAAAATACATTAAATAAAAAAAACATTACACACACTACTACTATGTATTAAACACACACATACTCTTTTGTTTTTTGTTAGTCTGTGATTAAATTATAGTCACATTTCGACCACTGGGCGACCGCAAGTTCGCTTAATTACATTATCTTTGGTACATAATAAAGACGCACCATATTATATACTGTGGGACACTGGTACCTAAGGCTCGAAGCCTGTGTTACAGGACACCAGGACCTCAAAATCCGTCACACATTTACTTCATACTTACATGTAAAACTAAACTACAAACTACCACTGCGTTTTTTGAACGTGGGTTTTTCTGAACGAAAGCACCGCGGTCCATTGGTTGCATTTTATTTAAGTGTAGTTAATGACATCGAGATTTGACTAGGTATAAGAAAAATAAATTGATATTGCGTATTTAGCCTATCTATACTTATTATAAAAAGAAGTCCCCCGGCCGCGTCTTTCTGTCCTCCTGTCTGTCTGTCTGAACGCGATAAACTCGAAAACTACTGAACGGATTTTTACACGGTTTTCAACAATAGCTAGAGTGATTCTTGAGGAAGGTTTATGTATATAATTTAGTATACTTTTATGTAAATTAGCAGAAATACGGCGATAAATGTTGAAGAGGTCGCAAAAAATTTCGCCAACTGGGAGCTTTCCACGCGAACGCCGCGTAAACTAGCAAAGATATAGTTAAGTAATGTACTAGCGAATTCAAAATCTATAAAAATGCTACAAAAAAGTCCGCGACAGCATATCTCTATCTCTTACGGTTGACTTACAATAACCACTTTTATGTTCAAGTTTGTAATTAAAAACATTACGTTATTTTCAAAGCTATTTTCTTTAGTTCAGTATTAATCCTTATCGAAACAAATATGTTGGTTAGCTTAAGAATTTAATGTAGATTAAAATTGCCCTTTACACTATATCAATCAGATGAATAGTTTTTGAGATATCGTCGTTAGAAGTAATTATTAAAAATAATTAATGCGCAACGAAGTGGGCACGGGTCGGCTAGTTTAACTATATGTACTTAAAAATCACTCTCCCGTCAACGATGTAGTTGTATTTGTAGTTGTGACATCATGTAATAAATCTAAGTTATATGTATATGAGAGAAGGGAAAATTAATTTAAGAAGTATTTAATTTTTTTAATTTGATTAAAGTAATTAAATTTGGTCATTTAAAACGCGACGTTGCAGATTTTTATTATTAAATTTTTGTCGTTTGTTGGACACAAAGATAAATACCTACATAAAGATTTAACTTTTATTTTTGCTTTTATTGACAGTATTTGTGGTTGAATATTTTATTTTTAACCATATAGACACCAGCTATTTATACTAAGCTAAGGGGGCGTTCAAGTATTACGTTACGCCAATTTTGGAGATTTTTGACCCCCCCCCCCCTCCTCCCATGTAACGCGCCGTAACGTTTTCCTGTACACCCCCCACCCCACCCCATAAACGTTACGTAACACCCAACTGACCATTTTTACCACATTTTTACCCAAATGTCACAACTAAGTTGCGCAAACTAACCGTAAAATCGCTAAATCCCTTTTGTTCTTGTTTTAATCGCGTTTGTGGTAGTAATAAATAAATAAAACAATAGATTTTAATACCCTAGTTTTTTTAAATAAACAAAAAACAATGTTACGTAACGCGTTGTTCGAACCCCCCCCCTCCCTCCCCTGTAACGCATCGTAACGTTTAACAAGACACCCCCCCCCCCTCCCCCATATTAGCGTTACGTAATACTTGAACGCCCCCTAACTCATAAAAATGAACTTTACAATAGATAAGCCTCTAAAAGGGAAAAACGTGATACCTTTTATATTAATTAAGAAACTTGTTTGAAATTTGGTATCTTTAATAGTTAATTTATTCATTGCAATTCTACACTTTTTTTAGTACAAAATAAAACACATTTTATCAAGTTCCCATAAAAAAACTAACATCTAAAATTCGAGTTGGCGTAGTATAAATAGGTGGTGTCAATATAAGAAATTGAAAAGCATACGTTTTTAATTTCATTATTGTTATGTTGCAATTGTCACAGTTATTAGCAATATAAAATGTATTATTTAAATCAGATACATAAAACTTACGTATTGAAACTATGACGCATGCTCTGTTGTTTTTCGTATCATGCAAACGTTTTATTTATTAGCTTGTTTTTTTTTTGTTTACATGTCACGCTGTTTTTCTTTGCACATCCGATATAATGACTGCAGCTACCACCTCGAAGGCCAGAGGTAGGTTTACTGCCGCTTTGAATATTACAAAATTTAATTGTTTTTTTATTATTATTAGCTGTTTATATAACTCATATTTATGTGTTATGGGTCTAATCGTGGTAAATACTAATGTTTTAATATAATATGAAAAATTCATGTGAAATTCAACATTGAAGTTCAACAGTAATTATAAAGTTT
This sequence comes from Melitaea athalia, assembly GCA_905220545.2. Lineage (NCBI taxonomy): Eukaryota > Metazoa > Arthropoda > Insecta > Lepidoptera > Nymphalidae > Melitaea > Melitaea athalia. Next base: position 11,087,792 of record HG992177.1, read on the forward strand.
TATTTATGATTCTGTGGTCAAAAGCAAAACAATAATTTTTAGAACCAATTTTAATTTTTTAGCTTATTTAACTAGTCCTAACTTAGACTATTAATCATCGCACATGTATTACGTACGACTAGAACAATCGAACGGGATCTGTACGTCAGGGAAAACCAGTTGTTGTCAAGCTGGTCTAAATTGACAAATCGCGCAGATGGAATTAACGAGTTTATTTTTTATGACTCGAACAAGAGAAACGGTAATGTGTGGGTAAAACTACACAGGTATGCTAGTGCCTAATTCTACACTGATTAGACCCCTAACAAATCAATATAAATACTTGATTTATCTTTGCGATAACTATATAAAACTGTATTGAAAAGATATCTATCAATGCAATTTTTATAATTTTCCAGGACTTGGATAAGTTAGCGGCGCAACTAAACGAGCTCGGTGTAGTGTCGGGCAACGAACCGCCGAACCGACCACCGCGTGCGCCTACTAACGGTCAAGGTGACTTATATTAATCACAAGCTTCTGCGCGCGACTTCGTCGGCGTGGACTCCGCTCCTATTGGCCTTAGCTTGATGATACATACCCTATACCTATAGCCTTTCTCGATAAATGGGCTATCTAACACTGAAAGAATTTTTCAAATCGGACCAGTAGTTCCAGAGATTACCGCGTTCAAACAAACAAACTCTTCAGCTTTATATATTAGTATAGATTTTACACATTATTCATTTTGAGTGATCACGTCAAGCTAAATAGGTTCTTGAACCTTGTCAATATCTTTCAGTTTTAAGCTGAGCTCCCAATATTGCCATTATACCATTTTATCAGATCTGTAAATATTTTCCTTTTCGATTATTAATAAATTGAAAGAAAATTCTATATGTAATAGAATGCTATATAAAATATTCTATTACAATAACAAGTATTTTACTGTTTTATTGTGTTGATGAACAATATTGTTGTAATTACTAAATATATTGTATATGAAAACATCGTACTAATTTAATTTGATAAAAAATATACTACGAAAAATCACAGGATTAACTTTAATTTTGTATGTGTATATAATGAAAAATTGCTTTCAATATAAATGTATTCAGATTTCGAGGGTGGATCTGAGTTATTTTGGGCCTCGCCAAATAACCCAAAGAAATCGCGAAACCTTTATTTCGCGAAAGTTTTATTTTTATTTTCTCCGTTTTATTTTATATTTATTTTTATTGTAAAAAAAAACGCACGCCATATAGTAACAAATATTTTATGTAGTAAATATGGTATGGGCAACTAAGAGCCCCGTGGATGTTGTTTATATAATTTAAAAAGAACCTCAGCGTATACTGACCGGCGCTCGCACGGCCCAGGTCCGCCCGTGGAGCGCAGCGCGCCCGAGCCCACGTTCGAGGAGTCGGACAGCGACAGCGAGGCCGAGGAGGGCGGCGGCCGCGTGCGCAACGACGGCACGCTGCTGGCCAGCGACCCGCCCAAGCCGCTGTGAGCACCACACGCACACACACGCACGTGTAGACAGGGGGAGTGTAGGGACAATAGACTCGAACACGTTACGAGTACTGAGGAACACAGGACCAATATCGTGTTCAAAATCTAGAGTAGCTCGATTAGGGAAGAACTTCGACCTTACAGAAGATCACAGCTAAATAATACTTTTTTCAAGCCGTGTTAAGTTCCTGTGGTGAGTAAGGTGACCAGAGCTCCTAGGGAATTGGGGGTAGGGTTGGCAAACGCGCTTGCAATGCTTCTAGTGTTGCAGGAGTCTATAAGCTACGGTAATCGCTAACCATCAGGTGAACCGTACGCGTGTTTGCCGAGGATATATATGTTAGACTGGGTTGAAGTTTGTTGCTTATTCAATAATTCGGTGACAAATTTTCTGATTTTATTTCAACGAGATGTCAAATCGATCTTAAGCCTAAGGTCACACATACTAAATCCACGATACCAAATGTATTTGACATCAAAAACGTATCAAATTCACTTCATCAATCTTATTATTTTGCTTCAAAATACATGTATATACTTTTATATTCGTTAAGCGATGGAGTTTTCTTTCAAAACTTAAACCGACGTCATGAGACGAAAATACCCTAAAGATATATCCTTTCGCTTAACGAAATTTCAGAGATCGCAAATAAATCACAAATAATCGACTAATATCATACTTTTGCTCCCTCATTTCTTTTTAATTTTATTTGCCGATTACTTTGATTTCACCCCCCATCTCCCGTTTCGTTTGGCCCGTTGGTTTGGTTTCGTCAGTCCCGAGTTCTGCTACAGGCCGGGGCTGAGCGCGGTGTCGGAGGACGGGTGCGCGCCCACGCGCCCGCTGCCGCCCACTCCGGACGACGACGACCCGCACGCCGACCGCACGCTCGTCAAGCGGGTGAGTACGCGTCTAGTACGCGTCTAGTACGCGACTAGTACACGTCTAGTACGAGTCTAGTACATGTCTCGCTCACTGCTCGACGACACCGAGCTGGATCGAAGTGACCCACGTATTGCATATAACCTCTCTACTTGTCAATTACTCGCTCCAATATAAAAGTAAAGCATATTATTTATTTCCAACGACTAACAGAAATCTCCTTATAACGTTTTAAAGATATACAGGATGTCCCGTAATGAATGGATAATCCTGAACGTGCGTACGCGGAGGGAGAGGTGGGTTACAAAAACAAGAAATTTTCCACAATCCACAAATGTGAGAAAAACTGGAATCTTTCTAAATTTTACAAAAAATGGCATAGACCACGAACTGATTGAGATTAAAAAAAAATTTTTTTTGGTTTTGTAACCCACCTCCCCCTCCGCACACGCACGTTCAGGATGATAATCCTGAACGTGCCTGTGCGTTTCATTCATTTTCATTCATTCATTACGGGACACCTGTATAATTGCAACAATAGAGAACTATCATGTCGTATTGCAAGTGACAATCGATAAAGAATACTTGCAAGTTGACGATTGGTTGATTTAATTTTCTAACTGTCGTATATGAATATGTAATGGAGATGTCACTTCGTTCCGTCTCGTCTTTCAATATTCTTGTGTTTTGTGTTAACGGTTTGCCTACTAGATTATTTCAGTTGAAAATGGAAATGATAATTTTCACTGTAGTGAAAGTCTCTTTTGCTTGTGGAATTAAATCGAAACCGAAGTAGAAACTTTATTTGTATAATTACCATTTCCGTTTTTAACCACATGTTAGGATCAATTGATAACGTCTTGTAAATATTTAATTTATTTTATTTATTTTACTTGTTTATTGCTTGGTCCATTTTCATTTATGACAATGAATATTCTCACCTTGAATAAATAACTTTTAATGATGATGGGGTCATATAGTTAGTTACAATATTTCACGCCAAAGTGAGATTGGTGAGCGCCTTCCTTAAATATCTTTTTTTTTATGTGTACTTTTTATACTGAACATGTTTGGAAAACATCAGAGGGAGAATGAAAACGATAAAAGACAGTCGGACATCGACGAAGCCGTTCTGCTTAAGGATTGGGACTTTGCCAGATTTTTCCCTTCGAAAAATGCTGACGTCAAAGAAGAAAAACAAGATTCGACTAAGGAATCTGAACTTAAACGTGCGCAATTCCAACGTCAATCTCGAATTGAAATGGAAGATGCTTGGGTTAAGTACAAAGCTATCGCAACGCCGCCTTCTCGGCATAAACAACTATTCCAGAAACCAGCAGAAAAAACTACGCAGGATAAATTATCAGACATTCTTAAATATAAAAAGGAACAGGAAGCAGAATTAAATTCCGCAAATCGATTCTTCAGAGGATTTAGGCGAGAGAACTCTGACCTTTTCCCGCTATCCAGCACTCGCCATTCTGCTATTTACTATCCCAAACATGACCCTCAAATCGGCGCCAGCAAACAGCTAAGATCTAGCGGAATCTTCAATCACTCACGTAAACAGTCGAACAAACCTCAAACTTCCGGCGAACCAATTCTAACAGACTTTATTAAAATGAACGATAGCCTGAAAATAGCCCAAAGAAATGATACTAAAAGAAGTGATAAAAAATCTCCAGAAAAGAAAGTCACCGCTAGTAATCCTATAGAAGCTTTGAAAAATGTCGCTGTGCTGATCAGACAAGACAGTGAAAAAAATAGTCCAAGCCGTCAGAGCAGCGTAAATAGTGACTCCCCGGCGACTAGTATCTGTTTCAGCGCTTCTTTCGAGAGGTCTGGCACTCTCGACCTCACCGCCGACACGATTGAGAAAACAGAGGATAGTTGTAATACGACCAGCGTCGTCAAGCCTCGTAGAGAAAAGACAGAGTCCGATATTATATTCAGAAGAAACTCCCAATTAAACAGGCACACGGACCTATTGTCGAGTGGGCAGGAAGCGGTAATCGCACAGGATCAGGTAATTCACACTGCTCGGGATAGTTTGATTAATATATTTTTACTCACGTTTGGTATGAGGGTTCTAATATTTGATATCTAACATAGTTATATTGAACTAACCCTGTCGATGCTGTACTATAATTATAAATTCATGTACGTGATTGTGTAGCTATTGGTGTGGACTTGCTGATCGCATAGTTTGTGTGGGAATGGTTGGGCTGGAAACGTTTTAATACAATATTATACTAAAATGTATGTATGTGAATGTTTATTGTTTGATAAGAATGATATTGTAGTATATTCAGTTTATTTGCTCACATGTCTTATCCTTTGGCGTGGCAGTACATAATTGTTATATATCCGTTAATGTAGTTTAATTTACGTAGTAGGTACCGAAAGTACCGTAGAACCGTAGTAGGGGTACCGAAATTAAACGGGTTATTGTTCGTGTTTCCATATGTAGTTAGCATCTTCTATTAAAACATCTAACTAATATACTTATACTCACCAACTAATGAATAATAAACTTCTGTGCGTGAATACCGACTTCCTGCCAAGATAGCGAAGCGTCCAGTGATGAATTTAGTAAATTGTGCCGTAAACAGTTTAAATTTAACAATATCAGGAATGACCGCCTAACGACTTCTCACCGAAGCTGAAAAGAATATTCAACGTCTGTTTTGCGAATGTGTTTTTTAAACTGCATGTTTTTACGCTGCTGTGTTTTTGTTTGTCACGCTATGCTGTTGCAACGTTAAAACAATAACTAGCAGATTCAGACGCGCCGTGACACTAGCCGTGAATTTTTACATTATATATTAATATGAAAGTTGCATATGTTTTAATTAATAAATACATAAAATTGTGTATGTAACACCCATTCGCTACTGTCGCGGCGTCAAATTCCACGTAAGTATAACATTGGGATTCACAAATAATTTAACATCATAATATCGATTTTATACATTTACCAAATAGACGATTTACTTCGATATCTATTAATTATACACATTTACAATTTGTCCATTATTTTCATTAATAATTAAGTCGAAAGTTATTTAGTTGTATACATTGCTAAAACTTTTCAAAGAAAATTCCATCTGTATTATTAAAGATAGTAGTATCTTTTCAAAACGTTATGTCTATCTGTAGCACTTGCACAGGTTTTAACAAAAATAACATTCAGTAACAAAAATCCATGGCCAGTTGTATCAGGTAGAAAGCAAAGTTCAAAAATTTAGAACGTTATAATATATTTTTATTGCAATATATTTTGCACCAGTCAAAAGCAGATTTACAATAATCAAATATTTACTTATTTGGTTCTTTGTTACTAATAGGCAAAGTGCTAAATTTTAATATAGTTGGAAATAATTTAAAATACCTACAGCATGCATTATTAACGAGAATGGTCGACTTAAATTATTAATGTGTTTAGTTGCTCATAATTTAAAAAAGAATTTTTTTATAACTATAAATGTCTTAAACTTTACAGCTAAATAGTTTCTGTTCAATAATTAAAAATCAGTACCAGGTTGTAAAAAATAAGACATACAAATTGAAAAAAAAAGCTACTAAGTTACTTGATGTGTGATTGTATCCAGGGTCGTTCGAGTGGTAACAACGAAGGTAGTGGGTCTCGCACGAGCTCCGTTCTACCCGACTTGTTAAGTCAAGCCGGCCAGCCCACTACCCCGCCGCGTCACGACAAGACTACTAGCGAAGAGGTAACATAATAAAATACATATATATTCAGCCTATTATTAAATAGCCTCATAATACAGCCTAAATTTTAAAGAAGTTATATAGAAACGAGTTATTATATTAATATATTGCAGACATTTATGCGACATCACTATTTAGAAATATCCATTTCACTAAATACGTGCTTTGTGTTAAAAAAAATTGTGTGTAACCCGCGATTTTCATGTTTAATTATGAAATGGGGCTCCCAGCATTCTGTGGTAATAATTATCGCTTCAAAAAAGAAGTAACAATTAAAGAAAATTACACTTATGTACCAATTTAATATACATATTTTTTTTATTTAACTTTATAAACAAACAAATGACACAAACTTTCGTCAAATATGAATATTTATTTAAATAAAAATCAAAATAATTATGTTAGGAGCCCCTGATTTAGAAACATGTGGTGCTAAGCTTTTAGTATATAGTATTAATGTGATAATGGTTGTCAATCATGCAAACACCCTGGAGCTACGGTCCGCGACCGGTTTGCAGACTGCTGTTATCACTGCGTAAGTACGAATCGTATCGCAACGAGAATGCTTCATACAGCATATCATAGAATGTTGTTCAAATACCTCACTTCTTCTCTATGTATGCATTCTATAGAAAGCTTCCATGTGTATTCATTCGCTCAATCATGTCTTTAGCCTTTAAGGTAGTTCGATGAAATATTGAGCCAGCTTAATAACCGCAAGATCTGTGATACGATGGGTACAAGTTAAATTATTTCACAGTGATATTAGTTATATGTACAAGTGTAAAGTGTTAGAAATTACTTTTATCAGCGCAGATATGCTAGTCGTCTTCTGAGATACCATGGGATAGAAACCGATGAATTTTAATGTATTATGTACCTATATATTTAAAATAAACTCTTGGTCTAAACTGACTGACAGAATGCACTATGGACAAGTCCAAATAAAAAATTATTTTGTGTGCAAAAATATATGAAGATGATTAAATACGAACGTGCGCAACGTCTTTTTCCTGTAGTAGTTGGGCAGCCTGCACGTAGCCCTCATCTCTTTACCTTAGAAGATGACTAGTATTATTTTTGCGCTGTTTTTATGTGTTATAAATATAATCTTGAAATTAAGTATTTTGTTAAATTATTTAACAAGTTTTTTTAGTCCTGTTGAGATTATGTATAGGTATTTAAAATTAAGTAAATAATTTCGTAACTACGAAAAAATATAATACTGCAAAGAATTTTTTCCTAATTTTTTTTCAATTCATAGTGAATGCTATAACATAAATATTGAATGTTTCCAACATGTAGTAAATACAGTCATGAATGCGTTACTTGTTACATTTTAATATCATTGCCTCATACATACTATAAACATACCTCTGTATCCCGATACAATCAAATAAAATTGTAGATAATAGCAATGCTGCAAATAACTTTCCGATCATATTTGAAATGTAAACTAATAAATGGGAGATGGATTTTGACTAACCAAAGATCAGTTATAAAGTTACATATATTTCATTAAATTGTATTATATACATTTGGATAGGAAACGCTTATCTCATTATATTAAGTTGTTATATTCTCTCTTTCAGTATAGGCAAGCCATAGCGGGAGGCGCGCCCGCTCCTCACCATCACCACCACCCGCACCCGTCTTCCGTTCAGTCGACACCTTCCAAATCGTTCATATCCGGTGCCGCCTCCCCCCACCCCCTCCAACACTCTCCGTCCAACTCCTCAGTGGGCTCCCAACAACAGTTCCTTCCCTTGCAACAGAAGCAGCGCTCGTTCCTCACATTCGGCTTCGGCGCTGGCTCGACGGGTAGTGGTACCGGCGGCTCGGGCAACGCTTCTCGACGCGAAAGCCACGTGAACGTCAACGTTACGCCCACTGGACACGACCTGTCCTCTGACACGCCCGAAATACGTAAATACAAGAAGAGGTTCAATTCTGAGATTCTATGTGCTGCACTTTGGGGTGAGTACTTCACTGAGAGTTTTTTTTTTCTATTTTATATACGACTAGGTCGGCAAACAAGCATACGGTCCACTTACGGCCATCTTTGGTTTTGCTTACTAGCAATAGATTTTTGACACGATTTGTATGGAGCTTACATCAAAATTCTATCTCTAGTAAGCAAATTCAGAGATAGATAGAATATTGAAACTGGTCATTAATGGTAAGCAGTTACCGTCGCCCTAACCCTCCCCAGGAGCTCTGGCCACCTTACTCACTACAGGACCACAATTAAACTTGAGAGCATTATTACAAAATATAGCTGTGATCTTCAGCCGTGTCTCCATTTATTTACTTTTATACTGTTGTTAATTCAGTTTGGTAATATGTCGTCTTTATGCTTTGTGCAGGAGTTAATTTGCTGATTGGAACAGAGAACGGACTGATGTTACTCGATCGTTCAGGTCAAGGGAAAGTTTACCAGTTGATCTCAAGACGCCGCTTCCAGCAAATGGAAGTGTTAGAAGGACAAAACATTCTTATTACTGTATCTGGAAAAAAGAATCGAGTACGCGTATATTATCTAAGCTGGTTGAAATCGAAGATTTTACGAACTGACGGCTTAAGTGATGTCTGTATTTTTCTCAGTTACAATTACTCGATTGTCTGTAATGCTATCGGGGCTCATGTATATTTTTGTTTTTATAGCAAGTCGAAAGGAGGAATGGTTGGATAAACGTCGGAGAGTTACAAGGTGCTGTCCATTTCCGTATAGTCAAATATGAACGAATCAAGTTCCTTGTCATTGCACTTAAAGATTCTATCGAAATTTACGCCTGGGCTCCGAAACCATATCATAAATTTATGGCCTTCAAAAGTTTTGGAGAGTTGCAGCACAGGTATTTATACTAAATTACAATTATGGTTTGCTTTGCTTTTTATTAGACATGCTAATTTTGTTAGTATCTATATAGTTAGTATATAATAATGTATCTTTAATTATATATATATAACTCAATATAGAAGAAAGAATGCAAATATTAGACTTATAATGACTGTAGCATATAATATACAAATGCATAGTTATTGTAGACTAATTAATAGTAGTAATTTCTAAAAGAAATACACAAATGTTATATCACTCCTTAAATACAAAAGTCACACATTTCAAAAAATATCAAAAATGTGTTTTTTTTTTTGCATAAAATGCATCTTAAACGATGAAACTTTAATATTTTGCTAAAACAGCCGTCGTTTTATGATCAAAAACACCCGTAAACGCACACACGTTAGTTTTGTTTTGTACCGTTTCTGTAAGTGAATTCCGCGCAAAAGTACCACATTGTGAGTTGTCAACAATCATTCGGCACGAGCACACGCATTTTTATCATCATATATATATATATATATATATATATATATATATATATATATATATATATATATATATATATATATATATATATATATTTATATATATATATTACTAGCTTCTGCGCGCGACTTCGTCGGCGTTGACTCAGCTCCTATTGGTCTTAGCGCGACGATACATAGCCTATAGCCTTCCTCGATAAATGGGCTATCTAACAGTGAAAGAATTTTTCAAATCGGCCCTGTAGTTCCAGAGATTACCGCGTTCAAACAAACAAACAACCAAACAAACAAACTCTTCAGCTTTATATATTATATATATATTATATAGTATAGATTCATCATTTTTATGTGCAATAGTACAATTTTTCGAAATAGGGTAGTTTTGCATTTATAAATTTGATATTTTTTTCTCTTATTTTTGTATGCAATACTGCCATATTTTGAATTAAGTTAGTTTTGCAAAAAAATAATTAGAATTATTTGGGTTGTCTGAAAGAAATGGCTAAATAGCCACACTACGCCGCCCATTATACTTCACAGTCTGTAAATGTCTTTAAATGTGTTTAATGTTTAAAATGTAGTTGTGGTGTACAATAAAGTGTAAATAAATAAATAAATAAAATTATTACTTTATGCTACATATACACATTTCGAAATATAGTATTTTTGTATTTGAAAGTGATCGCTAAATACATTTTATTTTACGCTAGCTGACCCGGCGAACTTCGTACTGCCTAACAGACGATTCTTTAATTTTTTTTTAATACTTATCCTTCCCGGAACCCCTCCACTAACATTTAAACTTCATGGTATGGTAATAAAGAATCTTTTGTATGGGAATATAGAAGTGTTTTTTTACACTTTCAGGGATTTTTTTTAAATTTTTCTCTCCGTAAGAACCATCCTCATACTTCAAGGAATATTATAAAAAAAGAATTAGCGAAATCGGTTCAGCTGCTCTCAAGATTTGCGCTTAGCAACACATTTAGCGATTCATTTTTATATATATAGAGATTAACCCATTCCGTGCGGATGATGCCGCACAGGCACCATGTAAATCTTTTGCGAATGGCGTATGGTGCCCGAGAGGATACAAAATTGAAACATATGAAACTCCGATAAAACGACATTTTTCAAAAAAATTCCGTAAACAAAAGTGTCTCTATTTGTCACCCATATCATGCCTACAGTGTTCGTTTCAAGGAATATCGTGAATTCGCAGACTTCAGGGATTGTCAACATTTTTTTATTGGGTACTTTTGTTTCGCGTATGTTTCTTTTAGAAATGTATACATTCATATTATATTTAAGTTTAATAAACTTATCTTTATAGCTGGAATATATTTCTGAATTATTACTACACGAAAACTAATATAACACACAACCGAACAAACGGTCTACTTTGTTTTCGTAGATTCTTTTATTGATTGTTACAAAGTTAATTTAAATAGTCTACTTCCTGGAACGCTCCTCAAAAAAAATCAAACGCTTTTGTTATAACGTTCATTTTCCAAATGGGTTTGTTGTGTTTGTTTTCGCCACGTTTTCGCCATTGTTCGCCGCTCTGCCCGGCAAATTACCCATTTTTTTTCGCTGTTCGCCGGCCGTTCGTGTACAAAGTACCGTATGCACTTGCGTTTAATGTTTATTATTGTTTGAAACTACGAACCGTTCATAATTGTATGCGCCGGTCAGTGTAGCCAACCCTAGTTTTAACTCTTGTTATGTTGTAGATGTACAGTTTTTTTGGAAATTATAATAATAATAAATAATAAACGCTTCACACTCAACGGCCCCCAGTAGGATTTCTCATACATTTGCCAACACTACTCCCAAAGCATGGCGGAAGGATTAGTAGAAAACGGTGTAGAATATGCTACACAAATAAGCAAAGAAAATAACCAAGTTATTTATGTGTGTCCTGATTGCCCAGGATTCCCAGGGTGTGTATCACCCCGTTTTTCCGGGTAGACCATAAATATTAAAAACATTATTTCATTTGGTTATGTGAGTATGGTTTTGAGGCAATGTTTTGAGGTAAATGTGTATCTCAAGACTCAATACAATCACATTAAAATTATTACTTTTTTATTTAAAAATCAGGTTCTTACATAATGAAAAATCTGTCTTATTGATTATTATAATAATTAACCTTATAATTATGTTTCATGTTGTAGGCAAGTAACTAAAATATTAATAAATCTTTTTAAACACTAAACCTTTTATTTTACTCTTATTCATCTTCTCTACCCCCACACATTATTATAATGTAGGTAAATTTTTGTTTCAGCATTTCTATAATTTTTTGCATAATTGCATAGGTATCTTTTATCTATACTAAATCGTAGCAATTCGTTCGATACGAATTGTCCAAAAGTAACCGACATAGCCCACAGAATCAGCAAGTTGAAGTGGCAGTGGGCTGGTCATCTGTGTCGCAGGACCGATGGCCGTTGGAGCAGACGTGTCCTGGAGTGGAGACCGCGTATTGGCAAACGCAGTGTAGGAAGCCCTCTGGCCTGCTGGACCGACGATCTACGTAAGATTGCCGGTGTAGGCTGGATGAGGATTGCGGAAAACCGGGATGTCTGGCGCGAGCTTGGGGAGGCCTATGTCCAGCAGTGGACTGCAACAGGCTGATATGATGATGATGATGATGATGATGAATTGTCCAAAATATTTGCAACCATGCAAATCCACAATTGACGGAACCCGCTCTTCTACTTCTGTCAGGGTCTTTTCTGTACTTGTGAAATTATCTTTTGTTGGTTTTTCTGTGCATGTTGCACAATCCTGCGTTGTTTTTTTTATAGTTCCACTATCTTTATTTACTTCAAGTTTCCAATCGTCATAAGTTTGTGAATTTTCATAAAACACGTCGTCGTCGCATTGCGTTTCCATTTCTGACTGGAAAATATATTTCATTTTTTTTCTAGGTAACTACAACAAAATGAAAAGATTGTTAAAGCGCTTAACCAATTTCCACATTTTTAACAAAGTTGTATATATACATAGATATTTTTTAATAATAAAAACAAACATTAAACATATTCTATAATAACACTCCTTAAATACATAAATCCGTAATAAAATAATGCAAAAAGGTTTACAACACCTTATAAAAATTAGTCACTTACCTTCCATTTCCAAAAAAACACACAGATTATCACTTTTAAACGCACTGAACGAATTTACTGACCGTTCATGTTCGATATTGAGTGGCAAGTGACCTTTTAACCAGAGAAACACGAGAAAAAGCTAAAAGTTATAATTCATGGCGGATGATTCCCCAGGGGAATCATCAAAGTCTCTGGCGCTTGGTGCCCCAGAGGCATCACGAAATGTTTGTTTGACGCCAGGCACTAAAGTTTGTTAAAAAGACCTCCGCACGGAATCGGTTAAAAAGCATTCATTGCAGTTTTTTTTTTTTTGTCTGAATGTTTTTGTAATTTTTGCCTGTGCATTCAAGACCTATATTTGTAGGTAAGAGTAATAAATTTAAGTTAAAAATGAAGATGCATAAAACTCTTTCATAAAATTAACTGATATAGGTAATATTAATTTTACAGTTCATGAATTTAACTATTTTTTGTTTTCCCTTAGCAAAATTTCTATGTAGTAAGTTAGTATGTGCCATTTTCTTTCTTAAATTGACGTTTTGTGAGGTTGATAACTGAAAATAAAACTCAACTTTTTTTTAATTATGATGGTTTAATTTTTAAAATTTTAATGTTCTCGAAGTCAAAGTCTATATATACAAAACTAACTTATTTGCATTTTTTTGAGAGTCCATTCGAGGCATGGTTAAGATTGCTTAATTGAAAAACAGGCTATTTAATTATGCATCTTTTGATACAAAAAAAATCTACGTAAGACACATCGTTTATACAAAAATCATAAAATAAACTAAATTATTTTTTCAAATGCCGCTCCTGTATAATTTGCCTATTTTGACATGTGGTGCTTTTGTATTTAAGAAGGCGATATATTATACACAATAACAATAGCTTGTTTCAAATCTCCTACCACAAAAAACATTCAGATAAAATAGCTAACATTATTATTTTTTTAATGAATGGAAAATTTTTGAATGATACATGATACTTTTTATATTAAAATGTGAAATAAATTTTACATAATTATGTATTGTTTTTTTTTTAGGCCTTTGTTAGTTGATTTAACTATCGAAGAAGGTACAAGACTGAAAGTAATCTATGGCTCAGCAGATGGTTTCCATGCTGTCGATTTAGATACAGCTAGTGTATATGACATTTATATACCTAAACATGTAAGTGCTGAAAAATAAATATGTAAAATATATTCAATAATATATATAATTTTTTTAAACACTTCTTTGTTTACAGACCCAAGGAGCCATAGTTCCGCATTGTATTGTTCCACTGCCTAATTCTAATGGTGTGCAGCTACTGTTATGTTATGATAATGAGGGTGTCTACGTCAACACTTATGGTAGAGTTAGCAAAAATATAGTTTTACAGGTATGTCTTATTGGAATTAATTATCTTCTCTTTTTAAATGTCCAAGTAAAGTATTTTTTTAGATTATACACATTTGAATACATCAGGGCGTATTAGTACTAACATACTTAGTTTACATTGTGTATATAAGATGCACCATTTTATGAGCGATTTCTTGATTTTAGCATTTTAATTGTAGAAATTATAATATATTTTATCTTTTTCAGTGGGGTGAAATGCCTACATCTGTAGCCTATATTGGCACAGGTCAAATAATGGGCTGGGGCAATAAAGCTATCGAAATTCGTTCTGTAGAGAGTGGACATCTTGACGGCGTGTTTATGCACAAAAAAGCTCAACGGCTTAAGTTTTTATGTGAACGAAATGACAAAGTTTTCTTCTCGTCTGCAAAAGGTGGTTCGTCTTGTCAGATATACTTCATGACGCTGAATAAGCCAGGAATGGCAAATTGGTAGTGACAGGGCATGGGAGGGCCTATAGACACCTATTCCTGTGATGCGAAACTGCCTCATGGACATGCCAGTATTTTATTTAAAAAAAATCGATTATGTGCTTTGGCCATTCAGAATTCAAAGACTTGTGATAATAACAGATTATAAAGTGCTCAAAAGACAATCCACAAAACATTACAATTTACAATTTCGTATTCGAGGATCTTATCTTTTAACAAATGTGGCATTTTGTACTGAATACTGTAATTTCAATACAAGCTACTATGGATTATATATTATTAAGCAATAACCTATAGGATTAATGTTTTGATATTGACAACTATTCATAAGTAAGTTAATATTGCTTAGGTTTTATGTTGTAGATGTTTATTTCTGTAAGAAAATGTAATTCAAATGGAACTATCAATTCATATAATGCCATATTATATTGTTTATAATGTTAAGCTAGTTGGGTGATGATATAAATTAATTGGTTACATAATTGTGTTTATAACCTAACAAAGATCAAAGCCATGTCATATGGATTAATATGATTATTTATTAATGACAAAACTTACAAATTAAACTACTCTGTCTAGATGCTGTAAATTACTCTTCATTCTAATAAGGTTCACATAAGTAATCGGCACTTAGTCAAGTCACTGTGTATGTAATTATCACACCGAGCTGCAATAATTTTATTAATGGATAAATCCTAAAAATTTGGTACTATTTATTATTTATTTGTTATGTACTATATTATTTACATGTATAAAGATGTAACTGTGCATATTGAAAATTATATATTTGATGACTTTTTATTTGAAATACCTTAGCCTAATAAAACACAAAATATTATGCTTCTTTTCTTATTTATCACTTCTTTCCACTGAAATTTTATTTAAAACTGAGATAGATTCATAAACAGCCTTTTTCTCATATGAAAATCATCATGGTTTAAATTAACCAGCTGAGGATATCTTTTAGGTAAGGGGTCGTTCAAGTATTACGTAACGCAAATTTTAAAGATTTTTGACCCCCCCTCCCCCCCATGTAACGCACCGTAACGTTTTCCTGTACCCCCCCCCCCCCAGCCCATAAACGTTACGTAACACCCCAACTGACCATTTTTATCCAAATGTCACAACTTTGTTGCGAAAACTACCGAAAAGTCGCTTAAAAAAAATCGCGTTTGCGGTAAGTATAAATATATATATACAAAAAGGGATATAAACGAAAAGGGTTGCCAATTTGGGAGATTTTAGTACACTATTTTTTTTCATTTAACTAAAAAACAACGTTACGTAACGCGTTGTTCGAGACCCCCCTCCCCCCTGTAACGCATCGTAACGTTTTACAAGACCCCCCCTCCCCCCCCTAATTGCGTTACGTAATACTTGAACGGCCCCTAACACAACAAACAACATTTTGTTTATAAGAAATTTTATTGCCTAATATTAATTACATTATCTTATACATCTCAATTTGATCTATCTTCATCACATCATCAATTACAGATTAAGTTCATGTTTTGCCTTTTTATTCTTATTATTATTCACATTTCTCAATCATTAAATGATTCTGCCTAATAATTTTACAAATAATACCTTTTATATAAACAGTTATAATAGCAGCTATTAAAATAAAAATTAAAGAAAATTACTTATACTTGGTTAAGAATAATTTCTATTTAAACAAAACTCTTACGTAAAAAAAACTGCATTGAAATTGGTCCATTCGCATAAGCTACAATGCTACAGGCAGACCTCAGGCAGGTGTCAAACCCTTATTTATCTGTCGGAGTTTGAAAAACAATAATTAATTACAATTAAGTTGCTCTGTAACAGTATACTTGGGCCTGCAAATAAGTTACAAATAGATGGACAGCAGAAGAGAATAGGTCATTAGGACCTGTTTCTTCTCAATTAACACGTTGAACGCCATGGGGTTCACCAGTTGAGCCTCTCTTATGTAGCCAATAGAGCCAGCTTAAAAGCTCTTATTTACAAAATTTTAATAAGTTTTTATTGCACTACATTACCAATTTTTAATGAACTTTTTTTTTCTTACACTGACATATATTTCTAAGTCCATATTTTTTTAAGTTGACTGGCTCGCGGTCATATGGTTGTCCCCTGTGGCCCAAACAGAAAAACTAAAAAATCAAGGCAGTGTTTAACGTGTTAATAAACTAGATCTTTAAGATAAATATACGCTATGAATATAAATATGCCATAAACAGTAGAATTTGATAGTAAAACGAATAATTAATCAAAAACGTAACTGTCGTGTATCGTCATCCGTCGAATAGCGTTATCCAAATTCTAAAACTGGTAAAACATGGCCGTGCAAAATAAATTAATACAACAATCAAAAAATAACAAAATTATTTAGGCTGAGGATATTCTGACTAGCGGTAATCTTGCCTGACTGGTACTTCTTGAAAAAAAAAACTAACCTTACCTAATCGGCATAATTTCGTTCCGTGACATCTCTGGCCTCTAAAGAACACTAGGGGTATTCAGTGTGATTAAATTACGGAAACAGAAACACAATAGATTTGAAACTGTACTTAGTGCCAGTCACGCTAAATTACCGCTGGAGTCACACTAGTGTCCGAATGTCCTTATCGAATTATTTAATGTGGAAATAGTCCAGCTCTCGACAAACCTTCAGTTTCCTTATTACTTAATGGAACTAACATTAGACCTGGCACTGGAGGTTGCATTTCCAAATCTCTCAGTTTATTTACTTTTACTTTAAGATTACTCCGCAGTTTATTTATGTTTATGTTTAACTGTATTTGATCGGCGTCTAATAAAGCTTTTGTTGCTTCGAGATTATGTTTTACAAGAACTGAACCTACAGTCACCCAACATTTTAGTTGTGAAGACTTGGAAATGTCTCTTAAGGCCTCTCGGTTTTGATTTCTTCTTTTATCTAACATAATGATTTCACGCTTGTCATTCATTATTTCCTCCGCTAGTTTTTCAACACCGATGAGGTATTTCAATATTTTAGCTTGGTCGTCCATTGGCGAATGTTAAATGTATAAAATGTTCTAACTAATTTAATCTTGCTTTTTTGGTTGATTGATTAATGATTATGATAAGACCGTGATTATGAATTATGATTATAATTTTTATAATGATTGGTGTATGTACTTAAGGAAGTTTATTATAGGGCTTGGAATACCGGTAAAAATTCGGTACCGGTACTTTGTCTCGGCAGACGTATCGTTATTTATGGAGTACCGGTACTTTAAATACCGGTACTTTGGAGCCATTTTACCGTTAATTTTTTTACCGGTAAAAACTCGTTTAACGTTATTTTTACCGGTACCTATCCATACCGGTACCGGTAATTACTACTGTTACCTTTATAGGTACCGAAATTATTACGCTAATAGTAACTTTTCTTTATTTTTGATCTCACAGCGTTATAATCTAATGTCACGCGCTGTTGCCGCTCTTATCAGCCCCCCCGCGCAGCTTCGAGTTGAACATTTTTTCTTTGCACGGAGCGGCAACGTCGTAGAGGTACCGATAAAAATATCGTTAATCGTGACGTCAGAGGTACCGGTACCAGTATCGTTAAAATTCTATTTACCGTTAAAAATTACCGTTAAAAATCGTTTCCGGTACCGAATTACCTTTAAAACTTTTACCGGTAAAACAGGTATCGGATAAAATTAACGCTACTTACCGGTATTTTATAAAGGTAATTGGTACCGGTAACAAGCCCTAGTTTATTATATCTATGATGTACTTCGTCATTCGTGTTACATTGTTATTTTTTATTTTCAAATAGAATGTCAAAATCAAGAAACGTCAAAATTCAAATCAAGTCTCAACCATAGATATAATAAACTTCATTTCTCCCCTCAAAGGTAGGGCTTGGAATACCGGTAAAAATTCGGTACCGGTACTTTGTCTCGGCAGACGTATCGTTATTTATGGAGTACCGGTACTTTAAATACCGGTACTTTGGAGCCATTTTACCGTTAAATTTTTTACCGGTAAAAACTCGTTTAACGTTATTTTTACCGGTACCTATCCATACCGGTACCGTTAATTGCTACTGTTACCTTTATAGGTACCGGTAATTATTACGCTAATAGAATACTACCTACTTTTCTTTATTTTTGATCTAACAGCGTCATCATCTAACATCTAATGTCACGCGCTGTTGCCGCTCTTATCAGCCCCCCCCCCCCCGCCCAGCTTCGAGTTGAACATTTTTTCTTTGCACGGAGCGGCATCGTCGTAGAGGTACCGATAAAAATATCGTTAATTCGTGACGTCAGAGGACTCAGAGGTGAAATATCGTTATCAGTATCGTTAAAAGTCTATTTAACTGTAAAATTTACCGTTAAAAACGTTCCGTTGCCGATACGGTTTTTGAAGGGGTATTTTGAAGCGCTAAAAAAATAAAGCCTTTGATGCATGTAACACCTGCGAACGGCTTAAACCAACCCTTTTCCGATAAGGGATACCCTTTCAAAACCCTGTAACACTGTAACATGGTAAGCCAATCCAACAAAGTACATTAAATATGTACTCTTCGTAGTCGACATTAGATTGAGAATTGCTTAACCACTACCAAAAGTGGCATTTTCCCGCCGCGCCGACGCTCGCGCCGGTTTTTTCGTGTCTGAACTTGTTCATTCTCAGAGTTATTATTATAATATGTATTATCATTTCAATTAGAAAATTGGAAGTCGTAACTCGGACGAAACTACGGAAGGAATTAAAAACTATTTAGCAGTGATTTTGTTTAAGTGTGTTTTGTAGTGCCTACTTCATTTTTTTATTAGTTAATTCAGGGTAACCCGAATAAAACCTTTTCGTGTAGGTAACCTCCTCATAGGCTTAAGCCACTGAAGGGGTTAACCCCTTCACGTGGTTACTATATTAAAGGAGTTACCCGTTTCGCTGGGTTTTGAGGTGTAACTCGAATAAAAGGATACTCTGCGATAAGGGCTACACCATGTAGGGGTTACCCTGCGAAAAGGCTTAACTCTTAAGCGGTGTTGTCCGGTCCCTGTTATTACGTATATCTGTTTTAATATTTTTAATATATTTTTTAAATCACTAAATAAAAAAAAATCCTGAGAAGGAGAAATTTCCACTGCGGCGTGGGAAAATGAAATGATTAAAGTGGAAACATTAAACGAGTTACTTATTGAAAATGGCGCGCTCTATCGGCAAAATTAGAATTAACGGTTGTCAGTTAGCTATTAGTCGTTTTAATTGAGACTATTCGTTTAACATTACGTTCGGACTTCTTCCTATCTATACTTCGTGATGAATAACGTCATTATCGTTACGAGAATGACATGTACGCACCGAAAAGTAAAAGGTGTGCAGAAAGGTTGCGCACATTTTATTTTATTTACATTTATTATGAATAACGCTATATCTATGGCGTTACGATAACGACGCGTACACACCGAAAAGTGAAAAGTACGCAGAAAGGTTGTGCACATTTTATTTAAAAAAAAGGTGTGTGTGCGATTCACACACGATAGAAGTGAAACATCTTTGTCAAACTAATTTAAAAATAAAACTAATTTAAAATTAGCAGCTTGTAGCGCGGCCCTTCCCTGTCTTTTTGCCGTTGCTTCCGGTTTGAAATCACAACGATTCTAAAGAAGTTTCACTTCAAAAACAAAGGTTGCGCACATTTATTATGAACTAGATGGCCCGGTGAACTTCGTATCACCTTCGGATATTTGTGAAAAATATACACAAAACATTTTCTCAACGCACCTATAAATATTTGACAACCAAATTGACAACATTTTAAATAAAAGACACTAAATTTCCCCGCTAGGAACATATGTATTGTATTGGAAAATTAAATCGTCGTTTTTAGTATTTTCCGTTAAATATTATTCATATTTCTCACCGTTTAAACCTTCCCTGAACTTTCACAAACAAGATCAAAATTAGCTAAATCGGTCAAACCATTCTCGAGTTTTAGCGAGACTAACGAACAGCAATTAATTTATATCTATATATATAAAAGAGATTTCCACCCATTAAATCATCACGATATCTCTGGAACCATAAGGCGTAGAGACTTGAAAATTGGTAGGAATATTCCTTTCGCCAAGTAGAGGTCAGTTAAGAACGGATTTTATAAAATTCCAACCACAAGGGGGGGGGGGGGTTAATATCATAATTATCATATATGGCAAAACAATGTTTGCGGGGTCAGCTAGTATATATATATATATATATATATATATATATATATATATATATATATATATACATATATATATATAAACGCCATCTATGGCGTTACGAAAACGACGCGTACGCACCGAAAAGTGACACGCACTACCTTTCGATTAAAACAAAAATCATCGAAATCGGTCCACCCATTCAATAGTTCTGAGTTTTTTACGTATGTTAACTCAGAACTATATATCAGAGATACTATATACTATAACTCAGAGAGTTTTTTACGTATGTTAACAACTCTCGTAAAAAACTCTCTGAGTTTTTTACGTATGACGGAGGTCTTATTGAGAACCTCCTCCTTTTTTGGAAAACGGTTAAAAACCTATTATTTTACATCCATTATATTGTTTTTGGTAGGTAGTTTGGAGCCTCTCTATGCTCCATGGTTTAGAGCATGTTTGGAGTGTCTCCCACAGAGTACAATGAATATACGGGTGTCTCCCAAGCATGGACGTAATACCTTAGTTACTATGTCCATGCTCCCAAGCTATGGTCAGTGCTGCCAACCTTGGAGATTTTCCTCTAAATTTAGGAATATTTTGCAATTAGCAGGAAAATGTTAGGGGATACATTTTTTTAAGAGTATTTTTTGGGAATTTTAATTTGTTAGAACGTAATATATTTTAATATCAAAAACTAATAAAAAAACCAATTTTTAAAAGAAACACGTTCAATAAATATACTAAAGCAAAGTATATAAAATAATTTATTTTCTATTTTAAAACCCCTTTAAAAAAAATAAAAAAAAACTGATTGATTTTTAAATAAATTCAATTTTAGGTTTAGGGGGTTTTGTTTTTTATTTTAGGATTTAGGGGCTTTTGTTAAAAAATTAGGGAAAAGTTTTTTCAAGAGTTGGCAGCACTGACAGTGTTGCCAACTGTGGGGATTTTCCCCTAAATTTAAGGATATTTTGCAAATAGCGGGAAAGTTTTAGGGGATACATTTTTTTAGGGTATTTTTTTGGGAAGTATAATTCGTCAGAACGTTATATATTTAAATATAAAAAAGTATTAAAAATAATAATTCCTCAATTATCAATTTTTAAAATAACATGTTCAATAAACATACTAAAGCAAAGTATACAAAATAATTTATTTCGGATAAAATTTAGACTATGGACCGTCGATTTAGAGGTTCATATTCACAAATTTACGGTTTAAGAGATATAATTTTTTAAATTTCGCTAAGGAATATTAATATATGACGCCATTTTACTTCGACTTAGATGTTCATATTTTTTCTGTATATAGTACTCATAATTAGAAAGCTTTTTGTGAATTCACAGGTTTCAGAAATTTACGGTTTAAGAGATATAATTTTTTAAATTTCGCTATGCAATATTAATATAAGACGCCATTTTACTTCGACTTAGATATACTAGACTAGAATATGCCGGTAAACAGTCTGTAACATATACATATATATTTTGCGATTCAAGTATTGAATTTATGCCTAGCGACGGGTCGTGGTTCGTGAAGTATTTTCGTTGAGAGGCCCGTGTTACGGGCGTGGGACGAGAGGAGGGCTTCGGCTTTCGTTTATATGCAGTTGTCGCTCTTGGCTCGGTCATTTCATCGTCCGTCTCGCACCAGCTCTGGTGGGTGCATAATTTCTATTGTGGGTGAGTCCTTGAAGTACAAACCTTTAATTAGCTTTTCTGTGTGTATAATTAAACTTAATATTCTATTATCCTATTTAAAAAAGAACCTAAATTTAATTTCTTCAAGTGTGTTTTAAATAAGAAAGAAAGTATTGTGTAGTTTTGCTGTGTAGTTTATATAACAGTCTACTGAATTGATTTGTGTCATGCAATCTTAACGTGTCCTTGTCTTTAATGGGCCGTTTCCGTTGTCAACCCGGAGTGAGTGTGGTGGGTTGGCTTCGGAAAGGCTCACCGTATTGGGTGTGTCCTTCCAGGGTCCTTGGCGTGGCGTCTGGCGGTCGGCGTTGGTCGAGACAACCACGTGGCTAACTTTCGGCTTGGTGGGAAGTGGGGACTTATTCACACATACTCCATGGAACATCATATTCTCACATAACCAGTGGAAACCGCCCCAGGACCACTCTCTCGGGACCTGGGTGTGTGTGACGGACGGCGGGTCGATCCCGCCATAATTTTTTCGGCACCTGGAGGCATATAGAAGCCGTGCCCGACCACGTGGCGAACAGGGCGTTTTCCGACGTGAGCCGAGGGACGTCGAGGTCACCCAAGGACTCAGCTAAGTTTCTCAGGCTCATTAACACTCTCTCTCCAAACCACGAGACAGGAATAATCTCTTTTTTTCCTCATATTAATTACCGAACTTAAAATTGAAAACCGAACATTATATTTGTATAATTAAATATCTTAACAATAAATTGTTAATTGGTAATAATTTTGTTTTATTATTTCTAAATCCAAAATTTTACTTTAACTTTTTTTTTAAATTAATTTTCTCTTAACCTCTTCTCTTATTTATGGTCTCGGGTTGGAATGGTGGGTCGCTCTCTAACCCCAAATACCATTTTAACCCGCAGCAAGTCTAATATTGAAATTAGATAGGTTAGGGTTATTTTGTTTTATTTCTGTGACAAAAATATGCCAGTAAACAGTCTAATATTGAAATTAGATAGGTTAGGGTTATTTTTTTTTTTGTTTCTGTGACAAAAATATGCCGATAAACAGTCTAATATTGAAATTAGATAGGTTAGGGTTATTTTTTTTTTGTTTCTGTGACAAAAATATGCCGGTAAACAGTCTAATATTGAAATTAGATAGGTTAGGGTTATTTTTTTTTGTTTCTGTGACAAAAATATGCCGGTAAACAGTCTAATATTGAAATTAGATAGGTTAGGGTTATTATTCTTAAAATTATATTAAAAAAATTATATCTCTTAAACCGTACATTTCTGCAACCTGAAAATTTACAAAAAGCTATCTATTTATGAGTACTATACACAGAAAAAAATGTGGGAAGGTCAAAAGTGTTGTAATAGCTCTAAATTCTTCTTTTAATCTCAAAACTTTAACCATGGATATCTCCATAACTATGGGTTTCTGGTACGTGGGAGTGGTACTGGGGGTAGCCCCCCCCCTCCCCCTCCCCCGCACCCCTCAAAACCCCAAAAATCGACGGTCCATAGTCTAAATTTTAACCTTTATTTCTATTTTAAAACCCTTTGAAAAATAAAAATGAAAGTAAAAAAAATCTGACTTATTTTTAAATAATTTCAATTTTTGAGTTTTGGGGATTTTATTTTTAATTTAGGGGCTTTTGTTAAAGATAGGGAAAAGTTTTTCAAGAATTGGCAGCACTGCAAACCAAGCTGAAAGCTCCCGCCATTTTGTCTAAACGTAGAGACGAGTGAGTAATAGTTTTTTGCTGTTCGAAGAATTTGTACAAGAAGTTTTAATTAACAAATGGAATAAATTTAAAAGTGTATATAGTGCAGCTTTTATTGCATTATCTTAATCTTGTTTCGATATAATATATCGAAATGGACGGACCAAATCGTGGTTTTCGCGGTGGTGGACGCGGTGGTCCACCGGGTCTTCGAGGGCGTGGAGGATTTGAAATGCGCGGAAGGTATACTTTCTTTGTTATTTGTACTTTATTATTATAACATTTAAGATCAAAAAAGAATATTCTTAAATCCCATACAATTACATACCTACTAACATTAAAAATTTTAGGTTAATTATATATTCTAAATATATATCTACATTTTTGTGTCAAATTTACTGATTATGGTATAATTATAAGGGGTGGTGGACCCGGAATGCGGGGTCGCGGAGGTCCTATGAGAGGAGGTGGCCCGCCACGTGGACCACGCGGCTTTCGGGGCCCTATGCGAGGCGGCGAAAGAGGCGGTCGATTTCCACCTGGACCCCAAGGCCCAGGACCTCATCCAGTACCAACTATTGAATCTCGAGGTCCACCGCAAAGTAATTCTTACTTTTATTACTCTTACTTAGCTTACCACTTTTTTTTCTAATATAATTTCCAATAGGTGTAAACAAGTCTCACTATTTCAATATAGATGAAGGCAAGTTAATTTATATGAACAACAACTTTTATTCTTATTTTTGTAATCCCTTAGAGTTGGTGAAGTAAATATATTTTTATTACAAGCTTTTAATTAACTTGCAATGTTGTATGTAAATTTAATGTAAGTTCGGGTGAAATCTTGAAACTCAATTTTGAAGCAGATATCTTCAACCAATTGAGCTGAAATTTTGTATACAATTTGAATTTGGATGACAATGCATGATTTGTATGTATGTATGTTTGTTCGGGTGAAATCTTGAAACTCAATTTTGAAGCAGATATCTTCAACCAATTGAGCTGAAAATTTGTATACAGGTTCAATTCGGATGACAATGCATGGTTAACTTTGTGACGTCATTCTAAATCCAATATGGTGGCATGTGCAAGAGTGCGGACTGGTTATTTTTAGTACACTTCTACAATATGGGTATCAAATGAAAGGGCTTGCTAAGAATAATTCGGATAAAGTGACATGATAACCGACTCAAAAGTCAAAAATAAATTATAAGTAAAAAACCTTTTTAAAAAACAAGCTTTTATTTGAATGCTCTAAAAAGAAGAAAATTAATTATTACTTTAAAACTTTTACTATCTACTTATAAAATCATTACACATAATCTATATGATATAAAAGTTTGTCGCGAGATTTGCTTGTAAACAACTAAATTAAATAAATTGATGTGATTGATTTTAACTATTAAAATTTTCAAACTAAAGAAATACGAGTACCTACTCATTTCTTGCTCTGTTATAAAGTTTTGCTTGGTTCACATGTGTAATTACGCTAGGAACGATGAGTTACTTGGATTGTCGGCAGTTGCTTGTTCTTGCTTTATTAATGGTAAAGATGTGATTTGAAAAAATTAAAATTACAAATTAAAAAAAACCCCGACACAGTAACCTGAGTTCCCTTGAAAAAGTAAAAATAATGTAACTCATTTTTAAAGTACCTAACTATGTACAAATATTAATAATTCTAAAAAAATACATTGAGTTGGGGGACCGCTCTAAACCTAACAATTCAATTACAAATAGTCTAACCTAACTTAACTAAGCAACCGATAGTCTCCCATGATGGTTTAATTTTTGATGTAATTTTTATTTTATACTTTTTATAAGTTTGAACTTAAACGATTTTTGTTGAACATATTATTTTGTAATGTGCACGTGATGCGCTTTCATTTGAGACCCCACTCGATTATATTTGTAGACATTCGGTTATTCTTTCCCACTTTCACCCCCCCACAACTTTTAAACGACTCAACCGATTTTCATCAAATATGTCTAAAAACACTCGCCCATAACTCACCTTACATCAAAAAAAAAAACTAAATTGAAATCGCTTCATCCGTTCGCGAGCTCCGGAGCCACAGACAGACACGTTAAACTTATAACACACCTCTTTTTTGCGTCGGAGGTTAAAAAACCGACTTCAATTACATCGACAAGTAATACAACATAGGTAGAAGAAAAAAATTAACAAACGCACTAGTCTCGACTACGATTTTCGAAGGTTCCCCTCGATTTCCATGGGATACCATCATCAGATCCTGGTTTCCTAATTATGGTACCACCCTTGGGATATCTCCTTTCAAACAAAAAAGAATCATAAAAATCGGTTTGTAAAGGACCAAGTTATCCGCGATCATAATTATATAAAAAAATATAGGTACAGTCGAATTGAGTAACCTCATTTTTTGAAGTCGGTTGAAAAACGGTCCGGAATGGGAAAAAATAAAATTCCGGACGGTAAAATTACTTATAGTGCACAAACTAGTATACATTTACATAGCGTGCCATATCGGACCGTAAAAAATCGGACCGCCGCGCCGGACGGTAAAATTCCGTGTAGTGCACAAGCGCACTAATAGCGCGTATTTACTTGACTATTTTTTCGTCTTATTACGTTGTATTACTTGTCGATGTAATTAAAGTCGGTTTTTTTCATTTATGCGCAAACAATTATTTTAATTATGTAAGTTAAAGTACTTAATTAATAAAGAGATCATAGTATAGAAATGAAAAGATAAATATCATTAGTTAATTTCTTCAAATTTTAATTAAAAGTAGAGTATTATAATTTGGTTTTTAAATTGCTGTCTCAATTATTGTCTACTTTTTTGTTATTATTACAGAAGTACAAGTTTTAGGAACTTCTACTTTGCATTTTATAATTCTATATTTAAAATAAAGAAAATTTTAGTAACACTAACTTTAGATTAAAAGATAAACTAAATGTTTAGTATTTACATCATCTACTACTACTACTAGTATAGTCAGCAATTTTGAGTCAGTGGTTAGTTCACTTCAAGTTTGACTATCTTAAACTTCATGACATTTATTTTTTAAAGTTATTTATTTAGAGATGTAAAAAGTTTTTTTGTTATGTGTAATACTTCTTTTTTTTAAACCTTAATTGAAACTTACAGGAGGAGGATTTAACAATAATAGGGGTGGTCCAGGAGGCATGAGAGGCAGAGGTGGCAGAGGTAGGGGAGATTATGGACCTCGCAATGATCGAGGTGGTCGTGGAATGCCTATGAGAGGTGAGAATGTTGCTGAAAAGTGTTTTAATACGTTCATTGCCAATCATGCAACACCGCATTATCCTGGTGATATTCAATTGGACCCGTCACATGTCCAATAATGTCCTTTAGGAGTAAATTATCGAAAAAAAAAGTATTTGGATAACCTGTAGAAAACCAAAATTTTGGGTTTGGTAAAGATGGTGTTAACATGTTCTTAAAAATTTTGTTGAACCTTTGTTCAATCAAATTGATATAGCCAATACCAGCTCTAAGAAAATACTGAAAATGATCAGTGCCAAGCCGGTCGAGCCCATGCTTCAGCACTTTCTTAGCATAACGGTGAGGAAGTAAGACAAAGCAATTAAATTTTTATATAAGAAATACTATTGTAGTTGTAAGTTTCCAATGTAATTAACAAGTGGACTGTAAAACAAATATTATGTGGTTAGGTCGTGGAGGTAGAGTCGGTCCTCCACCGAGTGGAGGGCCAGGAGGTCCCGGACCCCATCCAGGACCAGGGCCGCATGGACCAGCACCAGTCTCTGGTCCAAATGTACCACCTCGAGCAGCACCTGCAGCGCACCCAGTAGGTGGAGCACCTCAAAGTGGACCGCCTTTTAAACGAGGAGGTGGTCCTATTCATGGAGGCCCTGGTGGGCCACCGAAACGTGGAAGGTAGCAACAAAATTATTTTGTCTTTTTTCTTGGAAAACAAAAATCTATAGTATGTACATTCATAAACATCACTAACACACATTTCAAATAAGTTTGTAGTTTCTACTGATAATTTTACAAGCTTTTATTTAACTTGCAATGTATGTATGTATGTAACTTTAATGAATGTTTGTTTGGGTGAAATCTTGCAACTCAATTTTGAAGCAGATATCTTCAACCAATTGAGCTGAAATTTTGTATATAGGTTCAATTTGGATGCCAATGCATGGTTAACTTTATGACGTCATTCTAAATCCAATATGGCGGCATATCCAAGAGTGCGGACTAGTTATTTTTAGTGCACTTCTACAATATGGGTATAAAATGAAAGGGCTTGCTAAGAATAATTCGAGTAAAGTGACGTGATAACCGACTAAAAGTCAAAAATAAATTATAAGTAAAAAACCTTTTTAAAAAACAAGCTTTTATTTGAATTCACTAAAACGAAAAAAAATAATTTTTACTTTAAAACTTTTACTATCTACTTATAAAGTCATTACACATAATCTATATGATATAAAAAGCTTATCGCAAGATTTGCTTGTAAACAAGTAAATTAAATAAATTGATGTGATTGATTTTAACTATTAAAATTTTCAAACTAAGGAAATACGAGCACTATCTCGCGACAAGCTTTTCTATCATATAGATTATGTGTACCTAATGACTTTATAAGTAGATAGTAAAAGTTTTAAAGTAAAAATTTATTTTTTTCGTTTTAGTGCATTCAAATAAAAGCTTGTTTTTTAAAAACGTTTTTTACTTTAATTTTTTACAATACAGGTAGTAAAACACTGGAGCAAAATACTTAAATTTTAGGAAAATATAATATAAGGAAATTAATATTTTTATTATCTTTCCAAACTTATATGTCTCCCCAATAGTTCTTGCTAAAAGTGGTTGTTTGTATAAAATTGTAATTGCTTACTTTTTTGTAGGTTTGATGGTCCCCGAGGCACCAGTGGTGGTCGTCCTCAAGCTGGTGGCTATCAGCCTGCAGCTCCTTCACACAATGTTCCAGCAGCCAATGGCTATGGACCCCCATCGTACGTTTACAAATTATTACTTAGGGGTTGTCCATTAATTACGGTAGGCTTGAAAGTCGTGGAGGGGTTTGGAAAAAATCACTAAACATCACAAGGAGTGCTGTAATGAAATATAACGTATTTATTCTTCATCGAATGCGCGATTTCCAAATCATAAAACAACCCACAAACACCGTACAACCTTGATGCCTATCTAGAAATTTCAGTTACAATGCTTAATTTTCCAAAATTTAATCAGATTATATCTGTACTAGCTTCTGCGCGCGACTTCGTCGGCGTGGACTCCGCTCCTATTGATCTTAGCGTGACGATACATAGCCTATAGCCTTCCTCGATAAATGGGCTATCTAACAGTGAAAGAATTTTTCAAATCGGCCCAGTAGTTCCAGAGATTACCGCGTTCAAACAAACAAACAAACAAACTCTTCAGCTTTATATATTAGTATAGATTTAAAGATAATGTTCTGAAAATTTTAATATAAATTTCAAAGAAAAAAATCGTGATTTTTGTAGTTTTAAAACTCAATGAGAGGAGTCGGGGGGTTAAAAAGTTGTTAAAAAACATCATGTGATTAATGGATGACCCCTCATACACTATGTTAAATCAGTATATAATGATGATCCATAAACACGATAGGAATGTGCCGTCTGATACATATATGACGCTAAACATCGATCTGAACATAAGAAAGAAGACTAAACAGCAAAGTATTAATGTATCATTTCTATATTTAATTACATGAATTTTTCTTGTAGGCATACTGGTTACCAGCCATACGAACAACCAACAGCAGAACAATATGCACAACCATCATACAATACATCAAGGTAAGAATAAATTCACGTTTAAAATGTAATATGGTAAAATTACTTTAAAAGTTATTATTCTTTGGAACTCATCTAATAATTGTGCACATAATTTGCAACTTAAAACTTTTAGGAAAGAATGTAGGTAAAACTAACTTGATAATGGCGAATATTTAATAATTGTTAGTTGTTACATGATTTTTAAAAAGTGAAATAAATATAAAATAACTGTTTATAATAGTAAACAAAATGATGAAACTATTGACATGATAGGAATTGCCGTCTGATACTTAGATGCAGAGATCTATTATTCTGAAATACTAATATAAATGTTGTAACGTATAGGCTATATTACATTTTACTTAAAGATATTATATTTTCAGTTCATATCAAAGCAGCTACTCCTCACAACCACCTGCTCAGCCAAACTCAGGCTACAATTCAAGTGGGTATGGATCTAATTATGGATATTCAACGGGTGGCCAAGGCTATGAAAATGATGGTTATGGGTAAGTAAATAAGATTTTTGTTTTTCAGTAGTCATGTCAACATCAAATAACATTCTATTTAAATAGCATATGTTTCTAAATGATTTAAATAGTTGTATCATGAAGTATAGATAGGAGGGAGTCCGAACGGTATAGGCTTTTCGATAGAATTCATGGTATAAAATAATGTAACCAGTTATTTAGTTCTCTTTTCTGTCACTTGCTAGTGGCTGCGCTAGAAGCACGTATTACGTACCTATAACGTACCGATGCCATCGCATTGACTCGCGAATCTTGATTTTAATTGGTTTAAACGAGTACCCTATAAATCAAATCAATCAAATCAAAAATAATTTTATTCAAATAGGCCCCATGAGCACTTTCGAATCGTCAATTTCCAAAATTTTAATTTAAGGTTATTATTATTTAAGGTTATTATTAAGTTTTTTTAAGAAGCTACCACCGATTCGGAATGTAGATTCTGCAGAGAAGAATCGGCAAGAAACTCCGCAGTTACTCTTTTGAAAAAAAAATGTACAAACTGTAATTTAGTACAATATTAGTAATGTCGTGCATGAAATACAGCGTCACTAAGTCCACACATCTTTATCAACCATGTAATTCCGCACCGAATAATACGCTTTATCTATTAATCTCTTTTTAATAATAATCAGCTGTTGAACAGTAGCGCTCTTCGGCAAAAATTAGAATTAAGTTGTCAGTTAGTAGTCGTCTAAATTGAGACCATACGTTTAACATTACGTTCGGACCCCTTCCTATCTATACATCGTGAGTTGTATAAAAAAATTGTCATCAAAAATTTGACATTCCAAACACACTTGCTGTACTAGATTTATCAGGCGCGTGCAGGTGTTAGGAGATGTAAATAGCAGTAATTGTATTTGTTAAGCAACACGGCTGCCGGCGGCGGCGGGGACGGCGGCTACGGGCCCGCGGAGGGCGCGTACGGCGCGCCGCCCGCCTACGACTCGTACGCGCAGCCCGCCTACACCTACCAGCAGCAGCCACAGTACGCTAACAACTATGGTGAGTGCACTCAATACTGAGGTGATCCCGTTTACTAATAAACCTATTGCTATGCAATCTAGTCATTATCACTATTATTGTTAGCACTGTTTGTAGGCTTTTATAGCCTACTGTAGGAGACGATTTAATTTGTAAATTGAGATGATACATACTATGAAATATATAAAAATCAGTATTCTTTACTAAGATTCAGATTGATTATAATACTGAAATAGTGAAATGAAATGATTATAATAATATTAACATTAGATTTAAATAAATGTGAACTTAACAATTTTACTTAGTAGGTTATGATATACCTAGGCCTATAGGAGGATAGTTTAAAAAATTAGTTTAAAATAAAATTAGCAATATAATAAAAATTGCCTATGGGTAATATAAACAAAATAAGTTGTTTGAAAAAATTGCCTATGGGTAATATAAACAAAATAAGTTGTTTGAAATAATTACATTAATGAACACAGTATTGTAGTATGATAACGATATTAATATAATAACATGTGCTGCAAAATCTAAAAAAATATATTCAAATAGAACCCAGCTGAAAAAGTTTTGAATCAAAAACATTTAGTAAAGGCAATATTTGCAAAAAGAGACTATTTATAGTGAACATTATTTTATAAAATAAGTTACGTTTTAATATAACAATTATGAGTATTTTATTTATTGCTGTCATATAGGAACAGCCTGAATAAATTTAAAAATTAAAAATGTTAACAAGTTTAAGAGGTTATTCTCTTACATGTGACAATGATGGAAATTTTTAAATATAATTATGTACAAATATGTTAAACATATTTTTTGAAGAAATAATATTAGATCATGCTGACATTAGCAACATTTCAGTAAATTTGTTTTTTGTAACATGAGACTTGTAAGGCACTTAAAACATTGAAATTATCAGAAGACATTATTAAATATAGAAAATATGACTAATATTATATAAAAATAGTTTAGAACTATTATACACTGCTAATTTGGCAATTTTTTCCTTACAATACAAAATATATAAATCAAGTGTATTTATATTCTATTCTTACTGTTGGTAAAATTTTGATTATTGCTATCGTAGTTAATATTTGCATAGCACATAATTGTCAAAGGACAAAAATGATGAATCTTTCAATGTACATTGGCATAGCATCAATATCTTTGTAATTGTTTGTATTACAGGCAGTTGGTGATCTGTTTGACTAAGAAAAGTTTGAACATCTATATGCAACTCTAAATATTAGTAGCTGGATCGATTATTTGAAGATTATTTTTAATTTGGATTAGATATTGTTTAATTTATTTTCACATATTAACGAGTAACAACAAAAACTTAAAATGTTAGTAGAGAAATATTGACATCTGATTTGAATTATGACTGTTACAGATGGCTTAGGATTCATTTTATAGTAATCATTCACGAAGTTTTATGAATTTATGACCTTTATTGTTTTAAGTCACAATATAATTAATGAGATAGGATAATACCTTATGTATTCCATCAATGAAAATTTGTAAGCGATGGTATAAGTAAATACCATTATTAGAAATTAAGAAAATAATTCATAATAAAATTATAAGAGAAAATGTGTGATCTTTATTTTTTAATCTTACATTCTTTATATTTTATAAAGATTTAAATGAAATTGAAGTTTCAACAGGTGAAAGGTAATTTCTGATCACTGTAGTTTATTTTTTACATCATCTCTAATCAAACTTGAACAATTCTAATTTTCAGGTTATGTATTCGAAGAAATACATGTGTAAACTTGTTTATTATACAAAAACATATATTATATATAGCCTTGGCAAGAGATTGGTTATGTTATAAAAGGTTATATTGTATAATTGATTACCTAAATATTTTAATGCTCTCTAAAGGGTAAACGATATTGTATAACTGATTACCTAAATATTTTAATGCTCTAAAGGGTAAACGGTAAAAATTAATATGTGAATATGTGTTGGAAAATATTTTTGTTGCTCAATTAGGTAAAAAATCGTAAGACAGTTGAGATTGAATACAGAGTATTAGGTAACATAACACGGAGTAAAAATAAAACAATTATAAGATTATACTTAATAGGTGCCAACAATAATACTGTTTACCCAATTTTACTTTTTTTTCTTTGTTAAATTGAATATGGCCGTAAAAACAAATAACTTGGGAGTAATATAGAATTAGCACAAACTTCATGAGCAGCACCAGAACGAATATACGAGAGTAGTATTTACTGCGAGTTTGGAGATAATATTAAATTGTGAATTACAGGTAATCATTATTTTATAATTTTACTTAATAGATATAATTTTAACGACTTATTATGAAGAGTATTAAGTCGCAGTATATATGTAAGAAAATAACAAAAAAATTAGAAATAACAAGTAAGAGACTGTTTTTTGAGCGCATAGGTCGCATTTAGATATTGTTGGCAACATTCTGTTGAATATCAAACTAAATAGTACAAGAACACAAAATAAATGTAATTAAAATCCATGTCTAGAAAAATATTCTGTTATTTTTCTCATTATCAATTAAGATTTACGATCCAGCTAATAAGTAGGCATAATATGGAACGAATTATAAAATGAAATACGATGAAACATGCTTATAAAAAGTATTAAGTAATATGAAATTCGAAATTCAGAAAAAAATCTGTACAGCACAATTAGGAAATTAAAATAGTGGTTGAAAGCGAGATGCGAATATCAAATAATAATATAATGACATACATTAAACATTTATTTGCATTTCTTTGTATGAATAACAGTATATCAATTTATATTATATTTTTCAGGAAAAGGATGAATATGAAAAAAGATCATAACAAATTTTCAAGGAAGAAAATGTATATGGTACACATCTTAAGATGTTATTGAAGCCTCGTGCCGCAAAAAGGAAGAT
Organism: Melitaea athalia; assembly: GCA_905220545.2. Lineage (NCBI taxonomy): Eukaryota > Metazoa > Arthropoda > Insecta > Lepidoptera > Nymphalidae > Melitaea > Melitaea athalia. The sequence goes on from HG992177.1 coordinate 11,121,969, forward strand.
ATTATGGTAAAGATAACATGAAAAGTATATCTTTTTTATGGTAGTTGGATTAGATGTAACTAAAAAGTGTTTTTCATTATTTTTTCGAGTATTTAGTGTTTATAGCATAAATATCAAGGGGGTTTCAATATTATGTTGCGAATTGTCAACCGATTTTCATCTTAAATACTTTTTGAATCTCCTGGGTGCATTGGGGGCACGGGTCAGCAACGCGCTTGCGTTGCTTCTAGTGTTCTGGCTACGGTAATCGCTTACCATCCAGCCCGAGATTTAGGTGAGCCGTACGCTTGTTTGCCGACCTAGTTGTATAAAAAAAGTAAAAATCTCGTTAACCTTATATGTATATTATTATTTCCTACTTATCAAAATAATCCAAAAGATGTAGCTATTTTTATTATAGGATAACTAATTAATTAATTTAATAAAATTAATTTGTTACAGGAAATTCGACAAAAAAGCTGTGAAGAAGAACTTAGATTAGAAATTTTATGATTAAATATATTTTTTGTTAAAATCAGGTTTTTGTTATTGCCAAGGAAGGTAGAAGGAATAAAATGTTGTATTTACAGTATTACTTCCAGTCATGTTTGGGTATGACGGTTGGTCGCTAATGTTTTTCAATATAACAATCAAAAAAAAACAATTTAATTTTTGTTACTTAGTCCATTGAAATGCTAAATGAGCTTTACATTTTTTTAGAAGAAGCAATTTATTTTTGGGACGTGTGGGGGGTCAATAGAAGCTTAAGAGGGCGCATAACGCGAGCAAAAAATCAGATTTCACCCGCGCGCCCGTGAGTAATTGATGAAACATAATTGTGTTTGCTCGCAAACGAAAAAAAACCGACTTCAATTACATCGACAAGTAATACAACGTAATAAGACGAAAAAATAGTCAAGTAAATACGCGCTATTAAAGATTACTCAAAAAGTTGTAATCAGTTTTCGATCTAATTTAAACAAGACTACAAAACAAGTATTAGCTTTCGATTAAAGTAAGAATCATCGAAATCGGTACACCGAGTAAAAAGTTATGCGGTATAATATAACGTAGGTCGACGAAAAAGTAGTCACGTAAATACGCATTATTAGATATAACTCTAAAAGTACTTGTCAGATCTTAATTAAATTAAAATGGGACCACATGACACGCAACACCTTTCAATTAAAACAAAATTGATCGAAATCGGTCCACCCAGTCAAAAGTTCTGAGCTAACATACATAAAAAAAACATACGTGTCGAATTGAGAACCTCCTCCTTTTTTGGAAGTCGGTTAAAAATACACACAAAGCCTCTTGTCAGAGTGCGATAGACGATATAGTTTTGAGCGCATTACGAATATAAAAAACGACAAATATCTTATTTTATATATAATTCCGAAACTAAAAGTAATTACATTAAATGCCTAAGCATAGCCTTTACTCGTATTTAAATGTAATTAATTATCAAATTTTTGTCTTAATGGTCATAACTAGGGCTCGGATTAATATGTACATACATATTTTTAATTTACACGATTTTCGGTTTTAAATATCTTCTATACATTGATTATTACATATAGACTCGGAAAAATTAAATTTTATTTTCCATATTTTTCCATATTTTGGCATATTTCATGGGTAAGTCCATATTTTACAAAAAATATCACGATCATCCATATTTTCGATTTTTATATCATAGAACATGAATTAGTTCACAAAAATTGATATAATTTTACGTATTTGCATTCTCGCCACCACACGGACGCGCGAGTTTCATTTCTCTCGCGTATTATTCGTCTTAATTTGATTTTTAATACTCTAACTTCATTTATTCCACATTATCTGCCCCCGCGCCGCCGATCAAATCAATCAAAGGAAAACCTGAAGGTTATTAAAGAAATAGAAAAAAAAGTTTCTGAAGCAGAAGGCGGTGTTGCTGAAATAGCTAAACTGCTAAACCAAAACTAATATTCTACCAACACTACAACTATATAACTGAGGTAGGGCACAGCAGGAAATTTCCTGTTCAAAATATGGAGCAGCCCGACTGGGGTAGTACCTCGACCTTACAGAAGACCACAGCTAAATAATACTGTTTTCAAGCAGTATTGTGTTCCTGTCGGTGAGAGCAGAGCTCCTGGGGGGATTGGGGATAGGGTAGACAACGCGCTTGCGACGCTTCTGGTGTTGCAGGCGTCTATAGGCTACGGTAGTCACTTACTATCAGGTGAGCCGTACGCTTGTTTGTCGACTTAGTAACATAAAAAAAAAATAATAGACTTAGACAAAAATAAAGGCTTCGTTACACTAAAACAATTAATAAAGTTAAGTGCTTACTGAGTTTTGAGGGTACTGCAGACGTGCCTTACCCAATTACGGAACTAGGCGTCTTTAAGTACGCTCCCATTATATGATGTTTTTTTATATAATATTTAAGTAAGTCAAAAAAGCATACGGCTCACCTGATGGTAAGCGATTACCGTAGCTTCAACACCAGATGCATTGAAAGCGCGTTGCCGACCATACTCCCAATCCCCCCCAGGAGCTCTGGTCACCTTATTCACCACAGGAACGCAACACTGGTTGAAAACAGCATTTTTAGCAGTGATCTGCTGCATGTTTGAGGTACTTCCCCAGTCGGGCGGCTTCAGTTTTTGAGCAGGATATTTCCTGCTGTGCCCTACTTACTACCTTACTTATTTGCCTTTATTGTGACGTGGAAAGATCTTACAGCCAATATAAGGCTATATTTAGACCTAATCGACAGTTTTAATTACGATATTTTAAAAAAGCTTGTGATTGTGTACTGCAACCAATTTAATAAGACAGATTTAGTGGAAGATGAATAAACTTCATTTTTTTTTTATTACCTAAACATATCACTATCTTTTTATAAATTTTTTAATGTAACTGTTACTGCAGTAACTTTTCACAATAAACAATTTTTAATATGAAAAATATTTTTATTTTATAAGGTCAACCGGGGCTAATGCGTCACAATACTTTGAGTATCGTATTTATTTGAATATAAAAAATATATTATAAGCCCTCATAAGCTGTAACTCATGATACATCTTAGGAAATTTTATCAAATTTTATATTTTATTACAATTTCATGGCATTTTTAATAACTTCTATGTGTAAATGACGTTTTTACCAAAGCTGGGATTTTTATACGCAATAACCCCAAGTGGGGCGAATGCGTCTTTCACTAGTATTATGAGCTTGGAAAAGCGATTCACAAATTTAAATAGAGATAATTTAAGGAAGTACTAGTAACGTAGCTTATTATTACCTTATAAACTAAATACTGCGCTAAGTTAAGGATAATTAGTTCAGCAAAAATATTAGGGGCTATGGCGTCTAATTTTTCTTGTTTCTTGTAGACGCATTCACCCCATCCAAGATTCCAGGGGTTGCCAATATTTTTTGTAATAAGTTTGGGTATTTATTTATTTAAATTTAAAATCAAACCACAGCCTAAAATTATAAACTGTTTATTGGAATAATTGGAATAAGAGTCAGATGGTATTTTGCCATTATAATTTAAAAGTTACAAAACTATATAGAGTTATAAAAACGCGTGAGATCTTTTTGTTCATTTGACTTTAAGCTTATATTCTATGTAACATAATTATGTTAACAACATTTATAATATAATTATCAATAAACTACAGTCTTATTTTATAATACTTAATAATCAGTGCTGTTTTCTTAAGATTAATTAAATTATAGAATCTCATTGTCACTTTCAATGAATAAGTTTAACTGAACAAAACTTTTATTTGAAACAAAAAAGTCGAGTATTAATGTAAGTAATTTTAAAAGAACTTATATCAAAATAGCATTACCACAACATTATGTATAACAAATAGTACATTATCGAAACATCACTGGATATTGTAATTTTTAAAATTTTCTTTAAACGTAACATGACCTCTACGAGATATATCAGGCTTCTTAAGAAACATAACAATATCATCGTAATGTTTAATTTCGGATATATCCTCCACGTCCGGGTAATGAAAAGACATAAACCTACTATTCTTTATTTTTCTCAAAAATTTGACGTTGGGTGTATTATTTTCATTAACAGAAATTATGTTCCCAACAAAATACTTCACTGACTTTTTTGTTGTAAATCGCACTAGTATCCAATCGTGGACTTCTGGATTCCTTCTGCCGACATCTTGTTCAAATTCGTCTACTATATTCGCGTCATGTTTTGAAAAACAATCTTCAGTCTCATTTTCATTTCCCGCATACAGTGAAAAATTATCAAAATCTTCCATTTCTGCTAAATACTGTTCACGATAACGATCTAAATCTTCACAGCTTTTATCAGATTCATCAAAACTAATATCTGATTCATCTTCAGATTCTTCTTCGTAACCTATGTATTTTTTTTGTTTTTTGACCCTTTTTTTAGTTTTTTTACCAGTCTTTTTCTTCTTTGATAAGTTGATATGAGTATTTCTCTTTGCTTTTTCGTTTTCATCTGATAATTGGGCTTCCTTGCTGCATTGTGGATCTTTGTTTTCTTTTTCTTTTTTTGTATGTTTTTTTTTAAGTTCTTTATTTTCTTTTTTTGTTGTCATTGTTTTTGCTTTAACTGCCTCTTCTTTTCTTTTTTTTTCTAAAAACTCTTCCCTTGTTATAACTTCACAGCCTTTTGATATTTTTGTTTTTTTCAGTTTCACTGTAGAATCACTTCGTTTTATTTTCTGCAGTAATAAAGTTTCGAAAGAAACTTTTTCTGAAGCAGGCAAAATTCGATCTTCAATGATCTTAATCTTACTTGTGCTTGGTGTGTTTCTGTCATTCAAGTTACCTTCAATATTAACATTATTGTTTTCATTCAGTGTGATCTGTGTTTGCATTTTAGGAACCTGGCTGCTACTGTTTATCGTGTGGAGTACTTTTTGCAGAGTCAGCTCTTTCAAAGTGGGAATTTCTTTTCTGGATGTTTTAAAATGTTTGAATCTTTTTAGGGACTCAGGGTCAAATTTGTCTTCTGGTACAGCGTGTCTGTTGAATGGGTATATACCTCCTTTTTTGAAGCCATTCCGGATAATAATGGGATTCAGTTCACGCCACACTTCTCCAATAATGCGACTAAATTCATCTTTGGGCAACCTTTTTCCTACATTTAATCGTTGCCATTGCACAAGTTTTTCGTCCCAAGTATTTTTCATTGATTTGAAAACTGACAAGTCTAACGGCTGTAACAAATGACTTGCATGCGATGGTAACTTAATAATCGTCACTCCGCGTTTTTGTGCTTCTTCCAAAATTCGCAATTGAATGTGAGTAGAATGACCATCAAAAATTAACAACGCTGGTGGATCTTCGCCTAAGTGCGGCAGCACTGTATTGAACATGTACTTTTCAAATACTATTGAATCTATCCAGCCATTTTTCGTAGCAGTATAAGATGTGTTTTCGTAACCTAGTTCCGACATCCATTGGTCCCATGTATTTTTTTCCACGATTGATAATTAATGGTGGCAATTTATCACCAACTGCGCTGGCAGTGAATAAGATCGTGACGTTATCTTTGCCAGATGAGGCGATAGTTCTTGTACTGGCAAATCCACGGGCGCCAACAACTTTTGTTTTATCTGGGTCATTTCCAAAACTGGACTCGTCAAGATTCCAAACTTTTTCTGGTCTTCCTTTTAAACCCAGTTCATTCAAAACCTCTTCAAGGATATCAAAGTACTCGTTTACTATAAAAGGGTCACAAGCAACTTTCCTGGACATCTCAACTGCTTGTGGCTTTTTTAAGGACAAATTGTGTCTCTTTTTGAAAGAAGCAAACCAATCGTATCCAGGTTGGTTGTTTTTAAACGGGGTTAAGTACTTGTTTTCACTCACATGTATGCTGACTAACTCTAGTGTTTCCTTAGACGTAAGTCCAAACCCGTACTTCTCCATAACTCGCAGACCATTTGCTAGTTTGAGCTCGTTTTCTGTGTTAATCACGGTAGGTGGTCCACGAGTGTCTTTTACAACACCTCTTTTTCCACTCACTCGATCACATATAGTCGTGCGAGGTATATTGTATTTCCTTGCCGCTTGATACGAGTTTATTTTGCCAGTTCGTACTTCATCTACAGCTTTTTTTAATGTTTCAAGATCATATTTAGTGGTTGTTTTTCGTTTATAGTGTCGAACCATGATGGAAACCCTAAAAAACAAATGAAATAGTTTATCTATGATAAAAAAACAATTTTCATCGACTCAATTAGATAGATATTATGTACCAGTATAAACATAAAATAAAATGTTTATAACCTCTGACAATGGGGCTATTGCGTTACATAGACGCAATCACCCCGTACGCAACGGACGCAAAAGCCCCAAAAGAAAAACATAACCTACAAATTTTAAATTGCGGATTGTCTCCGAATCATTAGCTTTTTCTATAAAATAATCAAAACAATATGTAAAGCAATAAAACAGTAACAGTACTTACAGTTAAGAAAAATAGATACTTTTGAAGAAACGGAGATTTAAAACGATTCACAAAAACGTGTTGGCAACCAGGAAGTATCCGAACGAAGTGACAGATTAAAGATGGCGGTTATTTTTTTTAATGTGTTCGGTCACGACATCTGGTGGTGTCTTTTTGAAGTTTTAGTACCAAAGATGGAAAACAGATGGCACCAGTAGTTCAAAAATACGCGATTCGTACAATAAATGGATTCGTCGCTTTAGCCCCGTAGACGACATAGCCCCGGTTGACCTTACTCCATATTTTACATTTTTTGGTCCATATTATATGTACATATTTTGAATTTTTTAATACATATTTATCCGAGCCCTAGTCATAAGTCATAACCATATCGAGTATAAAAAGAAAAAACATAAAAATTAGAGGTTACTTCGTGATTATATTTTATCGAGGAAATTTCCTTATTTTATGTTTTTGACAGGGGCGGCCTTACCCATTGCGAGGCCCCGGGCGGCAAGTCTTAGCGAGGCCCTTTGTCCTTCTAGTCTACTCTAGAGATAGGTACTGCTCTTAAAATTATGTGTGATAGCTTATTGGATTCGGAAATGACATCTATAAAAATGTTCTGAAAGCCTGTATTAGCACATAAAAATTGCAAAAGTTATAAAAAAATTAAAAAAGGAAAAGAAATGGTATTTCGTTTTCTGCCAATATTTCATAAACTGTGAATATTTGAGAAATTTCAAAAAAAGATTCTGAAAGAAGAAGCTATATTTCCAACAAAAAACTTCCTAAAACCGGAACTCTATCTCCATTATTTATAATTTTAATTTAATGCTGAAAATTCGTCTCCACGTGACATTTTTAGGTTGCGCGCGCGGCGTCAAAAGCGAGTACAACACATTGGTGAATTTATTTACTTACTTACTACTTAGGTTCCTGTGTCCCCTAGCTGCGGCAGAGGGCGTCCACAGTGCATCTACATTCCGAGCGGTCCTGAGCGTCTTTCTTGATCTCACTTCAGGTCTTTCCGATGGCCTTATGGCTTCGTCAATGATTGTCCGCCGCCAGGTTTGTTTTGGACGGCAACGTTTGCACTTTCCTTGCGGGTTCCAGTCTAGGGCTTGCCTCGGTATATGGTTGGGATCCCTCCGGAGAGTGTGGCCTATCCAGCTCCATTTGCGGCGTTTGATCAGCCGGTCGATCGGGCTTTCACTGCAGCGCTCCCAAAGGTGTTCGTTAGAGATTATGTCGGGCCAGTAAATACCGAGGATTCTACGAAGGCATAGGTTAACGAAGACCTGGAGCCGATGCGAGATGGCCTTGGTGACCTTCCATGTCCACACCCATAGGTACAGCAAAACGGTTTTTACGTTTGAAAAATTTATTTAAGGTATTGAAATTTTTTTTTATAAATTTGAAAAAAATTATGGTGTATTCTGAACACCATAAATACTTAATTCCCGTTGGAAATTTTACTAAAAGTTAACTTTTCAACAAGTTAAACGATTATTAATTAACAAAATTTTCTCGAAATTCCGTCTCAATTGTAAATGAAAAATAGTTGTTGTAAAAAAAATTCGCTTCGTAGGGCCTTTTTTATATACATACTTAATTAACTAGATCACGCCATAAAAGCTAAAAATATATTCATACTTTGTTTATAATAATTTTTGTACTCGAACAAAAACTGGTGATTTTTCCAAAAAATGATGATTTTTCTGGAACTATTTACTATTACTACTTATTGGAAATATCCTTCTCTTTCAGAATCTTTTTTGATTTTTTAGAAATTTCTTAAATATTAAGTTTATGAAATATTGGCAAAAAACGAAATGCAATTTTTTCCTTTTTTTAATTGTTTATAACTTTTGCAATTATCTATGTGCTAATCACGCTTTTAGAGCATTTTTCTAGACGTCATTCCGAATTCGAGCATTGCAACGAGATTAATGTGTGATAAGTTGATAACACATAATTTTAAGAGCAGTACGTATCTCTATTTTCGACCATTTTCAACCTGTCGACTAGACTATTCGGCTTTTCCTAAGACTAAAATCTTTAATGAAAGCACAATAATCTAACGAATGAGCTACGTCATTTTCGATTGAAAGAATAGCAATGACTGAAAGCCGATCTTGTGTCATCGAATTCCTCAAATATGTTTTAATAATTTTAATAAAAAAATACAGTTAAAAATCTATATTATTTTTAATTTGCTTGGGTTGTTGCGCGAGGCCCCTGCAAGCGCGAGGCCCCGGGCGATTGCCCCGTTCGCCACCCCCTAAGGCCGCCACTGGTTTTTGATAAAGGTCAACCCTTGCAAATATCACGTAGTTTGTCATTTATTTTTATTTTAAGATTTGGTCTGTAATTTTTCATGTCAAAACAAGTAGAAGATTGGTAATTTTGCATTATGCGCGCTCTTAACCCCAAGTTTGTGGGGTTGCCGCCCTTGTCTCCTGGCCGCCATCTTGCAAAAAAGGGGTGCAAACACCTTTTTCGCGAAATCTCGGAAACTATGTGTCCTACAAAAAATTCTAAAAACATTATTTGTAGCAAATCGCTTTGCCTACAAATGTAAGATAAGATAAGATAAATATACTTTATTGTGCATTAACATACAAAGGTATACAAAAAAATAATAAAACTTACAAACTAATGTTATGCACAAAGGCGGTCTTATCGCTAGGCAAGCGATTTCAAATGTTTAAATAACTTGTCCCTAAATTGAAAATTAAAGAAGTTAGAAGCAAAAAAGTGAGACAATTTCTATAAAAAATTTCTTTTTTGCTCTTTTTATCAAAACTTTTTTTAATACATTTTACAAAAAAAAAATTGCCTCAGACCAATCTTGTAGATGGTTTTTTGAGGAAAATTTTTCTCTTTTTTTATGTTACCAAGTCGACAAACAGGCGTACGGCTCACCTGCCGGGCTAGCATATGTACAACGAGATAATCTCTTGACGAGAGAGATAGATAATGTCTACATCGAGTATTTTCTCGATTACCTTAGCATGCGCAATACGAGAGACATAATTCGTTTCCGAAGACTTCACCTTGTCGAGTAGAGAAACTCGTGCTGCCCTTACAAAAAAATGAACAATATTTTTACAATGCAACACTGATAAATTCTAAATTTTCACTACGTCTAATCTACATTGGCCGCGTTCTATTAAGCGTCCACATCGTGTTATCTCTTCAATTGTCGTGACGAGAAGAGTATCACGTGAACGCATGTTAGCTACTGTAGACATAAAGAGAATACGAGAAAAGGGGTAGACAAACTTTTGTCTTGGCGCGCATGCTAGCCCGGCTGATGGTAAGCCGTAAGTGACTATACCGTAGCCTATAGACGCCTGCAACACCAAAGCGTCGCAAGCGCGTTGCCGACCCTATCTCTATAAAAAAATTTAATTTCATTTATTTAAAACCACTGTTACTGCCGATAATATTATGCCTTTTTCAAAAAATATGGCGTAAGACTCCTTATAGCTAACAGGCTAACACCCACCAAACCATCACTGAAGTCGGATAATGTCCACGCTGTACTCTTTCAACTAATTGGGAAGCTTCCTAGGAGCTTTGAGCATAAATACGGTCATTTTAATATTGCTCAACTATAAAAACGTTCTCATCCGTAAACAATTTTTCTGTTACCTCCCTTTGCATACCTTTAGTTGTTTTGATTTTGCCACTCTATTTTTTTAAATTATTAATGAAAACTCTTGCACTCGATTGTACTTTTTTATTTTTATTGAAGTGAAAACTTCTTTAGCGGCGTTGAGCACTTTTGTGGGATGGGTAAAAACTGTGAAACTTGCGTCAGGACACGGGCGTAACCGCTTGGCCACAACCACGCGCGGCGAGCGGCAGCGGCAGCGGCGAGCGGCGAGCGCCGCTCGGTGAAGCCCGCGCCGCAAGACGCGCCAGCGGTAGGGCCGTGGCACTCCTTCTATACAGCTATACGATTGTTTTTACCGCTCGCCGCTCGCCGCTGCCGCTCGCCGCGCGTAGTCGTGGCTAAGCGGTAAGACGGTAAGACGTAAGACGGTTGGAGAGTATTGTTGTAACATCGAAATCGATTAATCGAACAATCGATTGTTTTCTTTCGATTGTCGATATTTAATAATTACTATTTAATTATTAAATATATAATAATTAGGGACCGGATTATATGCATTTGCATATGCATTTGCATATGCATTTGCTTATTTAAGCCATTATCAGCGGTAATAGCATATTTTACCTAAGATCTAGTTATGATGCATATTATCGGTACATTTCGTCCCCTTAGTAACACAAAAACGTATCTCGATATTGGTTCTGTTTCTGTTTTACGGATATTGTTAGTTACACACAGACATATCTTCAGATAAGTTTCTGTGTTAGTTTCTGTTTTACGCATAGTATAGTTGGGTACGTTAACCTCCTTTTTACAAATAAAACTGACACAGAGATACGTGTCTTTGTGACTAAATAGAACTGGGTATTTTGAGATTGGTGGTATACTTCACTCAAAATTGATATAAATCGAGATACCAGAGTATATAACCACTACGTTTTAGAGATACGTTTTTGTGTTACCAAGGGGACGATTGACAATTTATTACATAGCCGTAATTTGCACTCATTTTTCCTACATACCTGAAAGTATTAAAAAGCTTGAAACTCGCGGTCTGGCATTGACTGAATCTATCCAAACAACGCCAAATTAACTCTACGTTGCCAATAACATTGCCGCATAAACTTAAAAAAAACTTTGAAAACATATTGAACAATAACCCAGATTTTGAAAGTTTGTCTAATTGATAGTTTCATTAATGGAACGGCAGAACTTTTGCCAGAAACTATAACTACTAACATAGCACCCAAGTTAAAATTCTACCCGAAGTTACCTCAGTCGATGTGGAGCGAACCTTTTCCACTTACAAAAATATTCTAAATGAGCGAAGACACAATCTCACCACAGAAATTTTGGAAAAATACTTGATTGTTTACGGTTACAAAAAATTTAAATAATTTTAATGTCATGTTACGATACTTATTTTCGCCCGTCAAAAAGTAATTTACTTATTGTATGCTGATTTTGAAAAAAAAAAAAGTAAAAACTTACTTTTTTCATAAAGGAGAAGTAGCAGCTTCCATACAAAATTAACCCAGAACCAACAGATATGGAAAATATCTCAAAAAATAGATAAAAATGATTACTTCCGAACTTTCCACCTCAGATTGTCATCCTTACTGGCTAACATACTTAAAAATTGCTCCAAAGATATATTCAGGCGCAGATTACTAATACTCTAAAATATTACTTTTAACGATGTAATAGGTACTTAAAGACCAAAAATAAGGGGAAAAGAGATGTCATGAAGATTTAATAAAATCGGCCAAGTGCGAGTCGGACTCGCCCACAAAGGGTGCCGTAGCATTGACTAGGTAAACAACAGTATTGTTATTTTTATAGTTGACTAGCGACCCGCCCCGGCTTCGCACGGGTGCAATGATGACATTTTTAAATGACAGGATCTTTACGTAATATTCCGACGTGGCGGCTGAGGTACTACTCTTACAACACGTAATATTACGGCGATGGCGGTTAAAGGGTTAAATGTTTCGCTGTTAATTACTTCTAACGACGATATCTCAAAACCTATTCATCTGATTGATATAGTGTAAAGGGCAATTTTAATCTGCATTAAATTCCTAAGCTAACTAAAATATTTGTTTAGATAAGGATTAATACTGAACTAAAGAAAATAGCTTGGAAAATAACGTAATGTTTTTAATTAAAAATTTGAACATAAAAGTGGTTATTGTAAGTCAACCGTAAGAGATAGATATATGCTATCGCGGACTTTTTTGTAGAATTTTTATAGATTTAGAATTCGCTAGTACATTACTCCACTGTATCTTTGCTAGTTTACGCGGCGTTTGCGTGGAAAGCTCCCAGTTGGCCCGATTTTGTGCGACTTCTTCAACATTTATCGCCGTATTTCTGCTAATTTACATAAAACTATACTAAATTATATACATAAACCTTCCTCTTAAATCACTCTATCTTTTAAAAAAAACCGCATTAAAATCCGTTGCGTAGTTTTAAAGATCTAAGCATACATAGGGACATAGGGACAGAGAAAGCGACTTTGTTTTATACTATGTAGTGATATATTTATAGTTGATTTTAATATCGGGCAAAAAGCGCCAAAAAAGTCACTATTGCTGTATGAACCCCAAAAATATTTTTTTATTTTAATTTTATTATTTACTAGCTGACCCGACAGACGTTGTCCTGTCTTAACTTTTGTATGGAAATATAGAAAAGTGTTGTTTTTAGGCATTTTTAGGCGATTTTCAAAATTTTTCTCTCCATAAGAACCATCCTCGTACTTCACGTAATGTTATAAAAAAAGAATTAGCGAAATCGGTTAAGCTGATCCCGACATCTTCGCTTAGCAACACATTCAGCGATTCATTTTTATATATGTATATAGAGATTAGTACCTGGGTGACCGAGCTTTGCTCGGTATTTTTAGTAAATCATGTTTTTTGGAAATCATATTCAAATATGAATTAAAATCAAAAAAAACTTTATTCAAATAGGACCAAAGAGCACTGAGAGAGCTCCAGTGAAACCAGTTCACTATGAAAAATTCCATTAACTTTAAAATGGAAAAGAAGTTGATTTAGTATATTTTTTTCAAAAGTTTTACTTAAGCACGGTAGGGTTGAAAAGGGTCTACAATTACTGGGATCACTACGATGTGCCTTTTTAATAATTGTCTTTGCTTGCAAACGAAAAAAAAAACCGACTTCAATTACATCGACAAGACAACTGAGGTAGACGAAAAAGTAGTCAAGTAAATACGCGTTATCAAAGATTTCACAAAAAGTTGTTATCAGATCTCGATGAAATTTAAATTTGACAACATGGTAAGCATTAGCTTTCGACTAAATTAAAAATCATCAAAATCGGTACACCCAGTAAAAAGTTATGCGGTATAATACAACGTAAGTCGACGAAAAAATAGTCAAGTAAAAATGCATTAATAGATATAACCCGAAAAGTACTTGTTAGATCTCAAATAAATTTAAATGGGACCAAATGACACACACCACCTTTCGATTAAAGAAAAAATTTAACAAAATCGGTCCACCCAGTCAAAAGTTCTGAAGTAACATACATAAAAAATACAATCCAATTGAGAACATCTTCCTTTCGGTTTAAGTCGGTTAAAATTGGTAAAACTTTACTATATTTAACCAAATCTGAAAAAGAACCCACCTTAATAGCATTGTTAAGTGTTAAAGATAAGTACGGAGCGAGGTAATCAATGATAGTACTAATTAATTTAATGAAATGCTCCACAGATCATTGTGCATTGTTTTTGAAGTGAAACTTCTCTTAAGCGCATGAAAGGTAAAATTTTGACGGATCAAACGCGTCACGTTAAATACACCGGATCTCGTCCGATCACCGAAGTTAAGCAACGTCGGGCACGGTCAGTACTTGGATGGGTGACCGCCTGGGAACTCCGCGTGATGTTGGCTTTTTGTTTTTTTTTGTCAATTAGTTTTTTTTTTAAATTAGTCTGCCAAAGAAGTTTCACTTCGTACTTTGTACGCACGCAATTTTTTTTAAATTATGACTTAAACGCTTTTAAAATATCTAAAGAATCAACCCGCGAGAATGAAAAATGAACATTACATTTGCTAACGTTATTTTTAAGAAGTTGGGTAGAATTAGTTGAAGATGAATTCAGTCGAAAAGAAGTCAATGGGTATTTTATCGAAAAAGGCTTCAAAGGCGTATGCCAACTTGTCATCAGATGAGCTGCTGTTATTTGATTATTATATTATATTGGTATCTATAGTTTGCTTATTACGTTTCCCACAGATACTATTAGGTATTATCTGTGATTATACCTAATACCGTTGATTTAGCAGCCATACATACAGCAGAACAGCTTCAAAAGTTTTAGAATATTGTTTTACGTAAGCCAAAAATCTAGTCTCCTGATTCCATTGCTTCTTACTGTAGGTAGGTACAGGTCGTAAAACCTATTTCTACTCTTACAAATACCTTCAGAGGCCCATTCACTAAATGTACAATTTACATTTATATCTACAGTTTTAATTTTAAAAATGTTATATCCTCTAAGATTAATTTTAAAACTAAATTATAGATTACATCTGGATCTTGCGCCATCATAATTATTTACTTTACATATTTTGTGCGCTACTATATCCCTAAAACAATTTGTTTTCTTTACCGTTATTGGTCTACATGTAATTCTTCGAGAATTTATTTTAATTTTCTCATCAAGAGAAAATTTTGACCGCAGTGATCGGAAGTTCATTTTTATCGTAAATTTCAATATCTATACTAATCTATACTAATATTATAAAGAGGAAAAGTTTATAACTTTGTTTGTATATCGGGGATAATCTTCGCAAATACTGATCCGATCATGAAAATTCTTTCACTAACAAAAAGCTACACTATTCAGGAGTGACATAGACTATATTTTATTGTAATTGTACAAAAAATTCAGTAAAAAAGAAAAATATTAAAATATATTATCAAAATGACAAAGAAACGATCGCCATCTATCGCTATTTATTAGTCTACTTATTTTATTTACTCTTATTTCAGTTAACCAACGTCAATCGACGACGAAGTTTTTTCGCTTTTTGATAGATGGCGTTGGAGCAACATTTTATTTATAAAGTATGTTATTTGGTTCTGTGATTTAAAATAATAAATACACGATATTATTACGATTTTATAAGTCAAATTCTAAACAATGAACCTAATAAAACAGTACTACTCGTAAGAGCTACACAATATAATTGCATCACAAAGATAATTAACGCCCAACGAAGTGGGCGCGGGTCGGCTAGTGTATTACTAAATAGGTTATCTATTATAATTGATAAAATATGAATAATATTTTTCTATCTTACCGACATAATAATAAAAAATATGAACTCGTTATTTAAATAAAAAATCACGAGTGCAAATAGAAAAAAAAAGGATAAAAAACGATTGATCTGGAGGTGTGGGAATTGAACTCGGGACCTCTCGATTCGGTACCGGTCAATTTCCTACCTGAGCTATTTGAACTATGATATCAATTGTGAAATTTAGCTTCGTATTCTAATGCTATTTTTTAATTGCCTAAAAAACAGGGATAAAACGATTTTTTTTTAAATGAATCATAGCTAGATCAATTTTTCGCCCCCGAAATCCCCTGCATACTAAATTTCACGAAAATCGTTGGAGCCGATTCCGAGATTCAGAAAATATATACAAGAATTGCTCGTTTAATAGTATAAGATTAAAGTAAATGTACAATTAAGTATTTTGTGAATATTTCAAGTACCTGCCTGTTACCATTTATTAATATCGAGCAAAAATAGGCAAAAAAACGGGTTTGTTATATGGGAGCCCCCCCCCCCCTCTTAAATATTTATTTTATTTTGTTTTTAGTATTTTTTGTTATAGCGGCAACCGAAATACATAATTTGTGATTTGTAGTGTCTAGCTATCGCCGTTCTTGAGATACAGCCTGGTGACAGACGGACGGACAGCGAAGTCTTAGTAATAGGGTTCGGATTTTACCCTTTGGGTACGGAACCCTAAAAAATGGATACCTGTGACATTTTAAGTTGATTTGCAAGGAAGGTGTTAATTCAAAAAGGAAAGTGTAAATAAAAAATAAAATAAAAACTTATTTATTCCAGTTCTACATCTATTAAAATATCATGTAAAAAGTGCGCCGGGTGGTTAAAAACATCTTCATATCTCGCCCAACCAAGATAATACAATATAGTCATTACATGGGCGCAGACTCCCAGTGTCCTGCGCCCATGTATAATGTACAACAATATTGTGTTACCGCAGATCTCCCTTCAACTCTAGGATTATATAATAAATAAGTTCGGTATATTTTGCTCCGGACATGTCGTGACTGAATCCTACATCTAATGAGGACATTATTTTCTTGATTATTAATACTTATTTCTTCTGGATGTCTGTAACATTCAATTTCGAATACACCAGTTCTATTAATGTGTTCACAGCAGTAAAGTAGCACGCGTAGGCACAACTCTTTTGTTCGGTCAATCGATAAAAACCAATTTTACAAAATAAATCAAGATTATATGGTAAGTATTTTAAATAACACTTGTTAAATAAGTTATTATAACAGTAGTATAACTATAATTCCTATCATTAAAAAACTATAGTAATCAAAAGTAATTAATTATACTTAAATATTTTACCCCTGAACTAATATTCAGAGCAATTTTTCAATGTTCTAGCCAGTAAGGATGACCACCAAAAGTATGTCATTATTTTTTACGCATTTTTAGCTATTTTATGAGATACTTAACATTGTTGTTGGAAGTGGGTTTTTTTTTGCTACTTCTCCTTTTCTCATATTCTGACTATTTCCGTGCATATTTCAAGCATTTTTCATGCATATAACAAGCTTTTTATGTTGCATATAATCCGGTCTCTATATAGTAATTACTAATTATATTATTATACATAGCGTCATATATAATCATATACTGTACGAAAAAGGCTATCAAAGCAGTACCTAGGGTAAAAAATTCGAAGAAATCCTGTCCGAAAGCAAAAGATTTTATCTCGGGAGATGAAGATAGCACCTAGAACTAGGGAATGCAATCCCGCATAAAATTAGCGAGATTACACCTGCGGGATCCGCAAGATTTTATTTTTTCCAGCCAGAATTCGCATATATACACAGTGTTGGATTTCGTAGTGTAATTATACTATTTGTACCATTATTTCGTGACTTTTTAGTATGTAGTATCGTAAAGCAAGGATACTACGTCCGCGAGTTTCAAGCTTTTTAATACTTTCAGGTATGTAGGAAAAATGAGTCCAAATCACGGCTATGTCATATTGTAAATGTACCGATAATATGCATCATAACTAGATCTTAGGTAAAATATGCTATTACCGCTGAGAATGGCTTAAATAAGCAAATGCATATTAATCCGGTCCATATACCTCGGCCGCTCAGAGAATGCGTTTCTGACAGCTCATGTCTAGTGATGTACAATAAATAACATTAATAATATTTTGTAACTTTATTTTTGCATTCATTATGCATATTTATTCAATTTAATTTATATTTTGTTATTTTTTATACGAATCATCTTTATTAAATATTCACAATGTAACTAAATTTTTAATAAATCAATTAATTGAATTGAATCGTAATCTCTGAATGTTACGAAGGGAAAAAAATAAAAATGCATTATTTATTGTAAAATGTATGTAATAAAAAACATAGTTTTAAGCCACAATGAAAACTATGTCATTTACATATATCATTTTTTACCAAAAATATAAAGTAAGTACTATTATTTTATTAACTTTATTAAATACTAACAATAAGTACATTATATATTATAAAACTATAACGTTTTATTTTATATTATACCGAAAGATTATGTTAAGATTACAAAAATATTTATTTTGTCACATCACTACAACAAACAGACAAACAGTTGACATAACTTTGTAGCAGCGCCGTTTGACGTGGTTTGACTTTTAAAAGCTATTATTTTTATATTTGTTAATTAAGTAATTGTAAAAAATTTAGCCCAAAATTAATACATTTATTGTAAGTTGGCATAATTATTTGAATTTTAATGTTATCACTCGTTAATAAGGTATATAAAAGATATTTAAAATTTTGCCGTAAATTATACGCCAGTTCAAAGTTACATCGCGCGATCAATCACGATCTGTCAGAAACGCATTCTTTCAGCGGCGGTCGTTCTTTTTTTTTGGGATAGTCGCCGCCTTGAATTTTCCCGCCATTTTTTCAATAATTGAATTATAGTCTGGCTAACGAAAGATGAGACTGAAAAAACGCGGCAAATTTAAAAAAACCACACCCTGGCAACTTCAAAGACGCGCCATATTGTTTATTTGTGACTTTTAAAGTATTACCATACTCTGATTCGGATTCTTCCCAATCTCTGTTAAATCGCCGAAATTTATCAATGTTTATAACAAGATTAATGTTGGCCAGTAATACATTTAAAAAAAAAAAACAAATAAACAAGATTAGGTACTAATCTTTTAAGGATCGTGCGTGTTAATATTGTTTAAAATGCATAAAACTATTAAAAGTGGAGTGCGAGAGGTATTATTTAGTATGATTTCCAAATATGAAGCGACGAAATTGGCGAAAGATGCGGAATTTCAACAAAAACAAGGTTGTTTACGTATTGAGAAGGAATTTTTAGGTTAGTGTGAAAAATTGATGTTGATACTTGATAATTACGTACCAGTAGATCCAGAGATTAGCGCGTTCAAACAAACAAACTCTTCAGCTTTACATTATTAGTATGATTTATGTATCATATATTTATCATGTATTTTATATGTATTATATAATTGTATATATGTAAAATTTTGTTAATGTATGTGTAGTGTAAGTATGTATTATGTCTGCATGTGCATATTCACGAGTTCATTTTATAAAGATGAAAAAAAAAATTATTAGCGTCGGACCACGTCCTAGCTTTACTAGGAAGTCACAGGACTGTCGATCTGCAGTCTAAAATAATAAGAATAACACCCGTAGGATAATTAAATAAAGTATAATTATTTAAATCTTAGTAGGTTTCCGCTAGTTATTTCCCAATTAAAGAGGTAATATACCCGATGGTGGGAACCCAGTGTTGACATTTAAAAAGTATGCAAAAAAATCGAGTCTCATCTTTCGTTAGCCAGACTTTATCTATATATGTGTGTGTTGCTGTTGTTTATTACTCACTCTGACATTGGCAAATCCTCACGGGAGCCATTATATAAGAAGAAGATTCTTTCAGCGGCCAGACCATAGTAATTAATTTACCTATATATATGAATATCACAGACTACAGTAAAAAATATTTAAAAAATGAATATTTTTTTTCTTTGGTAATTCTAATTACACAAGTGGGCAGCCTTTCTAATACAATTTATGGTATTGATACCTATAATAATACATTTTCAGATCAAATTATTAGTTACCATTATTTTAAGAAACATCTTTGCTGGGAACAACAGACTAGGATAAAAAAATAAAAGAGACGTATAAATTATTATAACTTTATTATCTACGCTGTTGCTTCGGGAAGCGTTGTAATAATGTCAGAGTCTCCAGGGTCAGTAATTGCAAGCGTGCACACTCTGTAGTACCTTCCACAAGCTGTACCTAACTCAATGTTGTTACCACTGTAATGGTGAACTCCCGTTTTGGCCAATAGAGCGTAGTATTCAATTTCGGATTTCCTGTAAAGACAAGCAGTTATCAGAAAACAATAACGAAAACACCATTTATTTTAGGCCTTTTGCATTAGTTTGTACATAGTCTTGCCCTAAATATTATTACAAAGAAAAAAAAACATTTTTTCTATTGCACGTAACATTTATTACTATAAGTATTAGTTTAATACATTAATATACCATATGGTGTTAGGCTCGTGTGCGTGTATAGTGTAACGGCAGGTGGTAATGACAATGCATATATTCAACACCAGTCTTTATTACACTAGCTTTTCAATGATATATGTACAATCATACACACAATAAGAACACAAGAAAGTAAACACCACAATAACATATTAGGGGAAATGAATGATCGATAGAATATACAGTTCATAAGCTAGAAGTATGTACGATAATCTATATCTATATTAATTTTAATATATAAAAATGAATCGCTGAATGTGTTGCTAAGGGCAAATGTCGAGAGCAGCTGAACCAATTTCGCTAATTCTGTTTTTATAATATTCCTTGAAGTACGAGGATGGTTCTTACGGAGAGATATATATAAATACATAATATGTATAAAAGTACAAAGTAATAAATAAATTAATAATATGCTGTAAATATTTATTATATTATTTAATAGGCTACAACCATTGTAAATATATGAAGCTTATTCAAAGTGGTCTCCATTTTAAGTTATCAATAGAAGCACACACTCGTTCCATGGAAAAATTCTTCACTGTCAATTTAGGGAATGTACTATTTAACCGAAGAAGTAATAATAAGATCACTAAATCCACCGACTTTTTATTAAAGAAAAATAATAATATAAAAGAATGTCCACATAGAAAAATTAGACATCTACCAAAAATATTTTTATCCATTATATAAAAACATGAAATGAGGTTTCATTAATATTTCTACATAAAAAGTCTGTATATATGTGGATATGCCACAGCCAATCGTATGGAGTATTTAGGGGCTTTAAATTATCATGGCATTTATAGCAAGCCATACTCTCTAAAACTGTATTGGCACAAAAAATGAGAAAACACAATGAACAATCATATACAAAATTACAGATACCAAATTCAAATGTAATACTTTGTTTATTTTTAATTTTAGAAGTATGTATTTATATGGCCAGACTATGTATAATATTGAGTAGTAACTAAAATGTATAAAATGTAAATTTAATAAAGTTAAACCATAATTAAGGTTTAAATGATAGCAAAAAAATAATAATTATAAACCATCCATAAACAGTATATTCTTAAATATTTTATGTGAATTCCTCATATTATTTTTATCTCTTGTATTGTTTATGCTTGCATTATATTTAAAAAAAATAGCGTGCATATATGCAAAGTATACATGTCAGAAGTGAAACTTCTTTGGCAAACTAATAAAAAAAAAACAAATTTAAAATACAAAAAAAATCGGCCAAGTGCGAGTCGGACTCGCGCACGAAGGGTTCCGTACTACCGACTAGGTACCTACATCGATTGTAATAACGGGGAAAAAGCGGCTAAAAATCACTTTAAATGTATGAGAGCGAAAATAGGCAAAAATGACGTTTTTTGTATGGGAGCCCCCCTTAAATATTAATTTTATTTTAATTTTATTATTTAATATTAAAGTAAAAATACAACTGAGTATTTTGTGAATATTTACAGTGCCTACCTGTTGCCATTATTGATATCGAGCAAAAAAGGGCAAGAAGGCGCGTTTGTTGTATGGGAGCCCGCCTTAAATATTTATTTTATTTTGTTTTTAGTATTTGTTGTTAAAGCGGCAACAGAAATACATAATTTGTGAAAATTTCAACTCTCTAGCTATAGCCATTCTTGAGATACAGCCTGGTGACAGACAGACAGACGAACGGACGACAGCGAAGTCTTAGTAATAGGGTCCCGTTTTTACCCTTTGGGTACGGAACCCTAATAAAAATAATAGGGTCCCGTTTTTACCCTTTGGGTACGGATCACGCGGTGTTCCCAGGCGGTCACCCATCCAAGTACTGATCGTCATGACGCTGCCGCATTGCCGGTCACTCAAATTTTACCTCTCATGCGCTTAAAGAAGTTTCACTTCAAAAAAGTTAAAGACTGGTTTACTCATAAAATGCCTATAATTATATCATCATCCATTTTACATGATTGACTGTGAAAGAAGTTATCGAGATTTGCCGTTTTTGGAAAAGTTATTTTTTTTAATCCTAATATCTGAAACTAACTGATACTCTAGCTGAAGTAACTTTGTTTTCAATTTTTTTGTGGATAAAAGCAAAATATTTACAGACAAAACTAAAATGAAAGTCTACCTTGATTAAATATGTAAAAATGTGGCTAAAATTTAGATTATGGACCGTCGATTTAGATGTTCATATTATTTTTTCTGTATATAGTACTCATATTATGTAGAAAGCTTTTTGTGAATTCTCAGGTTTCAGATTTTTTTTTTATTTTTTTTTTTACTAAATATATTTTTATTTTTACTTATTTACTGTCACAATATTTTTGAAGTTAGATAGGTTAGGGTTTTTTTTTGTAACGAAATTATGATAACTTACCACTGATGAAGCAAACGGATTTAGACTACTCCATAGGGTTCCCATATATAGTGATTTAGTAATATTCTATACAAATTTAAACAAATAAATATTTTTTAAGCCTTTATATTACGGAATCACTTTCAGGGAAACCATACTTCTTTGTCCAAAGACTCCATATGCTTTCCTTATGGTAATAGTAGGGAACTCTACTTCTCAGTAGTCTCACCTTAGTGGGGGAGCGTTCTTGGCGATGATGACCAGTTTAGCTTTGCCTTGACGTAATGTCTTTAAGGTTTGCTTGTAGCCCAGGCAGTACTTTCCCGATTTCATCACCAGAGCCAATCGGGAATTGATTGACTCAATGGTCTTTTTCTGTTAAATAAAAGAACAGTATGTAGTATATTGATCGATTAAAAACTTATTTTAGACAGTATTAATACTATCGATTGATATACTTTAAGCGGTAATTAAAACCTAAAATGTATGTAACGTTCTCAACCCCACTAATTAAAAAACTAGCGAGCCTATCGTGAGACAAGTAATTTTGGACATATTTATTAATTTGGAGATTATTTATAAAAAGTTTGATAAATAATCATGCCATAAGTCCTGTTAGACAAACTAGAGAAATAAACACGTGGGACCAACCTGCTTCTTGGCGGCTACCATTTTGATGGCGGATTGATAACGAGTATCACTGAAACACGAATAAACAATATGAATTAATAATTTAAAACATACGTCGTAACGTTAAAACTTTTACTGCGAAGATCAAAGAGTATAATATATGGTAGATTTTGTCTTTTATTGTAGGAAGGAACAGGAAGAAATTTCAGAGACAGTACCTCTCCAGCAGTTAGCTTGAGAAAAAAGGAATGAAATCAGTGGGCGTGTTTGGCCGAAGTAAGTTCTTACTAAATTTAGTAAGTCACTCACTAAACTTACAAAATTTTCGGCCAGAACACAAAATAAGTGCTAACGCAGTAAGCATATCTTAATAAACGGACGCCATTTTGCTTATTGTTGATGTAAATAAAACCATGACAGAAACTCAGATCAACAGTTCAGAACTTTATATAAGTCTACACAAACACTACTAAAATAATTTTAGACGTAAAAATGAGTGATAATTCTTTAATCGTATGTTCCTATGTTCCTATGTTTTGTGTTAAGATAAGTCAGTAAGTGTAAGTCTGTCCCATAGAGAATAGTAATATAACTGAAATAGAGAGCCCTCTCTACGATTATTTTTGCCAACACGACATTAACGCCATCTGTAAATCGTGCCCCTATACTAACCGTCCCTAATGATATCTTTATAAATATATTTTAATTGATTCTAAAGTATATTACTTACTACTAGTAAGTAATATACTACTATTAGTCTAGTAGGGGTAATAATTATCGTTCTAAATGATAAATAAATAAAAGAAAATGTTATTTTTTAACTTTATTGCTTAAAAACACTGTACAATTACCACAACTTGATTTTATCACTAAACTAACGTCCTTATCGCAATTTTAAACTAGTACTTAATAATAAAAGCGACTTTATCACACTTAAAAACTAGTTGTTTATTTAATATACCTAATCAAAGCGTCCGTTTCACAAGATGAAAAATCAGTTTAACCTTAGTTTAATACAAATTAAAGCGTCCTTTTCACTGCTTATTCAAAATAGTGTCAATATCACAAAATAACACTAAACACGACAAAAACTTTGGATAATTAATATTCACAACCGTTTAATCATCAATGATAAAAATATAAAATTTAAAATACAAACAAGTTTAAAATGTCTATTTTATTTTCATATTTTGACTTGATTTGACAACAAACAATGTTGTTGTTTTAAAATTTATCCCCAATAGGAAAAGGCAAAAGACTATAATCCATACAGCCTAGTCTGAATTTGTATATTTTTTCAATTCTTGACAACAAACAAGTTTAAAATACCAACCACGAAAAAATGATCCAATTCACACATTTAATTAAATTATATATATTTTACGTGCTGTTTCGATATAAATTTATATCGATTCAAATATTTAATTTGTTACTTATAGCAAAAAAAAACAGGATAATTTTTTATGTGACATTATACTTTTTTTTAAAGTATAGGTAAATAGTTATTTTTGTATGCAAATTTAATTGGTATGCGTGTACTGGATTGCTGAATTGACGAGTGCCAACGTAGCGACATCTATTGATAGAACTTGGTAGTCGCTAATAAATTTAAGCAATAGTTTCGGGGCACGATTAATAGATGACACTGCTAATTTTTTACTGTGGCCGATGTTCTAAGTTTCCAGCCCATGGTCTGTCCTGGCCGAAAAGCGCTTTATTCAGCCTGTAAGATTTTTAATTTTTTTATGCTTACTGACTTAGTAAGTTTAGTAAGAACTTACTTCGGCCAAACACACCCATTGTCTCCATATGTAAATTGAGAATTACCGTGTTGCAAGGGTAAAAATACGGTGTTTTGAGCCATTATTCGGCCATTCTCCGAGTAGCAAATTTTAGGTGTCCGGGCTTGTATAATCCGTAATATTATCATATATAATCATAATTTTTTTTATATATATTAGAAAGCATCCGTATCTAGCTGTAAAAAAAATATTGGCTTCTGTTTTAAGTAATTAAGGCTAAATTAATTTAACTTATGTTCAAAGAACCTCTGTTCTCTAATTACCGTGGCGTGTCCGCACACCAACTTAATCTTAAAAATTGCTTGTAATTTTTATAACGTAAAGATTTACTTTGATTCATTCAACGTTTTAAATGATATTAAGTAACGTGTATCGCACAAAAAAATATCGACTCAATAGAACCAGTCTACAAATAATTATCATTAAGTAATCGCATGTCCATTGGAAAGTTATAATTCCCGTAACATTTGCTGTTCTCGGGTGTACATCCCTAAATAAAAGTATTTGGACCATCACTACCGTACGCGTCGCGTCTCCCCAGTGTGGGTCAAGGCCCATCAGCATCTGAATGTCTATAAGGTTAGTGTACCTCCAATGAAGCACGTGAGTATATAATTACCGTAGCCTTGGTTAAAAACTTTTCTAATTACCGTTGTTCTTAGTTTAATACTTGATTTTTAAGATAGACCCAAGTTGATAATGTAAATGAAGACAGTACTTTGGCCTCCGTACGTTGTAATAAGCTAGTATTTGCATACTGTGTCGGTTTTCAACATTTTTAAGAAAATCTATCGTTTTCTAATTACCGTATACTAATTACCATATGTTTATAATTACCGTTGTATGAAAAAATAATACTTGTTTACTAACTGGAACCGCAACCAACGCCGACAACGAATTAAAAATGACCCTTTTTGTATCAGCAATCAAAATAAAAGGAGAAAGAAAGGTACAATCAAAGAAAATCCGCAATGCTTGAAGACAAAAGTCTTCGAGCAATGCGTCCTGCCTGTGTTGACATACGGAGCAGAGACATGGACACTGACGAAGGGACTGGTCCACAAGCTTAAAGTCGCTCAACGTGCAATGGGAACGGGCTATGCTTGAGGTTTCTCTCGAAAGTTAGAATTAGAAATGAGACTATCCGTGAGAGACAAAAGTAACCGACATAGGCCACAGAATAAGCAAGTTGAAGTGGTAGTGGGCTGGTCATCTGTATCGCAGGACCGATGGCCGTTGGAGCAGACGGGTCCTGGAGGGAAGACCGCGTCTTGGCAAACGCAGTGTGGGACGTCCTCCGGCACGTTGGACCGACGATCTACGTAAGATTGCCGGTGTAGGCTGGAGATGAGGATTGCGGAAATTCAGGATGTCTGGCGCGAACATGGGGAGGCCTATGACCAAGCAGTGGACTGCAATAGGCTGAACTGTCTGACTGACTGCATAAAAGTAAAAGAGATAAAAAAATACTACCTGTCTGCGAAATGTCACCAAACAACCGGAAGAAAACTCACACATACTTATAAAATTACTCACACACACGTCACACACTGATAAACTTACTCACTCTTATAAAATCAGCAACTGGTTATTTTCCAAGATGCAACCATTTTGGGTCGTGATTCCAGAGTCTTGCACTTTGAGTCCTTCACTCATAGACATGACGCAGTTGCAGTATGGAGTCATCTCATACGTGCAATGACCTTATAGAAGGTCATTGCATACCTGTCTTAAATTTCATTGAAAAT
This sequence comes from Melitaea athalia, assembly GCA_905220545.2. NCBI lineage: Eukaryota > Metazoa > Arthropoda > Insecta > Lepidoptera > Nymphalidae > Melitaea > Melitaea athalia. The sequence continues at coordinate 11,148,445 of HG992177.1, forward strand.
GAAGCTCCTCATGTAAATGTCATCCATTTTATATCAGATTCTCCGACTGGCCAATATCGAAATAAAAAAATGTTTTATATCTATCATCTCATAACTTCAGTGGCACTTTCCTAATGTAAGAGTGGTTGAATGGAACTATACAGAGAGTAGTCATGGTAAAAGCTCAGCAGATGGCGTAGGAGCAACGATAAAAAGAACTGCAAATGGTATCGTTGGTCAGTAGGCCTAGCATGCGCGCCAAAACAAAATTTTGTCTACCCCTTTACTCGTATTATCTCTCTATGTCTACAGTAGCTAACATGCGTGCACGTGATACCCTTCTCGTTATGTCAATAGAAGAGATAACAAGAAATTCATCAAAACTGTTCTATTTTTTTTTTTATTATAGCAATGATAAAATGTCTTTTTTCACTATTGGTAGGTTATGGTTATGAGGGACATCGTTAATTCTTTCGCTTTAATTATAATTATATGTGAACGAATTATTAATATGTGTTATTATCATTTATCATATTTTACATAGACTTTATGTTATTTTCTAATTACCGTTACATTAAATATAAAAAAAATTCTAATTACCGTACTCATAAATTTTTTAAGTCTCATTATCTAGAAAACTACAATTAATTGTTACATGCCTAATTAATTATTGAATTCGTATCTTTGATTTGTTTCATATTTTAATGTGTTTAAGTCAAATCAGTGAAAAATAAAAAACGTCACGGTAATTAGGCAAATAACGCCGAATTGGAGAATGGCCGTATTACGGTGGATCGACTAAAAGTTTACCGTGTAAATTACCGTGTAATTTTTGAAAGGAAAATAACAACGATGTGAATTCAAAATATATTTTCTTTATAAAAAATGAATTATTTTAACATAATAATTTACTATGTATCATTCGGAATCTGACTTTCCTAGGAAAACAATATATTTTTCTTTAATTGATTTATTCATTTTAAGCAACATAATATCGTTAGTTGTAGTAAATGCACTTTGTATTGTAGGTGACTAGAAGAAATATCTACAGATAATTTCAGATAATCCCAGGGACCAAGAACAGTGTTGCTGTTACAAAATAATTATGTTAAGTTGACCAAGATTCGTTTTACGCAGTGTACTCGTACGTGGATACGGTGATGTACGACACGGTCACGGTAATACCTTAATACCTTGACGGTAGATTAAGACCACATTACGGTGCATCTACGGTAATTACCGTGTATATGGAGACACTGAATGAAATTGAAAATGAATGATACTGAATGAATCAATGAATGAAATGAATCAGGATTTGGGTTGCCAACTGTAAAAAAAAAATTCCTCGTACATTACATCTGGTCATCTGCAGTTAAAAATCTCGTATTTTGACTTTCAATTCAAACCTCGTAGTTCGTACATTTATTATGCATCGATAACGTGTTAAAACTAAAATTAAGGCATATTAAACTACTGGATTATGGAATTTTTACTCAATGAAATAAACTATTGCAAGTTTCCTACTAAATAAAACATAACTATGTATTGTAATTAAAAAAATGTTTAATAGTACTCAAGTAAACTCACAAAAAAAAACTAAATGTGTCTTTATTATTACGAAAATTAGCAAGGTAACTTAGTTTATCATCACCTCTCCAAATATTGATATCAACATCATTTAACGACAAATAAAAAAAATATTAAATTACAAAATGTTTTACGTTAATATTCAAGATTCAGCTATTAAATTATCTTTTTATTTTTATTCTTTACTTTTAATTAATTTTTGGTCTCTGCCATGCTTTAAAATCGACAACCTAAACATGTACTAAATAATTATTAAATAATTTGTTTAACAATGATATTTACATTTTATTCTAGATATTAAATTCAATATAAAATAGCACGTAATTTCTTACTTCATTTTTTCACATAGGTAATGATTGAAATTTTTATCGTCAAATATCATTATTATACTGCAATCAGATATCGTCCTTCAGTTCATATCTCAAGTGGCACTACCGTCACGCACCTAGCGTATAAAACCGTAGTTCCTACAAGTTCTGATGAATGACACTAGTTTTTACTACTATATAATGGAGATGCAAAATGTTCGTATGGCTATATTATCAACATCTCGTACATAATTGTACGAGGTTGATAGTCTCCTCGTACCTCGTACGGAAGACCACAAATTTCGTATTTGTACGGGGAACCTCGTACAGTTAGCAACCCTGGAATGAATACTCAATACAGAGTAGGGATGTCGGAAAAGTGTCGATATATCGATGTATCGATATTTTTAATCCAATATATCGATACAAAATATCCAATATCGAAAATTGTATCAAATATATTTTTTTAATTTTTTTTTATGTAACTAAACACCGACAGCATGTAAAGAGTAGAGTTGTTCTACTTTCACCATCGGACAAACACTAGTTTGCCTAATACAACAAATAGATTTAAAAATATTAGTTAGAAGATAGATAGTTAAGAGTTAGAAGAAGATAGATAGAGTTTGGATATTTTTTAATTATTGCCTAATAAAAAGAAATAATTATAAAAATACGAAAATTTAATTGAGATTTTTGTACATTAAAATAATTAGCAATTTATATAAAAATTACTATTATTAACATTGAGATAAATCCACTATTAGTTTAGCAACGCAAAATATTTTGAATTTTTTTTTTTTACTTTTGCAAAGGGTTTAATTACATAAAAAAAAATTGAGTTCAGAGCGCGCTACACTCTTTAATATCCCATTACCGGGCGAAACGGGATCGAACCCACAACCGCCCGCGCAACAGCCATACACAAACCAGTTGAGTTCAGAGCACGAAGTATAGATATAGGAAGGAGTCCGAACGTAATGTTAAACAAATGGTCTCAAATTCAAATTCAAAATATTTTATTCAGCATAAAATTATTACAATTTCTTACTGAACGTTATGAGACCATGAGTCTACTACCAGTTCGGAGAGAAGAAGCCTCTGACCTGAGAAGAACTGGCGGAAGAAACTCAGCGGGACTCATTACTATCATTTTTTTATCGTAATTAATGTTTTTGTTTCCAAATCAGATTGAAATTAACAATAATTTTATAGGTTGAAATAGCCTGGCGGCGATCACATCATTCCCAAGGCGTACTGTCTTCTAGAAAATCTTTAATCGAATAATATCCTTTAGTAAAGTTTAGTACACAATCGATCTTTCACAATTTTTTTAAATTTGGCAATAGAAGCTTCTTCTTCTTCTTCTTTAATTTATGGCATGTCGGCGTCACAACAGTACAGTCCGTTGTGCAACATTCTGCCAGTGTCAAGTATGAGATTATGCAAATTACGGAGGAAACTAGTTTTTGATGCAACGAAAAACACGATAAGCTTCGTATTTCAAGAACTGTTTCATAGTCTGTGGTTGTTTGTTATGCACAGGGCACTTCACTCAATCGATCAAATCGTCAATAAATAAATTATGACATTACTGTATAATTTTTTAGTATGTTATTCCCAAAGCTACTTGAAAAAAAAAAGTATAATTTATAGGCGTGAGCTGTCAAAAAGATAATAAATAATAAACGATTGGACGGAGTATAAATCTGTGCCTTCAATCTTCATCTTCAATTTTTTCAAATGACAAATTCTTCATCTTCATCTTCATTCAATCGTAATTTGAAAGTCTCGTTTAGTAGTTGTGTTCAGGCGGGCGACACTCAATTTGCTATACTTTCTCTACCAACCTTAAATTTTTGTATAAATTGGCAGAATTGTACGTCAAAATGAAAAATTTTAAACGTCGGAAACGTCATAAACGTCAAGTATAGCAAATTATTTTTTTCCAAATGTCACATTCTGGTTGTGTTTTAGTGTGGTTTTAGTAGGTAGTAGGTACGTGGTTGGAGCGATCACACTGATGACGATACAATATCATTTTAGTTTACTTAGATGACGTAAGCAACATATACCAGTTTTAAATTGAGAAAAAAATAATAGGTACACATTAAAAAACTTATTGTTATAATTTCTAATAATGTCAGCGAAGTCTTTACAGAAAAAAAGCTCAGATTCATTGGGCTTTGTAAAAATTTATCTCATAGCTTACAATGGGATTCAAACGTTGGGGTAAGTAAAGCTTTTTTTTGTTTGAACACAATATTATTTAACTGAATAAAAATAAATATTCTCTATTAAAGAATCAGTGTACTACAACGACCTATTATACAACACAGTTTTAATATATTATCATAGGTGTACTATCACTATTATTTAACATCAATTTCCAACATTGTTTAATGATTTTAAATTTTTAATGAATAATTTAAATTTATTTAATTTTTATTATTATTAATTCCACAAGAAATACGTTTTTAAAAATGGAATAAATACTTAATTTATAAAATGGGTAATTTGTTCTTGGTATATAACAATTTTTTATATAGGTATTAGAGCTTTAGTTAGTATAGATAGTTAATTTTAAGTAATTGTGATTGAAAACAAAAATTTTGCAATAGTCCTCATTAAATGGAACTGTCATTACTATTAATTATGTTGTATAATTAAATATAATATATAACAATAAAATACTATAAACTATACTAAACTATAAACTAAACTATAAATAAAACTAAACTATAAATAATACTAACTATAAACCAAAATGTGAATTAATTATGTATTCGTCATGGTTTAAAGACTAGGTAAAGCATGGAAAGTAGACCACGGCTAGAGAAAATGGCCATTTTAACACCCGTATGAGCCAACATTTTAAAATGAAGGTTTCGAGATCGTAGCTCATGCAATTTTTTTTACTAGTAAAATTGTCCTTTTTTATTTTTTATTCTATTTATCAATACAACAAATAAAATCTACGTATTTACATATTTAACATTAACTACTTATTTTTACGACGTTGCAGTTTAAGTTTAATATCTTTAATTCCATTAGAACATAAAATATGTGGGTTAATAATCTATTTATTATAATTATTTTTCACCATTCATACACTGAACGGCACAATTAACCGCCCACCCTGTATTTCTTCCTGTTTGCAGAAATCGTTAAGTTTAAAGCAAATTTGATGAAAGGTACGTTGAAAGTTATCATTAAGCAATAAAAACAAATAAAGATATTGAAAAAATAAACGGTTTATTATGAATAATCTCACAAAAACCCATCAATCCCACAAACAAAAAATTCGACAACCATATTTAAATTTACTCAATGATGTCAATACTTCCTAGAAGTTGATTTTTAATAATGGGTATTACCACCTCGAGCTCTAATGACTTCTTGAAGTCTGTTTGGAAGTCCATCCATGATGTCCTGAATCTCGGACTGGGGGATATTGTGCCACTCCTCTACCACAGCTGTTTTAAGCTCTCCTAGGGTCGTAGGCGCTGGTAATCTTGCTCGAACACGTCTTTTAAGATTGTCCCAAATGTGTTCTATGGGATTGAGATCAGGACTACGTGCCGGCCATGGTAAAGTTTGAATTCCGGCCTCGTCAAGATACTCAGTGACGGATCGAGCGACATGGCAACGTGCATTATCATGCATTAACCTAAAACTTTCTCCTATAAATGGTGTGAAAGTTATGACGTGGTCTTGAAGAACTTCTTCCACGTATCTCTGAGCATTCACACTGCCTCTATCAAAGATGACGAGGTCGGTACGAGCTTCGTAAGAGATACCTCCCCAAATCATTACTGACCCTCCCTGGTAACCCACTGTTTCAGTCATAGCGCATGGGGCAAACCTCTCGTTTTTGCGCCTGTAGACACGCTGACGCCCATCTGGACCTCTTAAGGCTATTCTGCTCTCATCTGAGAATAGTACGTTCTTCCAGTGCTCCATAGTCCAATTACCATATTCTCGTGCAAAGGCAAGTCTAGCTCTACGGTGCTGTGGGAGAAGTTGTGGGGCGCGAGCTGGACGGAAAGCCTTTAGGTTTCTTTCTGCCAGTCTCCGTCTAATGGTGCGTTCACTCACACTAACATTTCTTACTTCAAAAAGACGAGAACGAGCTTCAGTAGCGGTGCAAAAGCGATTTCTCAATACGTTACTAACAACAAAGCGGTCATCTCGGGTGGAAGTACACCGATGTCGGCCTTGACCTGGCCTCCGCGTGTATGAGCCAGTCTCCCGAAATCGTCTGATGGCATCCCGTACGGTTGTTCGAGGTACACCGAGCGTCCGAGCGATGCGACGTTGGCTGTACCCAGCATCAGCTAAAGCCACAGCCCTAGCTACACCAGTAGCGTCTAGTGGCATTTTGTATGGTTACAAACAATAAAAGAACACTAAGAACTCTAATTACACAATATTCAAACACTATTGTAAAAGAGAACAGGATTTGTAAACACAGTAACGTAACCGCAGCAATGTCAAATAACGACTTAATGCTAAAAATGCTTTGGTGACACAAATTTAAGAAAGGAAACAAGGGTACAAGTGTTTAATTTATTGCTTAAGTACCCACTTGACAAAAAACAAAGACTGATAAGCCATCAAATTTGCTTTAAACTTAACGATTTCTAAAAACAAGAAAAAATTCAGGGTGGGCGGTTAATTGTGCCGTTCAGTGTATTTTTCTTAACCTTCTATAGCCCATTCGAGTTAACTTGAGACCCGGGCCGATGACGTAATTTTATTATAGTCTCACTAACAATAACTAACATAATTTACAAGTAAATATTGTTACTAACACACTAATACACTATCGATGTACAGTCGGAAATAAACTATTTTTATTATTATTTTATTATTATTGAATATGACGTCTTCGGCCTGGGTCTCAAGTTAAGGTGTATGGGTTAAATTACTTTATTTTATTACTGAACTTTTATAAAAATATTAACATCATACCAGAAAAAAATGTTTATGTTATGAATAAGAACATGAGACTAATACTTAAAAATTTGCTATGAGTATTTTGTTTTGATATTTTTCATCAAGTTGTGGCATATAAATTTGTATCTAGAGGTACTTAGTTAATAAAAATAGTTGAGGTTGAAGTGTAGGAAAGGGTCAATGAAATTATGTAAGTAAAACTTACCTACCTTTCATATTTACTTTCAATGTTGTGTTTAGAGATGTGTTAGAAAATGTGTGTTTAATAGAATGCAAAAGAATAAAAAGTAGGCCGGGCAGCAAGATATGTTTTATTCTGCTTGGGCATGGACAGCAACTCTTGATGAGATACTGGTTTTGTGATAGATATTTATAGAAAAATTGTCTGCCGATACATTGGCAGTTTTATCAGTTATTGACAAAGTTTAACTTGTTGACCTCAACAAATTATCTAAATTTACTTTATATTAGTGTATCAACAAAGGTATATCTACACATATCCATCTCTCTATATAAGGGGTATTCCATGCCAAATCGACCACTTTCATCAACCGTGAGTTGGAGAATAGAATAGAGAATCTTCTCCATTAGATGTATTAAAATTTGTATCTTAGTCATTACAGTCGTAGCTTAAGGCTATAAAATAGAAATATAATACCAGAAAATGGTTGAATTACATTTATTTTATTATATAAAAAGTTTGTAAAAAATATTCATTTTTGATATACAATAGGTACCTATAATACATTTTTTTTTCAATGAAGTAAAAAAAAATAGGAAAAAAATTCGGCCCACTCCGGGATTGGCGGGAATAAGTGTAACATTAATTGAATTTTCTTTAGAACAAAAAAATAAATTCGCTTCGAAAAAATAACGATTTTATCCAAAAAAGCGATAATTTCATAGAAAAAGTTAAATTTTTCACGATCACGATCACGATTCAGCCTGTAATATCCCACTGTTGGGCATAGGCCTCTTCCCCATGTAGGAGAAGGATCGGAGCTTAATCCACCACGCTGCTCCAATGCGGCTTGGCGGATATATTCCCTACTATGAGTAGCGACCGCCATCAGGTGTACATGATAACAACCGGGACCGATGCGACGGCTTAACGTGCTCTCCGAGGCACGGTGGGGCCATTTTTTTTCCAAATCAGATTGAAAGTAACAATAATTTTAACACAACAGCCAATCGCAATCCATGTTAAATTTTTGCTGTCTACTTTTTCGAAAAATTCAAATGAAAAACAAATATTTAATTAAAAAAAAAGATATCAAAAGGTCAATTTTTAAAAACTTATGCTTATTTGAAAATATAAAGCTATATTATGAAAAATTCATAACTTTTTTGGGTTGGACAAGAAAAAGTTTGAAAAAAATTCTCAAAAATGTTTTTCAAAGGTTAAAAAAGAATGGAAAACTGTTGGCCAGATTGAAAGGGGTCGGGTTCAAAAGTGGTCGATTTGGCATGTAATACCCCGTAAGTAAAAATGAATAGCCGAAACGCGCATAAATTCCGGACGACTGTACCTAAATTTGATATTTTCTTTGGGATCTTTATCGCCAAGACAAACTTTCAATAGAAGAAATTTAAAATAATTTACACAATTACAAAAAAAAAAAAAATTATCGCCCGCTCAGCTAGTCTTATATAAAAATGAATCGCTGAATGTGTTGCTAAGCGCAAATCTCGAGAGTGGCTTAACCGATTTCGCAAAATGAAGTACAAGGATGGTTCTTACGGAGAGAAAAATTTAAAAGATTCCCTGAAAAAGTCTAAAAACACAATTTTCTATATTCCCATACAAAAGATTCGTAATAATACTTAAAAGTCAATTTGAACTTTAATACCATACCATAAGGTTTATTCGCGCACGAAGGGTTCCGTACCATTGACTAGGTAATATATATTTAAATATATGTATTATATAAATATCGAGCAAAAATAGGTAAAAAATTGCGTTTTTTGTATGGGAGCCCCCCTTAAATATTTATTTTATTTTATGTTTAGTATTTGTTGTTATAGCGGCAACAGAAATACATAATCTGTGAAAATTTCAACTGTCTAGCTATAGCCGTTCTCGAGATACAACCTGGTGACAGACGGACGGACGGACGGACGAACGGACAGCGAAGTCTTAGTAATAGGGTTCCGTTTTTACCCTTTGGGTACGGAACCCTAAAAATTAAAGAATCGACTGTTAAGCGGTACGAAGTTCGCCGGGTCAGCTAGTAAATTCATCATCATCATCATCATATCAGCCTGTTGCAGTCCACTGCTGGACATAGGCCTCCCCAAGCTCGCGCCGGACATCCCGGTTTTCCGCAATCCCTATCCAGCCTACACCGGCAATCTTACGTAGATCGTCGGTCCAGCGGGCCAGAGGGCGTCCTACACTGCGTTTGCCAATACGCGGTCTCCACTCCAGGACACGTCTGCTCCAACGGCCATCGGTCCTGCGACACATATGACCAGCCCACTGCCACTTCAACTTGCTGATTCTGTGGGCTATGTCGGTTACTTTCGTTCTCTCACGGATAGTCTCATTTCTTATTCTGTCCTTGAGAGAAACCCCAAGCATAGCCCGTTCCATTGCACGTTGAGCGACTTTAAACTTGTAGACCAGTCCCTTCGGTCCTTGAGAGAAACCTCAAGCATAGCCCGTTCCATTGCACGTTGAGCGACTTTTAAACTTGTGGACCAGTCCCTTCGTCAGTGTCCACGTCTCGGCTCCATATGTCAACACAGGCAGGACGCATTGCTCGAAGACTTTTGTCTTCAAGCATTGCGGAATTTTCGAAGTGAAGACTCGACGAAGCCTGCCAAATGCCGCCCAGCCCAACCGAATCCTCCTATCAGCTTCCTTCTCGAAGTTGTTTCGGCCCAGCTGAATGGTGTGGCCAAGGTAGACATAATCCTGAACAACTTCAAGAAGAATACCGTCAACCGATACCGGTCTCGGTATAACTTGGTTGTTAAACATAACTTTCGTTTTGTCCAAGTTCATACCGAGACCGACTCGTCGGGAGGACTCGTTTAGGTCGGCCAGCATTTGACCTAGCTCATCCAACGTCTCCGCAAAGATGACGATATCGTCAGCAAAACGAAGGTGAGAGATGTATTCGCCGTTGACGTTGATGCCTCGTTCCCCCCAATCCAAGGCCTTAAAGACATCCTCCAGCGCAGTGGTAAACAGTTTCGGTGATATTACATCTCCCTGTCTTACCCCACGCCGGAGGAAAATAGGTCTCGTTCTCTGGTCTTGGATATGAACGGTCATCGTCGCCGCGTCGTACATATATCTCAGTACCTCGATATATCGCCAGTCGATATGACATCTCTGCAGAGAGTCCAGGACAGCCCAAGTCTCTACAGAGTCAAAGGCTTTCTCGTAGTCCACAAATGCCATACACAGCGGCTGATTATATTCTTCTGTTTTTTGAATAATCTGCCGAACAGTATGGATGTGGTCTACGGTGCTGTAGCCATTTCGAAACCCAGCCTGCTCCGGTGGTTGGAACTCGTCGAGTCTTCTGGTGAGACGATTCGTAAGAACCTTCGAAAACAGCTTATAGACGTGGCTTAGAAGTGAGATCGGTCTGTAATTCTTTAACAGAGACTTATCGCCTCTCTTAAAGAACAGCACCACCACACTCCTGGACCACGCCTCCGGTGTGGTACCTCGGTGGATGACGGCGTTAAAGATTAAAATAATAATATTAATGCTAGTAAATTATAAATATTAAATTCATAAGTTGCGAATATAAATATTTGACACTTGAAGTGGAGTTAGGTGGTGAAAAAGAAAAATAATGATATATACAGTAAACTTTTATCCTACTTACCTATAAAACGGTCAGTTTTTTTTTCATTCAAATATATTGTTTATAAATGAAGTAAAGCGTAATTCTTTACTACGTTACACAAGTACTCTTAGTTAATTACCATAAATGAATAGATTACTTAATTTTTTTTAAATGAAATATAAAACGATCTTCTATTGTTGTGAACCTACTACTAACCTCGAGAAAACAGCATTTTTACGTATGTATTATATTAATGTAGATTTAGTGAAGGTCCGATAGTTTATTGTTTTTTATTTCTCCCATTTAAGGTAATTTTAATCTCTTATTTCAAGTAGGTTGTAACATTCACAGTGAGTTTTATAAATAACTAGCGACCCGCCCCGGCTTCGCACGGATGCAATGATGATACTAAATACTTTCAACAATAAAGCTACGTTAGAAACCTCTAGTCTAAAATTATCAGTGTTTTTCTACCATATTATGCATGTATTATACATATAAACCTTCCTCTTGAATCACTCTATCTATTAAAAAAACTGCATCAAAATTCGTTGCGTAGTTTTAAAGATCTAAGTATACAGACGGCTGGAAGTGACTTAATTTTATAGGTACTAATTACTATGTATAAAGATAAAGATGTGCATGTGCAGGCATAGTAGGCGCCGAACTTTAAATGTTTCGCTGTTAATTACTTCTAACGACGATATCTGAAAACCTATTCATCTGATTGATATAGTGTAAAGGGCACTTTTAATCTGCATTAAATTCCTAAGCTAACTAAAATATTTGTTTGGATAAGGATTAATACTGAACTAAAGAAAATAGCTTGGAAAATAACGTAATGTTTTTAATTAAAAATTTGAACATAAAAGTGGTTATTGTAAGTCAACCGTAAGAGATAGAGATATGCTATCTCGGACTTTTTTGTAGCATTTTTATAGATTTAGAATTCGCTAGTACATTACTCTACTGTATCTTTGCTAGTTTACGCGGCGTTTGCGTGGAAAGCTCCCAGTTGGCGCGATTTTTTGCGACTTCTTCAACATTTATCGCCGTATTTCTGCTAATTTACATAAAAGTATACTAAATTATATACATAAACCTTCCTCAAGAATCACTCTAGCTATTAAAAAAAACCGCATCAAAATCCGTTGCGTAGTTTTAAAGATTTAAGCGTACAAAGGGACATAGGGACAGAGAAAGCGACTTTGTTTTATACTATGTAGTGATATTCTGAAAGAGTGAAAGGCAATAATAAATATAGACGATGAGTTTACACTTCAAGTGACGTTTATGGAGGTAATATTTTCCTAACACGTGTTATGATATTAAACCAAGCTAAAAAGTTTAAATAATTCTATATCATCATCATCATTCATCCTCAGATACAGTCTTGCCCTAAATATTGTTAAAAATTAAGAAAAAAACATTTTATCTATTGAAGTAATATTTATTACTACTACAGTGTGTTACTTTATATAAAGCTTATTCGAAGTGGTCTCCATTGGCTGCAATACAGTCCTTTAAACGTTGAGGCCAGTTATCAATAGAAGCACGCACTCTTTCCATGGGAAAATTCTTCACTGCCAATCGTATGGATTGTTTTAGGGAATCCAAATTATCATGGCATTTAGAGCAAGCCATACTCTCTAAAACTGACCATAAATCATAATCCAGCGGATTAAGATCGTGAGTAGATGACGGCCAGTCTTCAGCTCTGATGAAGTTCGGATTTTTGGTTTCTAACCAAGATTGGGTGGATCGAGCTTTATGACTCGGCGCCGAGTCTTGCTGTAAGGACCATTCTTTGTTATTGAACATGGTGTTGTTAAGGTGCTTAAGTAGATACATTTTCAAAAATGGTATCTTGATACACTTGTGCCGATGTTTTGATACATTTTTAACAAAAATATGGCTGGACAAGGGGCCCGGTAGCGTTGAACTGCTTTCCACTATTAAATAAAACTACCGGGTTGAACTTAAGACGAGATTTATTGAACTACTAACTAAGAGCCAACGGTTCGGCCTACTAAAATTGACCTCCCCATTCAAAATACATTTTGGTTCTTAATACTATAATATAACCAAACGTTAGCGCGATTTAAAGTACAAGTAACGCCCTCTTGTAGTGAATAATAAAAAACATTATATAAACTTGCAAAATAAACAAACTATAGCGCGCCTTTACAAGTGACGCCCTCTTTTAATGAATAGAAAAATTATATAAAACCAACTGTATAAAAATGATCTTGAACATGCCGCCCACCAAGGACGTTACTGAGGGAACGTCCTTCAAAATGTTGACGTTACTTGTACATTGTTACAAAAAAGACTTAAACTACATATATAACTTATTTAATTTTACATTCAGTTGATCTTGGAAATTAAAAACAATCCTTAAACAATAATAAATCAAAGAAGAAAATTTTAAATAAATGAAAAGTTTTGAACTTGAACTGTACACAACTGTTGTAAGTATAATTAAAATATAACAAAATTTAAAAATGATTCTAAATTTGTATAAAACTTAAAATCTATCAAATCCTTAAAATATAAGATTTGGATTTAAAAATAACAGACAACAATTACAGCTATTAATAATAACAAATATCACGTTGTTATAACAATATAAAGATGAATTGAACTTTGCTTAACAAACTAGGTGCAACTACTATGACAATGGATTAATTAAATTAAAATAAACAATACAATGATATTATAAACAAATGATAAAACTGACCTATTCTGCTACAGGTAAAATACAAATTTTTGATGTTGGTCTTTTAATAGTAGATGATTTTGTGCGCAATGTGACTACACGAGTTATGCCATCATCACCTGGATGCTTTTCCAAGATGCGACCTAACAGCCAACGACTAGGTGGCAAATCATCTTCTTTTATTAAGACAATGTCTCCAATTTTAGGTTCAGGAACTATATAAGACCATTTATACCGATTCATTAAATTTGACAGGTATTCATTATACCAACGCTTCCAAAACGACTGTACCATCCCCTGAACAAATTGCCAACGCGACAATAAACTTAAATTTGAACTTTCATGTAGATTATCTGGTACACTAACTAAAGGTTCCCCTATTAGAAAATGTCCAGGTGTTAAAGGTAACGGTTCACCGGGATCATCCGTATGAATAATGCTTATGGGACGCGAGTTCAAGCAAGCTTCTACTTGACTAAGAAGTGTTGTGATCTCTTCAAACGTGAGAGTAGCATCACCAATCACCCGTTTCACATGAAATTTCGTAGACTTCACTCCTGCCTCCCAAAGACCACCAAAGTTAGGACTATGAGGAGGAATGAAGTGCCATTCAGTTCCGTTAGCTTCCAAGTGTTCCGCTATTGCAGGTTGAATCGAAACTAAGTCCTGCAATTCCCTAGAGGCACCTACAAACGTTGTACTGTTGTCGCTCCATATCTTGGCACAGTGGCCTCGCCTAGACACGAATCTTCTAAATGCAGCCAAAAATGCCTGCGTACTCATGTCACTCACTGCTTCTAAATGCAGTGCACGAGTGACCATGCATACAAAGAGGCAAATGTACCCCTTATACGACCGGTGACCACGACCTTTCGTTGTCCTAATATTTATGGGTCCCGCATAATCCACTCCACTATGCAAAAACGGACGTGCTGGAGTGCATCGTACAGATGGTAATGATCCCATAAATTGCTTTTGGATTTGAGCTCTCTGTCTAGCACACTTAACACACTTATGAACTTGATATTTAACTAGGTTCCTGACCCCTTTAATCCAGTAAGCTGTTCTCAAATAATTTATCATTAACTGCAAACCTCCGTGCAATGTTTTCTTATGAGCATCGTCAATGATAAGACGAGTTAAATGACTAGAGTGCGGCAAAAGTATTGGATGTTTCATTTGTTCACTCAACTGAGATTTCTCCAGTCTGCCTGCAACTCTGATAATTCCTTTAGCATCAAGATATGGACATAGTGATTTTAATGTACTTGATTTTAATTGTAAATAACCTTTATCCTTTAATTGTATAAATTCTTTTGTATATATTTCTCTTTGTGTTTGTCTTATGCAGCATTCTAGCGCACTGTCTAACTCTACTTTTTGTAAATATAATCCACGGTATATTTTATTCTGTTTTAGAAATCTTCGACAGTACGCGATTGTTCTGAGTAATTTTGTTAACGTCGAAAATCTTTCAAATAATGTGCTTTCAGGAACTAAGGCTACATGCGTCTTCACTGACTCTTCCATGTCTACATTAATTTCAGTCCTGTAAGTTGGTCTATTGTAGTCTAATTTAGTCTCTTTTAAGAATGATGGTCCACGAAACCATAAATCACAGGTAAGTAATGAGCTTGGTAGTATTCCCCTTGATGCAATGTCTGCTGGGTTATTCTTGGTGGAAACGTGAAACCATTGAGATGCTTTTATATTATTTAAAATTTCAGATGTTCGATTGGCCACAAAAGTTTTCCATCTACTTGGGTGGCTGTTTATCCAAGCTAGCACAACTGTAGAGTCAGTCCATGCTCTGATGTTGTTCTTAGGTATTTTTAAGACTTCAGCTGTTTCATTTAACAGTTGTGCCAATAGAACTGCGCCACACAACTCCAAGCGAGGAATACTCACTTGTTTTACAGGTGCTACTCTGGTTTTTGCAACCAGTAATGATACATGTATTTGACCTCTTTTATCCATGATCCTTAAATAAATTACCGCTGAGTAAGCTGTCTTAGAGGCATCACTAAACCCATGAAGTTCTAACTCATCATTCAATTTAGTACCAAGCCAACGAGGTATCCTTAAACAAGTAAGTAGTGATAGCTCTTCACGATAGACATTCCATTCTTCAACTAATTCTGTGGTAAGTTTTTCATCCCAATCAATACCAGCAAGCCACAATTTCTGGATGAATACCTTTGCTAGTATCACACTTGGAGCTAACCAACCTAAGGGATCGAACAAACGAGCTATGTTTGAAATTATAGACCTTTTAGTTACAGGTGCAGTCGTCGGTGGAGGGAGATTCACTGAGTACTGGAAAGTATCATCCTTGCGATTCCAGGTAAGTCCCAATATTTTCATTATATTATCTATTTTTATTTCTACTCCTTTTTCTTCACTGTCTATTTTATGTATTTTTGAGTGTTCTTTTATATCTATGTCCTTATGACTATCTTTAATTGTTCTAAGTTTATTTATTTGTTCTTCACTGTATTCCATTGATTTTATTTTTTCTATTATTTCTTGATTGTTACTATTCCATTTCTGCAATTTGAATCCACCTATTCCTAATAATTCTGTCACTTGCTTATATATTTCTATTGCCGTATCTACGGTGTAACATCCTGTCATTAAATCGTCCATATAAAAACAATTGAGAACTCTGTCCTTTGCAAGTGGGTAATTTTCACCTTCATCTAAAGCCACCTGATGAAGTGTACGAACGGCTTGGTAAGGCGCAGAAGCTGTTCCAAAGGTGACCGTCGTCAATTCATAGTCTCTTATTTCTTTTTCAGGGTCGTCACGCCAAAGTATACGTTGAAACATGACATCCGATTCAGCTACCTTGATTTGACGATACATTTTTATTATATCTGCCACTAGAGCTATGGGATACACCCTCCATCTTAATATAGTGTGTCTTAATTCTGCTTGAATTGTCGGTCCAACCATAAGAGTGTCATTCAGTGATACTCCGTTACTATTCTTTTGAGAGGCATTAAACACAACTCGAACCTTTGTGGTAGCTTTATCGTCCCTTACCACGGCATGGTGGGGTAAGTAGACAGCTCCTTCTTTATTCAGATCATTCGCTTCAACAAGTCTCATATGTCCTAATTCTAGATATTCGTGTATTACTTCACGGTACTTTTCTTTTAAATCTTTGTCATTCCTTAATTTTCTTTCTAATGAGATTAATCTTTTTTCAGCTATAGCACGTGCATTTCCCGATATGCAAGATAGATCCACTTCTTTAAAGGGTAACCGGACAATGTATCTTCCACTTTCATCTCTCTTTGTTGTAGAACTATAAAATTCTTCACATTTTTTCTCTTCAGGTGTGAGTATTTTCTTTGTACTACTTTGCTCTTCTATTTCCCAAAATTTCTTGAGAATATCATCTTCATTTACTTGTACATGCATTACATTTATTTTTTGTGACTTTACCATATTTTCTGTAGAAATTGTTCCTGATAAAACCCACCCTAAAGTTGTATTCTGTGCAATCAGATTACCGCAAGGATTTTTAATAATGCCATTTCTTATGATGTAACTATAGGCGTCCGCCCCCAACAATATATCGATTTTATTAGAGTTCTTAAACCCAGGATCTGCAAGAAATAGTTTTGTTGTATCTAACCAATTCAGTGTGGTATCGATGCTGCGCTCAGGTAAGTAAGATGTTATTTTCTTTAATACATACGCCTTTATTTTAATTATAAATTCAGGATCAATTCGGGACTGTATAGTCATATACACCATATGCTTTACCACGGTTGACTCATCACTTCCAAGACCCGAAATAAGACCTTGTATGGGAACCTTCTTCAACCTCAGACACTGTACAGTGGCCTCTGTTACAAAACAAGCCTGAGAACCCTGATCAAGCAAAACACGGGCGGAATGATACTCACCAGTCCTAGACTCGACGTTTACTAATGCAGTGGCTAATAAAACCTGTCTAGGACGAGCCACCCTTCCCGTAGACAAGCAAGAAACTATAGGCGGCGATTCAGTTGAGGGGCTAGGTTGATTGATAAAAGGCTGTGCGGAACTAGATTGTTTCGCCTCATGACCTATGTGAAGCAGGGAATGGTGACGCTTCCCACAAACTCTGCAAGTCTCGACCCTCTTACAATTATACACGCTATGGTTACTGCCTAAACAGTTAAAACAAATACTGTTGTTCTTAACAAAATCACGTCTTGTTTCAATTGGCTCTTTTGCAAACCTTTTACAAAAGCAAAGTTTGTGAAACTCTGAGCAGTATTCACAGCGCATAGCTGAACTCGTGGCTAACATGGACTTTGAACTATGAGAACCATAAGCACTCTTATTAACCCGATGAACAGTGACATTTTTTGGTTCCATAAACTCTAAAGCGCTAAAACGTTTTTCAATAAACCCTTTAAATTGATCAAAGGTTGGCAGGTCGTTATTGGAATCGCTGTTAGAAATATATAATTCCCACTGCTTACGCGTCTCGTTATCTAATTTAAATGAAACAATGTGTATGATAATAACATCCCATGTACTCACATTTATATTTAGATTTTTAAGTGCATTTAAACAATCACATGTGGTATCGAGCAATTCTTTTAACGACCCTGCTGATTCTGTCTGTATGCGTTTTTGACCAAACAATCTTTTTAAAATACAATTACTTAAATACTTTTTATTATTATAACGTTTTTCTAAGAGTGCCCAACACTCACTATAATTAGCATCCGTTATTGGAGTGTGGCGAATAAGCTGTTCAGCTTCACCAGACAGGTGAGCTTTTAGATAGTGGAGCTTTTGTACATTATCAAGAGACTCATTTTTGTGAACTAATGATGTAAAAAGATCATGAAACGTAGTCCATTCACTATATTTACCCGAAAATATTGGTATAGCGATCTTTGGCAACTTAACAAAAGAATTATTCGACTTATTTGAACCAGACTTAATATCACTTTGTATAGAACCTTTGCTTACATGAATTTTGTTAAGTGTTGTTTTCATAAGGCTTTTATATAAGTGTCCTCAACCGCATCATAAATATCAACAACTTTTTGACCTATATCCTCCATTTTAAACTTTTCATATATTTTAGTATTAGTATCTTTAAATAAAGACCAATCTTTCTCTAGTAATTCTTGTCTTGCTTCTATATATTCGACCGTTAATTTGTCTTTATTACATTTCTTAAAGTTAGTCAATCCTTTAGTTATATTATTTTGTAAATCCTTTAGAACGTTAAGTAATCCTTCCATTTTTTATAATTACTTATAGAATGATATACTATTTCAATTAACAAAGGTAATCTATTATATTACAGAAAAAAAACTAATATCTCAAAGTAAATATTGATATAAAAAGCGAAACACTAAGTTATTAAAACAATTTATAAAGCAAGACCCAGTTGTAGTTAGTATAAAATAAATATTACAAGTTAAACCAAAATAAATTTTATAAAATTTTCTAAGTGTCAAAAAATGTTTAAAATTTTACAAGTGTTTTAGACACATTTAAGTTTGGCGGAAATCGGACATAGATTCCTCGTTCCCCCGTTTTTTATAAAATATTCTAAGTCCTTAATTAACATGCACAGTTACTAAGTTAATTTTAAATTTAAACAATAATTTTCTAAGTCTAAAAATGATCACAAATATATTATAAGTCCAAATTTCTTCGAATTTTTTCAAAGTTAAAATCTTCATATAAATTAGGTTCAAATTAGCTTGACAAATTAACTTCCAAACATTGGTTAAAATAATTCAAAATAATGTACTCACAAAATTGCACTTCACACAAACTCCATATGATGATCTGCTAGTGGCGCCCTCTGGCGACTAGTTGCACGAATCCTCCACTTGGTTGCAGTTGAACTAAAAGTAATTGCACTTTACACAAACTCAATATGATGATCTTCTGGTGGCGCCCTCTTGCGGTCAATTGCACAACTCCGCCGCTGGGTTGCTGCGCCAGCCGCCGCCCACCAGTGCTGGGCTGCTTTGCTGGCTCCTGCTTTGTCACCGCTTCTTAGGTGACTGGCGTGTACCCTTATTGCAGCGATCCACTGCGGGTGCACCGATGAAACGGCCGAACCGTTGAACTAAAAATCTCAAACTTATCCGAGCTCGATGGACCAATGGACAAGGGGGCGACTAGCGTTGAACTGCTTTCCACTATTAAATAAAACTACCGGGTTGAACTTAAGACGAGATTTATTGAACTACTAACTAAGAGCCAACGGTTCGGCCTACTAAAATTGACCTCCCCATTCAAAATACATTTTGGTTCTTAATACTATAATATAACCAAACGTTAGCGCGATTTAAAGTACAAGTAACGCCCTCTTGTAGTGAATAATAAAAAACATTATATAAACTTGCAAAATAAACAAACTATAGCGCGCCTTTACAAGTGACGCCCTCTTTTAATGAATAGAAAAATTATATAAAACCAACTGTATAAAAATGATCTTGAACAATGGCCTAGTCACTTCTTCATAGCTAACACCCCACCAAACCATCACTGAAGTCGGATAATGCCCACGTTGTACTCTGTTAACTAATTGGGAAGCTTCCTTAGATCTTTGAGCATAAATACGGTTATTTTGTTTGTTAAAATATTGCTCCATTGTAAAAAAATTCTCGTCCGTAAACAAAATTTTTCTGTGACCTCCTTTTGCGTACCGCTTAAGTACTCGTAGTTGTTTTGATTTTGCCACCCTATTTTTTTAAATTATCAGTTAAGAAATGACCAGTGCGTCACTTATAGGCTGCAAATCCTGAGTCATCGTTTAAAATACGCGACATGGCTCTAGGTGCTATCTTCATCTCCAGAGATAAAACCTTTTGCTTTCGGACAGGATTTCTTCGAATTCTTTCCCTTACTGCTTTGATCGCCTTTTTCGTACGAACACTACGTGGATGGCCAGATCTTTTTCACTCACAAACAGAGGAGGTTTCATTGTACCTATCAATAGCCCGGTACACAAACATTTGACTAATACCAAGCGTATGGAGAGTTTTAAAAATTGTATTTGGCACTATACTTACTTTGTGTAATGCAATCATAGCTATTCGGTTCTCTTTATCACCCCACTCCATTGTAATATCACAAAATATTTTACAATGTATTGGTTCGAAAATAAGAAAACACTATGAACAATCGCATAAAAATGACAGTTTCCAAATTCAAATGAAATATTTTAATTATTTTTAATTGTAACAGTATTTATGGCCAGACTATGTATATAAGTAAAAAATTATGTATACACTAGCCGACCCGTACCCACTTCGTTGGGCGCTAATTATTATTTTTGTGATGCCAATATCTGGCAAAGTTTTCATCTCACTCGCATTTCTCCGACTTGATTTATTACTGTTATTTTTCACTGAATTCTTCTTCAATAACAATAAAATATAGCCTATATCACTCCTGAATAGTGTAGCTTTCTGTTAGTGAAAGAATTTTCATGATCGGATCAGTATTTGCGAAGATTACCCCCTACAAACAAACAAAGTTAGAAACTTTACCTTTTTATAATCAAAATCTTTTAGTATAGATTATTGATTATATTAAAGCTAATATGTTTGTACCTAAAAATATTATTCGATATTTTATCTAATAATAATAATTGATTTTTTTTTGTTTCAGGTGGTCGTATTTACTTCTACAGTCTGTTGCGTATTTCTTGAATCGTGGAACATTGGATAACTATTGGAACGAAATCAAATACACAGTACTAATATTCCAAACTGCAGCATTGTTAGAGGTATGTGTAATTAATAAAGTTTTGTATTACGTATAGTAGGAGATCCAGATCTTAGACCTGTATTAGAATTGTATGAAGATGAAATCAGCTGCTGCTCATAACTTATCTGCACCTGTTCTTGAATGGGATGTTTATAAAAAACAGTATATTATATAGGTGTTTTTTATAGAGGTACATATAGAACTTTGAAATGGAATAAAGCAAAGATGTAAGTTTTAAATTGACTTGAAATTTACTTTATTTGAAAGATAATATTCTGGCATTATAACTTAAATATGACTTCTGGCTTATGACCGCCACGGCTGGCTCGTACTTAGTCTAATCTAAAGGTCTAATTTTCGATGACTTTTTCCAACATTTGTGGCCGTATATCGCCTATAACGTGGCGAATGTTGTCCTCCAAGTGGTCAACCGTTTCGGACTTATCGGCGTAGACTAGCGACTTCATATATCTCCACAGAAAATAGTCTTGCGATGTTAAATTGCACGATCTTGGAGGCCAACTCACGGGTCCGAAACGTGAAACTATGCGGTTACCAAATAAACGTTTCAATAAATCAATTGTGGCACAAGCTGTGTGACATGTTGCGCCGTCTTGTTGTAACCACAGCTCCTGCACATCATGTTTGTTCAATTGATGGACGAAAAAGTCAGTAATCATGGTTCTATAGCGGTCACCATTGACTGTAAAGTTCTGACCAGTATCATTTTTAAAGAAATACATACCAATGATTCACCAGCCCATAAAGCACACCAAACAGTCAGTTTTTCTGGATGTAACGGTGTCTCAACATACACTTGAGGATTGTCATCACTCCAAATACGGCAGTTTTGTTAATTGACGTATCCATTCAAACAAAAGTGAGCGTTATATTATTATCGTAGTCGTTAAGCAAAATTCGCTTATGAAAATTTCGAACAGAACCATTATTTTCAAAATAAATTTGAACAATTTGGAAGCGTTGTTCAGGCGTCAGTCTTTTCATGTTGAAATTCCCAACCTAACTAAACATAAATCACTTAAAAGCTGACAAAATAGCTGCCTCATGCCTGTTAAAAAAGTGTTTCCAACTTAAAGTTCTATACCTCTATAAAAAACACCCGTTAATTCATGTTTTGGTATCTTTGCTTTTTAATATTAAAAATACATAATTACGTTTGACTAAATTTAAAAGTTATTTAAATTGAAGAATTTGAATTAAAAGTACCTAAAGATTTATAGATGTTTGTTTTTTAAGTTTCTAGCAACTTTACAAAAAACATAATACATATATAGGTACTGCATCGACAAAAAAAAATTTCAATAATTTTCAATTATGTTAATCTTTCTTACCTTAAATAAATTGATAGTACCTGGGTGACCGAGCCTAGCTCGGTAGTCGGTATTTTTAGTATTTTTTTTGTTTTGTTTTTTTTCTCGGTATTTCTATATTTTATTTTTATTTAAATAAAAAATAACGAGTGCAATTAGAAAAAAAAAGGAAAAAAAAAATTATGGCTTGCAGACGTGGATTTGAACCTTGGTCTTCTCGGTTGAACCCGTCCGATTTCTCACCTGAGCTATTATAACCTTAATGACAATTGTGAAAATTACCTTCCTATTCTAACGATAGCTAGATCAATTTTTCGCTCCCAAAATCCCCTGTATAATGAATTGCACGAAAATCGTTGGAGCCGATTCCGAGATTCAGATTCTATATCTTAATATATATAAATCTCGTGTCACAATGTTTGTCCTCAATGGACTCCTAAACCACTTAACCGATTATAATAAAATTCGCACACCATGTGCAGTTCGATCCAACTTGAAAGATAGGCTATATTTTATTTCGATATATATAATTAATATATACAAAAAATATATAAGGCGGTACGAAGTTCGCCAGGTCAGGTAGTACAAGAATTGCTCGTTTAATAGTATAAGATGTATTGAAAATTATTTCACACGACCATAACAGTAGGATCAAGTTATTCCGATATTTCGGCTCAGTTGCAACCGCCACGCCCGCCATGGTCAAGATACAATCACTAACGATAAATAAGGAAAATATCGCGTTTTTAACTTTAAATTTTTATGACTTTGGAAAAAGTAAATTATATACGATAGGCAAGTTATCATAGGCATATTTGTTCATAAATTATATTTGATAAAAAATATGTTTCATCGAGTTATCAGATCGGTGAAGGTCGCTCTTCCACGTCTCTTAGACCATTACGTTTACATTAAAAAAAAATGCATCTGGTAAAATAAGTAATTGCAAGACCGTCTTAAGAAATAAATACATTGTGTTGGAATTTTCTCGTACCTATTAATTTAATATCAGTTTGCGTGGTAATTAAAGTCACTGGCGGATCCAGGGGGGGGGGGGGGGTCACGGGGGTCATGACCCCCCCTGGGCTGTGTCCAGGACCTAGGTGGACCACTAATTAAAATTGTTAAACAAGATTTTTGACACAATATAGGTATTTTTAAGTACATTACCTACATAGATTAATAAAATACCTACTTTTTACCTGTATCTATCATTATAAAATTTAAATTATAACTTCTTTTTACTTGATTACGACTTTGTGACCCCCCCCTGGCGCCTTGACCATGACTGTGACCCCCCCCCCCCCCTGGCGCCAAAGCTGGATCCGCCCTTGATTAAAGTAAATTAATTTAATCGTAATAAGGAAGACCATTCCCATACAAAAATATACTTAGTGTATGTTATTTTATTTTATATTTTTAATTAACTATTGTTTTAATTCTTTAAATAATACGCAATAACTTTTTGTAAATATAGAATTCGATCAAAATCTTTACACCTGGAATGCAAATAGTATACCCATCACATTTATGTTTCTGTTATATACGTGGATTAAGTGTCTCATGTCATATTAACAAATATCTACAAGACAGGATGTGGGGTTTTATATGCTCTGATATGTCCCCGTAGACAAGTGGCATAAATGCTAAACGAATAGAATTATCAATGTATGGGAATGACACTAGCTTTCGACATAATTCTGTATATCGAATAAGCTTTTATGCCTGTTTGATAGATTCAATAAGCTTTTTGCCACTTGTCTAAAGGGGATGGATATCTACTCGTGTAACAACTGTTCCTAACCTACCTACGAGTACCTACCTACGAGATGCGTGTTTTGAGGTCTCTTCTGGTTAATAGCTCTATTAGTAAATGAATTATAAGTTCGGTTCATTAGTTTCGATATTTATCGATGAGACACAAAAAGAATAACAAACTAGTTTTCTCTGAATAACATTAATATTTATTGGTAGAAGTAGTAAAGATATTTTGACTATATATTCATATTATCTACAGACGTACAAAAATGTCTCTTATTTTTTTAAAAATAACAAAAGTCAGCGCTGTAGCCTGTATAGAGGCACGAATTCGTTAGGAATATTTTTACTATTGTATGTAAACTAAATGAGGTTAATGTAAATGTTAAATTTGAATAAAACAATATTTAAATTTGTGACTTTCGATCTCTTTCATTTAACTTGAAGAGGTTATCAATTTAAATCATTATAATTATGTTAATGATATTTTAAGTAAGTTTGGTTTTATAGTCTGATTTAGTTAGATAGTATAGTGTACCTATTGTCGAAACACTTTTTTTTATTGACTACTAGCTGACCCGGCGAACTTCGTACCGCCTAACAGTCGATTTTTTGTTAAATACTTATCCTTCCCGGAACCTCTCCACTAACTCTTAAACTTTATGATATGGAATTAAAGTTCAAATTGAGTTTTAAGTATTATTACGAATACTTTGTATGGGAATATAGAAAAGTGTTGTTTTTAGACTTTTTGAGGCAATTTTTTAAATTTTTCTCTCCGTAACAACCATCCTCGTACTTCAAGGAACATTATAAAAAAGAATTAGCGAAATCGGTTCAGCTGATCTCGAGATTTGCGCTTAGCAACACATTCAGCGATTCATTTTTATATACATACTAGCCGACCCGTGCCCACTTCGTTGGGCGTTAATTATTTTTGTGATGCAAATAATATACTTACATATACTTAAGTTTTCATCTCGCTCACATAAAACTACCACCCCCCGTTTCAGCCCCAAAAAGGGTTGATTTCTAAAAATACATTATTAGTACACCTCCACACCATCTATAGAGCATACATTTTGAATTTCAAGTCTCTTACTTCAAAAACATAGGACTTTCATACAAACTTCCAACCCCCGTTTAACCCCCTTAGGGGTGGAATATCGTAAAACCCGTTCTTAGCTGACCTCTACTCGGCAAAAGGAATATTCCTACCAAAATTCAAGTCTCTACGCCTTATGGTTCCAGAGATATCGTGATGAGTCAATGGGTGGGTAACTCTTTTATATATATAGGTATAGAGATTAATATTGTTATAAACACGACCTGATGACAAGACCAAACAAATCCTGACGTCAACGTATGATAAATAAAGATTAGGTAACATATTAGATTTTTTTTCGCTTTTCGTAAAAGTATTTTCTACTATTTGGAACATATCTGATAGCAATAATATACATATATCCTAATTAGAAGTTATATAACTTAATAGTAGTTATATTACTTAAGTACCTATTTTTATCCTTCATCTATTTTGTAAAGATTGCATCTTGTCGTAAAGGTGTGAGATCGTTATTATCTCCAATTGTTATGCAATAAACCATCCTATGTCTCTATTGGAAATTACCAATCATTAGAAACTAAAACATTTATTTATAATTTGATTCGTTCTGTTTATATTACTAGATAATACTTTCAATTAAATCTGTTCAATTTAGATAGTGAAGCTAAACAGTTTTTGTTTGTTTTTAAAATATTTATATCAGGTAATTGCTCCCTTCTACACGTAGAAAGTGGCTGTGCCTGGCAGTGGGGTGGTATAGGTTGAATCAATCAATCGGGCTGATTTTAAAACTAATTGTACTGTAGAAAGCCTTTTTTATTCAGAACTATTAGGGACTAAAATACTTCACTTTATGACTCCTACGAGCGGAACAGTAGCCATAGACGTCAATGATACCCAACGCACTAATATTATTATTATTAATAATAATATATTCGTTATTGTACACCAAAATATCAACACACAGAGTAGTAACTACAAAAAAGATGTACAAAGGCGATCTTATCGCTGAAGAGAGATTTCATCCAGATAACCTTTGGGCACAGGACACGATATAGTAGTCACGGATAGGAAGTGTACAATATTCTTAAGGATGAATAATACTAGTGTTTGATAGATTCAACGGTATATACATACGCACACACATATACCTACAAATAACCATACATAAATAATCATAAATACATACAATATATATGTAATCAATATAGTATAAAATATATAATAATGCTATTGTTGTCATTTTAGGTGGTACATGCCGCTATAAAATTTGTGCCGTCCAGCGTTGTCGTGGTCTTCATGCAGGTTTACTCACGAGTGTTTCTCGTACTTGGGATCCTGTTGGCCACAGACAGCGCAACCGTCAGCCCTGGCTTGCCACTCTGCATCTTAGCATGGTCTATCACGGAGATAATCAGATACGCCTATTATACTTTTAATTTGCTCAACGTCGTACCACAAACACTATTGTTTTTCAGGTAAGAATTTTCAGTTATTTAACAAAATATTTTTGTGACCAATAAATAATATATTTTAATAATACATCTAATATATAAAATTCTCGTGTCACAGTTTTCGTTGCCATACTCCTCCGAAACGGCTGGACCGATTTTTATGAAATTTTGTGTGCATATCGGGTAGGTCTGAGAATCGGCCAACATCTATTTTTCATACCCCTAAGTTATGGAGGGGGGGGGGATTAAGGGGGTTACTAACATATATGGCAAAACAACGTTTGCCGGGTCAGCTAGTACTCTATAATATTTACTATAATATAGTGGTCGTCCATTGGTCGATATTTGACCATAGTTAATTTAAATTATAAGTTTGAACATTATTAAGTTTCTGTTGTCAAAGACTATACTTCTATAATAATAAACAAAAGAGTATATATGCGTGTGTGTGTGTGTTAAATACATGGTAGTGTGTGTAAAGTATTAGCATTCTGCACTTCTTCTCTATTCAAACTATAAGTGTGCGAAATTTCATACTACACACAACAAGGTACAAAGTTTTTGCTTCACGTATTAATATATAGATAAATAATTCATTAATGACAGATTAATACAATAATGTCGTTCGTTTTAGGTACAAATGTACAAGTAGGTAACAAAACAATGTTATATTCTTTTAATTACTAATTTATGATATTTATGTCACGTAACGACAGTTTAACACAAAGCTAAATACAAAGTTCAGTGTATATTGAACAGTATTATTTGTTTAGAATATATTTAAAATGGAGTTTATGATGAAATGCAGTTAAAGTATTTACTTCTATCACGGGCTATTACGGCAGCTCGACGACTGAAGCGCCTATTCTGCCTGGAGTTAAAGTATTTATATGTATACATATGTATTTATATGCTGATTGAGTTCGTTTGTTTGTTCGTTTTCAATTCAACAACTACGTGGACTGTATTTATTAATAATAATATGATTATTATTATTTAAATTACTTATTTGAATAGGTTTAAAATTTTAAGGCAAATAATAATACACTCAACAGCAAAAAAAAAACCGACACTTAGATTTGGTCTTATAATTTTGTTAAATATATTAATCTTTTTAATTTTTGGTAAGATTTGATTAATTTATAGGTTATTTCAACAAAATCTGCTAAAAGTGAATAATGTTTATTGATTATTTACAAAAAAAAAAAAAAATACAAATTAAAGAAAAAATGATAAATGAAGACATTTTTTTAAAAAACTTTATTCTTCATGTTTATTAGGTTTTCTAATAAATTATGTAATAGCTAAATCCTCCAATAGCGGGTATTACCTCCCTCTGCTACGGCGAAGAATTCTAAATTTCTAACCCTGTCAGGTATCGAAGAAATTAAATTCTGGACGAGCGTCTCGAAAAGCAATTAGGAGCTGATTTAAGTCACTAGGAGGAGGATGACGACGTCTAACACGCCTCCCTAAATTATCCCACAAATGCTCAATGGGATTCATATCGGGAGATCGTGCAGGCCAGTCCAGAACTGTGATTTCCACTTGCTCCAAGTGTTCGGTAACAATTCTGGCGGTATGTGGACGAGCATTATCCTGCATTAAAATGAATCGCTCACCAATAAATTGAGCAAATGGGATAACAGCCTCTAGGAGGACTTTCTCGATGTACCTCCGAGCAGTCAGAGCCGCATTATTTATGAAAATCAGTTCAGTCCAGGCGTGGCAATTAATTCCACCCCAAACCATAACTGATCTCCTTTCAAAAGGCCGTGATTCACGAATGGTACATGGAGCAAATCGCTCCCCTGGTTTCCTCCACACTCTGTCTCGACCATCTGAGTGGTATAGACCAAATCGACACTCATCCGTGAATAAAACAGTTCCCCATTGCTCCAGAGTCCAATAAGAATACTGATCGGCAAATAATAGCCTTTCTCTTCGATGCCTTTCCAGGAGTTGGGCCCCTGTCGTTGGTCGCCTTGATACGATTCCATGCTCCTTCAGTCTCCGCCGCACTGTGTCTGCACTTACACGTGTATTTAGAGCCACTTCAAGTCTTTTCCGGACCTCAGGAGCCGTTAAATGTCGGTCTCTCAACACCGACAGCGTGATAAATCGATCGTCTACTGCCGTTGTTGCCCTTGGTCGCCCTCTGCCAGCCCTCCTATCGTAGCTACCAGTCTTCCGGAAACGCCGGAGTACACCGTGAACGCTTGGGGTAGCGTAGGCTTCGGCAATGTAACGTAAGCTCCGGCCTTCGCTGGCCAAGGCATCGGCTATGTCAACATTTGAATGAGCCATTATTCTAGACCGAAAAAAAAACATGTCTATTAATCACAGAAAAGGCTTGGTTAATAAATTAAAGATGTTTAAATGTGCGAAAAACTACTTACAGTTTAGAATAGGTCCGACAGGTAAATCAACTTCAAGACAAATAAATCAAATCTGAGTTTTATCTAATTGTTTACTAATCCTGAAGGGCTTAGTTCAATAGACTTAAGACCCTACATTCTCTATAATAACTAGAATACCCACAAAAACAAACACATTGTTGCTGAAAATTTGCTTTTAATACAAAAAATGTGAAGTGTCCGTATTTTTGCTGTTGAGCTTATATAAGGAATATAATCTTTCTGATACCATAATTATACCATTGGCAAATCCATATCCTTGAATCCTTTTTATTATAACAGTTTGAAGGGTACCTTTCTCAGATGAACGATTAATGTGCAATAAAAACGAAGTCGTCTATAAGTTATGCAAATTCATGACTGAATTTCTCAGAGCTATTCTGGATAATTAGGTAGCGTTTTTTAACCAACTTCCAAAAAAGGAGGAGGTTCTCAATTCGGTTGTATTTTTTTTTTTATGTATGTTAGCTCAGAACTTTTCACTGGGTGGACCGATTTCGATAATTTTTTCTTTAATCGAAAGGTGAAGTGTGCCATGTGGTCCCATTTAAATTTATTTGAGATCTAACAAGTACTTTTCGAGTTATCTCATAATGCGTTTTTACTTGACTATTTTTTCGTCGACCTACGTTGTATTATACCGCATAACTTTTTACTGATTGTAACGATTTTAATAATTTTTAATTTAATCGAAAGCTGATGTTTACCATGTTGTCGCATTTAAATTTCATCGAGATTTGATTACAACTTTTTGAGTTATCTTTGATAACGCGTATTTACTTGACTATTTTTTCGTCTACCTACGTTGTATTACTTGTAATTGAAGTCGGTTTTTTTTTCGTATGCGAGCAAACACAATTATCAAGTGATAATGATTATTATTAGCGTTTTTCTAGCCATAATGATTTGCCAGAGTATACTAATCATAAATGTCAGAAAATAAGCGCATATATTACTGTTTGTTTGATATTTAACTCTAGAAAGTCCTACCAAGCTTAAAAAATAAAAACACACATTATAATGGTATTAATACATACAGAAGTCTGTCTGAATCCGTATAAATATAATAATTGCAAAAACTTGTGTCGATGTTAAAATTATTTCTACACATTTACGCTAAACTTTGGCATTTAAATAGCTTAAAATATTTTCAATTAAAATATTTTCTATCCTACAAATAGATGGGTATTACATATCTCAAAAAATGTTACCCTCTTTAAATTTTAGTCACAATGTATTAACATACTTATTATTTTTTCAGATATTCAACGTTCCTCGCCCTCTATCCTCTTGGCATAACCGGGGAGCTTCTTTGCATGTATCACTCACTTGATGAAATCCATGAAAAACAATTGTTTACTGTGTCTATGCCGAACAAATGGAACTTTATATTTAATTACTACTACATTCTCGTACTGTACATGTTTTTATACATTCCAATATTCCCTTACCTCTTTGGACACATGTTGAAGCAACGGAGAAAAATGCTAGGAGGTGATTCAAAGAAGTATAAATAATGTTATAGAATCTCTAAAATAATGTTAATTTTTAATTATTAAAATTTTACGATTTTGTATTTAATGAGTTTTTTTATTGCCCTAAAAGGAGGATGTTGTTGTTGCACATAAAAAAGTGTTAACTGCTCGGTTAATTACTTGCTTATATAACCTTGACAAGTACATAAAGCTAGCGGAGCAATATAAATTTTATCCATTTTGTTTTGACTATTTAATAGATCTATACATTTATTCTACGCCTATATATAATTAAATTCAATAAAAGCCCTTCTTCAGAAGCTATTATTTAATTTCATATGTTCTTGTGTTTTTTTGTCTGTACTCAAAACAAACACGTTGAATTTTGATTAAACTACAACATACGCCTGCCTGTTTATAACTACTTCGCTCTAGAGGCGTGTGTGTGATATTTTATCGCAATACTTTTTTTTAAAATAATATCGTTTGGTATAGAAATAATGATAAAATTCGGTCTTGTAGAAATTGGGAATAACGAGCCTAAAACAATAAATAATTAGTACGGCTCTGCGACTGTGCGTAAAATGATACTTTGATATATTTGACGCATCCAGAGCATAGGTGTGTGTGTTTTTTTTTGTCACGGAAGTGGTGTCTGTGCCGTTATTTTAAGTTCAAGGCGCTCGGATTCGGTTAGTAACTTAGTACATAGTCGAGGCTCATTGAGAACCGGCCTTGCGGGTAGGGACGTTGGTTTAATCTCCGCGTTTAGAAAGCATAGGTTTTTCCCCTGTCTTAATATACTATGACTTCATATCTTTCCGAGTTACATATCTATAGTAATTTGCTATGTTCCCCGCTGAGTTCTGAGAGCATGCCCGCGACATGACATATTTGAAAAAATATTAGTTTTTATTACAGTTCGTTAATACAATTATTATAGCTCGGGAGGCAGCGCTATAGTTGAGCAAGTCATTTTATACCGGCTGAAAATCAGAACAATAATAGTTTTTCCCTAACACATAACAGCTCTGAACGTCAGCTGCTCTGATAGCGGTGGAGCTAAAGGAGACAGCATGAGAAAGTCATTGGAAAAAAATCTGCTCCAATGAATTTTATACCGAGCGAAAAAGTGTTATATTATTGTTTCAATCACATACTTTAAAAAAATAGTCGTCAGCTGTATTGATGAAGGTGGGTTATATGTCAGTCACGTGCATGAACATCATTGAAAATTTGACAAAAAAAGTAATTTTATACCTTATGAAATTTGTAGATCTAAATTTTTATACTTTTAAAATAATAAAGAAAACCGTCAGCCGTATTTTTGATGGGGGAAAGACCTTCAGTCAGCGTGATAAACATTTTGCGCGCTCAATGCATTTGAGCGTTGCATAGTATCTTTGGAAAATAAACTGATGATCTTTACACCCATAAACATTTATTTTTACATTCACATTATCTTATACTTTGAATTCAATAAGTATAATATCAATTTAGTGTAAAAAAACACCACATTTTATTTATTCATTTTGTTCCGGTTTCAAATTATTATATACCACTACAGCCTATCACAGTCCACTGTTGGACATAGGCGTCCTCAAGTTCGCGCCCGACATTATGACGCGAACTCATGTGTTTTGCCCATAGTCACCACGCTGGGCAGGCGGGTTGGTGACCGCAGGGCTGGCTTTGTCGCACCGAAGACGCTGCTGCCCGTCTTTGGCCTGTGTATTTCAAAGCCAGCATGGATGGTTATCCCGCCATCCGTCGGCTTTTTAAGTTCCAAGGTGGTAGTGGAACTGAGTTATCCCTTAGTCGCCTCTTACAACACCCACGGGAAGAGAGGGGGTGGCTACATTCTTTAGTGCCGTAGCCACACAGCACTCACACTCAAATTATATGTGTATACAGAAATATACCTATATTTCACGATCATGATCACGATTCAGCCTGTAATATCCCACTGTTGGGCATAGGCCTCTTCCCCATGTAGAAGAAGGATTGGAGCTTAATCAGCCACCCTGCTCCAATGCGGGTTGGCGTATATATTACCTACTATGAGTAACGAGCGCTATCAGGTGTACATGATAACAACAGGGACCGACGGCTTAACGTGCTCTCCGTGGCACGGTGGGGAGACCCACAAGGACTGCACAAACACCCAGACCACGGCAAACATCTGTATGGCCAATACAAATGTTGTTGTGTGCGGGATCGAACCCGCAACCGCCCGCGCAACAGCAACGCAATCCAGTGCTGTGACCGCTGCGCCAACGCGGCGTCACAATATGTATATGTATATTTATTAGAAGAAAAAAAAATTGTTAATGAACATAAATAAGAAAAAAAAAAAGCTCAGATTTCTATTGATACATAAATTATTATTTTACTTCTTTATATACATCTTCTTCTGTGTCTGTGTGATATCCATCACTAATTTCCTCACAACTATCATCGGAGTTGTCGACGATGAGAACTTCAATGTACTGTAGAAACCACAGATGGTGATGGTGGAACTTGATCACCGTCGAACCATTTCAAAGAGTATTCATTATTTTCTTCCTTCCATCCGTAGTATAACGGTGATAATACTGATGAAACCGACTGATGAGCATGACTCGAAAGATGCGCTATATATGATGTAGATACGTAATACATGCTGATTGCTGGTATAATTCAGATTGACGTGCAGGGAATATTGCACAGTCAAGTGTACTTTTAAGTGTGAATTTGTCTTTTGGACTATTTATTTTAAATGTTTTGATGAATGTCTCTACTTGTGCTGTATTCACTTTATCTATTGCTTTCAGACCATACATTCTGCATACAAATTCTTCGATCTTTTTTAGAAGTTGATGTATATTATAATTGTTTATATTTGCTATATCTGTAAATGTTCTTAATAATGATTCTGACTCTCTTAAAATTTCGAACGGTTTTTTACCTCTCCTACAAAAAGCGGGATTAAAGTCGTATCCTGTGAATGCATGAAATCCTGGCAACGATGCGCACAAGCTAGGTCCTAATACTTCGTACAGTCGAGTAACATCGATATAACGTTGTGTATTTCCAGTTCCGAATAAAAAATAAATTTTAAGATTGCTCTGAATATGACTCATATTCTCCAATAGAACCATTAAAATATCTGTATCAGAACATCTTATTAGTACGTTTGTTCTTTGCTTCTTCATGCGTTGTATAATTTAAATCCTGCTCTACGCTTCTTTCTATTTTTCCATTATTTTATAATTCTACCAGAAGGCTAGAAAAATAACTTTTAGGCAAGGTATGTTAGAGTAGTGAGACCTTTACTGCTTGAAATTCCTTAATGCTACAGTACATATTAATATAATATGAAACCGATACAAAATTAATAAATAAAATGTGGTGTTTTTTATACTAAATTGATATTATACTTATTGAATTCAAAGTATAAGATAATTTGAATGTAAAAAAATGTTTATGGGTGTAAAGATCATCAGTTTATTTTCCAAAGATACTATGCAACGCTCAAATGCATTGAGCGCGCAAAATGTTTATCACGCTGACTGAAGGTCTTTCCCCCATCAAAAATACGGCTGACGGTTTTCTTTATTATTTTAAAAGTATAAAAATTTAGATCTACAAATTTCATAAGGTATAAAATTACTTTTTTTGTCAAATTATCAATGATGTTCATGCACGTGACTGACATATAACCCACCTTCATCAATACAGCTGACGACTATTTTTTTAAAGTATGTGATTGAAACAATAATATAACACTTTTTCGCTCGGTATAAAATTCATTGGAGCAGATTTTTTTCCAATGACTTTCTCATGCTGTCTCCTTTAGCTCCACCGCTAGTGCGACAACTGACGCTCACTTTACCGATTTCTGACCATTAAACAACTATTTGAAATACAATTTATTCGGTATAAAATTCCTAAAAAAATTACTACGCTACCTCCCGTACTATTAATTAGTCATTAAATATTAATTCAAAAAACCAACGTATTTAAAGGATAAATTAGAAAAAGGGTTGACCCTTCAGTTTTTTAAACTCTGTAAATCTTACCTACATAGTAAAAAAATTAAAAAAGTCATTTAATAATTAATACAATACATACACTGATAGAAAATTTAACTTGATTTAAGAGAATTAATCTTGAATTAAGAGAACTATCTCTAACTCGCGCTAACTCTCTCTCATTTTATCTCAGATATCTCGCGTGTTTAACTGATGGCACTCCTAATTTGCGCCTATTTTTTCATAGGCAGCAATATATCATCATGTTAGAAAAAAAAAATTAGCTTTAATTTGATATAAAAAACATCCGTGTAAGTCACGAACGTATAGATAGATCAAAAAATATTACCTGCTTACACCTGGCTGCGAGGTAGTTGCGGCCGAGTATGGAGCGGCACTTATGTATTTAGAATTCTTTACATGCATTGTTATGATGTGGATGATATTTTATTGTAAAGAGAAGTAAACGAAATTTTTTTTGGAATATTAATTAACATTAATTTAATTAAAATTACTTACTTAAACTTACTTCAAGTGTCTAGATTACACCATAATAATTATATCAATTTTTTAAATTGTTATTTTATACCTACTATAAAAAAATTATTTTAGGTGATATACCGGCTTTTTAGACGGCACGCCTATGGCGTAACGACCTCGCGGAGTACTATTTTCAGCGTTAAAGTAAATTATAAATAATAGAGATAGAGTTCGGGGAATTGAGAACTTTTTTATTGGAAATTTCCTCTTCTTTCAGGATCTTTTTTTAAAATTCCTTCAATATGATTATTTTAGAAATTATTAACGAAAAACTAAATGCCTTTTTTTAAAAAAACTTTTTTCTTATTTTGTTAATAACAATCGCAATTTTTTATGTGCTAATAAACCCTTAAAAACATTTTTCTACACATTATTCCGAATCGAATGAGCTATCGCCCATATTTTTAGGAGCTTTATCTCTATTTAACACGTTTTTTAACTTGTTGACTAGAGTACTAGACTATAACTAGTGGTCGCCCAGAGGTCGAAATTCGACCTTAATTAAAATTTTAAATTAAAGAAAACCAAATAATTATGACAATAAAGAACCTTCTTTTAAATACCTTTTTAATTTGACTACAGACTGACAATCAACAATATAGTAGAATATGCGTGTGTGCGTGTGGTAGTGTGTGTAATCAGTAATGCTTTTTTTTATTAGTATAATGTATATTTTATGTATAACTAGCTTCTGCGCGCGACTTCGTCGGCGTGGACTCCGCTCCTATTGGTCTTAGCGTGATGACAAATAGTCTATAGCCTTCCTCGATAAATGGGCTATCTAACACTGAAAGAATTTTTCAAATCGGCCCAGTAGTTCCAGAGATTACCGCGTTCAAACAAACAAACAAACAAACAAATAAACAACCAAACAAACAAACTCTTCAGCTTTATATATTATATATAGATATATAGATTTTAAAAAAATATTAGCATTCCGCACTCCTTCTCTATATAAACTATAAGTGTGCGAAATTTCCTACTCCTCCATCTGCGCAATAATATGGTTTGCTTGCTTGATCAAATAGCACTTGCACGAATAAGTGAGAATATAAATGCTACACGGTCATACTGGCCTTGGTTGCTCTGCCATGCGCCTTTCACTTTATCCCTACTCCGCGCTAGCTGTAATGCGACATGCGATAGATGAACAAAAAAATTTGGGGCGATACAATAAAAGTTTCAGTTTAACAACCGCTCTGTTGTAGTGGTGCGAGTAGTCGACCGAAGGTTTGCGTGTTCGATTCCAGCTCAGGGTGGATATTTGTATGTATTTGTACAAATATTTCTTTGGTTTGGATGTCTGTCCTTGTGGGTTTCCCTATCGTGCCTCGGAGAGCACGTTAAGCCAGCGATTGTTATCATAAATGCTTGAAAGCGATCGTAACTAAATACTCTCCCTATCTAACTATAACTCATAGTGTAGTAACTATTTAGTAATATGGGCTCATAGTAAGACCAACGCCAACCCGCAGTAGAGCAGCGTGGTGAATTAAGCTCCAATCCCTCTCTTTTATGGAGAAACGGCCTATACCTAGCATAGGGATGTGGCTGGCTGAATGCATGCATGCATGCACCTATGCATAAAATAACACATTTTATTTCTCTCTAAATTAATTTCTCGCATTAATAAATCTCAACTACCTCCTATAATTTTGATGGCGTTGAATTTCCATACAGCGATGAAGTGAATATCTTAGGTGTTATATTTGATCAAAATCTCTCTTGGTGTGCACAGATGTGTGAATTAAGTCGGAAGGTTTTTTTTTGCTGCAGGATCACTCCGTAGAATGAAAAATTTTCTTCCTACTTCCACCAAATATACGCTTGCACATAGTAGTCCACTCAACGAAGACCAAAAACTGCCTAATAGGGGAAATAATTCGTGTAAAAGCGATTTTTGGTATAGTTGTAGGGAATGGTGTCTGAAGCAACATACTAAAAGTACTGATGGATGGGGGTGAAGCTAACGGGTAGAGGGGGGTGTAAAGGTCCCTTTTTTTTAGTTTTTCTTAAACAACTCGTAAACCGTGGCTCATAGCAAAAACATTTCTTCTACTTAAGTAATCTACATAAAATTCTATACAAAAAAGGTTATATACACTTTTTCGCTGGGATCAATATTAAAGGAGATATTAAAGGAGAAAAGTTACTGCTAGCGCGCACCTGTAGCGTCGCGCGCCGACGTTCGCACCAAAATCGGCCCGATGTTATAAAACAAGTACATCGCGTCCCGAATTATGATTTTTTTTTCTACGTAACACTACACGATGTCGGAGAAGTGTTTAATTCGTAATGATGTAGTCGAAGTCGACGCCGCGTTGGCGCAGCGGTCACAGCACTGGTTTGTGGCTGTTGCGCAGGCGGTTGTGGGTTCGATCCCCGCACACGACAACATTTGTATTGGCCATACAGATGTTTGCCGTGGTCTGGGTGTTTGTGCAGTCCTTGTGGATCTCCCCACTGTGTCTCGGAGAGCACGTTAAGCCGTCGGTCCTGGTTGTTATCATGTACACCTGATAGTTATCGTTACTCATAGTAGGGAATATATCCGCCAACCCGCATTTTAGCAGCGTGGTGGATTAAGCTCTGCTTCTTCTCCTACGTGGGGAAAGAGGCCTGTGCCCAACAGTGAGATATTACAGGCTAAAGCATGGATGTAGTCGAAACGGACTTGTCTAGTAAAGGTATAAATGGGACAATAAATGCAAGTGCGTTAAAAAAGGAGGGGAAATATACATGTTTAAGGTATAAGACGAGTGATGTTGTTCACAATGCTTGTAGAAGACAATAAGGTTCGTTAGAAGTGACTCAATAAAAAGGTTTTTGAGAGAACAAGCTCTTTCAAAGCAACCATTAACATCACGTGGTGTCTTTTCTTTGCATTTAGGACATATACCTAGTCAGTTTGATTAAAAAACAATGTTTTTTGCACAGAAGAGTATGACGAGGAGGCGGAAAGAAAAAAAAATCTTATTCTAACCGTCGAACCATTATCAAAGTTCTTTTCCTGCTATTACCTGCGATTTCCTGCTACTACGTTTCACAATTCTGTGCTTCTTCGTAGGCAGGACAGAAACGCTTAGTGGAGTAAGACGCATCTGCACTGTTGGAGATCTATACGCAGTAGATGCAATGTATCACGTGGATTGTTACAAAAAATTCACCCTTGCCACTCTACCTTCAAAGAGAAAATCTGGACGACCCATTGATGAATGGATACAGTTCCTCACCGACAAAAGTGACAGAAGCAGGGATTGAAACAACTGTTACAATAGGAGATGCTGTCAGGTGCGGATTGGATAAGGCTGCCGTTCATCCAACTGTTGTAATAGTTGGGGAGGATGTTGACTTGATAGTCCTCCTCATGGGATTGACTCAACCAAATATCAACGTGATCTTTATGAAACCAGATCGTGGAAAGGTGGAGACCAAATTGTTTTCAGTACGACAACTTCAACAGCTTCCATTTGCCAAGACAATTCGTCTTCTCCATAGCTTCTCCGGATGCGACAGCACCTCCGCGATCCATGGAAAGAGTAAAGTGGAAACTGCTAAGCTGTTCACGGCGAAACCAGACCTGACCCAAAACATCTCAGAAATTTTCAGTGAGCTTTCAACATCACCTGAGATTATTTAACAGGCCGGCGAGGATCTGTTTCTGGCAATTTACCAAGCGCCTGCCCAGGAATAAAATCTCAATAAATACTGCTACTCAGCTTTTTTGAGAGCATCGATGAAGGCGAAATCAGATCTGGCTGCTCTTCCTCCTACCGGGGGAGCTTCGAATCAGCACTCGTTGAGAGTGTACCTACAGGTATCATTAATCACAAAAGTTGTCAAATACTGTAATATAAATATACGAGTATATTCAAGCTAAATACTTACGTTGATCTTATTACCTCTTTTACATATACAAAAATATACAACCACTTACTCAATAGGGCCGGGCCAAAGGAGACGATGGCATCCTAAAGCATCATCATGTATCTTTCCCCTCTTTTCTTAACGCACTTGCCTTATTTGTTATTCCAATTATCCCTTTACTTCCGACCTTAGACAAGTCCGTTTCGACTATATCGTTACAAATTAAACACTACTCCGACATCGTGTAGTGTGACGTAGAAAAAAAATCACAATTCGGGACGCGATGTACTCGTTTTATAACATCGGACCGATTTTGGTGCGAATCTCGGCGCGCGACGCTACAGGTGCGCGCTAGCAGTAACTTTTCTCCTTTAATATCTCCTTAAATATTGATCCCAGCGAAAAAGTGTATATGACCTTTTTTGTATAGAATTTTATGTAGATTACTTAAGTAGAATAAATGTTTTTGCTATGAGCAACCGTTTACGAGTTGTTCAAGAAAAGCTTAAAATACTAGCTTACCCGTTAGCTTCACCCCCATCCATCAGTACTTTTAGTATGTTGCTTCAGATACCATTCCCTACAACTATACCCAAAAATCGCTTTTACACGAATTATTTCCCCTATTTTTGCTTCGTTTAGTGGACTATAGGCTTTTCTTGCCTATTCTTGATTATGCTGACACTTCTTATCTTGACATTACTGAGGAGCAACTTAATAGGCTTAGGTGCATTTAGAATTTATGTAGATATCAGTTTTATATTTGGCCTACGCAAATCTGATCACATCTATAATTTCCTCAAAAAACTCAAGTGACTCCCAATTCGCCTTCACATGAATATACAAATTCTTACTTTGCTATACTGTTTACTATTCAATCCTGTTCTTCTTCCTAAAAGAACGACGCCGCGTTGGCGCAGCGGTCACAGCAATGGATTGCGATTGGCTGTTGCGCGAGCGGTTGCGGGTTCGATCTAGGGATTGCAATCCGGTGTCGTTTTCAATCCGGCCGGATCCGGTCAAGTTTTTATCATACCATAATAACCTAACTAACACATAGCAACTGGTATAGGTAGGTGTGCTGCCAACGTAACAGCTCGCGGTATCTCCGGTGACAGTTTCAAATCTCTCAGGCCGTTGATGGCTGACAGCTGACACCTGACATCTACCAGCCTACATCGGGTTGACAGCTCACAGCCTATATCAAGCTGACACCTGTCATCTGGTTTTTTTGCGCCTTACAGCTGGCGGCTGACATTCTACGGGGGTAGTGTTGCCACATCTAGAATTTTCCCCTAATTAAGCTTCTTTATAAACTATAGTAATATTTTTGCAACAGTGTTAAAGAGTATAATTCAGTCTCATCTTCGCGCACGCACCACC
Organism: Melitaea athalia; assembly: GCA_905220545.2. Classification (NCBI taxonomy): domain Eukaryota; kingdom Metazoa; phylum Arthropoda; class Insecta; order Lepidoptera; family Nymphalidae; genus Melitaea; species Melitaea athalia. Next base: position 11,188,856 of record HG992177.1, read on the forward strand.
TACTGTGTAACATCAGAATTTTGGTTTATCGAGACAATATGGTCAACTGTGGAGGCTGTGGAAAGTTTTTGTCGCCGGCAGGTGCCGCTACCTGTAGTGTATGTCCGAGCAGATTTCATCGGGCTTGTGTCGGTATATCGGACAAAGCACATGTTAGCAAGGACTGGGTCTGCCCGGCGTGCAAGAGGAACGTACGTAAGGGTGACAACAGTCAAACGCCAGTGAAAGGCATCGACAGCGTCGAGGACGCGGCGAGTAGTGCCTCCAGCTCCCCCAATACAGAGCCAAAGGATGTAGTGACGGAGAACACGGCCGTGATACTCAATTTTCGGCGAGAGGTCGCAGAGAGCATCCTTGCGATGAAGGAGTTCCGCGAGGACTTGCTGCAGCTGCGGAAGTCTCTCTCTGACTTAAACGAGCGTATGAGCGGCGTCGAGGAGAGATTGGATGCGCTTGAGAAACGCCAGGACACCGACAACAGCGAAAAGGTCGCAGCTCTCAAATGTGCAGTCGAAGAGCTGAAACTTGAACTCAACGAGCGGGACCAGGAGGCGCTGCTCGCTGACCTAGACATCGGACACCTGCCCGAGGAGAGGGGCGTGAGCGCGGTGCAGGAGGTGACCGTACTGGCGGCGCGGCTGGGCGTGGCGCTGGAGGCTCGCGACGTGGTGTTCGCTGAGCGCGTGGGCGCGGCGCCGGCGCCGGGACAGGCGCCTGGCCGCCCGCGCCGCCTCGTGGTGCGCCTGGCGCGCCGCGGCCTGCGCGACGAGCTGCTGCAGGCGGCGCGCGTGCGACGCGGCCTGGCAGCGGACGGGGGCGCGCGCGTCTTCGTCAACGAGCGACTCACGCGCCACAACCGGGTACTCTTTCACAGAGTACGCGAGGAGTGTGGCCGACTCAAGTGGCGCTACTTCTGGACGAAGCGAGGGCGAATTTTTGCCCGCCGGTCGGATGGAGGTCCCGTTTGTCAGTTTCGCTCCGAATCCGACATATTGCGCGTGTTCGGTGGCAACGAAATCGCCTGAAAGTATAACATTAGTCAATGTAGAAAATAAAAGACTGTTTCTCTTTAAAGTTGATATATTTAAATGTATTTTGTATGTAATCCATATAACTCTAGCAGATACTTATATCTATAACATGCCTTATACTGTCTCTATGTTCCATCACTTTATGCACCGAACAGTAATATTACGTGCACAGGCGATGTCCATATTTTATATACACATTAATCTATATACACAAATCTTATACTATATCACATCATTATTTATAATATTCATAACTCAAAATAAGTTTATAAAAAGCGTGAGGGCCCTAATGACTATTACTTTTCTTATATTAATTCAATTATTATACTCAGTATTCTTTGAGCTTTTAATTTCTTATGGCTAATCAAAACAACATTGTAGTTGGGTTTTTGAATGCCGGGTCGCTATCAACTAACCATGATGAATTCATCGCGGCCATGGAGAATCTGGGTCCGGATATTATGGCTATAAATGAGACCTGGCTCAGACCGGGTGAAGAGACCAGAGCTCCTAGGCTGTTGGGCTACAATTTAAGACATATCCCTAGACCCACCAATATCAAGGGAGGTCGTGGTGGAGGTGTGGGATTCTATATTCGGAAGGGCATGTATGCTCGCAGCTGTAAACATCCTGTATCAGACTCAGTGGAACAGATGTGGATCACAATCCGCTTGCACAACCAAACGATAGTCCTAGGCACAGCATATAGACCCCCTTGGCAGGATCCCGCCTCCTTTTTTGATGCTGTATCTGAATCTATATTAGCTCTGCCTCGCCATGATGGTCTGATACTGTTGGGTGATTTCAACATTAATCTTCTTGAAACAAACACCAGTAGATACAGATTGATTACAGATTTTCTGAGTTGCTTTACTTTAAGACAATTGGTTACAGAACCAACACACTTTGCCATGCATAGCAGTAGTCTGATAGACTTGATATGCTCTGACATTCCAGCGGGCCATGTCGATGTTCATCATATACCAGAGCTAGGAGCGCATGCTGTTCTCGCAGTGGAATTAAAAATTAAAAAACCTAGATACGAACCCACCTGTAAGTCCATTAGGTTACTGAAGGACATTGACATAGGTCAATTCAGCAGCGACTTGTGCTCAATAAAATGGAATTTGCTGGAACACTGCGACAGTGTTAACGAATTGGTGGTGTCTTTCACACACTGTATAATTAGCTTATTTGACCTACATGCCCCTGTCAAAAATTGCAGATTTAAACATCCTCCTCATCCTTGGATCACAGAAACCATCAAAACAATGATGCATATTAGAAACAACTATCACAAAAAATATAAACTAAGAAAAAACGAAAAAAATAAAGAAGCCTATAAATTCATGAAAGCAACAGTTGAAAAAGCAATAGAACAAGAAAAGAAAAGTTACTTTAAAAATTACATTAATAACAACGAAGGCAATTCAAAAAGTTTATGGAAAAACCTCAAACAGACAATCTTACCAAATAAAAATAAAATAATTGATCTACCACTACACCTCAATGATCCCAATGCTATAAACAGCCACTTCCTTGCGGTCCCGGGTGAAAACCACGTCAATATTTCTGATCTCACTTATTTTCATTTTCACCGTTTCACCTCATCCAGCTTTTCACTCAGGCCAGTCAGTGAGGATGTGGTACTGAATGCAATAAAGAGGATAAAATCCAATGCTCAGGGACATGATGCTATTACGCTGGATATGCTTCAACTAACACTGCCACAAACATTGAATACAATTGTTGCAATAGTCAATCGGTCCATAACAGAATGTACTTTTCCTGCTAGCTGGAAAACTGCTATTGTCAAACCCATTCCTAAAGTAAACGACCCTGCCTCTATACAGGATCTGCGACCTATCAGCCTACTGCCTTGCGTGTCTAAGGTGTTGGAAAGAATTGTCTGAACTGACTAGCTATATTGAGGGTAACTGTATTCTTCCCTCACTGCAGTCGGGTTTCCGCAGGGGCCATGGTACAGCAACTGCACTGTCTGACATTGTGGACAATCTGCTTGCTGCTCAGGATAAAGGAATGGTCAGTCTACTCATACTTCTTGATTTTTCCCGTGCATTCGACTCAATAAACACTTCACTATTGCTGTCTAAGTTAACCTATTATGGTATTGACATTAAAACTGTAAAATGGTTCCACAGTTATCTGACAGACAGGCAGCAGTACGTAGAAATAGTCGCAGCTGATGGGTCTAGGCATCAGTCATTAACCCAGCCTATAAACCGTGGAGTCCCTCAGGGGTCCATTCTGGGGCCAATCTTATACGCGTTATACAGTGCGGACATAGTTAAAAATATCTCCTCTTGCAAGTACCATCTATATGCAGACGACCTGCAACTGTACTGCTCCTTCCTGCCATCTGACTGCAGTGCAGCGGTTGATAAAGTTAACAATGACTTAAAGATGATTACAGGTTGGTGTAAATCCAATTGTCTAGTCCTAAACCCCAAAAAGTCAAAGCTGCTCGTGATTGGCACCAGAAAAAAGGTTGCCTTATACAATCATGTACCTTTAAATGTAATGATTGAGGGGGTTAGAATAGAGCGGGTAGACAGTGCAAAAAGTCTGGGCCTGACCATCGATGGCAGCATGCACTTTGAGAGCCACATCGCAAAGTGTGTACAGAACTGTTTTTACCGACTGAGGCTACTATACAACATAAGATCTTACATAAGTGAGAATTTAAGAATAACCCTGTGCGAGTCACTCGTCCTGTCAAAACTAAATTACTGCGATACAGTATATGGGCCGTGTTTACTTACTAGAACATCTAAGCTTATACAGCGAGTTCAAAATGCCTGTGCACGATACTGTTTCGGTGTGCCACCTCGAACACATATCACGCCAGTCTTAAATAATAAAAACATCCTCAAAATGGAATCTCGCCGAAAAATGCACTTGGCTTCACTAATGTTCGACATCTTGAGTACTGGTGTACCGAAATACCTGCTCAGCAAGTTAACATGGGCTAAAGAACACAAAAGGTACCCACAGCGTGCATGCACTCATACATTTGAGACTCCGATGCACCGAACGGTGGTCTTCCGCGGATCTTTCAGGTTTGCGGCCTCCCGGTGCTGGAATGATCTTCCACCTCCATTACGTGAACTGAAAACCAGAGGTACTTTTAAGCATTGTATAAAAAATTTGTTATTAAATATGCAAAAAAATAACCCTTGACATACTTTGTGGTATACACGACGTGCTGGGGGGTTCTCTGTACAGCTACCGGGAGTGCATCGCACTCTGGATGGATCCATATAATTATATCCGTGGTCTCGACGGGTCGGCAGCCATATCACGGCATTAAATTGTAAACACTCACTCAACAGTCAACACTTGTATAATTTGTTCAAGTCATTAGTCTTTGTCATTAGATGGTCATTAGTCACGACCAAGCGGAATAGTTTGACATTTATTATTATTATTTTTTTTTTTTACACTTTTTTCGCGACAGTAGTTGTGGCTTTTGACGTATGCGTTTTGGCCTAAAATATTAGTGTATTTATTATTTATACACTTATTTAATTATATGGACATTTAATTGTTTAAAGTTTTTATATTCAACTTCTTTTCTTTATTTTTAATTTTTTTTTTCCCTTTATGCATTTTCATTTTAAGTATATATTTAATTATTTTTATTAACTTATTTATTTACTTTTTTATTGTTATCTCGTTCACTCATGTATAGACAAATATAAGTATCTGTTGCGACTTTCTACTTCTTACTTCTGTTTAAACTTTGTAAATATCTTTGTCTGTTTATAATTTTGTATCATACTTTCTGTAAACGTCTTCGTCACTGGAATAGGTTCTGTCAGAATAACAGCGTTTTTGGCAGCAAATTCTTGCTGTCAAAAACATGGCTGAGGCAGAAACCTAGTTGGCCTTTTCTTTCTTTTTGCTTTTTTATTGTTTTGTGTTTGCCATCCTTTTGTTAATTGTATCTTTTATGTTCTATTATCATCATATATTTTTTAATTTATTTATTTATTTTTTTACTTTTTTCTATTTGTTTTTATAAATTGTAATAGGTAGGGATCCCTAGTACATTTTTTTGACCTGATCAGGATCAAGCTAATTTTTTGGGAGTGGCTACATTTTGATGAGGCGAACAAAAAATTCCTCTTCGAAAACTCTCGATTGTGGTAGCTAACAGAGATAGCAGGAGGTAGAGCAGCAGTGAGCGTAGGACCGGGATAACGTACCACGCAATTTGGAGGACAATATTACCATCAAATTATATAGATATTAACTAACTAAAAGCAAAAAAAAATCAGAAAAAAAATTAATTTATGGTGACCTTAAGAGGTCATCGACTTGATGACCTCGTAAGGTCATCAAAAATTATTACTAACCGCTGATTTTTTTTCTTTTAGTTAGTGATTATCTATATAATTTAAAAGTAATAATGTCCTCCAAATTGCGTGGTACGTTATCCCGGTCCTACGCTCACTGCTGCTCTACCTCCTGCTATCTCTGTTAGCTACCACAATCGAGAGTTTTCGAAGAGGAATTTTTTGTTCGCCTCATCAAAATGTAGCCACTCCCAAAAAATTAGCTTGATACTGATCAGGTCAAAAAAATGTACTAGGGATCCCTACCTATAAGCTAAAGGCTAATAAAAAAGTTTTCTTTCTTTCTTTCTTTCTTTCTTTAACTTTTCTTTTTAATTCAAACATGTTGACCGTTAATGAAGTGAAAAAAATGTACATTTTAATTAAATTATTTTTTAAATTAAATCTCAGTTTCAAAACAAATTATATAAAAAAGAAAAGGTAAAAATATTTAAATCAACTTATATTAGAGCTATAAATGTAGCCGTGGGAGTTTTTCTCAATATTCATATTAATGTTGAATTCATTCATACAAATTGAACTTGGCTTAAGTTCCAATTTCGACCACGTCCTATTAACACATGGTGAGACGGATCAAGGAGCTAGATTTGTAAGTTACTAATTAAGTACTAATTAAGTAAGATCCGCAATGCTTGAAGACAAAAGTCTTCGAGCAATGCGTCCTGCCTGTGTTGACATATGGAGCCGAGACGTGGACACTGACAAAGGGACTGGTCCACAAGCTTAAAGTCGCTCAACGTGCTATGAAACGGGCTATGCTTGGGGTTTCTCTCAAGGACAGAATAAGAAATGAGACTATCCGTGAGAGAACGAAAGTAACCGACATAGCCCACAGAATCAGCAAGTTGAAGTGGCAGTGGGCTGGTCATCTGTGTCGCAGGACCGATGGCCGTTGGAGCAGACGTGTCCTGGAGTGGAGACCGCGTATTGGCAAACGCAGTGTAGGACGCCCTCTGGCCCGCTGGACCGACGATCTACGTAAGATTGCTGGTGTAGGCTGGATGGGGATTGCGGAAAACCGGGATGTCTGGCGCGAGCTTGGGGAGGCCTATGTCCAGCAGTGGACTGCAACAGGCTGATAAGATGATGATGATGATGAATTAAGTACTAATTAAGTAAGGACTAATTAAGTCCAGTAATATTAAGTTTTTCAGTGATTGTAGATCTTCTTCTCTACATTTTCTTTCACAAGTTTCACGCTATCTGTCAAGTTATTACTTGGTTAAAGCTTCAGTTACATATATACGAATATTTATAGAGAATTATGATATGGTTCCAAATATAAGATTTAGCCTGTAACATCTCACTCCTGGGCTGAGCTTAATCAGCGGATATGTTCCCTACTATGAGTAACGGTAGCTATCAGGTATTTATGATAACAATCGACCCATAAGAACAGACATCCACCCTGGAAAGAAATATTTGTATAAATACCCACCCCGAGCGAGACTCCAACCAGCAAACCGTCGATTTTATGATATGGTTACAGATATTAAATTGTTTCGTATTATCTTTTAGTTTCGGTTACAGATATTCTATTTTAGAGGAAATACCAAAATACTTACTACTTACTTACTACAATTTAGTACTATTTTTACATCCAATGATAAGTTAATAATTAACATTTATTGTATTAGTTAGATACTGTTACAAATTCTGAGTAGGTACTCTATGTTAAACGGCGATGACTCCTACGATGATTTAATTGCAAAATTGACTGACTTTATGATAATGAAGAACGCGCTCGGCTAATGTTATTTGAGCGGGAAAATGTAAAAACAGCAAAAAATTTAGAATTGAAATTCCCTCTGCGATAGATCCCTGTGAAATCATCCGAAACTTTTATATAGGTTAATGGAACGGTTACGGATAAATTTTTATTTCGTATATGTATATCTAATAGTTTGGTTACGATAAAATAACATCCCCAGTTTGAATCTTAATATTTCTAGGTATTCTGCAAGTAACTGCAATGTGAAGTTATTTAATACTCGAAAAATAAGCCAAGCAAATTCAGTGTTTTTCCCGCTGTAAATAAAGTTGAATACCTTCACCATAACGCATCTATAACTAACTAGCCGACCCGTGCCCACTTCGTTGGGCGTTATAATCCATTTCACATAAGAAGGGTACGGTGAAATTTGATATGTTCCAATACACTCTCACTATTTTCAGCAAATCAGATAAATATAAATGTTTTAAAATCACCAATTAATTTCTAAGGCAAATAATAATGCTTGATTAGATTGAATTGTTGACACGGCACGTCAGAGGGCGCATGTTCAAATCCTGATGATTTAAAATCTTTATATATTTTTATCTTTTTCCCTTTATCTTGTCACTCCTGAATAGTGTAGCTTTCTGTTAGCTAAAGAATTTTCATGATCGGATCAGTATTTGCGAAGATTACCCCGTATATACAAACAAAGTTATAAACTTTACCTCTTTATAATATTAGTATAGATTGAAATGGCAAAAATCTATCAAGCAAGTCTTTTGTCTTAGCGTCAAAGGACTCGTATCTTTAAGAACCACGCTCTATCTTTTAAAAAGAGGTAATTTTCTTAAAAAACCGCCAACACCGGATCCGGTCACCGGATCCGGCATTTGTCACCGGATCCGGTAACTGTAAAATGATGCCGGATCCGCCGGATTACCGGATCCGGTTTTCCGGATTGCAATCCCTAGTTCAATCCACGCACACGACAACATTTGACTTGGCCATACCGATGTTTGCCGTGGTCTGGGTGTTTGTGCAGTCTTTGTGGGTCTCCCCACCGTGCCTCGGAGAGCACGTTAAGCCGTCGGTCCCTGTTGTTATCATGTACACCTGATAGCGATCGTTACTCATAGTAGGAAATGTATATTTGGGTTGTCTGGAAGAAATGGCTAAATAGTCATAAGTCCGCCCATTGTACTTCACAGTCTGTAAATGATATTTGTAGTTGTGATGTACAATAAAGTATAAATAAATAAATAAAATAAAATAATAATTTAAGTATCTCTATGTTTCCCATGAGCGAAGCATTCGCTCCGAGGATAGGTTAGTCCTTAAAATTACTTTCCACAACACTACGTTCTACATTACTCACTTCAGCCCGTCACAGTCCACTCCTGGACACAGGCCTCTACAAGTTCACGGCAAAAATGAAGCGAACTTATGTTTTTTTTTTTTTTATTATTTATTTAAACTCATATTACATCACAATTTACGATTAGTGCACTCCAAAAATCGCAGGGATTTGTCCGGAGTGTTCTACGCTCTGCGCGTCTTCGACCTGTATATTTGAAAGCCAGCAGTATAATGGTTATCCCGCCATCGGTCGGCTTTTTGAGTTCCAAGGTGGTAGTGGAACTGTGTTATAGTTACCTCTTACCTTAGTCACCTCTTACGACACCCACGGGAAGAGCGGGGGTGGCTATATTCTTTACTGCCGTAACCACACAACTTTTACATATACTAAAAATCATTTACTGTCCAAGCTTTTGCCTTTTTTCAAGCCTTTGGAACTCCATATACCCTTACCCACAGACGCGCTGAATATCTTGTAATTTTCAAGAAGTCTGTAAAACACTATTTCCTTCAATTTTTATCCTTATCTTATCTTACCTATCCAGTCACATATCTTCATCGTTTCACTCACATATAGGTAGTCATCATATCTTCTGTCGTTACTTTGAATCTTATCATAATAGTTCATTAAAATTGTGTTTTTACTAGGAAATTTTTGGGGTGGTTCTGATTTTTTTCATTCTACATGTATTTTGGTGTGCTTAAACTGAATCTGATGTTTGCGAACAAAATTTCGTGACGCAACATTGAAAAAATCGCAAAAAAGCAAAAATCTGCTTTTTTACGTATTTAATCTTAGCTAAAACTCGAAAACTAGATATTAAATTTTTGTATATGTATCACTATTTAGTTTTTTTTTCAGACCAACCGTTCGGTCTCAAATGTGAGTCGAAAATTGACAATTTTCAGCGGTTTCTGCAAAACACACTTTTTACATTGCAAAACTTTATTTTTTACTAGAATGCTGTTATTTGATAAATGTCACCTAGTTTACTGCACACGTAATAAAAAAAAGGATCTCAGATTCGGATTCAGTATCCCAAAATACATGTAGAATGAAAGAAATCAGAACTACAACAAAACTTTCCCACTAGCGGCCCTTCAAAGTACATACAAATTGACTGAATTAGCTATTTGTACGTTTATGTATGTCTATTATAATTTCCATTTAATACATTCTATTTACGTAAATCAACTATTTTCATGTTTAAACTTTTATATTTAATTTTGGTATCTTACCATTACATTTCCTCTGCCCAAAAGTTACCTGGAAGAGATCGCTCATTAGCGATAAGGCCGCCTTTTGTACTTATCTCCTGTTTTTTTTTGTAATGTTGCTCATTCTTGGTGTACAATAAAGAGTTTTTATTATTATTATTAACTTTTTCTATTTCTGTTTTTACGTTGTTCATTTGTGTAAAAATGCTTTTTATACTCTCAGGTTTTTAATAAAGTTTTAAGCTTAGCGGCTGTGGAAAGGAAATGTATAGTTGTGATTATCTATCATAAGCCTTCGTCGTAAGTTTTGATCACCATACTGTAATTTATCGGACGATCGCATAATGTAAAAAAAAATGTTTTTTATTTATGTTCTCTTTATCATAATAATTAAGATTTATATCAAATATCGTTAAAAATATCACGCAACTAGCCCCTAATAATCGCAGAGATTACATTTATCAATAAATCAAAGGTTTGTACATATAAAGTGAAAATGCGTTTGAAAAACAAACAGTACCATTTAAGAAACATTAGAAACATGAAGACTGCTTCAAAGGCTATAATTTTAATATTTTTGGTGGCAGCTGCGGAAGCAAATACAATTAAGAGTGTCCCAGCGTACGTAAAAGCTTTTTAACAGTTTTTAACCTAATTAACTGAAATTTTAAAATAATAAAATTAAGGGGTGATCAAAGGGATTTATGGTGATATAATTATAAGATTACCTATTTTGTTACATACAAAGTAATTTTTATTATATAGTAGTTTTAGAATTTAATTCTTTTTTTTTAATTTTTATGCACTACGATTTAATTTCGATCACGATCACGATTCAGCCTGTAATATGTTGGGTAAAGGCCTCTTCCCCATGTAGGAGAAGGATCGGAGCTTAGTCCACCACGCTGCTCCAATGCGGGTTGGCCGATATATTCCCTACTATGAGTAACGATCGCTATCAGGTGTACATGATAACAACCGGGACCGACGGCTTAACGTGCTCTCAGAGGCACGGTGGGGAGACCCACAAGGACTGCACAAACACCCAGATCACGGTAAACATCTGTATGGCCAATACAAATGCTGTCGTGTGCGGGGATCGAACCCGCAACCGCCCGCGCAACAGTCAATCGCAATCTAGTGCTGTGACCGCTGCGCCAACGATTTAATTTACAGAATTATTATAGTACTAGCTGTGCCCCGCGGTTACCCCCGCGTTAATTTAAGGAAAATCATAGCTATAGCCTTTCCTAATTTCAAGTTTGTAGGTGTATTTTTCATTGGACTCTCATACAAACTATCATCCCCTGTTTTAACCCCAAAAGGGGGTTGATTTCTCAAAATACATTATTAGAACACCTCAACACCATCTATAGAGCATACATTTTGAATTTCAAGTCTCTTACTTCAAAAACATAGGACTTTCATACAAACTTCCAACCCCCGTTTAACTCCCTTAGGGGTGGAATTTCGTAAAATCCGTTCTTAGCTGACCTCTACTTATCGAAAGGAATATTCCTACCAAATTTCAAGTCTCTACGCCTTATGGTTCCAGAGATATCGTGATGAGTCAATGGGTGGGTAACTCTTTTATATATATATATAGATTGTTTAGCTTCAACAAAAAAATGCTATAAAGCATTATCTTTCGGTCTACTGTTTCGATCTACTCCTTTATTTATAACTAAAAACGATAAAATATTAAAATATGTTAAAGAAAAGTTAAGAGGCATCATCTTATCAAATAGCAGGATAATATATCAGATTTAAAACCTATCTATGCTTGTTTTCTTTTAAAAGTTTACTACTAATTTTTAAGTTTTTACTTAATTTTACCTTTTGTTTGATTTATTTCTTAAGCAGCTGTTGCCCATAAAGCAGCTATATATTATTCTTTTGTCACTATTTATAATAGTTCATTCGCGTCTTTTTTGTGTTTTAGTCCAAAATGGAATAATGGCTTAACGGCGAAAGTAAATGACTATGTAGACAACACTATTTCTATGTTGGTCCCATTTATGCAACAGAATGGTCTTGATCCAATGGAATTGCCGTCTATCGAAGAAGGATTTGAAGTCGTTAGTATAGTTTTATTTATACTTTCTCGCTCGAACGAAGAAAATTTTAAAAATTATATCATATAATTTAGTGTAGGTATATCTTCTATCAATATTTTTATCATTTAGGTACTTTATTAGTGATACCTAAGTATACTTATTAATTTTGCTTTCACAAACTAAATAATCCAGAAAGTGGTAAATATTTAGTATGTTTCATACATGTCTAATAGCGAAATACTATAATTATAATGTCGTTATCGTATTTTAGAGAATTCTGCTGATCACGTACAGCGCGTGGTTGAAGCTCAACGAAGGACAGTTGACGGGACTCGTCAACGTCGTTCGTTCTGGAGATCAGAATGTCAACTACTTTGAAAAAAATCTACGCGTACGCGTTCAACTTCGTTTCTCCGACTTAGAAGTAAGCTTTTAAAATATTAACATTTTAATTTCAATAAAATTTAAATTTGAAAAACAAGTATAGAGTACCAGGAATATGAAATGTTAAATAGGTATACGAAATGTATAAAGTTGTGACGCGTAGTTGGAAAGTTTTTGAGGTCACTCGAAACATTATTATAATCATGAGACTTAATCGTTCTCAAAGGAAGTGTTTCGAGTTTTTATCTAACTAGAAACAAACCGTTTATCAATGCTACCTAAAAATTAAAATTTGCCCTAATCAATTTAAATACGATAATCTAATCAATCTATTGTCAGCTATTACTTCATTACAATAAATTTATACAGTTGATTTTTATTTCAACAGAAATTTTAAAATAAAGTTAATGTTCGTAGTTAGATTCCGTAATTTGATAAGTCACGATCACAATTCAGCCTGTAATATCCCACTGCTGGGCATAGGCCTCTTCTCCATGTAGGAGAAGGATCGGATCTTAATCCACCACGCTGCTTCAATGCGGGTTGGCGGATATATTATCTACTATATATGAGTAACGATCGCTATCAGGTTTACATGATAACAACCGGGACCAACGGCTTAACGTGCTCTCCGAGGCACGGTGGGAACACCCACAAGGACTGCAAAAACACCCAGACCACGTCAAACATCTGTATGGCCAATACCATTGTTGTCGTATGCGGGGATCGAACCCGAAATCGCAATCCAGTGCTGTGACCGCTGCGCCAACGCGGCGTCGAAAATTTGATAAGTACTCAATATTAATTTATTAAGCAACCGTAGTTATACGTTTATAATAATTATTCTTTCTTCTATTCGGCAGTAACATCTACGATTATTTGATGCCCACTGCGATAGTAAACTATTACTCAAGTGATAAGATAGTAATATAAGTCGTTTTAACCGACTTCCAAAAAAGGAGGAAGATTGTCAATTCGGTTGTATTTTTTATTTATGTATGTTAACTCAGAACTTTTTACTGGGTGGACCGATTTTGATCAATTTTGTTTTAATTGAAAGGTGTTGCGTGTCATGTGGTCCCATTTAAATTTATTTGAGATCTGACAAGTACTTTTACAGTTATATCGAATAATGCGTATTTACTTGACTACTTTTTCGTCGACCTACGTTGTATTAAACCGCATAACTTTTCACAGGGTTTATCGATTTTGATGACTCTTACTTTAATCAAAAGCTAATACTTGTCTTGTAGTCTTGTTTAAATTTGATCGAGATCTGATTACTAATTTATGAGTAATCTTTGATAACGCGTATTTTCTTGACTGTTTTTGGTCTTATTACGTTGTATTACTTGTCGATGTAATTGAAGTCTGTTTTTTTTTCGTTTGCGAGCAAACACAATTATATAGAATCCGATACGACATTGGCACCGATTTCATACGACATTTAAAACTGACATCATATTGAAAAGTAACCATGACATGGCAGTTTCGTGAATTTCTTGGACTTTGTCTTGGCACCAAAGGAAGGAAAAGGAAAGGAAGCTCCAAAGGAATTAATGAATCTTTGGCGTTGTAATTGGTCATATTGGAATTAATGAATCTTTGGCGTTGTAATTGGTCATATTGGAATTAATGAATCTTTGGCGTTGTAATTGGTCATATTGGAATTAATGAATCTTTGGCATTGTAATTGGCCATATTGGAATTAATGAATCTTTGGCATTGTAATTGGCCATATTGTAAAGGTTGCATTTACATCACACGTTTAGTACCATGTGTTTTATGAAAATATCTAATCTCTATCTAGTTTCCATCGCAGTTTTAATCTGCGTCGACATTTTTAGCTACTACTTTGCTTTCAGTTAATGAATTAATTAGTGATAATAAATTAGTGATGTAATTGTCATCAATTAATTTCGCTTTTGAAATTTTATCAAAAACTAGCCGACCCGTGCCCACTTCGTTGGGCGTTATAATCCATTTCACATAAGAAGGGTACGGTGAAATTTGATATGTTCCAATACACTCTCACTATTTTCAGCAAATCAGATAAATATAAATGTTTTAAAATCACCAATTAATTTCTAAGGCAAATAATAATGCTTGATTAGATTGAATTGTTGACACGGCACGTCAGAGGGCGCAGGTTCAAATCCTGCTGATTTAAAATCTTTATATATTTTTATCTTTTTCCTTTTATCTTGTCACTCCTGAATAGTGTAGCTTTCTGTTAGCGAAAGAATTTTCATGATCGGATCAGTATTTGCGAAGATTACCCCGTATATACAAACAAAGTTATAAACTTTACCTCTTTATAATATTAGTATAGATAGTATAGATATGTTTAGCTTTGTAATAGTGAAAGTATTATTAAGATCATTATTTTTAACTAAGTACTAACATTTTACTCTATAATTAATCACTAAAAAAATCACAGTATACCTACAAATGATTAACGTTATTTTCACGTTTAAGCTCACTATTAAATCTGATTTTGAAACCTATAGGTAGGTACAAGTATGTTCGGTGATACTGAATATGTAGTAAAATAAAGATAAAGATTTAGACTATACCTAATGATTAAATTAATTTATCAATTGATTAATTATTCAAGGAATATTTTGGTCGGAATTTGTCTATTGTACCTACCTAATTTATATTTTTCTGCAACGTATTACTAAATTAACTACGTCGTTTCAATTAAATTATCAATAAATACTCAGATTAAATTTATCAATAAATCAAAGGTTTGTATAAGGTGAAAATGCGTTCGATAAACACACAGTTAACATAAAATAAAATTATAATTTCATTCAACCGCGGATATTTTCACTCCTTTAAATTGAAGAATGTTCTTTATATTTTCTAATGCACATAAATATGTTTTTATTCTGAACCGGTTATCCCAGAGGTTAGAGTGCATACCAAACTCTTTTGAATCACCTACTATATTAGTATAATACATTTTCATGTTATGTTTGATTACTTGATTACATTTAACGTTTCTTTCAGTTCGCCTACAGTTATCTGGTTCAAGTAATGGGACTCGGGCCTACTGGTAAAATTGTTGGATCACTTAACTACTTTGACGTCATAGCTGATGTTTTAATCGATTTTAACAACGATGAAATTCAGCTGCAACAGTTCTCTATCACCCAACGCGGGTAAGGATTGCACGAATCATACCTAATAAACAAACAACAAGATTTACCAAATACTGTTGTATAATTGATATTGTTGTAAAAGGGATATTATTATACATAATTATTTGACTAGCATTAACAGTGAGTTGTGAACGACACTAGAGCGTAAACCTGTTTTACAAAATTACAACCCAGAGTTTCCGCCTGTCTTCTTATATAGGTACTACTTCGATGTAAGTTGATGTAACGAGACGTAGTTTGATGCTTGAGAGGATTATAGAGTATATATGTACTCGTATATATTGACATCAATGAACAATATTTCTGTCACAAAAGTGAATATGACTGTATTTATGTTGGTAATCAGTAACTGTCTCTCAATCAATAAAAGTATCTTCTTTCTTCTTCATTTATACAAGCTTTAGATTGATTTCACGTTTGTGTGTTTTAGGATTCTGACTGTACGACTGATCGGAAACATTTTGTACACCTGGCTACTGAACCCGCTCATCAACGTCGTCACGAGAATCTTAAACGGCCTTATAATCAGCGTTGTAGAGTTGACAATTCGCAACGTATTCCGTGTCGCCCTCGGTGGAATCAATAATAATATTCGAGAAATAGTAGATTTATTGGAATCGTATAATAATAACCAAAAGTTTTAATGAAAATTGGTGAATATTTGTGTATTGAAAATTGAATGTATTTTGAATTACAATATTTTATTAATTAGAAAATTGTAGCGTTTAGCAAAAGAGTACAAAAAATTAAAAATAATAAAGGAATTGTATTGAACTGCTAGACAGTGGGTTTTTATTTCGGAGCCGAGGTCCTGATAATATCAGCTACAAGTGTAACACTTCTGATAAGATTTGTTTCGCGTTCTCGATTTTTCAAATGCTTTGAACACGCTTGTGATACGATAGCGTTGCACACAATGACACAACATGATCATCAGAAAAATTCAAATCGATAATACGAGCGATTTAAAAGATGGCCTTAATTTTGAACTTAGCCTAATTTGGGCTACTTGCCGTTCATATGAAAACATTTATATATATCTATTATATTCTATATTAGAAAAATGTAAGAGCTTGCTGAAAGTTACTTAAATTTTTTTACGTTTTAATCTTTTGAAGATAATCTTAGCCACGCATCAAATAATTTTAATTGAATAGTTTAAATAAAAATTGGATTATAATTTATATCATTTTAATAAACAATATATCAATATAATGTACATTGGTTTCGAAATTAAATTGGCGTGAGAGACATTCGTAACGATCTGTAAATATATTTTTACATTTTCTTTTGTATATATGAGCCAATTTCTTCTTTATTCTCAACTGCATCTTTGTAATGATAGTAAAGCGATTTTATTCGGTTTTCAACTGCTGTAGTTTCCTCTATTTCTCTTATGTTCGGAGGAAATAAATATTTAAATAAAAAAACGCACATACACACAATATGCTAAAAAGTAAAAAAATATTAAAAGAGCTTAATTAAGCTAAAGTATTTAAAGGAACGTTTCAAAAGAACCTACACTAAATAGAAAAATGAAGACGACTTTGTAAATGGAAAACATGTAATATTCTGATTTTCGGGTAAAGTTGTCCAACAATCCAAACCAGTAAAAACTTTCTGCTTTATGAGTCGTTCCAGTAGGTTCTAGAAATTCTGAATAAAGAATTTTTTGCTTTTAAGAACGTATAATCGTATAACACTTTTTATTAATTTATGAAATAATTTTATTATCAGGATATTAATTATTATAAAATGTCATATCAATAAAACTTAATAGCTGTCTAAGATTATTTTAATAAAATATTAGTTCCTGGGTGACCGAGCTTAGCTCGGTATTTTTAGTATTTTTTTTCTTTTTTTTTCGGTATTCTTATATTTTATTTTTATTTAAATAGAAAATCAGAGTGAAATTAGAAAAAAAAATTGATTGGAGACGGATCTGAACCATGATCTTATCGGTTGATCCCGAGCGAGCGATTTCCCACCTGAGCTATTAAAACTTTATTGCCAATTGCGAAATTTACCTTCGTATTCTAATCATATTGTATGTATTCTTTCATTGCCTAAAACAGTGATAAAAAGACATTTTCTAAAAATGAATCCTAGCTAGATCAATTTATCGCCCTCGAAATCTCCTGCATACTAAATTAAACGAAAATCGTTGGAGCCGATTCCGAGATTCAGATTCTGATTCTGATTCATATATATATATATATATATATATATATATATATATATATATATATATATATATATATATACTAGCTGACCCTGCGAACTTCGTACCGCCTAACAGTCGATTCTTTAATTTTTAATTTTTTTAATACTTATTTCTGCTATTCGTGACACCGGGTTACTGGTTAGCTATAAAAATTAAAAATATATATTAAAATATTGACAAATATTGACAATAATATTTATACGATACTAACGTCACTCAATTTCCTTCCCAGAACCCCTCCACTAACTCTTTAACTTTATTGTATGGTATTAAAGTTCAAATTGACTTTTAAGTATTATTACGAATCTTTTGTATGGGAATATAGAAAAGTGTTGTTTTTAGACTTTTCAGGCAATTTTTTTAAATTTTTCTCTCCGTAAGAACCATCCTCGTACTTCAAGGAATACTATAAAAAAAGAATTAGTGAAATCGGTTCAGCTGATCTCGAGATTTGCGCTTAGCAACAAATTCAGCGATTCATTTTTATATATATAGAGATATTATTGTAATATATATATATATATACTACTCTCCGACATATATATATGTCGGAGAGTCAATGCAGATAGTTATTAATGTCGGTACCTACGTTGTTATTATTATTCATCTACCGTCACTCATTGTATTATTTGAGTATTTCTGACGTGTATGGCGGTACCTGCGCTATTGTCGATATTCAACTACCCTCACTTCTATTATTCGAGTGATTCAGTCGTGTATAAAAGACCGATGCAACCGCAGCTAAGTCAGTCTTGGCTCTGGCTTGGTACGGTACACTCGTTGTATCCTGCTAGTAGCTTAACCTCGACTCTTCTAATGGTTAGTTTGTGTACACGAATTAATTGTTGCTGATTGGGCAACTCGACCGGTGGTGGTGAGTGCCAATGCGCATTATAAGGCGGCGCCGCCGTAAACCAACACTCGGGTCACAAGTCCCGGGCACTGCGTCGAGTTGTCTCTCTGCCACGCGATAGACGGTACCCGCTCGGTGAGTCCATTTAATACTTAGTAGTTCGGTCATCCGTCCGTTCTTCTCCTACCTACTTCTGATCTGCGACATCAGAAGTGGGATACTGTTCTCGTGCCCACTAAGAGTGTTACTATAGTGAGTAATTGATTTCACGATGCCACGAGTATCGCGTTCGCGTAGTCCCGTTAAATTATCTTGCGATCGAAGAGCAAGTCGAGTCGACATCATTTAAACTGATAAGTTAAAATATTCAATGTCGCGAGCGTAGTCGTGGTATTTAGGTTGTTTGTTAAGTTTTTGTGGTTACCCACTTATTTGTGATAACGTTTTAATATCGCCTCAGCTTGAGTATATCCGATTACCCTCTGTAACGGATATTTTTGTGTTTCTTTCTAGTTTCTGTGTTGTTTATTGAAGTGCCGAGGGAGCGTAAAGTTAGAGACACCAGCTTCCGAATAGTTAATTCAAATAGTTAGTTAATAGTTAATGTTTATATATATATAATTATATTCGTCAATATTTTACATTATATACCTGACTGTAGTAGACACCCAACTCTATGATTGCTATACTTACTGTTGTTTTATTAATTCACAATATTGAAATCAGCCTATAAAAATTGTTTCATCTAATTAACAAATGAGGGAATATTTTGTTATATCCCGGATCTTAGACCATGAACATAGTAAAAGTTAACATTTGACACAATATTCTGACAGTCTCAAAGTAATATTTTTTATTTCGAAATAACGTTATTAATTGAGATTTACTTTTAAAAAAACCGCCATTAATTATTTATTATAACTTGCACAAAATAAAAAAATAAATAAAAATCAAGATTCAGAGTAAGGTTACGTAACAATATCATCTACATATTGTCTATAGTACATACATAGGTACTTAAGGACTATTACACGCAAAAACTTACCAGGTGAGTAGCAGTCTTTTTTTCTATACGTTTCGTCTGTCTACAAAAAAAAAAAAAATAATAAAAAAAAAATTGATTACATCCTAAGTACCTACTTTGTAATAGGCATCTACTACTATACAATTTAAATTATAATAGGAAAAAAAATTGTCTAGGGAAATGGCTCCGTTAATATAACTGAATTAAATATGTTCTACCTCCTGCGTCCCAGAAAATAGATGATAATTATGTTTTATTTATTTTGGTAGGTACATAAAAGAGGCTACGGCTTAACGTAAAAATCTTATTTATTTATTTGTATAAAATATTACGTTTTTTTAATTTAAACCAATTAAAACATAGAGATACAAGGGTAATAGGGTTCATTTATTTTTCGTATTTTTCGTAATGAGTACAAGTGAGTGTATTTTTAATAAAGATTAAGTATAATAATTTGAAAGCATCTTATAAAAACTTACTCTTAAACGAACGAGTATAAAATCCAGAGTAGTATTTATTGGTTTATTTCTAGATGTGAAATAATACCTCAAAATAAGTCTTGTACTGAATGCAAGTGTAGAAGCCTGAAACAATCGAAATAAAGCTTATTAAAAACTCCCCTTGTACATAATGGAATCTATCATTAACATCTCAGAAGAAATTAACGTCTCACTAATTCACGAATCAAATCTACAGGAAAGCGCGTAAAAACTTTCAATCAACATTTTTAAAGTAAAAGTCGTACACACCTTTGTGGTTCTAGAATTTCGTTTTAGATTCGGAGTTATCTATCAGTCTTTAAATCAAGTTATATAATTTTGTATGTATTGGTTACTATCTACGAACTGTACCTATTTGTTGTCAATCAATAGTGCTAATATTATTGTAACAAATTGTGAAAATTATAATAGAAAAAATTATTGAAGTAATTTCATAAATATGACTATTGAAAACCCATTCTTATTTTATTTTAGTGTGTACCTACTGTTTCAACTAATATTCAACAACCTCGTCCCCGGGATGGGTTTCATCTGCTACGCGGATGACACCCTCGTTAACTCCCGGGGACGTGACGTCAATGAGGCGGCGCGGCTGGCCGAGGTCGGACTCGACCTCGTGATAAGCCGCTTAAAGAGTTTAGGGCTTCGTGTCAGAATTGACAAGACCGAAGCCCTCCTCTTCCGCGGGACCAGATGCAAGGGATCCCCACCAGGAGCTACCCTGCAGATCGGAGAGGGGAGGGTCAGGATGATGCCCCAAATCAAATATCTGGGGCTCATCCTCGATGGGTGGATGTTTGGCCCACACTTCGCTATGGTGGGACCGAAGGTCGTGAAGGTGATGAGTGCACTGGACAGACTCCTCCCGAACCTCGGAGGACCCAGCGGTGTACTCCGGTGTCTGCCAGAGTATGGCGACGTACGGTGCCCCGGTTTGGGCGGATCGCCTCACTGCGAGGAGTAGGGCTGCACTGCGCTCTGCGCAGAGGACCATCGCGGTGAGGGTGATCCGGGGGTACCGTACGGTATCGTGGACTGCAGCTACTGCTCTAGCCGGCGACCCCCTGTGGGAACTCGTGGCGGAGGTTCTTGCCGAGACCTACTCATACGTTTCGGGTAGGAGGACTCTTGGTGAGAACACCACGTTGGACGGGATCCTACGGGTGCGCCGGATAGGGCAGAAAGCGCTAATGTGGAGGTGGGGGAGGACTTGGCGAAGGAGCCGTATGGCACACGCGAAACAGTTGCCCTGCGCCCGGGCCATGAGCGGTGGATGCATCGAAAATGCAATCCCCTCAC
Source organism: Melitaea athalia (assembly GCA_905220545.2). Classification (NCBI taxonomy): domain Eukaryota; kingdom Metazoa; phylum Arthropoda; class Insecta; order Lepidoptera; family Nymphalidae; genus Melitaea; species Melitaea athalia. Next base: position 11,210,065 of record HG992177.1, read on the forward strand.
CTTCCGTCTGACGCAGGTTCGCACCGGGCTCGGTTGCTTTCGGTCATCGGAGGGGACCTGTCGCTCCCGACTCCCGCTCTGTCATCACCGCGATGCTCGGCGACGACGAGTTCTGGAAGGCGATGGTCTACTTCTACGAGACACTAATGTCCCAGAAGGAGGTCAACGAGCGGGTGAGAGAGGAGGCCGCCAACGTGGCTTCGTGCGTAGGAGGCGCTACTTAATGCGTCTCCAGTAACGTCCCTGTGCCCGTGTCGGGCCGGGATGGGAACTCGGTCCTGCTAGATATGGCGTCGTCGGGACTGTTCAGAGGCGAGCCGGACAGTCCTCTTGGAGGAGAAGTCTGGCTTTTCGCCGAGGCCAGCCTGTCACTACAGGGATCCTGTTGCCTGCAGATCCGGGACCCTCCAATTTAAGCGGCTAAAGGTTCCCGCAGGGGTTTAGTACGGCATTAGCACCCCCAAATGCTGAGTCTGAGATACGGTCTAGGACTGCCTACCCGGGTTTCCTGGATATCACCCATAAATGGGTTCCCCTGCGATATAAAAAAATATTAACTACATAAAAAAGACAAGGAAAGTCAGTGAAAAATAATTGTTGTTTAACAATATAGCTTCAGCTATATTGTTTATTGTTTAGCATTTGTTTTTTAAGAAAGTAAGTGTAAGAATACTAACGTTAGTAATAATTGCAGCATACGCTGTATATAAAAACATATTGTTCCATGCCCCGATTCCAGATTTTCTAACATGTAGTGGACGTTTACTAGCCAGTAACAATTTTCTTGCTGTGTGTCTATAACAATTGATATACTTTTCTTATTACAATTTATAAGTTTTTAAGAATTTTTACATGCACTTCTCGCTGTACATGCAGTCTTATGGTAATATTTTTACATGGACATATTGTCTTGATTTTTAAAGTTACCTAGTTTATCCCTGGCTTTAATTCACATATTTATTTATTTTTAAGGAATAATTTGTTGTCTGAGGCAATAAATATTGTCGTATAAGTAAACATAGCCCATGCGTCTCCTGTTGTTCTTTCGGCAATTAACGATATGTACCTATATTTAAAAATAGCAACCTACAACAATTTGTAATAAGTAAGTACCTTAAGTCCCAAAGGTTTACGAGTAATACCACTGAAGGGGCCAATGGAAACGACACGACAAACAGAGTTATAAGTGAAAACTGAATAGCTGAAACAAAATTGTTAATTATGCTATACATATAATGATTCACTTATAAATGCGCAACTAAATCGCAGTCACAACTGATATTTTTTCTCATAATTAGTAAAAAGTTTTATGTCATGGTTTATCGCACTCATGCGCCATTCTGGAGGGGTCTTCAATTATTAAGGTGCTTAATGCTGGACACTTTTTTAACAGTTTACCCGTATAAGATATTTCTCCTTATCTCTAGTTAATAGGTACACACAAGGACCTCAGTCCTCAATGTCAGCAAGTAGTTTAGCTCTAGACATTTGTAATCTAACGAGTTATAACAGTAATTCTAAAATAATACCAAGTAGCAAGTATTTATTTGTAAAGAAGTTTTCATCCACGTTGTTCAAGTCGTACTCTCGCTCCCAACACGGAATTGTGCTGTTTATCTTGCTACCTCGACTGTAATCTGTCCGTAACCTAAATGAAAAAGCAATAAAATACATAGTATATTTACTTGTATAATTTAGACTGTTAAATAAATTTAATTACATAATAAGAATGAACTTATATTAATTGTTAATGAGAACGCCCGATATTTCAAACGATTCGAAGCGAACTGACTTAGGTATTATAAGAATGACTTTAAAAGTACGTTTCAGCAAGTTGCTGATTCGTAAAAGATGTACATTTGCACTGTAAATTATCATTAAAATTATTCTAACCCGTAAATGTAATTTGCCACTCTGAAGATTACTTGTCTCACCAATAGCGTCACTATCAGTAGTATACTCAATTCAATTATACATGTGAAGGGCCAGCAGTATTGAGAACACTGTCTTCCATCCCACGGAGATAGCGTCCACGGAGAGAATCGTTTATGTAGTAATGACATAAGATCGTAAGTTCTGATAGAGCAACGACCCAAAAATATATAATGGCCCTGAGATAAAAAAAAATTAAGCATTTTTATTACCTTAGATTATAATTATCTTATTTTTTTTAATGTGCTTCAGCCTGTAATATCCCACTATTGGGCATAGGCCCCTTTGCCCATGTAGGTGAAGGCTCAGAGCTTAATCCACCACGCTGCGCCAATGCGGGTTAGCAGATATATTTCCTACTATGAGTAACGATCGCTATCAGATGTACCTACGTGATAACAACCGGGACCGACGGCTTAACGTGCTCTCCGAGGCACGGTGGGGAGACCCACAAGGACTGCACAAACACCCAGACCACGGCAAACATCTGTATGGCCAATACAAATGTTTGTCATGTGTGGGGATCGAACCCGCAACCGTTAGCGCAACACCCACAATCCAGTGCTGTGACCGTTAATATTAATAATATATATATATATATATATTTTATTTATATTAAAATATATATAAATATTAATAGTTCGATATGTTTCTACTTTAGGTTTTCGCATTTTAGCCTACGAATAATCCTCCTAATACATATTGAAATACACACAAATAAACTTACCACCATCCAGGCAATATAACCCATAAACGGATACGTTAATGTCATACTAAATCCAAATTGTTTTTCAATTAGTGATTTTTCATAGGATTTAGGCGTCTTATGATTTTCACAACCAACTGCGTAGTAAGTTATGTAACTGTATATCTAAAAATAATATATATTTATGTAAATATGATAAGTATATATGATAAATCGTAAGTGACAAATAGTATTATAGTACACGGCCGTAAATAATGCACATCGACTTTTAGAAAGAGACAATCAGCTAATTTGAACTTTGTAGAGCGTTATCTCTGACGCACATTACCTATGAGACGTATCGGACTGTCAGTATTTCATATGACAGATCTAATAGTGTAAGAACCCAGTTCCCAGATCACCTGTCATATTTTTTTGAAGGACAAAATATATTAAATTCAAATTCAAAATATTTTATTCAGCATAAAATTATTACAATTTCTTACTGAACGTCATGAGTCTACTACCAGTTCGGAAAGAAAAAGCCTCTGACCTGAGAAGAACTGGCGAAAGAAACTCAGCGAGACTAATATCATTTTTTTAATCATGTTTTTTTTCCAAAGCAGATTGAAATTTACAATAATTTTATAGGTTGAAATAGCCTGGCGGCGATCACATCATTCCCAAGGCGTACTGTCTTCTATAAAATCGTTAATCGAATAATATCCTTTAGTACACAAACGTTCTTTCACAATTTTTTTAAATTTGGCTGCTTTATATACGTAAAAATGTTATTAACAAGCTATTTTAGTATTTATCGCCAGACACTAATTATATTACTATATTTTAAAACATGTAGAAAATATTTTAGCAACTCTTTATACTACGATGTATACTGTAATGTTTTGTCAATCAGAAACAAGGAAGTCTGGGGTCTGGGATCTTGGGCTATAACGCTCTACGAAGTCGAAATTAGCCGATTGTCTCTTTCCAAAGGTCGATGTGCAATATTTATGGCCGGGTACTATAACAGTAATATAGAAACAGTACCTAGTAGACATTACATACATAAAAACGTATATAGTTACTTTTAAATGTTATTCTTGTTTATTTTATTACAAGTAAGTATTTAGTTTAGTACCTACATACCTTTTCAAGAAGTGATACCACAAGTGTGTATACCGTTTGAAACATAGCCAAAAGCATGTAATCCCACCATTTTTCTTTCTTCCTTTCCATAAGAAATGCATCAAAAAATTTGTCATGCATCTTTGATGTTATTGTCATTATTGGTACAATTGATAGCAACTATTGTTATAATATTGGAATAATTAATACAAGAGCATTTTTTAAACAATTATTATTACAATAGTAAGAAAATAGTATTATTCAAAATCAGTATGCCTTGAGGATGATGAAAAGGTCAGCTGTTACTCGTTATGTAAACAAGTCAATATAACTGCTCCGATTTTAATTTTTTCTAACTTTGAACTTAAAAACATATTCTGTTGAAGTGTCATAATTCCGTGTAAGTGTAATATAATAAAAAGTTTTGGTTGCTTTGTGAAAAATTAAAAATGTAAACGCGCGTACCTGACCATCTTGAAATCACCACTAAATTGGTGAATCCGAAAACATTGTTTTAAAATACATACATATATTATAATCACGCCTCTTTCCCGTAGGGGTAGACAGAGACCACTTCTTTCCACTTGCTACGATCCTTACATACTTGTTTCGCTTCGTCCACTTTCATTATTCCTTTCATACATGCTCTTCGGTTTAGGGTACTCTTGACCTGGCCTTTTTTCAAGACGTCACTGATTTGGTCTTGAAATGTCCGCCTAGGTCTACCCCTTCCAACACTCCCATTCACACTCGCCTTATACACTTTTTTCGTCAATCGCTCTTCATTCATTCTCTCAACATGGCCAAACCATCTCAGCATACAATGGCCAAACCGTCTCAATTTTTGTCACTACATCTTCTTTCAGACCACAACGTTTCCGTATCTCACTATTTCTAATCCTGTCACTCAGTTTAACTCCTATCATACTTCTTAACGCTCTCGTCTCAACTGCATTTATTCTGCTTTCATGTTTCTTCTGCCATACCCAACTTTCACTTCCATACATGAGTGTCGGAACCAACACCCCCCTATGCACAGCCAAACGAGCCTTGTTAGACACCTTCCGGCTGCTCATAAAGGAGTGCAAAGCTCCATTCACCATGTTTCCTGCATTCACTCTTCTTTCAATATCACTCTCACACTTTCCATCTCTTGTAAACTTTGAACCCAGATACACAATCTCATTCACCTGTTCAATTTATTCATCTCCAATCATGATATTGCAGTCTGTCACTGCCTCATCTCTTTCAAATACCATCACTTTCGTCTTCCTAACATTCATCTTCATTCCCTTTCTAACAAAAGCTCCACTCATAGCAGTTACCATCTCCTGCAACTCCTCGGCCGAAGACGCAATTAATACTTGGTAATCAGCATAGAGAAGACATTTGACGAGTAACTCATTCATTCTCAACTCACTTTCATTCTCTTTTAAATCTGTCAAGCAATTGTCCATGAATAGATTAAACAGCCACGGTGACGCTACACATCCCTGTCTAACACCTTTTTCGATATTAAACCATTCAGTGTATGCCCCGTTTATCCCTACACAAGTACTAGAATTTCTATAAAGAGATTGTAGTGCTCGTATGAGGATACTGCTTACACCGTACTCGGACAATGCTGACCACAATTCATTCCTCACCACTCTATCATAGGCCTTTTCTAGATCTACGAACACGCAATAGACCTTTTTGTTTTTAGCCAAACATTTTTCGGCTATGAACCGCAAAGAAAAGACCTGATCCGTACATCCCATTCCCTTTCTAAATCCCGCTTGTGCATCCCATACTCTGTCATCTGTTTCATTCACAACCCTTTTAATCAACACTTTCGCATACAATTTACCGACGACGCTGAGAAGGCTTATACCACGGTAATTTATGCAGTCCTGGCGTGACCCTTGTTTTAAAATAAGGTTTTAAAAAAAGAAATACAATTTTTAAACAAAATATGCATAATATTAAAGTAAATCGACTTAAAGTGAACTAAAACTGACCACACAATAGAAATGATCAATATTTTAAAATACCTATTTGCAAATCTCAACACGACTGTCCCTGATTTACAGCTGTTAGCAAAAGCAATCAACCGAAATAATTGCTTACCTGTTGTACTTGTAGATTTATTTATTTATGTTTATTAAGAAGACATACAGTTTGATATAGGTACATTAAAAATAAAATTTAAGTGACATATATTTACCAGTTAAGTCTTTACATAATAATAGCACAAATGATAGCAATAACTACATTAATAAAAAAGGCATACAAATTTTCAGCTTTATGGATCTAAATTTAGATATATATATTTTCGTATACACAATGAAAATGCTAATAAAATATATTTGAAAACAAAAAAAGTGAGAGAATTCTAACAATATCAGATAACTAGCTTCTGCGCGTGACTTCGTCGGCGTGGACTCCGCTCCTATTGGTCTTAGCGTGACGATACATAGCCTATAGCCTTCCTCGATAAATGGGCTATCTAACAGTGAAAGAATTTTTCAAATCGGCCCAGTAGTTCCAGAGATTACCACGTTCAAACAAACAAACAAACAAACAAACAAACAAACAAACAACCAAACAAACAAACTCTTCAGCTTTATATATTATTAGTACTTAAAGATAAAAATTACAATTAAAATATCATCGAGAAATGACATTCATCGTTATAGATTTGAATCTATTTAAGTTTACATTAAACATTTCAATGTCACCAAACACATTTTCATGAGAGTTGCATACACGATAAAGAAAAATATTCTGGGCATATTTCGTTCTAATTACAGGTACAAAAAATTGTAATTTTTTACGAGCTTGTAAACGAGGACATCTCAAACTAATATTACTCAAAATATAAGGGGTATCAACATAACCGGTGAGTATTTTATAAAGCAAATGCTCGTCCCTAATCATTCGACGGTCCTTTAAAGAGATCAGTTTGGATGGCTTCGCGAACAGGTAGTTAGTTTTAAAGCTAATATGTTTGCTAAATTTCTTTTGGACATTCTCAATTCTATCAATTTATACATTACTAGCCGACCCGTGCCCACTTCGTTGGGCGTTATAATCCATTTCACATAAGAAGGGTACGGTGAAATTTGATATGTTCCAATACACTCTCACTATTTTCAGCAAATCAGATAAATATAAATGTTTTAAAATCACCAATTAATTTCTAAGGCAAATAATAATGCTTGATTAGATTGAATTGTTGACACGGCACGTCAGAGGGCGCAGGTTCAAATCCTGCTGGGTCGAAAATTTTGATAATTTTTATCTTTTTCCTTTTATCTTGTCACTCCTGAATAGTGTAGCTTTCTGTTAGCGAAATAATTTTCATGATCGGATCAGTATTTGCGAAGATTACTCCGTATATACAAACAAAGTTATAAACTTTACCTCTTTATAATATTAGTATAGATTGTATATTGGGTTCCACACAGTTGAAGCATATTCGAGAATTGAGCGAACGTAGGCATTGTACAAAGTAAAAAGTGTGGCACTGTTACGAAAATCTTTTCCAATCCTAAGAATAAACCCCAGCATTCGAAACGCCCTACCCAGAATGTAGTTAATATAACAGTTAAAGAAAAGTTTACAGTCAAGGTACACTCCCAGGTCTCTCACCTCAGTAACCCTCTTGATTGGTTCATTGTTAAAACAGTAAGTGTACTCCACTGTATGACGTTTACGCGAAAAAGTAATGACGTAGATCTAAGGATTTAAATCTTTGAATCTAAGTACGAAACCGAGTGTGCAAGCATTACTCAACTATATGAAGAAATGGAGCAACAGCGGAGAAGCTGCTAGAAATGCCTATAATGTACTAGTACTTTTACTATAGCATTCTGGGCAGACTCTCTGGCAGACTTTTAAATGCAGCTCTGAGTGCATGCAGCTTAAGTCAAAAATACTCTGAGTGTTTTTGACTTAAAACGGGCTATATCAATGGCTACAACAAGTCTGCCAGAGAGCAAGGAGGTCGGAGATGATAGTATCATTTCGAAAGTAGCTTCCCGCAAAAAGGCTACAAAAGTTCAGCAAGTCAACTATGCTGTAATAAGCAATGTTGAGGTCATCGATATCTCACCAGTAACTTAGAGTATCATTCGTAACATTGTGAGAGAGGAACTATCTGCTATGTTTAATAATTTGATCACAACTCAATTAAATATAAAACACTGTAAATCTATACATATAATAAAATGGTAGAAAAGTCAAAACTGTACATTGAATATTTTTTTAAAAGAATACTTGGGGTGTGATCTACAATCGATACCGAAGCCAAAAATATAGTTTTTAGAATTTTTGTCTGTTTGTCTGTTTGTCTGTATGTATGTCCGGGATAAACTCAAAAAGTACTGCATGGATTTACTTCAAATTTGGCACGAATATTGTTAAGAAGTCTGGTCAGAACATAGGCTATATATTATCACGCTATCACCTACGGGGAACGAGCAGTGAACGCACGCAGACGACGTCGCGGGCAGCAGCTAGTTATCAAATAAAGGAATTTCATGATTTCATGACATTTTTTAATTCACAATTTGAAGAAATGAAATCAGTTATGACATCGAACCATTTTTGAAGAGATCGATCACTGGTGACGAAAAGTGAATCAGTTACGATAAGAATATACGAAAGAGATCGTGGTCAAAGGGGTCAAAGGTTGGTCAAGCTGCACAGACATCCCGAAACCCGGGTTGACACGAAATGAAGTGATATTTAGTGTATGGTGGGATTGGAAGGGCATCATTCATTATAGCTTTTACCGCCGGGCAAAACCATCAATACGGATTTCTACTGTCAACAGATGATGAGACTTGAGCATGAAATTGAGAATAAGCGACCAGAATTGAGAAGTAGAAAAGCTGTGTTCTTACGTGATGACAACGGCCGAGCACATACATAATTATGTCTTTAACCACTCAAAATAAATTGAGAGAGTTTGACTGGGAAGTCTTAATGTAACTACCGTATAGCTCCAATCATAGAAAATGTACACTTATTGTATTTACTAAATATATTATATATTTGTATTATTTTTATATTTTGTGTTACCCACACATGAGGAAATAGTTACGGAACCTTGATCCCACGAATATGCTGACGTACCAAATTGACGGAATCTTCCCAAGCGAACACCTGGCGTCTACCTGGCGACCACCGTACGAGTTTTCCACACTCGCCGATTTCCCCGTATTAGCCTTTCAATGCCCCACTGTTTTAATTTCTAGCTTTATTAAATGTAATATTATTTTAATCACTCTTTAGTCTCACATCGACTGAAGTAGTCGTTAGTTATAAGATGTAGTTTTAGTATAATTATTGTATTAAAATCGCATTGATACAATATTACGTTAGTTGTAGGATGTAGTTGTAAGATTGTATTAATATCGAATTAATACATAATTAATAATTATGTGGTATTCTTTTCGACCTCCTGACCGCCGCAAACGTAATCTATACTAATATTATAAAGAGGTAAAGTTTATAACTTTGTTTGTATATACGGGGTAATCTTCGCAAATACTGATCCGATCATGAAAATTCTTTCGCTAACAGAAAGCTACACTATTCAGGAGTGACAAGATAAAAGGAAAAAGATAAAAATATATAAAGATTTTAAATCAGCAGGATTTGAACCTGCGCCCTCTGACGTGCCGTGTCAACAATTCAATCTAATCAAGCATTATTATTTGCCTTAGAAATTAATTGGTGATTTTAAAACATTTATATTTATCTGATTTGCTGAAAATAGTGAGAGTGTATTGGAACATATCAAATTTCACCGTACCCTTCTTATGTGAAATGGATTATAACGCCCAACGAAGTGGGCACGGGTCGGCTAGTTAAATTATAAATATAAAATGTTACATATAACAATAAGTAAATAAATGATTTTAAATAATGTAGAGTTCCTTTTTGTCTTCTTAAATATTATTTAATATTATTTTATAGCGAAAAATGTGTTACGCGCAATACTTTTTAAACACAAAATAAAAATAAGAATATTTGTCTCACTATCTTTTGCCAACAAAGTTCTTATAATACTTACATATACAAGTATAATTCCTTTAGATATAATAAATCGTAAAAATTTATAATATCCACTATCATTATATCTAATTCCAATTTCGTATGATTTCTTCGATGACATGTAGTTCATTTTAAATTCTGGTCTAAAAAAATTTAAGCTGTTATATATTTTGCTTAAACATCCATATCCATACTAATATTATAAATGCGAAAGTAACTCTGTCTGTCGCGCAATCACGCCAAAACTACTGAACAGATTTAAATGAAATTTGGTATACAGCTAGTCTAGAGTCTGAGAAAGGACATAGGCTACTTTTTAATGTGAAAAAAGGGTGTAAGGGGTTGAAAGCTTGGAATGAAAATTTGTATGGAATTATGATGTATAATGTTCGTGTTTCGTAACTGTCAAACATTTAATGTTCATCCTGTCGATATGGTTAACTCTACCGTAAAATTAAAGAGCGTATTTAAATAAAGGTTTCGAATCGACAACATATATCCACAATATACGGATAGTGGCGTATTTTAGATTTTAAAAATGTATATTAAAGTCAGTAATGAAAACGAATTGACATAATACATATTGGTTGTCAAATATTTATGCGTGCGTTCAGAAATTTATTTAGTGTAAACTTAGGAAAATATATCAAGCTACTTAAATATACAATAAATAATAAATGTACAAATCAATTAAAATATGCAAAAAAAAACGTGAAATTGATTGGTCTCATTGAAACATTCCAGATTATTCTGTCAATCCAGTCAGTCAATATCTATATACATATATAAAAATCAATGCCACTTTTCGTTTTAATTTTATAACTCAAGAACGGGATCACATATCCAAACCAAATATTTAGGCTTTGTTCGGACTATTTAGTAGATGGTTTATGTGAAGTTTGCACAAAATCGGTCGAGCGGTTCTTTATTTATCACATTTTTTGTAACAAAGGAGGATCATTTTGTTAGTGGGGATTTTGCTGTCAAATTGAAACTTTTTTCAGCGTTGACAGTACAAGCATGTTGTTATGTCATTCATTTCTGTCATTTAATTTTGGACGTACTTCGATTAAAACAAATTAAGACAAAAAACCCAGGGATATAGTAAATCACAAAAATAATTAACGCCCAACGAAGTGGGCACGGACGGCTAGTAGTCAATAAATATATTAACACTTCGTGTATCGTGTGTATATAAGTATACATTATACATATAGAGAATAAACTGTCCTGAACATAACTCTGCTCAAACTGACGAGATATGAGTATAATGACTGGTGTTCTCATAAATCCGTATTTATGAACTTCATGATGTAGGATCCTAGGAAAAACTAAGTTATCTTAGGGGCTATTGGTTTACTATCGTTGGTCAGTAAAGTCGGAGAGTCGGAGTGTTGCCGACAATTTAATACAAGTTAACTGGTAAATACTGAAGAACCGCTCGACCGATTTTGTGCAAACTTCACATAAACCATCTACATACTAAATAGTCCGAACAAAGCCTAAATATTTGGTTTGGATATGTGAGCCCGTTCTTGAGTTATAAAATTAAAACGAAAAGTGGCATTGATTTATATGTATATACTAGCTGACCCGGCGAACTTCGTACCGCCTAACAGTCGATTCCTTAATTTTATACTTATCCTTGCCGTAACCGCTCCACTAACACTTAAACTTTATTGTGTGGTATTAAAGTTCAAATTGACTATTAAGTATTATTACGAAGCTATTGTATGGGAATATAGAAAATTGTTGTTTTTAGACTTTTTCCAGGGAATTTTTAAAATTTTTCTCTCCGTAAGAACCATCCTCGTACTTCAAGGAATATTATAAAAAAAGAATAAGCGAAATCGGTTCAGTCGCTCTCGAGATTTGCGCTTAGCAACACATTCAGCGATTCATTTTTATATATACAGAGATATATAATATATGTATGTATAAATCCTAAATAACAATCCATATATATATATTTAGCATACACGTCATTTTCCAAAGTTAGTTATATATCAACTAGCTGAACCCGCGACACTTCGTTCGCGTGAGAGATTCAATCTGAATAGTCATTATTTTTTTAACGGGTTGGTCTTGACCCGTGCGAATATAATTATATGGGATAAAAATTATATGTTGCCATATGAGCTCCTTTATCGTAATATAGCTGTTTCAGAGACAGACGTACAGACATATAGGACAAAACATTTAAAAAAGTTTTTATAAAAAATAATTGTTTTTTTCCCGCTTAAATGCAGATTTCATGTGGGCATGACGAAAGATTTTGAAAACCTCTTCCGTAATGTGGGTACACATTTACTATTTACGAAAATACCTATATTTCGGTAATAAACTTAAGTTTAAGGAAGATTAAAACTATTTTTCTAATATGTTTTCAATGTGCACGTCAAAATGGCAGCAGGTGTCATGTTGTCGGCTCTGACGTCATGTTATGATACACTTCGGACGCGTTCAACCTAAGACCAGCATGAAATTAAAATTATAAATAATGGAGATAGAGTTCCAGGAGCTGCAAGTTTTTTTATTGAAAATTTCCTCCTCTTTCAGAATCATTTTTTTAAGTTTCTTTAATATTAATAGTTTATGAAATATTGGCAAAAAACGGAATGCCATTTTTTCATTTTTTAATTGTTTATAACTTGCAATTTTTGATGTGCAAAACACACTTTTAGAACATTTTTCTAGGCGATTCCAAATCCAATGAGCTATTACACATAATTTTAAGAGCAGTATCTCTATTTTCGAACTTTTTCAACTTGTCGACGAGAGTCAGTTGTAGGTGAACGCGCCTGACGTATTATATTCGTGTTATAGCGTGACGTCATGCGCTGCAATTTGTGTTTCAATCAAAATGGCCGATAGCAGTATTTTAATGTTTTATTTTATTGAAAATCACAATAATCTTATTATTTTACATAAAACTAAACCAGTATTTTAATTTTTTTAAATATGAGAGTTCCCCTGAAATCATTAAATTGACGATTTTTTGATACTGTCTTCATGCCCCAGACAGAGACAAAAAAAAAATTAAAATCGGTTGTTTGTGTTTTAGTATCATGTGAATAACTATATGCACTTGAAAAAAAAAACAGTTATTTTGATATCACAGACAGACAATTCAATTTTATATACATGTATACATATAAATATAATTTTTGCGTATCATAATATAAAGTAAACTAAAGAATTACCTGTAAGCAGTCTTGTAGTACAAATCTTTACCGTTAACTTCCCACATCCATTTTAAAAAGTATTCTTTTCTTTTCCACAACGTGTTAAAAGATAATGCTATAAAATAACATTTATTAAGAAAATCGACGCGGAAGGACTTCTAGACCGTCAACAAAAGAAGCTAACAATTTGAAGTTTAAATTAGCCGTTCGCAGGGTACGACTGCTAATTATTTCAAATGCTACGTGTAAAGCTAAAAATCTCTTATGCTTCTTGTTATTTCAGGAAAAATTAGTAGAGTAATCTCTCTATCTCTATCCCATCCCCATAGAAGAGTTCTTTGCTCTCCAGGTGGACGTTAACAGATTGATACAATGCAATTAAAATAGAATAAAGTTATTTGTTATCACAATAAAACTCAGGCGAGCGCATTCTTCACTTGCGAAATTTTTATAATTATTTTTTTTTTACATAAGTTCACACTTGCCTAAATACTGCTCAATGCCAAGGCTCGTCTTTACACAGTTTACCTTAAAAACAAAGTGATTGTAGAAATAAAAAGAATACAGACCCCAAAAAACCATGAAGATCGAAAAATATATAGAATATGGATGGTCAAGCGTAAGATTCACAGCTATAGAATTACAGTATTCAGTTGAATTTCTGAAGGGACATCTTTTCCAATTTGCGCAGTATGGACACATTTTATAATTTGCATCACAAATTAACTGCCTGAAAAGGAATGACATTTTGAATTATCCGATCCTTGTACAGAGAGTTTTACTCAGAGAGTTCAGTATGTCTAATTTTGAGTATTAAATTGTTCACATGTACGTAAAAAAACATAAAATTTGCAAACATGATGGTAGGTATATAGTTTGAAGTCGATTGTACTGATAGTAAAATATGCATATTTTGATAGAAACAGTTAAATGAAGGAGAAGGGGAAGGTCCTTCTCCTACATGGGGAAGAGGCCTATGCCCAACAGTGGGATATTACAGGCTGAATCGTGATCGTGATCGTGAGTTAAATGAAATGTTAGATTAATGTTGCTAATGTTTTAATCTTTACTAATATTATAAAGAGGTAAAGTTTATAACTTTGTTTGTAGGTATATACGGGGTAATCTTCGCAAATACTGATCCGATCATGAAAATTCTTTCGCTAACAGAAAGCTACACTATTCAGGAGTGACAAGATAAAAGGAAAAAGATAAAAATATATAAAGATTTTAAATCAGCAGGATTTGAACCTGCGCCCTCTGACGTGCCGTGTCAGCAATTCAATCTAATCAAGCATTATTATTTGCCTTAGAAATTAATTGGTGATTTTAAAACATTTATATTTATCTGATTTGCTGAAAATAGTGAGAGTGTATTGGAACATATCAAATTTCACCGTACCCTTCTTATGTGAAATGGATTATAACGCCCAACGAAGTGGGCACGGGTCGGCTAGTTAGGTAAATAAAGTGATATACCTTAAAATGTCTTCACTTTTGTCTAAAAATGACATTACGAATGTAATGATACCGGCAATAGAGGCTACAGCTAGGGCCTTGTTTAAATATCCATAAAATGCAAAGTAGAAAGCCACCTATTTAAAAAAGAATACACTTATTAATTTAAATAATTAAAAAATGAACTAAACCAGCTAATGTTTTTACAAGTCTACTTCTATACTAAATTTGATTTACCTTAAAATTCAAAAATAATAAATTATCTAATTTAATTTGTTTTTGACACGCATCTAATTAATGTGTTAGGTTCAATGTTATTTCAAATGCTTTTACGGTTATATTCTTTATGTTTTTGAGTCTGCGACTACAATGTTTAAACAAATATTACGATACAATTATAAACATTTATTTTAATAATTAAAGAACTAACCGTAGGACCAAAATACTCGTGAATTAAATGCAATGGTTGACTTTTAAATATATTTTCAACTCCAGTCCAACTGTAGTACAATATCTGCAAATAATTTTAAATTATATAGGTACTTGAATAGGTAACGTTTTTGCAAGTATAACGGTGGAGGCTAGTTATTAACGAAAACCCCGTTTATTTCCTGCTAAAGTTTAAACTAGTTCTAAAAATTGTATAGGTGTTTTACAGTTTAAAAACACTATAGATGTAATATGGTGGTGTTTCAATTTTGTAAGGTTTGTATCTACATTCTTTCCTCCACATTAATTTATTTATTTATTTGGTACACCAACGATTGTTACAATGTTACTTACGTCTATATCTATACTAATAAATAAAATTGGATTGTCTGTTTGTAATATTAAAATAAACGCTTTTTACTAAATGCATATTATGGATGTATACACGGATACCAAAATAACATTTTTTACAATTTTTGTCTGTCTGTCTGTTTGTTCCGGCTAATTTCTTAAACGGCTGGACCAATTTTGACGGGACTTTCACTGGCAGATAGCTGATGTAATAATGCGTAACTTAGGCTACTTTTATTTTAGAAATTTTAGAAAGTCGTGTTAGTTACACTATTTATAACTCATGAACGGCTGAACCGATTTGGCTGAAAATTGGTGGGGAGGTAACTTAGAACCAGGAGATGGATATAGGATACTTTTTATCTCAATTGGACCTGGTAGGTGGCGCTGCTATCGGTATGTAACTCCGAAACGACTGAACCATTTTGTATCAAATTTTGTAAGCTTCAGTAATTTGGTCCAACTTGGAACATAGGGTAGTTTTTATCTCAATTGGACCCGGTAGGTGGCGCTGCTATTGTTATGTAAGCAATCAAATTTGGTAGCTGTTTTCCGGGCAGGACAACGTCTGCCGGGTCCGCTAGTCTATAGTATAATAATTTATTTGCGCTATTATGATTGACGTACCTATATGTATACCTTTATATTTCTATATGTATACCATATATATATACCTTTATACATATACTATACTAGAAAAATATACGAAAAATATAAGAAAGAATACGATGAAATATATAAGAAATATATTTCATCATTTGCTAGTTTAACGTAAAATATAGGTATCTTGTTTTGAGATTAACACTTTGAATCAAAACTTTATATACAACTAAGAAGTAGTAAGCGATTACCGTGGCTTATAGACGCCTGCAACACCAGAAGTATCGCAAACGCTTTGGCGACCCTACCCCAATTCCCCTAAGAGCTCTGGTCACTTTACACACCACAGGAACACGACACTGCTTGAAAACAGTGTTATTTATCAGTGTAAGGCCGAGGTACTTCCCCAGTCAGGGCGCTCCAGATTTTTAACAAGATATTTACTGCTGTGTCCTTCCTCAGTAGAAAATACGTATTACGAGGTAATAATATTAGATAACAATAATACAGAGGGAAATGATACCTGTCGAGCATTAGAGCCTCTAGCAGTTTGATTTGGTAGTAAGAAATATGGACCATCATGAAGCGCGTACGCATCCACTATTATATGTCTTTTTAACAAGCTAAAATAGTAATAACAACAATTACCACTTCTACATAGGTACAAGCACGTATAATCAACAATAATTACGGAACCTGCTAAATATTTTTAGTACTAGTTACATAGAACACTTCTAAGGGCGCCTTCAAATTTGCAGCGCTGCTGCCGCGCGACTTTGTAAATGTATGCAAATAACAACGCGCGGTTGCAGCGCGACAGCAGCGCGGCGGCAGCGCGCTTGAATTGTATTTAATGCTTAATAATACTCAGTAAGAAACAACTTCGAGAAGGAAGCTGATAGGAGGATTCGGTTGGGCTGGGCGGCATTTGGCAGGCTTCGTCGAGTCTTCACTTCGAAAATTCCGCAATGCTTGAAGACAAAAGTCTTCGAGCAATGCGTCCTGCCTGTGTTGACATATGGAGCCGAGACGTGGACACTGACGAAGGGACTGGTCCACAAGTTTAAAGTCGCTCAACGTGCTATGGAACGGGCTATGCTTGGGGTTTCTCTCAAGGACAGAATAAGAAATGAAACTATCCGTGAGAGAACGAAAGTAACCGACATAGCCCACAGAATCAGCAAGTTGAAGTGGCAGTGGGCTGGTCATCTGTGTCGCAGGACCGATGGCCGTTGGAGCAGACGTGTCCTGGAGTGGAGACCGCGTATTGGCAAACGCAGTGTAGGACGCCCTCTGGCCCGCTGGACCGACGATCTACGTAAGATTGCTGGTGTAGGCTGGATGGGGATTGCGGAAAACCGGGATGTCTGGCGCGAGCTTGGGGAGGCCTATGTCCAGCAGTGGACTGCAACAGGCTGATATGATGATGATGATGATGATGATGATACTCAGTCGAAATTGTATTGTTTTTTTTTTTTTACAAAAAGTTTATACACGTATAACTGTGTAATACAGATAGTTCTATACTATCGTACAATTTATATCAAACCAATAAGGGGGGCGTTCAAGTATTACGTAACGCAAATTTTGAAGATTTTTGACCCCCCCCCCCGTTATTTTTTATACTTTATTGTACACCACAAGTACATTTTAAACATTAAACATATTTAAAGAAACATTATTTCACGAAGATCCACTTTTATTTTAGCATTTTTAATGCCCTCAGTAAAAAATTCAAGTTGTACGTATTCAACGTTCCTTCAACGTAGTAACGTTGAAACGTAGAAAAAAAATTAATGATAATCTTACCGATTTATGCCATAATGATTGGCGTGGTCTCCAAAAGGGAGGTGCAAAAGTATCTTATAAACTATAAGACTTCTTTCGAAATACGAGTAGTCGTTAGCTGTTACATAATTTTTTCTATAATTAAAAAAAATATTAACATTTCATTAAATTATTATTATTTTTAATATTTAAGTTATGTTAGATGAAGTTCCTCTTAAAACTAAACAAACTATAACACACCGTACTATTTTAATCCATTCTCTTTCATTTTCATTTTTAAAAAAGTTGAATATCTTTGTAAATTTTGTTACTTTCGGACTAATAGAATTTAGATGACTATCAACAAAATATCTTTTAACGCCAAATGTTTCTCCATATTCGGTTAGCACTTTATTGGGAGCATGAATTTTTATGAAAGACAGTTTTTTATGAGCTGGCATCTAAAATGTAATAAATACTTATTTATAATTCTTATAATTAGAGTAAAAATACATTCCGAGAATAAAAAAAAATTAAAATGATAAACTTTACTACTTATCCTGTTCGTATTTTAAACAACCAATATTAAAAAAGGTACCAAGCCGGATTCCACTTCAACTTCTAGACCCGTTTTAATAATATTTGATAAAAAAGCCATTTTTAAATCATCCATACTTGAAGAGGGGTTATCTTCTACAACGAGGACGATATCAATGCGTTTCAAATTGTCTCTGAACATTCCTGTATTTGCTGTTGGCTGTGGTTCAATCTTTAAGAAATATACACTAAATTGTATTATAAAAAGTCTCTTTAATTGTTATAATACGTTTTATTTTGAGTTATGTCTTTTATACAATTTAGCTTAAAGAAAGTTATACCGCTTGTTCTTCTTCTTGGTTTTCAAGTCCCTCTTTCATTATTTTAACTCCAACTTCGCTTGCTTTGTTTTGATCGCTTGAATCTTCATTGACCACTTTCATTTTATGTATACTATCATCTTCATTTATAAACTAAAATAATTTCACTCTATTTAAATCTTTTATTAGTACGAATCAATTCACGATTTCATAAAAACACAAAATATACCTGGAATTTCTTACTCAGCAACTCTTCTCGAAAAGTTTTAAATCTATTGCACTTTATTTCATCCATTGTTTTTTGGAACAAATATTATTATTATACAAATATCATTAATATAGTTGTACTCGGTTTATAAAAAACGCGTCTTATAAATCGCAAAGATACAATTGACAGTAAATAAAAATACTTTGAATAACACTGACATATCGCAGACAGAAGCTACCTTTTTAATTAGATTTATATCACGCTTCAGCCTGTAATATCCCGTTAAGAAGTCGGTCTCGGTTGCTATCATGTACACCTGATAGCGATTGACGCGCGTGGTGGATTAAGCTTTGATCCTTCTCCCACATGGGAAAAGATGATTCTGAAGATGAACATCGATAGGTATACTTAGTTGCTAAGGTCATTTTTTTTGGAGGACACCATAATTGATTACCTACTAAAGCTAAAAACAAAGCTTATTTAAATTCCAAAAACCTAGCTAATTTATATTCTTTTAGTAGTTTTAAAAACTACTAAAATAATTTAAATGAGCTTGGTAGTTTTGAAAACTACTAAAAGAATTTAAATGAGCTTGGTCACGATCAGAACTCATATTACTGTCACATTTTATAGTAGAGGAGACGTGAAAGAGCGACCTTCACCGATCTGTTAACTCGATGAGACTCAAATATAATTTACTAGCTGACCCCGCAAACGTTGTTTTGCCATATAATGTTTTTAACCCCCGCAACCCCTTCTTGTGGGTGGAATTTCGTAAAATCCGTTCTTAGCTGACCTCTACTCGGCGAAAGGAATATTCCTAACAAATTTCAAGTCTCTACGCCTTATGGTTCCAGAGATATCGTGATGAGTCAATAGGTGGAAATCTCTTTTATATATATAGACTAGCTGACCCCGCAAACGTTGTTTTGCCATGTATGTTATTAACCCCCGTAACCCCCTCTTGTGGATAGAATTTCTTAAAATCCGTTCTTAGCTGACCTCTACTCGGCGAAAGGAATATTCCTACCAAATTTCAAGTCTCTAGGCCTTATCGTTCCAGAGATATCGTGATGAGTTAATGGGTGGAAATCTCTTTTATATATATAGAGATAAAGAAATCTGCCTCTGATAACTTGCCTATCGAAAAGTTTTCATAGCTATTTTTTTTATTTATTTTTTATTTTTTGCGGGCAAACCTATATGATTGGTGGTTGGTTATGTAATTACAATATTTTACATATGATATCAATTTCGATTGGTTAACAGATCGATGTAGTTACCTATATAATTATATCTATCTGTTCAGTTGTTCACATCCACATGCCAGGTAGCCATGAACAGAAATAAGTAGGCAAGCCTACCTAGGCATATTCTGTGTGTTAAAAACTATCAATTGAGATTAAACTCATTCGGTTATCATATGAGTGAAGGCGATGAAAAAAATATATTAAAATTAATTAATTAATATTAAAATTAATTAATTATATGCTGAGATGGTGTCGAGAGAATGAGTGAAGAACGATTGACGAAAAAAGTGTATAAGGCGAGTGTGAATGGAAGTGTTGGAAGGGGTAGACCTAGGCGGACTTTTCGAGATCAAATTAGGGACGTCCTGAAAAAAGGCCAGGTCAAGAGTACCCTAAACCGAAGAGCATGTATGAAAGGAATAATGAAAGTGGACGAAGTGAAACGAGTATGTAAGGATCGTAGCAAGTGGAAAGAAGTGGTCTCTGCCTACCCCTACGGGAAAGAGGCGTGATTTATATGTATGTAAAATTAATTAAATTAAAAATAGCTATGAACACTTTTCGATAGGCAAGTTATCATAGGTATATTTCTTTATAAATTATATTTGATAAAAAATATGTCTCATCGAGTTATCAGATCGGTGAAGGTCGCTCTTCCACGTCTCTTAGACCATTACCTACCTTTAGTAAGAGCTACGCCGTCATAACGAGGGCTCAATCCCTAATGTAGAATTATTTACCCTGGCAGGGTCGCCATGTAGGGAAGTTGTTATGTAATTAAACACATCTTACTTGTTCCAAGGATGATTTATTACTGCTCTCTATAATAATGATTACAGTTATTTATAAAAGATACGTAGCGTAGGATTATAACTACTACACTTCACCTAAGTATCTATACATATACGATATACAGGATGTCCCAAAATTCAACGATAAGCCGACACGGGAAGATAGACCTACCCATGACTACTTGGGAAAACAAAAGAAAAAAAATATATCTCATTTTTTTTTAAGTTACAAGAAAAAAACGAAATTCTTCAAAAATTTAGACCTCTTTAGATCATTTTCACTACCATGACCACAAATTTTTAAATATTTCTGTTTTTTTCTTTTTATAGGCAACCTGAATAGCATTGCTATTTACCACAATCCTTAAAAATTCCAGAAAGCCTCTAGTTTTTTCATAAAAATTTGTCAAAGTTATTGTTTTCCCTAATTTTTTTTAAGATTTTTACTTTTAGTCAACTTTAACTCATCGTGGTGTAAAAAAAAATTATGAACACTACTATGGCAAGTTTTTTCAAAAGTTGGCGCAACTAAACAAAATTCCAAAATGGTATAATACGCTAGGAAAACTAACCATAAAAAAATAATGTGCGTACTAATTCAAAACAAGAACCAAATTAAAAAAATTGTAGTTTACAATAATCACTTTTAATACGTGCCCAAAACGGGTTCTAGTTACAATTTCGTGAAATTTGAATGGGGTAGAGAGAAAGGTAGAGATTTATTCCAAGAGACAGATGAATTTTTTTTATTGAATAACAACAAGGAAGGTAGAAAAACTGTTAATATTCTCAGTAACTCAGTTCAGTTTCCTCTGCTCATTTGTTTACTGTACACCCTTCCGTCTTAAGCTGACATGGCACTTGTACGTACACAACCACTTTTGGCTTGGATTTTTGGACTGGAGTCGATCTGCAAACTTAACTGGCCTGATATTATTTTGGACTACGATTTTGTGTATTATGATTTGGAGTTCTGGCGCATTGGACTGTTTAGCATTTATTATGCCACAATCATACGCACCACAGGATTACGCTAATATGCACCTCATCTACGGAGAATGCCGATGCAATGCTAACGCTGCTAACATACTGTATTGAGAAAGGTATCCGAATGATCAAAGATATCCTGATTATCGAGTGTTTATTAATGTACATCAAGAGTTTTCGGAAAGTCGTATGCCATCTAGTAGGCGAAACGTTGGAAGACTTAGATTAGATCGTGATGAAGAAGTTATTAATGAGATAAAAAATGATTCAACTACTTCGGCACGTGCCATAAAAAAGAGAGAATATACTGAGAATATTAACAGCGTCTCTACCTTCCTTGTTGTTATTCAATAAAAAAAAATTCATCTGTCTCTTGGAATAACTCTCTACCTTTCTCTCTACCCCATTCAAATTCCACGAAATTGTAACTAGAACCCGTTTTGGGCACGTACTAAAAGTGATTATTGTAAACTACAATTTATTTAATTTGGTTCTTGTTTTGAATTAGTACGCATATTATTTTTTTATGGTTAGTTTTCCTAGCGTATTATAACAGTGCAACCCCGAAAGGGGGTGAAACTAGATCAAAAATTATCGACAAAAAACAGAAAAAAATTAAAAATATATATATTTTATTTTTTATTGACGAATTAAGATTTTATATGTATTACGTAGACTCTATGTACAAAAAATGATGATTTTGTGCGTGTTTTTTGGGATACAGGCGTGAATTTTATTTTATTTGAATGGAAATATGGTAAGAAATAATAATAAATCATAAAATTTCCTGGTATTTGGGGCATAATTCTGAGAAAATTAGAGATCATTGAAAAAAACAGTCATAAAAATTGATTTTTTTCACAAGAAGCATAGTTAAAGTCATAATGCCACTTTTTGCGAGCTTATTGTTACTTTATCCTTACCGCCAAGTACGTAGTGTAATATTTTATTTTATTTTAAAGTAATCGACCCACTACTTTGGAAGAAATCATCATTTTTTGTACATAGAGTTTACGTAAGATATAAAAATCTTAATTGGTCAATAAAAAATAAAATAATTAAAAAATAAATTTTTTTCTATGTTTTTTTGTCCATAATTTATGGTCTAGTTTCACCCCCTTTCGGGGTTGCATTTTATCACGGGACACCCTGTATATACAGGTGTCAAAAAACATATAAATATTTTTTTTAATGTTTTATTTTTTATTGACGAATTAAGATTTTTATATCTTACGTAGACTATATGTCCAAAAAATGATGATTTCTTCAAAAGTAGTGGGTTGATTACTTTAAAATAAAATAAAATATTACGCCACGTACTTGGCGGTAAGGATATAAAATAATTTTTAACAAAAAAAAAACCGACTTCAAACAGGAAACTAAAAAGTAACAAATAAATTTACTTAGCACAAAGTAATTCTTATTTTGATTTAGTTAATCACAAAATTATAAAATAAATATTTTATAATTTTGAAGTCGGTGCCTTCAGTAATACCACAGATAATTATTCAACGAATTTGTGAACTTTATGCCGTGCGCGGTCTCCGAATCACTACATAGTATAAAACAAAGTCGCTTTCTCTGTCCCTATGTCCCTTTGTACGCTTAAATATTTAAAACTACGCAACGGATTTTGATGCGGTTTTTTTAATAGCTAGAGTGATTCTTGAGGAAGGTTTATGTATAATTTAGTATAGTTAAAAAGTCCGCGAAAGCATATCTCTATTCTCTATCGCTTACGGTTGACTTACAATAACCACTTTTATGTTCAAATTTTTAATTATTAAAATCATTACGTTATTTTCAAAGCTATTTTCATTAGTTCAGTATTAATCCTTATCCAAACGAATATATTAGTCAGCTTAAGCATTTAATGCAGATTAAAATTGCCCTTTACACTATATCAATCAGATGCATAGTTTTTGAGATATCTTCGTAAAAACTAATTAGCGGCGAAACATCGCAAATGTTCAGCCTCTTCCGCTGACCGCATCGCTGAAGCCCGGTTTGTATAGCATGACCGCCTACTCAGTACTCATGATACAAGATACAACATCATGATACAACCGGGCGATGTAGTGCGTACAGTATTTATTATCAGCATTGCACCCGTGCGAAGCCGGAGCGGGTTGCTAGTACTATTATAAGAAGATAATTAATTACTACAGGATAGATATTCCGTAATAATTACCTGCCCATATTAGCTTGAGGGGTGAGAAAAATTGATAATACCTATACCTAGTTATTGTTTTACTTGGCACCGACTTCAAAATTATAAAATATTTATTTTATAATTTCTGATTAACTAAATCAAAATAAGAATTACTTTGTGCTAAGTAAATTTATTTGTTACTTTTTAGTTTCCTGTTTGAAGTCGGTTTTTTTTTGTTAAAAATTATTTTATTTTACAATTTTTAGTGATGTGTAGACCTAATTAGGATGCTTCTCAGCAGTATTAATTAAGCCCAACAAAATAAAACGCTTCAGCCTGTAATATCCTACTCATGGGCATATTATGCCTCTTTTTTCGTGTAGGAGAGCTTAATCCACCACGCTGTGGTTTGGCGGATATATTCCTTACTATAATAAACAATGAATAAACGCTTTACACTCAACGGCCCCCAGTAGGATTTTCTCCTATGTCGGGAGTCCGGAAACATACACAACACACAAACACAAACGCCCAGACCACGAAAAACATCTATAATTATGGCCAATGCAAATGTCCGTCGTAAGCGGGGATCGAACCCGCGAACGCCAGCGCATCAGCCAGTGCTGTGACCGCTGCGCTAACGCGTCGTCATAAGTACTATGAGTAAAGATCGCTATCAGGTGTACATGATAACAACCGGGACTGACAGCCTAGCGTGTTCTCCGGGACCGAACCGAAACCTCCAGACCGAAAATAAATTAATATTTGTATAAACATAAATATCCACTCCGAGCGGGAATCAAACCCGCGACCGTCGGTGTTTAGGCGCCGCCGACACGGCACATGCACCATTATATCAAAGCCGTCGTCAAACAACAAAAAGTAACTGCTGTAAATTATTGAGGAATTCCCTCGACTATTTATGGGCTCCATCATCAGACCTGTAATGACCTTGTGGGTGTTTTGTGGTGCTTTACACACACATGTGGGTGTAAAGTTCTCATCAATAGAAATGAATGAAGCTCAAACAGCAGGTGATTGCTGTAAATAGTTGAAGATTTCCCTCGACTGTCTTTCGACTCCATCATCAGATCGACTCCAAACCTTCATTAAATAGTAGTGCTTTATAGTATTTAAGGAAAAAGTGATAAAACGCACTAGTCGTCACTACAATTTTCGAGGGTTCCCCTCGATTTCTCTGGGATCCCATTATCAGATCCTGGTTTCATTATCATGGTACCTAAGTTGGGATATCTCCTTTCCAACAAAAAAAGAATTATCAAAATCGGTTCATAAACGACGAAGTTATGCCCGAACATACATGAAAAAAAATATATATACGGTCGAATTGAGAAACCTCCTCCTTTTTTGAAGTCGGTTAAAAATAAGAATTAGCTCGTAAAAAAGTGGCATTATGACTTTAACTATGCTTCTTGTGAAAAAAAATCCATTTTTATGACTGTTTTTCTTTTATGTAACTAGGTCGGCAAACAAGCGTACGGCTGACCTGATGGTAAGACCGTAGCCTATAGACGCCTGCAACGCCAGAAGCATCGCAAGCGCGTTGCCGACCCTATCCCCAATCCCCCCCAGGAGCTCTGGTCACCTTACTCACCAACAGGAACACAATACTGCTTGAAAACAGTATTATTTAGCTGTGGTCTTCTGTAAGGTCGAGGTACTACCCCAGTCAGGCTGCTCCATATTTTGAGCAGGAAATTTCCTGCTGTGCCCTACCACCTGGGTTTATCGATTTTGATGATTTTTACTTGAATCGAAAGCTAATAATACTTCTCATGTATGTCTTGTTTAAATTTGATCGAGATTTGATTATTACTTGACAATTGTTTCGTCTTATGAGGTTGTATTACTTATCGATGTAATTGAAGTCGGTTTTTTTTCGTTTGCGAACAAACACAATTATTTACCCTTCTATACATTAGACAATATTATTATGTAAATAAAACTCGATGAAATAAAAGGACTAAAATATTTTTTAAAGAAATTGTATACAGTATATTATTCAGCAAAGCCTTCGCGAATGTAAAATTTATGTTTGATTTTATTTTCCATCCTTATAGTGTCCTGAATATCATTAGCTTTCGGACGAAAGAGGTAATGCATCCATAACGACACGAGTAACAAGGAGCCCTAAAAAGTATTTGAAATGGATATTATTGATACTTTTATTATTAAAATATATTAAAAGAAAATATATTAGAGGTTTACCTCAAAGAACAACATTAATTCTAATCCGAACGATCTTAGAAACCACCATCGTTGAGTAGGTTCATCAAAGTTATTACCTTGATCATTTATCCACTCATCTGAAACATTTCTCAGTTTCTCAACTCTTTTCATATCTCGTTTGAGGATTATTTATTGAAGTAAAACTTCTTTACGCACGCTTGACTTGAGGAGTAAGCTGGTGAATGCGTGACGAGAGTGTTACGAAAAGTGTGATCGGGTGAGGCGAATGGAGCAAGAGAGAGAGAGAGAGAGTGGTGCGAGCACACATTTTCTTTGTCTCTTTCTCTCAAAGCCAGTTACGTTTCGTACATCTAAGACACGGTGCAGGCCTATTGTCCAAAAGTTTTACTTCAGTCGTGTGGTTTAAATCTAAAGCACACTCGTTTTTAGGGTTCCGTACCCAAAGGGTAAAAACGGGACCCTATTACTAAGACTTCGCTGTCCGTCCGTCCGTCCGTCCGTCCGTCTGTCCGTCTGTCACCAGGCTGTATCTCAAGAACGGCGATAGCTAGACAGTTGAAATTTTCACAAATTATGTATTTCTGTTGCCGCTATAACAACAAATACTAAAAACAAAGTAAAATAAATATTTAACGCAACGCGATTTAATTCCAACGCCATCTATCCAGAAACTAACAATAATAGCTTAACATAATAGCTTTCAAATAGCGGCATGGATCGATAGATAGATGGCGTATTTGACTAGTTTATTTTCCATTTTATTTTCTTATTTAGTAACAATAAAATATAGCCTTTAGTTTAGTCAATGGTACGGAACCCTTAGTGCGCGAGTCCGACTCGCACTTGGCCGATTTTTTTTCTTTATTAATACATCTATAACGTGAAGCAAAAACTTTGTACCCTATTTTATGAAAATTGCGCGGACGGAGGAGTATGAAATTTCGCACACAGTTATCTTAGAGAGTGTAGAATGCAAATATTTTTTTTAAATTATGCATAAAAATATGTACATTAAATCAATAAAAAAAAACCTTACACACACTACCATATTGTATTTGACACAAGCATATATACATATACAGGGTGTCCGGTATTGAGTACGACAAAAAAAGGGAAAGTAGATGAAAGGCTGACCTGCAACATATTAAAAAATAACCGTAGTAAAAGTTTCACCGTTTTTAAGATATTAATTTTTTTGTACTTTTTTGGAAAAAAGAAATTTTCTTATCTATTTTTTGTTGCTGTGCGTAGAAAAACTACATATTGTTTTTATTTTTATGTCTAATCTAGCAGCTGTGGACGGCTTGCATTGTTCGACGACGATATTGTCTTAATAGCCCAGTAGCCGGGGTTTTTTTTGCAACGTACGGGACCGGGTATTTCTTTTTTCGCGAACCGCGCATCGTACGACAAAAAATGTAAAAAATCATTATTGTAGATAATAATATTTGCAATCTTTTTTATTTGAAACTTTTTTTTGTTTAACGCATAGGTTGTTAATTATAGCGCTCCAAACTTGTACAAGTTGGAGCGATGGAGCGTTGGAGTTGGAGCGCTCCAAACTTGTACAAGTTTGGCGCGTTTCGCGAGTTCCTTTGAGAATTGTTGTTCGCGAGATATTCGATAAAACGCGTTTTCCAAGATGGCGGCTGATGCAGGTTCGGCACCGCCACGCCAACTTGGATTTACATTCAGGGGACACCCCTGAACATATCCCAAAAAAAACCCGGTCCAGTACGTTGCATTGCAAACATACTTTTTTGGTTGCGTCTACTGGGCTATATAAGCGAAGTCGAAACAGATCCATCAACGTCAGTGAGAATTATTGAAAGACGTACAGGGATACCGAAATCAACAGCCCACGAAGTCTTGCAACGACATGCGTTTCACCCCTATCACGTACCTACAGAAAGTTTAAACTTTGCGACCAAGGGTTTTCCCCGACTGAGTAAGATTTTGACGGGAAATGCTAGACAGGCACCGATCTGATCCAGACTTTTTTATTAAATTCATTTGGAGCGATTAATCCGCATGCAAGCAGGAAGGTTACTTCAATATTCACAATTTCCATAGTTGGCAGACAGTTAATCCGCATGAAATGAGAGAAGGTAATAATAATAATTGTCAAATCTTAGGACCCTTCGAACTGACGCCAACTATTAATTCTGAGAATTATTTAGAGTTTTTGGAGAGACAGTTACCAATTTTATTAGAAGACGTCACGCTGGAGTTGCGGCGTACGTTGTGGTACCAACACGATGGCTGCCCTGCTCACTACGGCCGCCAAGTAAGAACTCATTTAGACGAACGATACCATAGAGTGGCCCCCACGATCGCCCGATCTAAATCCCCTTGATTTTTTAAATGGGGCTGTTTAAACTGTTCAAGAAATTTCAACATTAAATCTTAGAAAATTAAAACGAGAATTTTTAAAAAGGTGCAGTGCCTGTATCAGTGTGGAGTGCCACCAATTTGAGCACTTATTAAATGTTACTGATATATCTTTATATTTCTTATATAAAGAAATTCATACTCCTCCGTCCGCGCAATTTTCATAAAATGGGGTACAAAGTTTTTGCTTCACGTTATAGATGTATTAATAAAGAAAAAAAATCGGCCAAGTGCGAGTCGGACTCGCGCACTAAGGGTTCCGTACCATTGACTAAAATATATATTCACACGGGTGGATACTCTTTTGTTTATTGTTAGTCTGTAGTTAAATCGAAAAATTTAAAGAAAAAGTTCTTTATTTTAATAAGTTTTCGTTTTTTTTTTTAAATTTAAATAATTAATTTTGGTCGAATTTCAACCACTAGACGACAACTTGTTTTTATAATTAGATATGAGTACTAAAATACGGAATTTAAAACAATTATGTTGCACAACTTATAACTAATACAGCAATCTCATTCAGGCAAACTTTGATTAGATAACAATACAAAGTATGGGAAGGAACTTGACATTTAGAAAAAAAAAAATAGAAAAAAAGATACACACACAGAAACACATTCACACATAATACTTATATACGTGCATACATACAATACAAAAACCTAATGTATACATTCTGAATAACTTAATACTATTAGGTAGGGATCCCTAGTACATTTTTTTCACCTGATTAGTATCAAGCTAATTTTCCGGGAGTAGCTTCCTTTTGATGAGACGCCCAACTATTTCCTCTACGAAAACTCTCGATTGTGGTAGCTAACAGAGGTAGCAAGGATAATATATGTCGATTTGATGATTCTCAAAAATTTATTACTAACAGGTTTTTTTTTTGTTAAATCTCAAGATAATTATCTAAATTATTCGAAAAAATATTTGTCCTACAAAATGTATGGTTTGATCAAAGAGTCTCCCTCTTCCAAGATGTATGGATAACGAGTTAATCAAAAATGATTACCAACCAACTGTTTTTTTTTTACTTAGTTAATATTTATATAATTTAACAGTCATGTTGTCCTACAAATCACGTGGTACGTTATCCCGGCGGTCCTACGCTCAAAAGTAGTAGTACAGATAGCATAGCACAGATAGCTTCGTTTCGAGGAGACGCCCAACTATTTCCTCTATGAAAACTTTCGATTGTGGTAGCTAACAGAGGTAACAAGGATAAAATATATAGTATGTCGATTTGATGATTCTCAAAAATTTATTACTAACAGTTTTTTTTTTTTTTTGTTAACTCTCAAGATAATTATCTAAATTTTTCGAAAAGATATTTGTACTACAAAATGTATGGTTTGATCAAAGAGTCCCCCTCTTCCAATATTGTATACATATTGGAAGAGGGGGACTTTTCTCATAAGAGTTTTCGTAGAGGAAATAGTTGGGCGTCTCATCAAAAGGAAGCTACTCCCGGAAAATTTGCTTGATACTAATCAGGTGAAAAAATGTACTAGGGATCCCGGACTATATAATAAAAGAGCGAAACCTATTTTAAAATGGTTTTAATAATGTGATACATACCAAAAGTAATACATTTATCTTTAAAATCCCAGCTTGCGATATATGGTTTTATTGATTTCTCATAAAGTTCAGTATATTCCTTGACTTGCGCAAATTCCTAAACATGTAGATATATTTAGGCTAGACTAGATTATCTTGTGATGATTTTTACTAAGTTATTTGGTAAAGAATTTATTGGAAACATATCCCTAGTTGACGGTATCTATAACTGAGCTGACTGAGGTACCTATGCATAAAAATACATTATATGAATAAAAAAAAAATAACACGCTCAACCATGTATTTGACACACACACACGCATATTATATATACTCTTTTGTTGATTGTCAGTCTGTTGTAAAATTGAAAAATTAAAAAAAGTTCTTTATTTTAATTATTTTTTAATTTAAACTTTTAATGATGGTCGAATTTTGAACACTGGGCGACCACTATATAGTATAGTTCCTAGCTTCCCAAACTGTGCGTCGCGACGCCCCGGGGCGTCGCGGCGTTGCCCCAGGGGCGTCGCGTGTCGATGCGACTGAGTCGAGTGAGCACCGGGCGCAAGAAAGAAAAATTAGTACGAAATATTTTCCCGAAAATCTGGAGCAATATGACTGGGTCAGAAACCCTTTCCACACCATCGATACTTTCAACAGATGAAGAAGAACAACTAATATAATTGTCCTGTGATTCCAGCCTAAAGCTTCAACACAACAAGAACAAACTTTTTGAATTTCGGAGCTCAGTTTCTCAACAATATCGTGTCATCGGCACTGCTGCATTAAAGGTTTTAGAACCATTTGCGACTTCGAGCTTGTGCGAAACGGGCTTTTCTGCAGTTGCAGTAAAGAACAAGTATAGGTCAAACATAGACTTACAAAAATAAATGAGTGTGGCGATTTCCAAACTGGAGCCCTGGTTTCATAAGCTATGTTCAGAAAAGCAAGCACAACCCTCACATTAACCAGCCAGTTACATAAATATCTCTTTTTATTTTTGTGCTTGTTTCGATTTTGTTTCTTATTTTGTACTAAAAATTATAAATGTTCAAATAGTGTTTTTCTGATAACCTGTTACAAGGCTAGTATTCATACTAAAATTGGTAAGTATTTTTGGGGGCTGGGGCGTCGCAAAAAAATAGCTAAGTCCCAAGGGCGTCACAGTGCGAATAAGTTTGGGAAGCCCTGGTATAGTTTAAATAATATGTGTAGAAATAAGTAGTCAATAAAACATAGATATGCTCAATAAAATTAAATGAAAGTGGTCTACCATGAGATAATGACCCCGTTGTATTAGAAGACATATTTGTATAAATTATATAAACATATATTGGGTCGACCATGAAAGGCCATGCTCCTTCGAAGGTCAACTATAAAAAAATCATAGTTATTGTCATGTGATGACAAATTCCTTCTACTCACACTAAGCTACATCAAAACCAAGAACACAGACGCGGCGGCAAGTCGCTGGGTTCGCTATTTTGTTAATGGGGTCCCTCGGGACCCTCGTTTCGCAGACTTCGGTCGTCGACGTTAAAATCGTAATTCGCGCGCACAGAAAAAGGCTAGTTTTTACGTAAATAACATATTATTTTCTTATTTTTTTACTGTTAATTGTCATATAAGGATTTATTATGGGTACTAAAGAAAAACATATAATTTTGCTTCGATTTTAGTTAAAATATACCGATATTTTAGGTAGTGTTCCTTACGAAGGCCAGTGGTTCCTTATAAGGCCAATTAAAAATTTGACGATTGGCCTTGCTAGGGTACATGGGCCTTACCTACTGCACAAAAACAAAACAGCAAAAGTTTAAAAATAGAGATGAAGAAAAGTGCAGAAGGTGAAGAAAAGGAAAGGTACTGTCACGCATGTGGAGAGTGTAGAATCGAAAATATGAGGTTAGGTACATTTTGGCCTTACAAAGAACGGACCCATAAGAAGGCCATTTTAGGTTAAAAAAAAGTTTTTAATTTCATTATCAAATACGTTGGCAAGTTATTTGATGTCAATATAATACTCATTACTACTATTTTTTAATGATTTCCATTAATATATTCTTAGTTATACGATGGTGTTCAAGTAATGTTCGTTGAGTTTTTTATAAATGATAAAAATATATTGAGCATTTAATGTTTCGCTTAAATGAAAGAGCTTATTATGTAGTTTTAGTAAAAGCAGATATATTAATTGCTACAACTCTATTTTTAAGTTGAACGACTAATGTATAATATTGGCCTTGTTTGGAGCTGTGTTCCTTGCAAGGCCATTTGGAAGAGCTTTCCAAAACTTACGTTTAATAAATAGTGATTAAAGCTAGGTTAAAAAAAAGCGATTTATGTGGTACACAACAAAACAAAGTATTACTTGATAATTTGTTTAGTTCATTTATCCAGTTAATAAACGAATAAAAAATGTTTACTCGTTAGACTGGCCTTCCATGGTCGACTATACACCACCATATTTCCTTTTGGGATTGTCTGTTTCTTGACAAACATACAGAAGATCACAGCTAAATAATACTGCTCTTGAGTAGTGTTGCGTTCTTGTGGTAGGTACCTAAGTAAAGAGGTCAGAGTTCTTGCGGAGAGTCGGGGGTAGTAGTAACCACTTACTATCAGGTGTACCGTACGATTGTCTGCCGATTCACGATTCATCCTGTAACTGATGGCTTATTGCCTCTATGACCATAGAGGAGAAGGATTGAAGCTTAATCCAGCTCGCTCCTCCACTGCGGGTTGGCGGTAACATTTCCTACTATGAGTAACAACTGGGACCGACGGCCCGAGCGGGAATCGAGCCCGCAAAGCGTCAGTGTGTGGCCGTTGATAGATAGACATTTGTCACCCGCACCACTACACTGGAGTGGTTGTTGTTTGTCTGACGATCTAGTGGTAAAAATCATGCCCCAAGTTCTTTCTATCAAAGTGAAAACAAAAATATACCTATAATATACCTCGCTAGCTTCAGCCTGTAATATCCCACTGCTGGGCATAGGCCTCTTTCCCCGTGTAGGAGAAAGATCAGAGCTTAATCCACCACGATTACTATGAGTAACCATTACTATGAGTAACGATCGCTATCAGATGTACATGATAACAACCGGGACCGACGGCTTAACGTACTCTAAGAGGCACGGTGGGAAGACCCACAAGGACTGCACAAACACTCAGACCACGGCAAACATCTGTATGGCCAATACAAATGTTTGTCATGTGTGGGGATCGAACTCGCAACCGCAAGCGCAAATGCTACAAACCAGTGCTGTGACCGTTGCGCCAACGCGGCGTCTATAAATATACCTATCTGTAACGAATACAATAACATATCAGTAATGAGATTGACGATGACTACCGTAAGTAAGAGTACCTATTAGCCTATACACTTTATATGTCAATTTAAACGCCTAACAAAACCATCTTTATAATAAAAATACTAACGTGAATTTGTATAAAACCGGCGCGCCATTCCCCGAATGGCCATACACCATAAGTCAAACTATTACGCAACAATCTTGATTGAAATATAATCATAGCAACCTGAAATAAACATTTTCGTAAATTAGCTATTTAGTTGTATGAAACATGAGATGAACTTCGTATAAATATTGAAGCAGTTGATTATTTAGATTTTTTTTAAATGTAAGTAAATCGGCAAAAGAGCGTACGGCTCACCTGTTGGTAAGCAAATACCGTAGTCTATAGAAATCTGCAACACCAGAAGCATCGCAAGCGCGTTGCCGACCCTATCCCCAATTCCCCCCAGGAGCTTTGGTCACCTTACTTACCAACAGGAACACAACACTGCTTCAAAGCAGTATTATTTAGCTGTGGTCTTCTGTAAGGTCGAGGTACTACCCCAGTCGGGCTGCTCCATTTTTTGAGCAGGAAATTTCATCCTGTTAAACTTAGTTGCCCTACCTCAGTTAAAATTAGTTTAGTTATGTTAATTACATTAAAGAGAGGAATAACATGAGCTGTGGCGAAGATTAATCTATGCCATATGCCAGGCCCAGACACATTCAATAGTAAGGGCCGTCGGTGCCCTAAAAGCAACTTTCGTGCTTTATGCCTGAAAAAAAAATGTTTTTCTGTATTTATTTATTTATTTTACACTTTATTGTACACCAAACAAGAAACAAAATAAATAAGCAACATTAACAGCGATTATTAAAAAAAATGTACAAAAGGCGGCCTTATTGCTTGAAAGCAATCTCTTCCAGGCAACCTTAGGGTAAAGGAGATGATACATTGAAGGTGTAGGTGCACAGTTTATACTTTTTTATTATATTCAATAAATAGACATACATACATATATAGATAAATTATTTACATATATCTACATACATACACACATACATACACATATACATAAACCTACATTAGTTCATACAACATAAATGAGAAGTTTTTACCTAAATTAATAATGACAAAATAACAAAATCATAAGACCGGGAGCCTAAAGCTCATTAGCTTAATAATTATTAAGTCCCATTCATTTTAAGAAAGTGTTGTTTAACGGATTTCTTAAAAATAGCAAAGGATTGACAACATCTAATTTTCAAGGGCAACGAATTCCAAAGTCGAGCAGCTTGTACGGTGAAGGATTTGGTGTAGAAAGTAGAGGAATGAGAAGGAATTTCAAGAAGTAGATTGTCACTAGACCGTAAACTACGTTCATGTAAATCATTTAGATATTTAAACCGCTCTCTTAGGTAAGATGGAGTTGCCGGATTAAACAAGATGCAGTACAATAGCCTAAGAATGTGAGTATTCCTGCGAAGGCGAATTGGGAGCCACTTGAGTTTTTTGCGAAAATCGGAAATGTGATCATATTTGCGGAGACCAAATATGAATCGGATACATAAATTTTGAATGCGCTCAAGCTTATTCAATTGCTCCTCGGTTATGTCAAGATAGCAAGTGTCAGCATAGTCATAGATAGGTAAGAGAAGACTATGTGCTAGCGCAATTTTGGTGGACGTAGGAAGGAAATTTTGTAGCAAGCGAAGGGATCCCACAGCAGAAAAAAATTTTCGACTTATTTCACAAATCTGTGGACACCAAGAAAGGTTTTGATGATTGATGGTTCTGTATTGATTTTCTTATCATTTAATCAATCTTCCCTAGCTGATATGACTGTAAAATTCTGAGTTTGTACTTGGATAGCCTAGGTACGATTGGTCGCAAATAAATTACAACTTAATAGAGTGGGTTCAGACTGGCAACACAGAATAATGTAATTTCACAAGAAGCTGGGTGAAACTTTCCAAGCTCAAAAGAAATCGAATGTTAGTGACAAGGTATGTCACAGACAAAGTGTGGTACTTTTAATTTTGATTAGATTCTGAACAAAATATATCTACATTTGCAGTTTGGTAGATTGATTATTTGTTGCATTATCGATAGACAGATCGTTGGCTCTGTTGGTAGTGGTACTGCTTTTTACTCTAGGCTTATGAGTTCGCTCCCCACCAGAGGTCTGTTTTATATATCTTCTAAATAGGCAAGTTAACCTACTTCAGGACGAGGGTGACTATGTGTGTATGTTGAATCTATACTAATATATAAAGCTGAAGAGTTTGTTTGTTTGGTTGTTTGTTTGTTTGTTTGTTTGGAAGGATATAGGCTATGTGTCATCACGCTAAGACCAAGAGAAGCGGAGTCCACGCCGACGAAGTCGCGCGCTGAAGCTAGTATAATATAAAGGTAGATACAAACTACAGGCATAAGCTAAGCAACGTGTGCATAATACCACTTACAAGTTATATATACAATTACGTAAATAAAATACGTGATAAATATTTAAATTGAATCATCAACTAAAGATCAGACTTGCTCCTAAACGTGCTGCGTAACCTTATTGTGTTTTTGAAGTGAAACTTCTTTAGGCGCATGAGGGGTAAAATTTGAGCGATTAGTAACGCGGCAGCGTCATGACGACCTACTTGGATGGGTGAGCACCTTTTGTTTTTTTCTTCAACTAAGTAAGTAGTTTTGTTTTTGTATTTTAAATTCGTTTTTTTAATTAGTTTGCCAAAGAAGTTTCACTTCTGACATGTGTACTTTGTACACACGCAATTTTTTGTTTTATACTGTTACGAGTACACAAATTAAAGGAGCTTGCGCCATCTAGCGGGGAGCGGAGGAACCACGTTGTGTGCTGTACAAACCACTTTGTTACAAAGACAACGTGAAACATCCACTCAATACTAGATGGCGCTAGAGGACTTATATGTGGTTGAAGACCATTTCGTTATTTCATCATTTAAAAAAAAGTAAGTAAGGTAGGTGAATGAAAGTAGTATTATTTAATTTATTAGTGTTAAGTAGAGTAATTTTTGAAATTATTTTAAATTGTCTGGAGGCTTTTTTTTATTTATACCTAAACTTGAAGGTTTGATTTACTTTTTGTCTTTGTCAAGATTTAACAAAATAAAACGAAGAATAAACAAAAAAGATATGACGGTCAAATCACTAATTTTCGGCACTTTTTTCGAAAAATGAAAAAAATCTCATAAAAAAATCCGTAACACTTTGCATATAGGTAAGTTAGTCTAAATAGGTTCCAAATGACCCCCCCTACCCAACATACCTCTATGGCTAACCATTCCCCTAACACTCTTTATATATATCAATCTGATATAGATATATATATCAACATGATATAAGTATGTTTAAGCAGTTTAAGTTTGTTACTCAAAAGTAGTACCTTATTTCCCAAATATTTATTAGTAGTATAATCAATGGAGTCAAGGGAAATGCACATGAAAATAGAGTCAGTGCGAACTGGATCGCTGAAATAAAGGTTGCTTAATATTAGTTGCTTAAATCTATAGTTAACAAATTATTTTCCTCAATAAGAATTTATACCTACGTTAGGAACGACGGACAAAAATCATATTGAAACTTTTGAAATATATAATACAAAAAACCACGACATAACGACATTTTTTTTTATCAATTTTAGAGCCCAATTAAACGTTTAAGATAATTGCATTATTATCAGTGTTAAAACACAAAAATACTCGCTACTTCTGACGGTTTCATCTGTTCAGTTTCCTATCCTGTGGGAATATCAGGATAAAGAGTAACATGTGTGTTATGTTGGATCTCCTGCTAACTGCGTACCAAGTTTCTTTACAATTAGGTAGTTCAGTTTTGAGTAAAAGAGAAATAAACCTCCATTATCACTAACTTTTGCATTTATAATTATAGTAAAATATCGCATGAAATTTTTAATGCTACAAAAATAAATGATAAAATATACCTATAGTACAGTAACTATTGTGTATACACGTTTCGGTAACATTTGGAAGTTTGTACTCTCTCTCCCAACAAGGCGTATTGACGTCTAACACACGAACTTGGTTATAATCTGTCGTTTGACTGTAAGATATAAGTAAAATAGTAATTTTATTAAATGTCCTCATGTAATCATGTTCATACTTAGGTCACGGTATCCATGCGATGAACATTCTGAAAGAAATCTTGTGTAGGATGTATATTTATATCTATATTTATAAAAGAATCCAGTCTTGAAATAGTCCCCTAAATATTCTACTTAAATTAAGTTTTAGACTGTAAGTAAGTATAAAGTGAGTTTGTTTTTTCGACATTTAAAGTGTTATTATATATTTTGAAGCTGCCTTTTTCCAATCATTAGCATATTATTATGCGCTTTAAGCTTATATATATATTTAGTTTTAAATAAATTTATTTGCGTGCATACAGATAATAAACTAACAATTGTTCACGATCGTACATGGAATTGTAAAAATTTTGCAAGAATAATAGGTAGGTACTTATTACGAATAATTTCTACGTACTACTTTAGCAGCTGATATCTGAGAATTGACAATCGGTCTCAGCTAGCGGGTATGTACCTATAGGTACGTTCACTATACACACTAATACTACCATTGTATATAATTATGTTGTGTGTAGAGCCTGGGATTTTATTCCGTACGTCAAACCCTCTATAGGCCGAGGTACAACTTTTAAGGTACAGCTGATTACTTTAGAACAAACGTCCATTCTGAGATTATCGCTTCAGCCTGTAATATCCCACTGCTGGGCATAGGCCTCTTTCACCATGTAGGAGACATCTGAGATTGATCGTAGACATCTAATTTTACAACCGGGTATAAATACGCCCGTTATTCAAAAGTCCAAGCAAAATTTGGTATTTCACACCAGAAAAATTGGTATTGTAGTGACTTAACTTTAACTGAGGTAGGGCACAGCAGGAAATTTCCTGCTCAAAATATGGAGCAGCCCGGCTGGGGTAGTACCTCGACCTTACAGAAGATCACAGCTAACTAATACTGTTTTCAAGCAGTACCTATTGTGTTCCTGTTGGCGAGTAAGGTGACCAGAGCTCCTGGGGGGTATTTGGGAATAGGGTCGGCAACGCGCTTGCGATGCTTCTGGTGTTGCAGGCGTCTATAGGCTACGGTCTTACCATCAGGTGAGCCGTACGCTTGTTTGCCAACCTAATTACGTAAAAAAAAAAAAAAACTTAAATGTAGTAAGAAATAATGTAAGGTTACCTATTTATTATGAGTAGGTAGCTATCATAAGAAAATAAGAAATAACTGAAGTCTTTTTGTGTCCAAAATTGTTGCATGTCTTAAACCAACCATTGACTAGCTTACACTACTAATATATACTTTATACTATTATGTAAGTATACTTATAAATGTTCTGTTTAGGTTCAAACATGTAACTATAAATAAATCATTAATAAAAGTATAATCACGACTTACTTATAAAAGAATGTTGGAATTTTAAAAACAATTTGTTCGACAACGACAATGACTGCTAAAGTTACACAAATATCATCTAGAGATGTTCCAAGGCCGTTGTTTAACATTGCAAAACCTCCTAAGCTGTACCAATTACGCATATCTAGGATGTGAGTAAAGAAAAATTCCTAAAATTCAATATCAATAAAATAATCACTGTATATCAGTGTCAACGTGCTTTTATAAACACTAGAGGAAATAAAAAACGTGACAATTTATGGTTACATATAATTTTTTTAAATCAATAAACATCAATTCACTTTAATTGGGGCTTTATGATAAATTATTTTTTTTTTCAACATCTAACATTCTAAGTTATTTAAAAATAAAACATTTTATCACAAATAATGTCATCGTACTTACTCCAACAAAAATATATGTAGTTAGTAAAGTAAAGGTGCAAGAAAAGCAAAATGCATACATTTTAATGGCAAGTGATTGATCGTATGATCTAAATGTTTTATGTTTTTCAAACTCCGTTAATACGCGTGATATTGTAGCACTAACCTGTAAAAAAACATTAAAAGTGTTGCTACCGAGTTGTACCTATACCAGATGGGGATAATAATTGTACTTTGCAATAAAATAGAATTATAGAACGGTTTTGCATCATTTAGAGCCCTTCATAATTTGAGGCCTTTTTAACTTTTACTAAATTTAATTACACATTTACATTTGTGAAATAAAATAAAACATTTTATTTGCAATAAGGTCAAAGTTTAAAAAGGCATACAAAGAATAAGAACTGTATAATTGTGTTTGCTCGCAAACGAAAAAAAAAGCGACTTCAATTACATCGACAAGTAATACAACATACAACGTAATAAGACGAAAAAATGGTCAAGTAAATACGCGCTATTAAAGATTACTCAAAAAGTTGTGTACATATCTCGATCTAATTTAAACAAAACTACATGACAAGTATTAGCTTTCGATTAAATTACGAATCATCAAAATCGGTACACCGAGTAAAAAATTATGCGGTATAAAACAACGTAGGTCGACGAAAAAGTAGTCACGTAAATACGCATTATTACCTAGATATAACTTTAAAAGTCCTAGTCAGATCTCAATAAAATTTAAATGGGACCACATGACACGCAACACCTTTCAATTGATCGAAAACAAAATTTATCGAAATCGGTCGACCCAGTCAAAAGTTCTGAGCTAACTCAGAACTTTTGACGGGTGGACCAAATAAAAAAAACAGTCGAATTGAGAACCTCCTCCTTTTTTGGAAGTCGGTTAAAAATAGATAAACACGTGTAAACCATAAATAAATATTTAAAGATTACTTACAATTTTAAACACAAATATTGTACTCGTGTACATTACCGCAGCCATTCCTATATACTCATGTTCGTGCCGCTTCCATTGATCGAAACTCGTCTTTTTTATATAAGTGTACCAGTGTTTGAAATAACACATGTGTATAGAGATGAGTATTAAGGCAAAAACCTGTGAACACCGTATATAAACGTATTCATAAATCGTCATTAGTAAAAATTAATTATAGTATGCTTTGAGCACAAATTTTACAGCAATTTTTATGCATGTTTTTTTTTATGTAACTAGGTTGACAAACAAGCGTACGGCGCACCTGATGGTAAGACCGTAGCCTATAGACGCCTGCAAGACCAGAAGCATCGCAAGCGCGTTGCCGACCCTATCCCCAATCCCCCCCAGGAGCTCTGGTCACCTTACTCACCAACAGGAACACAATACTGCTTGAAAACAGTATTATTTAGCTGTGGTCTTCTGTAAGGTCGAGGTACTACCCCAGTCGGGCTGCTCCATATTTTGAGCAGGAAATTTCCTGCTGCGCCCTACCTCATTTAACGTTAGTTATTTGTTACATAACAAATATTTCGGAGCAATAGAATAAAAACAGATTTAATGATAGCCGCGTATATAAAAACTTTAACTGCAAAATGAATGAAATGTTTTTTTCGACTTCAGTTAAGTTTCGTTACTTTTCGGACAGTTGGAGATTATGGTTTTTGGTAGCGTGATGTTCAATTGATTAATATTGTCTTCGATCGTTTCAGCCTGTAATATCCCACTGCTAGGCATAGGCCTCTTTCTCCACGT
The DNA here is from genome assembly GCA_905220545.2 of Melitaea athalia. Lineage (NCBI taxonomy): Eukaryota > Metazoa > Arthropoda > Insecta > Lepidoptera > Nymphalidae > Melitaea > Melitaea athalia. The sequence goes on from HG992177.1 coordinate 11,250,953, forward strand.
AGCAGAAGGATCAGATAATGCAACACGCTGCTCAACTGTAGGTTGGCGGATTTCTTCCCGACTATGAGAAACGATCGCTATCAGGTGTACATGATAACGACTGGGACTGACAGATTTACGTGATCTGCGAGACCCACTAGGACAGATATCAAAACAGGAAAAAGAATTGGTACCTACAAAATATAAATATCCATCCCGTGCGGGAATCGAACCCGCAAACCGCTGGTTCTTATGGGCCCCGTAAACGATCAAACTTGTTTGTCAAACATGTTTGATCAAACTTCATGTTTCATATAACAAACATATAAAAAAACCCGCAGCCCCGCACACGATCAAATAATTTGACAAACACGTTTGTCAAACAGAAATTTAATATGAAGTTTGATCAAATATTTGATCGTCTACGGGGCCCTTTAGACGCCTAAACGGCACACGCAACACGATAACATATCGGTTGTTATATAGATTGATATTGTCTCAATAATATTGTGTTGCTATCATATTTGAGGTTATATTGAAGGTTATTTTAAAATCATAAACCGAAAAAGGACGCCATGGCAATGATACTTAAATAGGCAAATCTTATCTAATGAACTAAAGGATAATAATTTTTTTTACAGTAGTATAGGTATATATAGCACTTATATTAAAATAAATTGAAATACTTCTAATCGATCGATATAGTATCTACTTTATAGTAAAACTACAAATACCAAAATTTTATTACGGATATAGATAGAGAGATTTATAACCTAAAATATATTTTTTTGCAAACTGATTCAGGGCTCGTAAGTCGTAGTAGATCGTAGTAGGTACTAACTAGTCTTTAGTACTTTACTAAAGACAACTCAGTCCTATTCTTAAGAAAATATAATAAAAATAAAATCATACCCAAGCACTGAATATCGCTACTGAAATCAGTAAGATTAGTACTCTTATTATTGAAATATGAATACTTTCATACTCTAGTAGTAAGCCAGTCCGTTTCGATTCTTTATAAATATTCGTATGTGATTCATATTCAGGTCTAAAAATGAGTTAGGTTATAATAAAATATAAATATTGATCGGTACAATATTATTTGAAGGGCCAGGGCCTTTTTCCTTAATATATGTACTTAAAAATGCTATGTACGTATACGAACGTATCTGATTACAATATAATTTTAATTTATTAGTCCTGCGTTATAATTATAACTTATACAACGCATCAGCTGACGGTCTTTCTACCGCGATACAGCCAGCTGACAAATGTGTTTATTCCTAGATACATAGAAGCCAAGTATTACTATGCTCTGTGATAGAAGCTATCGTCAGGTAAATTAGCTGACACGAAATCGCTGAAAGGTTAAATATTTTTTTTTCATGTTTTAGCGACCAGCTGACATTTAATACACCATGTTATAGTCAGCCGGCGGATTATTTTTTTTCTTTGAGGTATTGGGTAAGCAATAATTTAACAAATTTTTAGTTATAATATTAGGAAATCATTGAATATACATATATATTTTTTCTACGTGCGTGGGAGGCTACTGCCGCTTATCCCCCCACTGAATCGTAGCTGACGTTCACGAAGCTTTATGATACTACTAGCTGTGCCCCGCGGTTTCACCTGCGTTGATTTGAGGGAAAAAATGCTTTCCTTTTTTTTAATAGTATAAGATTTAATTAGCTTGATATATTTTCCTTAGTTTACACTAAATAAATTTCTGAACGCACGCATAAATATTTGACCAAAGAGTATATAACCACTACGTTTTATATTTGACAACCAATATATGTATATTATGTCAATCCGTTTTCATTACTGACATTATTATACATTTTTAAAATGTAAAATACGCCACTATCAGTATATTGTGGATATATGTTGTCGACTCGAAACCTTTATTTAAATACGTTCTTTAATTTTATCGGAGAGTTTACCATATCGACGGGATGAACATTAAATGTTTGACAGTTACGAAACACGAACATAGTTCCATACAAATTTTCATTCCCACCTTTCAACCCCTTACACCCTTTTATTCGCATTAAAAAGTAGCCTATGTCCTTTCTCAGACTCTAGACTATCTGTATACCAAATTTTATTTAAATCTGTTCAGTAGTTTTGGCGTGATTGCGCGACAGACAGAAAGACAGACAGAGATACTTTCGCATTTATAATATTAGTATGGATTGTCTCATGTATTTCACTAATTATAGTTTGAGAGGAAATAGTTGACTAAATTCTTACCTGGCTCCTGGACTATAGGTTCGTAGTTACGTAGGTACTACTACGATACAATAACTTACCGAGTCAAATTTTTTACATACTTTTCATGAACTTCCCACATCCATAATAAGTATTTTTCTCTCCTTTTCCAGAGCACTACATATAGAAGACCTATTTTAAGGCATGTAATTAGTAAATGAAGTAAACCATTATCTTCATATTTTAACTATTTTTAAATAAATAATTTTGAAATATATTCATGCAACTTTTAATTTTACCTACAATGCGATTTATTTTCAGAATATAAAAAGCGGTAGTATACCAAGTCTGTCAAAAGGCAGCATTTTAATTTATTGCTTACGATTTTACAGGATATGATGTTTTGACAAAACTTGGAAAATGCTATCGCTTAGCACAGACAGAAGATGTTGGTTTTTTGGAGTTTACTCCTTAAGAATCGATTTTCATATAAGGCCCCCGGTATGAAAAAAATATGAGGTGTAAAATCTGTTGAACGAATGACCTCGTTACGTTCGCCATAGATGGCGTTGAAAAGGCAAATAAAAACGAACGTCGGAAACCACGAATGCGTCGTCGATAGACTAATAAAAGTTTTCTAATAGCGGCATCGCGCGGTAGATAGCGTTACTTTATTCGTTTATTTACCATTTGATATGGTATTAACTATTTCTGTGGCCTGTGGTATTAACCTTTTTCTTAAGACTAGTAAGTCTTTTTTGTACCTATTTAGACAGTCGATATGAATTCTGAAGGGGTAAACTCTAGTTGTGGCTCGTGGTCGTAGCTGACATACACAATATTTTCTTTTTGTTATTTATTATAACAGGTCTGCAATTTGCATTTATTGTTTTTAGTTAGGCAATGTTAAATTGATATTACCGGATAGCATTAATTAACCTATGTATCTCTATAAGCAACGATTGTTGAATGATTCCGTTGCATCGTACATTTACCGGTTTAAATTAATAGCCTAGTTGGATGCTACATTAGTTGGAAACCTATAAAGGTTTTTTGTTTGGTTATTCACAATGAACTTTATACTTACCCCAAATTGTGACAAAATATGCATAAAATTGCATTTTCTCAGTATCTATTCTATTAATAAACTTTAATTCTTTGCAGAACGCTCTATGTTTAAGAAAAGGACATATGGTAAAATTACGGCATTCACTGCACACCATATCCTGTCTCGAATCTCCGTGTACATTGTGCTTACTACATACAGTTTTTCTGAAAATATATGTATGGAAATGACTACTTCTTTCATCAACTTACTTTTCTTTCTGTTGTTTTCTTACGTGTGTGTGATTAAGTGTAAACAAATTGATATTAACATGATAACTGTGTTGTTGCAGAAATCATTCAACTTCGATGAAAATACCTATAAATATTACTACTCGCCACTCTCCCCTCAAGAAGAGAGTGATAACATCGTCATTAATAATGGTGAAAAAAGAAAATCGCAATCGATTGATCATTTTTTTGAAGCTCAATCAAAAATAAGAAAGAGGAAGCTGTTATCGTCAACCGTAGCACGAGCCGCTAGAGATGGTGTATCATACATTTCTACTAATTCCGACGACGGAGATCAAGCGACGCATCTCATAAAAATTGAAATATACGATATGAAGAAGCTATGCAAGATTCCAACTACTGATCATTGGAAACATGCTTCCACGAGGATTAAATATTATGTGAAGAATAATGAGGATAGCATCTACGACAACACAAACACCCTCGTATACAATATTACGAAGACAATAGCAGAAAGTGAAAAAGTTAAAAAATACTTTTTTAACAATGACAGTCATTAGCTGATCATTAGTGAATTCTGTTTACTTAAATTACTTCATTCATGTGTGATTCTGTTTACTTAAATTACTTCTGTATGATTTTGTATAAGGTTTAATAGGGGTTTATAAAGAAATAAAAAATAATATATTACATATAATTTGTTTTATTTAATTTATAATTTTTACATACACAAAAAAATGCATTACACATAAATCTAACACACATTATAACTTTAACTACTATAGTCTACATTAACATTTCTGTTTTTATCTATTTCAATAATATTATCAAACTCAGCATAAACTATACAGTTAATTGTTTGTATTAGTGCGGATTCAAATCGTACTTCTAATCTTACACTACCATGCTTTATGAGATTCCAATGAGTTGATGAGTTAGCTGATAAATCAGGAGTTAAGTCAAATGCTAATAGACAGTAACCTTTGGCATACTGTTCACAAGAGATTCCATTTCCTTCATTAAGAAAGTGAATACCAGTTCCCGAGAATAGAGTATGATATGTTGATGTAAATATACTACTATTAAAAGATGGTTGCAAAGCTTTTGAAGGTATTTGTTGACCATCAATATATAAGCTGAAAGAATTAATACCATAGTTTTCAAAGTTAAATGGATTTTTAGTAAGGGAACCATTAAATGCAGAATTGTTCACAAATCCAATTATACACCTTTTGGGTACCTGTCCTAGGAATATATTATCAAGAGTTTTTCCTTGAACACCCGATGGAATTGTTAAAACTTTTACTTCGGCTCGAGTAATAGGATATTTAGCAGTAGTAGCAGCTAAAACTTTCTGATGTGCGAGTAATACACTTGGATTAATTCTTGCTCGTCGAACAATAAGAGTTGCATCCGTAATACAAACTTTGATCTTTACATCGCTTGATCCAGCAATTAAATTAAAACTATCTCTTGACCGAACTAATTTTACACTCATTTCAACACCATTAATTAAAAATTTATCTTGGTTGAAAATGTCACCATGAAGATGTCCAATCATTTCTATTTCCTTACTTTCACTAGCCAAATCCTGTCTTTTAACAAATCCTAAGTTTTTATCATCTGTAGAATCCATTTTTCCTGATGTATCCTCATACCAAAGACTACAAGTAAGGTGAGATTGTTTAGCAGCAGGAGCATAGTTTAAAAGGGTTTCTATGTATGCTCGATATGCATAGGTATTATTAGGTGGTGATACAAGTTTTTGGTTTAAATAAACATCAAGTTGACTAAAAAGTGAATGCATCCAATTATTTACAGGTGCTACTACTGTGGTCGATGTCAATTTAGTTGAATCTTGATTTAATACTTTTGCCTTTATGTGGAGTAATGTATGAGACAAATCTATGTAGTCATCGCCTGTCCCAGGAACTTGAAACTCTATAGGTCCATCATCAGCAAGAGACGAAATTGGTTTATAGTGAATCCACAATCCATTTTCAATGCTTGTTTGTGTAGACGGTAGTGCAAACAAATCTAATTCTGACTTAGCACACTCACAAGAATTATTATGAAGGAAAGACATATTTAATTTGAAAATATATCTTTGATATTTTTTGGATTTATACCAAGTTTTTTAGCGGTTTTCACTTTAGCAGTTAATGGTGGAATGAGCGAGGTCAATCGTTTTCTTTTAGTTATATACCCAGAACCTGTCATGTTTAATCGATCAATTTTGCCATCAACCTTTCGTTTTAAATTCGTACTAACTTGCTTTAGACGATCTTTTATTGATGCTTCCATAGGACGCGCTTGAATCATATCCGATAAAAGTCCTACTCCAGCGTTTAATGCTTCTTTACCAACCACTCGAGCCCCACTTGAAAGTAAAGGTAAAACTGATCTAAATAACCCCCCTAAGAAGCTTCCAATACCATGACCACGTTGGTATGGTGAACCCTTATAAATTACTCCTACCCCCGAACCAGCTTGATGTGTATAATAATTTTCATATGGACATATATGATGATCACGAAGAGAATTCATTATCACAATTTTCGGAAATGTAGTTTAACACACACGGTTCCAAACTGGAATGGTATTTTCTGTCCTGTGCTCGATCTTATAACTATTTCCAGCGTATCGAACTCTCTTCGCATAACAGGTAAGTAGTGAGGTGGAGAGAAAACGTGCATTTTATTTGCTCCATAAATGTATTTTGAAGGATCTAATGAAATTACTCTTAGCAAGGGAGTCATAACATCACCCACAATCTGAGGATCGATAATGTCGCAATATAGAAATAGTTGAGATGGTAACCCTAAGTGTAAATTAGCAGGACACTTTCCGAAATTTCTGTCTAGGAGATTTTTATTTGGTTCATAACCTAGTTGTAAACTTAATTTGGGTGATAATGTTATAGATGTTATATTTTTATCCAAAGCAGAAACAGAAACAAATTTTGTTATTTCATCATAACGAAATTTTATGCTCTCTCCGATACCACTTAATGCTTTTAAAATATGCTCAACGTTAGCATAGCTGGTAGCTGGAATATGTTTTTTGTAGTGCACTGTGGATGGTTTATCTTCACTAGGCATTATCATGGATTTTGTAATGTATATAACATTTTCATGATCTTGAACAGTAAACATGGTACATGGATATTGAAACTCAACAACTCCAACCAACCATTCACCTTCTAATTTTATAACTTTTGGTAATTTCGTTGAAAAATTTGTGGTCTTGTTATCAGGAAAGTATTCCATTGAACTATTGCTGAGCAATGTTAAATAAAAACTTTCTTTATTCATATTTCTTTTAAACTAGAAGCTAAAATCCAACTGTTAAATTTATTTGGATAACCTCTCCACTTCACTAATACTTCTTTTCTGTTACCTGAATAACGAGTGTCAATTATTTTATCTATTTTATATTGTGAGGTGGGGTTGTAAGTGATTTTCTGTAATTCCCTTTCATAAAAAGTACCAACTATTGGTTCATTTTGTAAATCTGTTATTGTATAAACAACCCATGGAATGTGCGTGCATGTGCTTTCTTTTCCACACCCATGGAAGAGAATATGGAACTGTTCAATAGTGAATTGAATCAGGAGCTGTCTAAAGTTTGTGATGAAATGGAGAAAGGTGAACTGTACGATTCATCATATGATGCTGAGTTGTATAATCACTGTGCAATGGTTGAAACACAGTTTATGTAAGTAAAATAAATTACGATCATAATTTACACATTGTCTTATATCGTCTTTTTATAAATTTAAACATTTTTACAGTCAACCACTACAACTTGGAAAAGGTATGGAGCGAACGAGTAGCGAAGAACTCAAGATCATAAAAAAACCAACAATTGAAGGAGGAGCATCTACCTCTGCAGGGAACAGTGTCGGTAGCGACAATCAAGTGGAATGTCTAACGTGTCATATATTTATCAAAAAAAGGTATTTAGCTAATCATTTTAAAAGTAATGTTCACAAAAATAATCTTTTAAATTCCCATAATACTTTATCAAACGTTAATGTTATTGAATCTGCTTTTGGAAATAGAATTTTAACTTACAAAATCAAGAATAAAGTAGATCATTCGACACGAGTAAATTTTGAAACTCCTGAACTATTTTTAGATTCTATTAAGGATGATATTTTATTTTTAATACAAGAGTGTATTCATCAACACATAATTTTTAAAGTAAATTTCATATTGCATGCTGATTTTGTTCAACAAACTAAAGATATTCATGATACATTCGATTTTCAAACATTTAACTATATTATTTGTCAAGGAGATGACTTAAATATTTTTCTTTCATCTTTAAATGATACAATTACTAGTAAAATTAGTGCATTTGAAAAAAAAGATAGTGGATGGAGTCTAAAAAACATAAAATCTATAGACATGAATGTTAATAAATTCAACCCCCTACGCGGTACTTCATACTTAGATCTGCCCATTGATATCAAATTAAAAAAAGCTGTTATAAATGTAAAAAACAAAGATTATTTTTGTTTTAAATGGGCGTTACTCTCAGCGTTATATCCAGTAAACAAAAACGCGGATCGAGTATCATCGTACGTTAAACATGTAAATAAGCTTAAATTTGATGGTATTTCCTTTCCAGTTAAAATTTCTGACATAGCAAAAGTAGAGAAATTAAATGATATTAGTATTAACGTTTTTGGATTAGAATATATTAAAGAAAAACGGTGTAATTCTATCGTAGGCCCATTATTTTTAACAAAGTGTCGTAAAGCTAGACATATAAATTTATTATTTCTTTCTAAGGATATGAAAAATCATTATTGTTACATAAAAAATTTATCGCGGTTAGTCAGTAAACAAATTTCAAAAGATGGTCACATCATGTACATTTGTGAAGCATGTCTACTTCATTTTCCATCTCGGGAAAGGTTAAATAACCATGAACAATACGATTGTGCACACATTTGTACAGAATTACCAAACAGTGAAACTTTAAAAAAGAATTGGTTTGGTCAACCTATTTCAAATGATAAAATTAAATTTGATAGTTATGAAAAGAAGTTAAAGATACCATTCGTGATTTATGCTGATTTTGAAGCATTTTTAAAACCAATAGAATCATGTTCTAACGATCCATCCAAACCTTTCACGCATAATATTCAGAAACATGAAGTGCATAGTTTTGGTTATTATATAAAATGTTCATTTGATAATAAATTATCAAAATATGTAACATATTGCGGACCCAACTGTGCACAAGTGTTTATGGAAAGTTTATCTAACAATTTAAAAGAAATAAATAGACTTCAAAAATGTCCAGTTCCGCTTACAAATCAAGACAAAAGTCATATTTCAAATGCAACCATTTGTCATATTTGTGAAACAGAGTTAACAGAACTTTTTTATGATTTTGATTATTACACTGGTAGTTTTATAGGTGTTGCTCATGAATCATGTATCTCGAAGTTCAAAACACCACGTCATATACCAATATTTTTACACAACCTTAGTCACTATGATGCTCATTTTATTGTTCATGCATTAAACTTTTGTGATGGTGAAGTCGAAGTTATCCCTCAAAATAAAGAAAAATATATATCCTTTTCCAAAAAAATAAAAATAAATAACCGTGAAATTATATTGAGATTCGTAGATTCATTTAAGTTTTTACCATGTAAATTAGAAGAATTAGCCAAAAATCTCAGTAATGATCAATTTCAAGAATTACGTAGAAGTTTTCCAAGTGATGAAGATTTCATTCGTTTAAAACGGAAAGGGGTTTATCCATATGAATTTATGACTAATTATGATAGTTTAAACCTAACGTCGCTCCCTGAACAAAAAAATTTTTATAGCTCACTCACAGATTCACATATTTCAAATGATGATTACAATCATGCTAAAGATGTTTGGGAACACTTTGGTTGTTGTAATATGTTAGATTATTCAAACTTGTATTTAAAAACAGACGTTTTACTTTTATCCGATGTATTTGAAAACTTTAGAATGCTATGCATTAATACTTATGATTTAGACCCTACCCATTATTACACAGCCCCAGGATTAAGTTGGGATGCAATGCTCAAATATACAAAAATAGAATTAGAACTTTTAACAGATTATGAGAAAATTGCATTTATTAGATCAGGTATCAGGGGTGGTGTATCTCAATGTAGTAATCGTTATGCTAGAGCTAATAACAAATACATGGAGGATTATGATGCAGGGAAACCAAATTCGTATATCACATATTTTGACGCTAACAATTTGTATGGTTGGGCTATGTCTCAATATCTTCCTACTGGTGGATTTGAATGGGTAAATCCGAAAACAGATTTTAATGTGTCTGAGACATCGGACTTCGGTTTCATTTTAGAAGTTGATTTGGAATATCCAGATGAGCTTCATGATTTACATTCGGACTTTCCTTTATGCCCAGAAAACATTTGTGTAGGCAATACTAATGAGAATAAACTAGTGCCAAATTTAAATAATAAAGTTAAATATGTAATTCATTACAGAAATTTAAAGCAGTGCATAGAAATGGGGGTTAAATTAACTAAAATTCATAGAGTATTAGAATTTAAACAGTCTCCCTGGTTGAAAATGTACATAGATCTAAATACAAAATTCAGAACGTTAGCAAAATCAGATTTTGAAAAAGATTTTTATAAGTTAATGAATAATTCAATCTTCGGTAAGACTATGGAGAATATTGAAAAAAGAGTTAACGTAAAATTAGTTACACACTGGGAGAACCAGGGTAAAGCTTTAGGTGCTCAAGATCTAATCGCTAAACCACAATTTCATAGTGTTTCAATATTTTCGGAAGACCTTGTTGCAGTTCAGTTGCGAAAGACTAAGTTAATATATAACAAACCAATTTATTTAGGGTTTTGTATTTTAGATATTTCAAAAACATTAATGTATGATTTTCATTATAACTATATGATTAAAAAGTTTAGTCATATCAAATTATTGTATACAGATACGGATAGTTTAATATATCATATATTTACAGATGATTTTTACATTGATATAAAGCCTGACCTTTCCTCATACTTTGATACCTCAGATTATGATACAAATAATATTTTTGATTATCCAAAATTAAATAAAAAGAAGTTAGGTTTTTTCAAAGATGAAAATAATGGTAAAATCATGAAAGAATTTGTTGGTTTAAGATCTAAAATGTACGCTTTTAACTTAGAGAATAAGACTATAGCCAAGGCAAAAGGAGTAAATAAATGTATCACTAAAAAGATGACAATGAATAGTTATAAGTCTTCTCTATTTAATAAAAAAGTGCAATATTATAGTATGCTTAGATTTAAATCAATTAAACACACAATTTTTACACAAAAATTAAATAAGATTGGTTTATCGTATAATGACACAAAGAGGCATATTTTAGATAACAATATTGAAACATTAGCTTGGGGTCATTATAAATTGTGCTAAATGTTAATAGTTTTTACTTTTATGTCTGTGTGTGTAAATAAAATTTGTACTGATCATAAAATTATGTAGTTTGTACTGATTGTAAATAATGTGACATAGAGTTTATTACATATTTAATAATTGTTTGATTGTATATAACTTAAGATAATTGTTTAAAATTCTCATGTACTAATTGTGTTAGAAATAATATACAAATCATTCTGTTTTATATATATTAATTGTTTAAACCAAAACTTTCATTTTTTATTTCACCCCCTAGAACCTTAGACGTGTGTAATGTTTCACTTTATCCATCCGTTTACTGCTATTGTAGCAGGACCAAGTGGATGTGGGAAGTCAAATTTTGTAACAAATTTCATAAAATCAGTTACAGAAATATGTAATTGTGATTTTAATCAGATCACATGGTGCTTTGATGAAATGCAACCTTTATATAATTTACCAAATGTTAACTATCATCAAGGAATTCCAAATCTTAATATGTTTGATGGTGAAAACCCACATCTTGTTATTATTGATGATCTGATGAGAGAGTCTGATGGAAGAATTGTGGATATATTTACAAAAGGTAGTCATCACAGGAATCTTAGTGTATTTTATTTAACACAAAATTTATTTCATCAGGGTAAAGGTCAAAGAGATATTTCTTTAAACTCAAGTTATATAATATATTTTAAAAATCCTAGAGATAAAACTCAAATAAGATATTTAGCACGACAAGTGTCACCGGATAACCCAAAGTTCATTGAAGATGCCTACAGGGATGCAACTCTAGAAGCACATGGATATTTAATGGTAGATTTAAAACAGAATACCAATGATTTTTGTCGTATCAAGTCAAATGTCTTCCCATTTAATGGTTTCTGTACAGTCTACGTCCCCACAAAAGAGTTTAAATACACCAAGAATCAAACAATTCAAATCATTTCTAAATGATGCATCGTCGAGTCACAACGCATAAGCATTTGCTAAACGCTTTGCATACGCTTAAACCAAAATATCAAAGAGCATTACTTAAAACGTGTGACGAAGAAGAAATAAATTGTATTTGTGAATGTATTCATAACGTTTTACAAGGAAAGGTACCTCTTAAAGATCAAGATAAACAAAAATTGAATAAACATAAAAATATACTCCGTAAATTGGTGCGTAAGTGTAAACATAAAATAAGAAAAAACATAATTATACAAAAAGGAGGAGCTTTCTTACCAGTAATATTAGGTGCAATATTGAGTGGATTAGTAAGTGGACTAGTCAGTTAACATGGAAAATGCAAAGAAAATGATACTAATTGAACCTGGATTGATTGAAAAATTAAAACAAGAAAATAAGGTTAATAGTAATTTGTCTCGATTAGATATGGAAATGCAAAATATTATGAATAGTAAGATAGAAGACCGAAAGAAGTGGATGTTATATTTACAAACACTACAAAGATATCTTCACTTTGCCGAAGAGGATCGTCAACCACTCAGATTACCAATTTATTCTGATACATCTAATGAAGATTCAAATGAGTCTAAAATTGGATTTAAAAATAAAGATAGAGATTTAAAAAGTTCAGTTGATGCTGAATCTTTGTTGGAAGAGAATCGTTCCATTAAAAGTAAAGAAAATGATACAAAACCACTTTATACAACAGCTCAAATACTCAGTTTAATACCAAAAACTTATAATAAAAAAGGTGAGTTATTATTAAACTTAGTTGAAACAAGTAAAAGTAAAATAAATTGGGATAATGAAGGCACAGTCATAATTGATAATGAAAAAATTCCTGGAAGTAATATTGTTGATTTAATAAATGATTCACTAAGACCCTTAAAAAGAAGTGATCCGATAGGGTGGGATAGATTTGCTAAAGCATTAAAAGATATTAAAGTACCACTTACTTATATTGGAAATCCAAAGAGATGTGAGTTTATTAACCGGCTTCAAGTAAAAGATCTAAACAAATCCTCTGAGACTGAAGTTCAAGAGTTTTCTACACCAAGAAGTGGAGATAAAAAATCTGAAACTAAAATACGTAAAAAGTTTGATTGGGAAAAATGGACCCCGTACTAGAAGAAATTAACAGGATTTATTATGATCCATCTAACCCCGCTGGTTTTGGTAGTATTGATAAATTATCGAAAGCCATGAATGGTAAAATGGATAAAAAGCAAGTAAAGGAATGGTTACAATCACAAGAAACATACACATTACATAAACCCATTCAAAAAAAATTCCCACGTAATAGGTACATTCTATCAAATATTAATGAATTGTGGCAAGCTGATTTAAGTGATATGCGAACTTATTCTCAATATAATGATGGTTTCAACTATATACTTTGTGTTATTGATGTATTTAGTAAATATGCTTTTGCAAGATCAATGAAAAAGAAAAACTCAGAAACTATTAAAGAATGTTTTGAAAGTATATTTACTGAAAGTAATTTAACACCTACTCACATACAATCTGATAAAGGTACAGAATTTGTTTCAAAAGATGTACAAAAATACTTTAAATCCAAAAAGATTAATTACTATACCACTAACAATCCTGATATTAAGGCCAGTATTGTTGAACGATTTCAAAGAACTCTAAAAATGAAAATGTGGCGTTATTTCACTCATAATAATACTTATAGATATATAGATGTTTTACAAGATTTAATATATTCTTATAATCACAGCTTTCACTCTAGTATTAAGATGTGTCCATGTGATGTGAATTCCAACAATATTATGACGGTTTGGACTAATCTTTATGATAGACGATCAAACAAACTTTCCAAAATCAACTTTCAAAAACCAAATTTCAATGTGGGTGATTATGTTCGAATAACTAAATATAAACATGTTTTCCAAAAAGGATATGAATCAAACTGGAGTGATGAAATATTTATTATATCTTCAATAATTGATAGATCTCCATGGGTTGTTTATACAATAACAGATTTACAAAATGAACCAATAGTTGGTACTTTTTATGAAAGGGAATTACAGAAAATCACTTACAACCCCACCTCACAATATAAAATAGATAAAATAATTGACACTCGTTATTCAGGTAACAGAAAAGAAGTATTAGTGAAGTGGAGAGGTTATCCAAATAAATTTAACAGTTGGATTTTAGCTTCTAGTTTAAAAGAAATATGAATAAAGAAAGTTTTTATTTAACATTGCTCAGCAATAGTTCAATGGAATACTTTCCTGATAACAAGACCACAAATTTTTCAACGAAATTACCAAAAGTTATAAAATTAGAAGGTGAATGGTTGGTTGGAGTTGTTGAGTTTCAATATCCATGTACCATGTTTACTGTTCAAGATCATGAAAATGTTATATACATTACAAAATCCATGATAATGCCTAGTGAAGATAAACCATCCACAGTGCACTACAAAAAACATATTCCAGCTACCAGCTATGCTAACGTTGAGCATATTTTAAAAGCATTAAGTGGTATCGGAGAGAGCATAAAATTTCGTTATGATGAAATAACAAAATTTGTTTCTGTTTCTGCTTTGGATAAAAATATAACATCTATAACATTATCACCCAAATTAAGTTTACAACTAGGTTATGAACCAAATAAAAATCTCCTAGACAGAAATTTCGGAAAGTGTCCTGCTAATTTACACTTAGGGTTACCATCTCAACTATTTCTATATTGCGACATTATCGATCCTCAGATTGTGGGTGATGTTATGACTCCCTTGCTAAGAGTAATTTCATTAGATCCTTCAAAATACATTTATGGAGCAAATAAAATGCACGTTTTCTCTCCACCTCACTACTTACCTGTTATGCGAAGAGAGTTCGATACGCTGGAAATAGTTATAAGATCGAGCACAGGACAGAAAATACCATTCCAGTTTGGAACCGTGTGTGTTAAACTACATTTCCGAAAATTGTGATAATGAATTCTCTTCGTGATCATCATATATGTCCATATGAAAATTATTATACACATCAAGCTGGTTCGGGGGTAGGAGTAATTTATAAGGGTTCACCATACCAACGTGGTCATGGTATTGGAAGCTTCTTAGGGGGGTTATTTAGATCAGTTTTACCTTTACTTTCAAGTGGGGCTCGAGTGGTTGGTAAAGAAGCATTAAACGCTGGAGTAGGACTTTTATCGGATATGATTCAAGCGCGTCCTATGGAAGCATCAATAAAAGATCGTCTAAAGCAAGTTAGTACGAATTTAAAACGAAAGGTTGATGGCAAAATTGATCGATTAAACATGACAGGTTCTGGGTATATAACTAAAAGAAAACGATTGACCTCGCTCATTCCACCATTAACTGCTAAAGTGAAAACCGCTAAAAAACTTGGTATAAATCCAAAAAATATCAAAGATATATTTTCAAATTAAATATGTCTTTCCTTCATAATAATTCTTGTGAGTGTGCTAAGTCAGAATTAGATTTGTTTGCACTACCGTCTACACAAACAAGCATTGAAAATGGATTGTGGATTCACTATAAACCAATTTCGTCTCTTGCTGATGATGGACCTATAGAGTTTCAAGTTCCTGGGACAGGCGATGACTACATAGATTTGTCTCATACATTACTCCACATAAAGGCAAAAGTATTAAATCAAGATTCAACTAAATTGACATCGACCACAGTAGTAGCACCTGTAAATAATTGGATGCATTCACTTTTTAGTCAACTTGATGTTTATTTAAACCAAAAACTTGTATCACCACCTAATAATACCTATGCATATCGAGCATACATAGAAACCCTTTTAAACTATGCTCCTGCTGCTAAACAATCTCACCTTACTTGTAGTCTTTGGTATGAGGATACATCAGGAAAAATGGATTCTACAGATGATAAAAACTTAGGATTTGTTAAAAGACAGGATTTGGCTAGTGAAAGTAAGGAAATAGAAATGATTGGACATCTTCATGGTGACATTTTCAACCAAGATAAATTTTTAATTAATGGTGTTGAAATGAGTGTAAAATTAGTTCGGTCAAGAGATAGTTTTAATTTAATTGCTGGATCAAGCGATGTAAAGATCAAAGTTTGTATTACGGATGCAACTCTTATTGTTCGACGAGCAAGAATTAATCCAAGTGTATTACTCGCACATCAGAAAGTTTTAGCTGCTACTACTGCTAAATATCCTATTACTCGAGCCGAAGTAAAAGTTTTAACAATTCCATCGGGTGTTCAAGGAAAAACTCTTGATAATATATTCCTAGGACAGGTACCCAAAAGGTGTATAATTGGATTTGTGAACAATTCTGCATTTAATGGTTCCCTTACTAAAAATCCATTTAACTTTGAAAACTATGGTATTAATTCTTTCAGCTTATATATTGATGGTCAACAAATACCTTCAAAAGCTTTGCAACCATCTTTTAATAGTAGTATATTTACATCAACATATCATACTCTATTCTCGGGAACTGGTATTCACTTTCTTAATGAAGGAAATGGAATCTCTTGTGAACAGTATGCCAAAGGTTACTGTCTATTAGCATTTGACTTAACTCCTGATTTATCAGCTAACTCATCAACTCATTGGAATCTCATAAAGCATGGTAGTGTAAGATTAGAAGTACGATTTGAATCCGCACTAATACAAACAATTAACTGTATAGTTTATGCTGAGTTTGATAATATTATTGAAATAGATAAAAACAGAAATGTTAATGTAGACTATAGTAGTTAAAGTTATAATGTGTGTTAGATTTATGTGTAATGCATTTTTTTGTGTATGTAAAAATTATAAATTAAATAAAACAAATTATATGTAATATATTATTTTTTATTTCTTTATAAACCCCTATTAAACCTTATACAAAATCATACAGAAGTAATTTAAGTAAACAGAATCACACATGAATGAAGTAATTTAAGTAAACAGAATTCACTAATGATCAGCTAATGACTGTCATTGTTAAAAAAGTATTTTTTAACTTTTTCACTTTCTGCTATTGTCTTCGTAATATTGTATACGAGGGTGTTTGTGTTGTCGTAGATGCTATCCTCATTATTCTTCACATAATATTTAATCCTCGTGGAAGCATGTTTCCAATGATCAGTAGTTGGAATCTTGCATAGCTTCTTCATATCGTATATTTCAATTTTTATGAGATGCGTCGCTTGATCTCCGTCGTCGGAATTAGTAGAAATGTATGATACACCATCTCTAGCGGCTCGTGCTACGGTTGACGATAACAGCTTCCTCTTTCTTATTTTTGATTGAGCTTCAAAAAAATGATCAATCGATTGCGATTTTCTTTTTTCACCATTATTAATGACGATGTTATCACTCTCTTCTTGAGGGGAGAGTGGCGAGTAGTAATATTTATAGGTATTTTCATCGAAGTTGAATGATTTCTGCAACAACACAGTTATCATGTTAATATCAATTTGTTTACACTTAATCACACACACGTAAGAAAACAACAGAAAGAAAAGTAAGTTTGTCAAGAGAATAAACACTTACGTCCGGGTCCATTGAAGCGTTGAAGTAATACAAACGTAGTATTGGTAGATCCACTGCAGTCAAACGACTATACACTGATTCCATAATGGCAGCTGCTCGCCCTTATAAAGCACCGATAGGATATATCTTATCTAAGGTATTTCCACAGTGAAACTGATGTAACTTTATGAGTCAACAAGCTTATCTCGCATTCTTTCGTATTGACGAGACGCACTACACTGATGAATCATACAAATTATCACTAAGGAATGTGATTTAATATTTAGAAAGTATGTTTCGTATTGACGACACGACGAGACGCGCTACGCTGATGAATCATACAAATTATCACTAAGGAATATGATTTAATATTTAGAAATCAATATAATTAATCATTCCTATGTTAACCATTGAATAGATTGGTACAGTAATAATCTACTAATAGCAGTAATATCATGGATACACTAGATGTACAACAACATCTGAAAAAGATTCACCCCAGTCTAGAAAATAATGTTTATGCTGCTAATAGACTACCCATGTATACCCACGTACCAACGTATATAATATGCAATTTAGATACAGATGATAAACCAGGCTCACATTGGATAGCTTTACATATCGATACGAATGGCATCGGTCAATATTTTGATTCATACGGACGATCACCTGCACGATATCATCTAGAGTTTTTAAAAAGGAATTGTAAAAGATGGGACTGGAATGTTGATATGATTCAGAATGAGTGGACTTCAGTTTGTGGCGAATATTGTTTAATGTATTTGCTGTATAAGTTTCGGGGATGTTCAATGCACAGTTTTACGAGCATTTTTACAGGGAACACATTGTACAACGATATTTTAGTGGATGAGATGTTTCGCTCCTATTTTATATATAATCAGCAATAACATTTTGGAAATAAAAATTGTAACAAAAAAAGTATGAGTTTTATTTATGACTAGCTGTGCCTGCGACTTCATCCGCGTGGAGCTTTACAAAATAGTTACTGTTCAGTGACAGACACACAAAAATTATAAATAAATATTTTGGTATATGTACTGAGTATGCATACATATGAGTTTAGTAAAACACGGTTATTTTAATATTACAAACAGACACTCCAATTTTATTTATTTTTATATATATATATACATTGAGAATAACAAAGAATGAGAATAATATAATACAATAGCACAGATAAGAGCGGCAACGACCTTTTTCGAGAAACAATGGATGGAGCACAATAGCGACGATGCTCGAGGAACGATAGATAAGCGGACAATAGAGGTAATTAAGGGTACTGGAGTTTGCAAATGTAGAAACCTAAGTCGCGAATCGTTAGAGTTAGCACAAAATGGATGCGTGCAATCGATTTAGATGACCCCAAAACCTTTTTTTTTTTTTTTTTTTTTTTTTTTTTTTTTTTTTTTTTTTTTTTTTTTTTTTTTTTTTTTTTAGGATCACTCGATCAGAGGACCGACCGTTTGTACCAGTTCTGGCTCGTGAGCCAGAACTGGTACAAACACACTACTCACAACTTTATTCAAATTCCAATTTAGTTTGTGAAATATAACAATTAAAGTTCAAAATAAACAATGTTAACATTAATCAATCATCACTATTTTGTCAAAAACATAACAATTCTACTTATAATTACGAACTAAGTTTAGGTAAAAAAATTTACTTACCTCGCGCGAAAACACGTTAAGTCTTGTCAGCTGATACACCGTAGTGCAGACACTCCGCTAGCAACATAGTGGCCGATATGTCTATGTACACAAGGAAAGACGTGTTTGTGTGTATTTTAGTTTTTCTGTTATCTTAACTGTACGAATGTGCCCCGCGTACGAATGGTGACCACTTTCCCCTACTTCTTAACGCTCTCATCTCAACTGCATTTATTCTACTTTCATGTTTACTTAATTAGTTAATCAGTATTTTTTTTAATGATCTTTTCCCTCTCATGTTAATTACATGTAGTAAGCTAAAACCGGCAATATTTTATATTATATACCTTACTGTAGTAGGCACCCATCTCTATGATTGCTATACTTACCTGCAGCCAGGTCAGAAAAGGTAGATAAATGTAGATTATTACCCTCACATGTTAATTAAAAAATCCAAGTGCAATAATAAACGGTGTCGAATTCTAAACATAATAATGTTTGGCTGCCGTATTAAAAGCTGGTGCAGCCAAAGATAAATAGTAAAAAGATACAATTTACGATGACTATGGGAGCTCATTGCGAAGAATGAGACAGAATAATACTAATTCCTTCAACGAAAAGAGACAGCGTAAAATTCATGCGCGCGCATCACAGGCTCATTTAAAAAAAATCAAAAAATAAATAAATTTTTGATGACCTTACGAGGTCATCTAATTGATGACCTCGTAAGGTGTGATTTTTTTTGTCATCAAATCAACGATCAAAAATTTATTTATTTTTTGATTTTTTTGTCATCAAATCAAATATTATTACTAACCAGCTGATTTTTTTTCTTTTAGTTAGTTAATATTTATATAATTTAATGGTAATATTGTACTACAAATTGCGTGGCACGTTATCCCGGTCCTACGGTCACTGCTGCTCTATCTCCTGCTAACTCTATTACCTACCACAATCGAGAGTTTTCGTAGAGGAATTTTTTGTTCGTCTCATCAAAATGAATCTACTCCCGGAAAATTAGCTTGATACTAATCAGGTGAAAAAAATGTACTAGGGATTTTGAATATTTCGAAATTTCAAATTTTCTAGTATGTTTAAATGAGCCTGTGATGCGCGCGCATAAATTTTACGCTGTCTCTTTTCGTTGAAGGAATTAGTATTATTCTGTCTTACTCTTC
This sequence comes from Melitaea athalia, assembly GCA_905220545.2. Classification (NCBI taxonomy): domain Eukaryota; kingdom Metazoa; phylum Arthropoda; class Insecta; order Lepidoptera; family Nymphalidae; genus Melitaea; species Melitaea athalia. Next base: position 11,271,181 of record HG992177.1, read on the forward strand.
GTAATGAGCTCCCATAGTCATCATAATTTTTTTCTTTTTACTATTTATCTTTGGCTGCATCAGCTTTTAATACGGCAGCCAAACATTCTTATGTTTAGAATTCGCCGCCGTTTATTATTGTACTTGGATTTTTTAATTAACATGTGAGGGTAATAATCTACATTTATCTACCTTTTCTGACCTGGCTGCAGGTAAGTATAGCAATCATAGAGATGGGTGCCTACTACAGTAAGGTATATAATATAAAATATTGCCGGTTTTAGCTTACTACATGTATTAACATGAGAGGGAAAAGATCATAAAAAAATACTGATTAACTAATTAAGTATTATCAATTGTAGCAGGCGTAGGATGGCAGATGTTTTTTTTATAAATTCACAATATTGAAATAAGCCTATAAAAAATTGTTTCATTTAATTAACAGATGAGGGAAGATTTTGTTATATTCCGGATCTTAGACCATTATGCCCGAATATACATAAAAAATATATATACGGTCGAATTGAGAAACCTCCTCCTTTTTTGAAGTCGGTTAAAAATAACAATTAGCTCGCAAAAAAGTAGCATTATGACTTTAACTATGCTTCTTGTGAAAAAAAATCCATTTTTTATGACTGTTTTTTTCAATGATCTCTAATTTTCTCAGAATTATGCCCCCAATACTAGGAAATTTTATGATTTATTATTATTTCTCACCATATTACCATTCAAATAAAAAAAAATTACGCCTGTATCCGGAAAAACACGCACAGAAATCATCATTCTACTTAACGAGTCTACGTAAGATATATAAAAATCTTAATTCGTCAATAAAAAATAGAATATATATTTTTTTAATTTTTTCTGTTTTTTGTCGATAATTTATGATCTAGTTTCACCCCCTTTCGGGGTTGCACTTTATCGCGGGACACTCTGTATACATATGTATATGTAAATCTGTCCAGTACTTTTGGAGCCTATTCAATACAAACAAACAAACAAAAAATCTTTTCTCTTTATAATATTAGTGTAGAAAACCGCATCAAAATCCGTTGCGGAGTTTTAAAGATCTAAGCATACATAGAGACAGACAGACAGCGGGAAGCGACTTTGTTTTATACCATGGGGTTCCCAAATTTATTTTGTCTACTGCCCACTTTGAGAATAAATTATTTTTTAGTGCCCTCATTTTTTCATCTACTTAAAAACCAGTATAACTTCAAATTAAATTAATTATTGTGAGCTATATTAGCGGAGATTAAACATTCATTCTAATAAACCCCAAGCTTCTACATAACGCCCCCCATTTCTTTTCTGGGTCTCTTACCCCCTTTAGGCCTGCAGGGCCCACAAGGGGTCGTTATCGCCCACTTTGGGAAAGGCTGTTTTATACTATGTAATGCGTATTTAGTTGACTATTTTTTCGTCAACCGCATAACTTTTCACTGGGTTTATCGATTTTGATGATTTTTACTTGAATCGAAAGCTAATAATACTTCTCATGTAGTCTTGTTTAAATTTGATCGAGATTTGATTATTACTTTTCGAGTAATCTTTGATAACGCGTATTTACTTGACAATTGTTTCGTCTTATGAGGTTGTATTACTTATCGATGTAATTAAAGTCGGTTTTTTTTTTCGTTTGCGAGCAAACACAATTATTTACCCTTCTATACATAGACAATATTATTATGTAAATAAAACTCGATGAAATAAAAGGACTAAAATATTTTTTAAAGAAATTGTATACAGTATATTATTCAGTAAAGCATTAGCGAATGTAAATTTTATGTTTGATTTTATTTTCCATCCTTATAGTGTCCTGAATATCATTAGCGTTCGGACGAAAGAGGTAATGCATCCATAACGACACGAGTAACAAGGAGCCCTAAAAAGTATTTGAAATTGATATTTGATACTTTTATTATTAAAATATATTAAAAGAAAATATATTAGAGGTTTACCTCAAAGAACAACATTAATTCTAATCCGAACGATCTTAGAAACCACCATCGTTGAGTAGGTTCATCAAAGTTATTACCTTGACGATTTATCCATTCATCTGAAACATTTCTCAGTTTCTCAATTCTTTTCATATCTCGTTTGAGGATTATTTATTGAAGTAAAACTTCTTTACGCACGCTTGACTTGAGGAGTAAGCTGGTGAATGCGTGACGAGAGTGTTACGAAAAGTGTGATCGGGTGAGGCGAACGGAGCAAGAGAGAGAGAGAGAGAGAGAGAGAGAGAGAGAGAAGAGAGAGAGTGGTGCGAGCACACATTTTCTTTGTCTCTTTCTCTCAAAGCCAGTTACATTTCGTACATCTAAGACACGGTGCAGGCCTATTGTGCAAAAGTTTTACTTCAGTCGTGTGGTTTAAATCTAAAGCACATTCGTTTTTACCACAAGGGGTAAAAACGGGACCCTATTACTAAGACTTCGCTGTCCGTCCGTCCGTCCGTCCGTCCATCCGTCCGTCTGTCACCAGGCTGTATCTCAAGAACGGCGATAGCTAGACAGTTGAAATTTTCACAAATTATGTATTTCTGTTGCCGCTATAACAACAAATAGGTACTAAAAACAAAGTAAAATAAATATTTAACACAACGCGATTTAATTCCAACGCCATCTATCCAGAAACCAAGAAAACGTCGTCGATAGACTAATATAATAGCTTTCAAATAGCGGCATGGATCGATAGATAGATGGCGTCTTCGACTAGTTTGTTTTCCATTTGATTTTCTTATTTACTAAGTATTTTGTTTAATAACAATAAAATATAGCCTTTAGTTTAGTCAATGGTACGGAACCCTTAGTGCGCGAGTCCGACTCGCACTTGGCCGATTTTTTTTTCTTTATTAATAAGTACATCTATAACGTGAAGCATAAACTTTGTACCCCATTTTATAAAAATTGCGCGGACGGAGGAGTATGAAATTTCGCACACTTATAGTTTATCTTAGAGAAGGAGTGTAGAATGCAAATATTTTTTTTTAATTATGCATAAAAATATGTACATTAAATCAATAAAAAAAACCTTACACACACTACCATATTGTATTTGACACAAGCATATATACATATACAGGATGTCCGGTATTGAGTACGACAAAAAAAAAGGGGAGGTAGATGAAAGGCTGCCCTGCAACATATTAAAAAATAACCGTAGTAAAAGTTTCACCGTTTTTAAGATATTAATTTTTTTTCTACTTTTTTGGAAAAAAGACATTTTCTAATCTATTTTTTGTTGCTGTGCGTAAAAAAACTACATATTGTTTTTATTTTTATGTTAAATACTCTCAAGCGGTTGATTTATTATTTCAAATATCATTTTCGGTAAACACAATTATGGAACGTCGACAAAAAGAATTAATATTTTGTATTTTATTTTTTGAAAATCCATTTACTCAACTTTGGTCTCTAGCCCTAAAAAATGTACTAGACTACTACTGCCTATTATAGCAATAATTTACCTGTTTCATTGGGAATTTAGAAACTATGCGAAATTTCATACTCCTCCGTCCGCGCAATTTTGCATAAAATGGGGTACCTACAAGTTATAGATGTATTAATAAAGAAAAAAAAATCGGCCAAGTGCGAGTCGGACTCGCGCACTAAGGGTTCCGTACCATTGACTAAACTGTATTTTACACGGGTGGATACTCTTTTGTTTATTGTTAGTCTGTAGTTAAATCGAAAAATTTAAAGAAAAAGTTCTTTATTTTAATCATTTTTCGTTTTTTTTTAAATTTAAATAATTAATTTTGGTCGAATTTCAACCACTGGACGACAACTTGCTTTTATAATTAGATAAGAGTACTAAAATACGGAATTTAAAACAATTATGTTGCACAACTTATAACTAATACAGCAATCTCATTCAGGCACACTTTGATTAGATAACAATACAAAGTATGGGAAGGAACTTGACATTTAGAAAAAAAAAATAGAAAAAAAGATACACACACAGAAACAGATTCATACATAATACTTATATACGTGTATACATACAATACAAAAACCTAATGTATACCTTCTGAATAACTTAATACTATTAGGTAGGGATCCCTAGTACATTTTTTTTCACCTGATTAGTATCAAGCTAATTTTCGGGAGTAGCTTCCTTTTGATGAGACGCCCAACTATTTCCTCTACGAAAACTCTCGATTGTGGTAGCTAACAGAGGTAGCAAGGATAATGATATATGTCGATTTGATGATTCTCAAAAATTTATTACTAACAGGTTTTTTTTTGTTAAATCTCAAGATAATTATCTAAATTATTTGAAAAAATATTTGTCCTACAAAATGTATGGTTTGATCAAAGAGTCCCCCTCTTCCAATATTGTATACAAATTGGAAGAGGGGGACTCTTCTCATAAGAGTTTTCGTAGAGGAAATAGTTGGGCGTCTCATCAAAAGGAAGCTACTCCCGGAAAATTAGCTTTATACTAATCAGGTGAAAAAATGTACTAGGGATCCCGGACTATATAATAAAAGAGCGAAACCTATTTTAAAATGGTTATAATAATGTGATACATACCAAAAGTAATACACCTATCTTTAAAATCCCAGCTTGCGATATATGGTTTTATTGATTTCTCATAAAGTTCAGTATATTCCTTGACTTGCGCAAATTCCTAAACATGTAGATATATTTAGGCTAGACTAGATTTTCTTGTGATGATTTTTACTAAGTTATTTGGTAAAGAATTTATTGGAAACATATCCCTAGTTGACGGTATCTATACAATACATGTATTAATACGTGAAGCAAAACCTTTGTACCGGAGTGAGGAGAGAGGAGTATGTAATTTCGTTCACTTAGGTATAGTTTTTATATAGAGAAGGAGTGCAGAATGCTAATATTTTTTTAAAATTATGCATAAAAATATATTAAAACATTAAAAAATTAATAACACGCTCAACCATGTATTTGACACACACACACGCATATTATATATACCTACTCTTTTGTTGATTGTCAGTCTGTAGCAAAATTGAAAAATTAAAAAAAGTTCTATAGATAGGGATCCCTAGTACATTTTTTTCACCTGATCAGTATCAAGCTAATTTTTTGGGAGTGGCTATATTTTGATGAGGCGAACAAAAAGTTCCTCTTCGAAAACTTTCGATTGTGGTAGATAATAGAGTTAGCAGGAGATAGAGCAGCAGTGAGCGTAGGACCGGGATAACGTACCACGCAATTTGTAGGACATTATTACTATTAAATTTTATAAATATTAATTAACTAAAAGAAAAAAAAATCAGCTGGTTAGTAATAATTTTTGATGACCTTACGAGGTCATCAACTTGATGACCTCGTAAGGTCATCAAAAATTATTTTTTTTCTGATTTTTTTTTTTTGCTTTTAGTTAGTAAATATCTATATAATTTAATAGTAATAATGTCCTACAAATTGCGTGGTACGTTATCCCGGTCCTACGCTCACTGCTGCTCTATCTCCTGCTAACTCTATTATCTACCACAATCGAGAGTTTTCGAAGAGGAACTTTTTGTTCGCCTCATCAAAACGTAGCCACTCCCTAAAAATTAGCTTGATACTGATCAGGTGAAAAAAATGTACTAGGGATCCCTACCTACTATATTTTAATTATTTTTTAATTTAAAATTTTAATGATGGTCGAATTTCGAGCACTGGGCGACCACTAGTAAAGTTTAAATATGTGTAGAAATAAGTAGTCAGTAAAGCATAGGTATATACACATATATGTGCACAATAAAATTAAATGAAAGTGGTCTATGTCTATCATGAGATAATGACCCAGCTGTATTAGAAGACATACTCGTATTTGTATAAATTATATACATAATTATATTTTCATTTGGGATTGTCTGTTTCTCGACAAACATACAGAAAATCACAGCTAAATAATACTGCTCTTGAGTAGCGTTGCGTTCCTGTGGTAAGTAAGGAGGCCAGAGTTCTTGCGGAGAGTCGGCGGTAGTAGGGTAGACTGGGTACGGTTGTGCCAGGGTACGGTAGTGACAGTCGTTATAACCGCGAAACTATACGGAATGCGGGGAAGAGTGTAAGGGAAAAAAGAAGCGCAATGCATGTCTACACATCATGTTGCCCAGTATTGCGTTAGCCGGTGCACGACGTAAACAAAAGCAGGAGGCCACATTGCTTTTCAACAGCCAAAAGTAAGTTTTTTTTTGTTCAGATTCTTTTAATATTTACTGTTATTGGTATACAGATATACTATAGCAAATATTTTTTTGTTGTCAATTGAATATTAGTAGTTAATTACAAATGATTACTTTTTACGTAGATAATTTAGGTTACTCATGATGTTTTATTATTTTCAAAAGTATGCGTTGGGTACGGTTGTGACAAATGTAGATGGGTACGGTTGTGACATATATATTCTTTATGTTTTTGCTTTTAGATGCCCAGAAAACGCTTGCGGATGAAGTAAGACGTGGGACTTCTTTACGGAGAGCTGCGGAAATGCATAATATTAATCGCATGTCGTTGTTACGATACATTTGTAAACATGGTGAAGTCGGTGCGAATCACGATGTAAACAGCATCAGCATGATTATGCAGCTCATAGCAAAGTATTTTCGAAGGAGCAAGAAGAGCTGTTATCAAAATACATGTACCACATGTTGCGCGGAAATATATTTTGGCCTTACTACAAGAGAGGTACGGAAACTGACCTTTGAACTGAAAAATAAATACATACAACATAAACCGACCTACTACTTGGGATGAGAATGAGATAGCTGGTAAGGAATGGTTTCGTTCATGTCTGTACGCGTAGCTCAAGCTACAAGCCTTCAAGAGCTACAAGTTTTAACAATTAACGAATATTGAAGATTTTTATAACAACTTGCAGACTATTTTGGACATACACCTATATGAGCCACAGCATATAATTATACGATCACGATTCAGCCTGTAATATCCCACTGTTGGGCATAGGCCTCTTCCCTATGTAGGAGAAGGATCGGAGCTTAATCCACCGCGCTGCTCCAATGCGGGTTGGCGGATATTCCCTGCTATGAGTAACGATCGCTATCAGATGTACATGATAACGACCGGGACCGACGGCTTAACGTGCTCTCCGAGGCACGGTGGGGAGACCCACAAGGACTGCACAAACACCCAGACCACGGCAAACATCTGTATGGCCAATACAAATGTTGTCGTGTGCGGGGATCGAACCCGCAACCGCCCGCGCAACAGTTGTCGGCGACGAAACACATAGGTATGATTAATCGCCGTCGGCAACGACTCACGTCGATACGCGTCTCAACGAGTCAAGACATGTAAACGAGTCACGTCGATACGCGTCTCAACGAGTCAAGACATGTAAAGAACGATTGGCCGCTTTCTTAAGAAATTGTTGTGAAATTATTACGCAATATTGAAATAGTTACGCAATTTTAAAATGATTATGCAACATTAAGAATATTACGCAACTCGAAACGTATATAAACGGGAAATTTCGGGCTCAGTCATTCAGTCGCAACACAGCCGTTGAAGAGGCAACAAGGAAGAAACAAATCAAGAGCCGAAACCTGCGGATCAAGATAAAGTGAAGTGATTAGTTTCTGTTTGACAACGCCTTACGGGTCTTCGAGTTCGTAGTGACGTACATACGCATTCAGGGGTGCGTGGTGACGTACGTAGCCAGCGCAAGTTGCTACAAGGACGTACGTCAATTACGTGGGAGATTGTCCCAGGACGGTAGTGCGGGCATTGGACGTGTCCCTGCCGACCGAAACAGTTGGTCCTTCGAGCCGGATCCCTGCAGAAGAGTACTGAAGAATCCAGAAGATAAGGAGACTGCGTCAAGATGCCAGTAACCAGGTCGCAGAAGGATGCTCCCTCATATCCCGTGTCCCGTCCTTCGGATAAGGACGCGACAGAGCAAGGGTCGGGATCAGAAGGGGTCACGTCTGCGTCAGCGTCAGGGACATCAGGAGCAGTAAATACGTCGGATTCGAGCACTTCAGGTACTACGAACACAGAAGGCACTACGACGACGATTACGGCGGCGACTGTGATCACGGCGGCGTACGAGAAGAACGGACAGAAGAATGAAGCCGCACGAAAGGGGACGACCAAGAAGACTCCAGTGGATTTTCCGGACAAGGGTGGTTGCAGGTCTGCCACAACCCTGCCAAAGGGAGTCAGTCGTCAAGCCAGGTCTACGAAGACTACGAGCTCCTCAGCCAGAAGACGTGAGCTGATAGCCAGAGAAGAATTAGCACGCCTAGAGTTGAATCTAGCCCGTGTCAGATGGGAGTTGGCACAATATGAAGATGAGGACTCGGTGGATGAAGACCAGGAAGACAGAACAGCACAAGTTCAGAACTGGATCGAGACATCGGTACTGGAACAGGACAACATGGAGCAACCTGAGCAACGAGGTCAGCAACCTCCAGAAGAGGCTCAGAAGGTGAAGCCAGAAGAGCCTCAGAAGGTGAAGCCAGAAGATCCTCAGAAGTTGAAGCCTGAAGAGATCTCCTCAACGAAAGGAGGTACGAGCGAAATTCAAACGTTAGCAACGGTATTGAAGGAAGCCCTTACCACAAGAGGAGGGCCAGCAGCGCAGCCGCAGTATATCCACGAATTACCATACTTCGATGGCAACAGCAGCGAGTGGTTGGCTTTCAAGGTTGTTTATGAAGATACATCACCGATGTTCAACGAAGTTCAAAATATGGCTCGACTGAGAAGAGCAATAAAGGGCAATGCACGAGAAGCTATCAAGAGCTTGTTGTACTCGGAAGCATCTCCGTTAGAAGTGATGCAGGCCCTCAAAAGGAGATACGGAAGACCTGACGCACTGGTGCTGGCGGAATTGGATAAGGTCAAGGCGTTACCAAAGATATCCGAAAACCCTAGGGATATATGCGTCTTCGCAAGCCAGATCAACAACAGCGTAGCAGCAATAAGGGGTTTGAAGAAACCACAGTACCTGCATTCACCTGAAATGGTGAAACAAATCATTGAGAAGATGCCAATGATTCTCAAGTTCCGATGGTACGACTTCACTGCAGCATCAGAAGAAAGTGACTTCTCTGATCTGACAATGGTCTCCAAGTTCCTAAACATGGAAGCAGACAAGTGTGGAGCCTTCGCGACTTCAGAAGAGAGGATTGGATTCAAGAAGACTCATCGACAAGCGGCACATTCAACAAGGGAAAAGGACTTCAAGGAAAAGGACTTAAGGCAGCCGAGTGCGAAGAGTTGTCCTATGTGTGAAGGTGGACATTTCCTCGTCGACTGTCAGAAGTTCCAGAAGGCGTCGGTGCAGAATCGGTGGTCAACGGTGAAGAGAAGTCGGGTTTGCTTCAAATGTCTTCAAGGGAGACATCGAAAGGAGAGCTGTAGAAAACCACCGTGCAAGGAATGCAAGAGGTGGCATCATCATCTGCTGCACATCGAAGACAGGACCTCGGAAGATGAAAAGACTAAGACGGAAGAAGTATCAAGCGTCATGGCATCAGTGAATGCAGTCAGTAGTACAAGGGCATACCTGAAGATAGTTCCAGTAAAAGTCTTCGGGTCGAAAGGATCAAAAAGGATATTGGCCCTGTTGGATGAAGGGTCAACAGTGTCACTTATTGACCAAAAGGTGGCAGAAGAAGTCGGCGCCCAAGGTAATAAAAAGGAACTAGTAATCGAGACAGTAGGAGGCAAGTTAATAAGAAAGAAGGATTCTCAGATGCTTGACCTTACAGCCAAGGGGGTTCAAGGAAACAAGAAAACCTTGAAGAGAGTCTGGACTATCGACGAGTTGAAACTTGCTCCTCAGTTCCTAGAAAAGAAGAGAATAAAAGAATGCCAACATTTGAAGAAGATTGCCGACTCTCTATATTATGAAGGGGAGTCACCACAGCTGCTCATTGGTCAAGATAACTGGGAGCTGATAGTGACTCAAGAAATAAGAAGAGGGAAACCAGGAGAACCAGTTGCTTCAAGAACAGAACTAGGATGGGTACTTCATGGGTCAGACGTCGGGGCTGCAAGAGTAGTTCACTTCCTGAACTCATGTCTACACGTCAGGACACCAGAAGAGGAGATGCATCAAGCCATCAAGGATCACTTCGCGATCGAGGCACTTGGTGTACAACCGCGAAGAGCCAGTACGGACTCAGAAGGAAGAGCACTCGCCATCCTAGAGAAGACCTGCAGAAGACTGAACGATGGACGATTCGAAGCTGGACTCTTATGGAAGAATGAAGATGAACAGATGCCTGAAAGCTATACGTCCGCAAGGAACCGGTTGTTCAACATCGAAAGGAAGATGGATAAGGACCCTCAGCTGAAGGCAGAATACATCAAGCAAATCCAGCATCTTATCGACAACAAGTATGCAGAAGAAGCACCTGTGGGACAAGAAGACTCCAAGAAGAAATGGTACCTCCCTCACTTCTCTGTGGTACATCCATTAAAGAAGAAGATAAGGATCGTCTTCGACGCTGCAGCCAAGTCGAAAGGAAGAAGCCTAAACGATGCTCTACTACCAGGACCAGATCTGTTGCAGTCACTCTTCGGGATACTACTAAGGTTTAGACAAGGACCGCTGGCAGTTGCAGCCGACATCAAGGAAATGTTCCTTCAAGTTCGTATTCGGCCAGAAGACAGAGATAGCCTGAGGTTCCTGTGGCGCGGGGATCGTCGAGACGTTCCGCCAAAAGAGTACAGAATGACATCGGTTATCTTCGGCGCAACATCATCTCCGAGCACAGCAATCTACGTTAAGAACCGAAACGCAGCGGACTACAAAGAACAGTATCCAGAAGCAGTAAGGGCAGTCGAACTAAACCATTACATGGACGACTATCTGCACAGCTTTCATTCAGAAGAAAACTTCAGAAGAGTGACATCGCAGGTAGACCTCATACACAAGAAGGCAGGCTTCGAACTCAGGGGATGGGCGTCAAACCAACCTGAACTGCTGCAACACCTGAAGACTGACGGCGAAGAAAAGACAGAAGTAGACCTTGGAGAAGAAGAAGAGAAAACATTGGGACTCCGCTGGTTCACGAGAAGAGATTCCATCGGATTCAGGGCAAACCTCCGGAACACGCCAGAGAAAATAGCCACAGGACTTCAAGTGCCTACGAAGAGAAAAGTGACCAGTGCAGTAATGTCAACCTTCGATCCACTGGGACTAGCAGCACCGGTTCTCATTCAGGGCAAGAAGCTGCTTCAGAGCATTTGGCGAAGTGGCGTCGGTTGGGATGACGAAATAGAAGAGAAGGAGTACGAAGCATGGAAGACTTACCTAGAGAACATGAAGCTGCTACAAGACCTAGAGGTTCCGAGATGCCTGGCGCCACATTGCACTGAGGGGGAGCTGCACACGTTCACGGATGCGAGCGAATCTACGTATGCAGCGGTAGTTAATTGGAGGACAGAAGATGGGAATGGAACATACCATGTCAGCTTAGTGGCGGCAAAGGCAAGAGTTGCTCCACTAAAACCGGTGTCCATCCCAAGACTCGAACTACAAGCAGCCCTCCTAGGAAGCAGACTGGCACATTCAGTAGAGAAGAAAATGGACCTGAAGGTAGCAAAAAAGACATTTTGGACAGACTCCAGCATCGTACTTTCTTGGATAAAGACGGACCCAAGAACTTTCAAGACGTTCGTGGCTCATCGCTTAGTGGAAAACCCCGAGAGGTTCTCCTCGTGGAGAAGACTTCGACGAGCCACAGCAAGAGTACTGCAGTTCCTACAACTCTGCAGAAGGAGTAAGAAGGTCAACGTCTGCAAAGAAGATCCCATGTGGAAGATGAAGCAAGGAAGAAAGGTGAAGACTGTCAAGAAACAACAGAAGTCTTCGAAAACAACAGAAAGGAAATACATACCGCTGGACGCTGGACTACTAGAGCAAGCTAAAACTCTATTGCTAAAGAGATGCCAAGAAGGAAGCTTCAGAGATGACATCAAGTGTCTGCAGCAAGGGAAGCAATTAGAGGGCAGCAGCAAATTGAAAAAGCTCGACGTAGTACTAGAAGAAGGTCTCCTGCGATTAAAAGGAAGGATCGACGCGATACAGGGTGTGACAAGAGACTACAAGCGACCCATCGTGCTCGATAGCAAGGATAAGATAACACGACTTATCATTAAAGAATTCCACTACTGCTTCAATCATGGAAATCATGTAACAGTGATGAACGAGATACGACAACGCTTCTGGATATTGGGACTAAGGTCAGCGATCAAGACCCAGTCCAAGAATGGCGCTGCTGGTACCAGGAGTGTCGCCGAGCCAGAAGGATGGTGCGACGCACGAGGGGGAGACTGTCGGCGACGAAACACATAGGTATGATTAATCGCCGTCGGCAACGACTCACGTCGATACGCGTCTCAACGAGTCAAGACATGTAAACGAGTCACGTCGATACGCGTCTCAACGAGTCAAGACATGTAAAGAACGATTGGCCGCTTTCTTAAGAAATTGTTGTGAAATTATTACGCAATATTGAAATAGTTACGCAATTTTAAAATGATTATGCAACATTAAGAATATTACGCAACTCGAAACGTATATAAACGGGAAATTTCGGGCTCAGTCATTCAGTCGCAACACAGCCGTTGAAGAGGCAACAAGGAAGAAACAAATCAAGAGCCGAAACCTGCGGATCAAGATAAAGTGAAGTGATTAGTTTCTGTTTGACAACGCCTTACGGGTCTTCGAGTTCGTAGTGACGTACATACGCATTCAGGGGTGCGTGGTGACGTACGTAGCCAGCGCAAGTTGCTACAAGGACGTACGTCAATTACGTGGGAGATTGTCCCAGGACGGTAGTGCGGGCATTGGACGTGTCCCTGCCGACCGAAACAACAGTCAATCGCAATCCAGTGCTGTAACCGCTGCGCCAACGCGGCGTCGTAATATAATTATATAATATTGATAAAACTGGTGTATACTTTATATAGAAGAAAAGTATTTTGTGTTATGTTAAAGTCTGGCTAACGAAAGATGAGACTCGATTTTTTTGCATACTTTTTAAATGACAACACTGTGGGTTCCCATCATCGGGTATATTACCCCTTTAATTGGGAAATAACTAGCGGAAGCCTACTAAGATTTAAGAGCGCTATCACACAATCGAAGTTCTCGGTTTTAGGTAATTTAGACGGCGCGCGGCAGTGGTCGCGTACGTGTGCGTCTCGTTAAAGTACGCTACGCACACATGCAAGACGCTTTGAGTCATAATCCAAGAACCAAACCAACTTGAGACTGTTTCCGAAATAAATTAAATTATTACTGTTAAATAAAATTCGTGAAATATTATTTTATTATTTAAATTAATAACATTAATATTTTTGTATTGTCATTAATAATTTTGTAATTTTAAAAACTAAAAAAATCTCGAAAAATGAAAATTGTTGTCCTATTTTTACAAGCTTTTATTTAACTTGCAATGTATGTATGTATGTAACTTTAATGAATGTTTGTTCGGGTAAAATCTTGCAACTCAATTTTGAAGCAGATATCTTCAACCAATTGAGCTGAAATTTTGTGTACAGGTTCAATTTGGATGACAACGCATGGTTTGTATGTATGCATGTATGTATGTATGTTTGTTCGGGTGAAATCTTGCAACTCAATTTTGAAGCAACCAATTGAGCTGAAATTTTGTATACAGGTTCAATTTGGATGACAATGCATGGTTAACTTTGTGACGTCATTCCAAACCCAATATGGCAGAATATCCAAGAGTGCGGACTAGTTATTTTAGTGCACTTCTACAATATGGGTATCAAATGAAAGGGCTTGCTAACAATAATTCGAATAAAGTGACGTAATAACCGACTAAAAAGTCAAAAATAAATTAAAAGTAAAAAATCTTTTTAAAAAACAAGCTTTTATTTAAAGTCATTACACATAATATATATGATATATAAGCTTGTCGCGAGATTTGCTTGTAAACAAGTAAATTAAATAAATTGATGTGATTGATTTTACATATTAAAATTTTCAAACTAAGGAAATACGAGTACTATCTCGCGACAAGCTTTTCTATCATATAGATTATGTGTAATGACTTTATAAGTAGATAGTAAAAGTTTTAAAGTAAAAATTATTTTTTTGCGTTTTAGCACATTCAAATAAAAGCTTGTTTTTTAAAAAGATTTTTTTACTTTTAATTTATTTTAATTTCTGAAAGTAATAAATATGTGTATAATATTTTGCTATTGTGCCTAATTATTTTGTAAACATTGTACCTACTTAAGACGCGCATGCATCGTTTTGATTTTAATATTCATTAGAAAAATTATAATTGTCAATTAGTAGGTTATAGGGTCATAAAAATAACTTGATTCTATTGAAATAAGGTCTTAAAAATCATTTTATAAACTTAAAGGAGTGTTTTAGACCATAGAACTGAATAACTTTTACCATGGGACAAACATTAAAATCAAGAAAATAATTCTGCTGTTACTGCGGCCTATGAACGCTTGCAATGCCTAAGCTCTAATAATTGTGTTTGCTTGCAAACGATAAAAAACCGACTTCAGTTACATGGACAAGTAGTACAACGTAATAAAACTCACAAATAGTCAAGTAAATACGCGCTATTAAAGATTACTCAAAAAGTTGTAATCAAATCTCGATCTAACTTAAACAATACTACATGACAAGTATTAGCTTTCGATTAAAGTAAGAATCATCAAAATCGTATAATACAACGTAGGTTGACGAAAAAGTAGTCAAGTAAAAACGCATTATTAGATATAACTGTAAAAGTAAGTACTTGTCAAATCTCAATTAAATTTAAATGGGACCACATGACACGCAACACCTTTCAATTAAAACAAAATTGATCGAAATCGGTCCACCCAGTCAAAAGTTCTGAAGTAACACACATAAAAAAATACAGTCGAATTGAGAACCTCCTCCTTTTTTGAAGTCGGTAAAAAAAAGGAATCACACTGTTACTTTTAAACATATTTTTTGTAAATATGTTCTTTTTTCAATAAATAATCAAAAAGTGTTGGTTGCGCTCTCGGACTAAGAATCAAGGTTGCGTTACATTCGCTAATTGGTGAGATCGCGTAACACAGCAACAGCGAGCGATACGTCCACCCTCCGTGAGCGCTTGGCGCTATCTAAAGTTACAGACCGCGAGTCCCGAGATTTATAAAGGATTTTAGCACTACATACAATAATTTTTACATTACTTATTATTTCATTTACATGGACTATTTTTTTTTTCAAGCAAGGTAATATAGTAAGCTTCGTAATTACTTACTTTTTGTTTGAATTTGGATTATATATTCATAGATAAAAAATTTAATTTCGGACGAAATATTATCAGTAACTCTCTGTTTTGCAGAATTATTTATGATGTATTACTGTATGAAACATAATAAATTGCATTAATCATTCCAAAGTAGAAGATACAGTTGTACCATAAACATTTTTAAAAATGATTAAATTATTATATCTTCGATATAACAAAGCATGAAACGATGCCCAAAACTACAATTTTCTGAAACATCCTTTCCAGAGACTAAGTTTTTACTGATGTACGTAGGGACACGGTATCGAATACAAAGTATCGATACTGTACTCATGAGTAGTATCGAAAAAAAAGTATCGTACTCATAAAAGTATCGAAACAAAAGTATCGATACTTCTAGGTATCGAGTACAAAAGTACTCAATAGTGACTCAATAGTAGGAATTGATACTTCAACTTCCAAAAAAAAGGTCGCTTCAAATTTCGTACAAATACTGAACGACTGTTTCCAAAATATGTCAGTCGACCAAAAAAAAATTGTGTTTGCTCGCAAACGAAAAAAAAACCGACTTTAATTACATTGTCAAGTAAGACAACGTAATAAGACGAAAAAATTGTCAAGTAAATACGCGCTATTAAAGATTACTCAAAAATTTTCATTATTTAACGTTGTGTCCATTTTTTATAAGTATTTTTAACGGTTCACAGGAAACTTGACATAAGGTGCCAATCATACCACCAATTGTAAATTCATGCAAAAATCAAATTCAAATGCAATTCAAAAAAATTATAAATATGTGTTGTACAGCTTTCTCACATATTTGTAAATTTTAGATGCCTGATGATGGTCCAATAAAGGATTGAAACGTCGCATGAATTTACAATTGGTGGTTTGATTGGCACCTTATGTCCACTTTCGTGTGAACCGTTAAAAAATTACTCAAAAAGTTGTAATCAGATCTCGATCTAATTTAAACAAGACTTCATGACAAGTATTAGCTTTCGATTAAATAAAAAAAAAAAATCAAAATTGGTACACCGAGTAAAAAGTTATGCGGTATAATACAACGTTGGTCAACGAAGAAGTAGTCGAGTAAATACTATAGACTATTAGATATAACTCTAAAAGTTCTTCCCAGATCTCAATTAAATTTAAATGGGACCACATGACACGGAACACCTTTCAATTAAAACAAAATTCATCGACATCGGTCCACCCAGTCAAAAGTTCTGAGCTAACATACATTAAAAAAAATACAGTCTAATTGAGAACCTCCTCTTTTCTTGGAAGTCGGTTAAAAAGGTCGTCGCTTCAAATTATCGTACCAATACTGAATAAATGTTTTCAAAATTTCAGGAAAAAGTGTAATAGTACTCATGCAAATCTTTCGATACGATACCTGCCAAAAAGTACTCATTGAGTAAAAGTATCGAATGCAAAGTATCGAGTACTAAAGTATCGGTATCGAAAGGAAATGTACTCGATACCACAAAGTATCGCTACTTTTTTCGTGTCCCTAGATGTACGTAAACAAATTGAAATATTTATTTAAAACATTTCCAAGAATACGAATCAAACTTTCTTGGTAATATATAATTTTTTTAATTTGTGGATTTATATAAACCATAATCACACATCAAAACTCGAGTCAAACGCTCAAATCCAAGAAAAATTGTAATAGCCCTCTTAAATATACTTTATTTAATTATCCTACGGGTGTTATTCTTATTATTTTAGACTGCAGATCGACAGTCTTGTGACTTTCTAGTAAAGCTAGGACGTGGTCCGACGCTAATAATTTTTTTTTCGTATATAATATTTCATTTCATATCAATATGCACATGCAATATGCACATGCAACATAATACATACTTATACTAGACATATACATAAACAAAATTTTACATACATACAAACATATAATACATATAAAATACATCTTGTTTAAATTATTTCATCATCTTTTAAATTATCTTATTTGTTTTTTTTTAAACTATTACTGGCCAACATTCGGCCGTCAACTTCTAATCCACATAACACACTTTGTGAAGACACATAATATATCTGCCCAATACCTATTTAATTAATTCATGAATATTATTAAAATAACTTTTTATTGTATGATAAAAAACATTATTATGTATACATTTTATAATATTTATGGATATTGAAACACGGACAAACACGCTGTACTTCCTATATAATACTCCTATAAGTTTATATGTATGGTGATAAATAATTAATTGATCCATAGCTGTGACTATTATAGGCACGCCATCCCATTGGTCCGAATGCAACAATGTAACTATACTTATCTATACTAATATAATAAAGCTGAAGAGTTTGTTTGATTGTTTGTTTGTTTGTTTGTTTGTTTGTTTGTTTGTTTGTTTGAACGCGCTAATCTCAGGATCTACTGGACCGATTTGAAAAATTCTTTCAGTGTTAGATAGCCCATTTATCGAGGAAGGCTATAGGCTATATATCATTACGCTAAGACTAATAGGAGCGGAGTCCACGCCGACGAAGTCGCGCGCAGAAGCTAGTATGTTTTATAAATGGAAACCTGTTATTGGCCTTATTTTTTGTGATTTGTTTATAGAACGTATTAACTGTAACGCTGTTGGTTTTCTTAATAATAAAAAATAATAAAATAATAAAATAAAAAAAATTAATCTTGTTATATACATTGATAAATTTCGGCGATTTTAACAGAGATTGGGAAGAATCAGAATCAGAGTATGGTAATACTTTAAAAATCACAAATAAACAAGATGGCGCGTCTTTGAAGTTGCCAGGGTGTGGTTTTTTTAAATTTGCCGCGTTTTTTCAGTCTCATCTTTCGTCAGCCAGACTATAAACATTTCTAACAATAAAAGTCATTATAAACCATTTCTGTGAATGTTTATGTCTGTCACTACTGACCCTAGCTACTGTCACAACCGTCCTTGGGGTGAGGACGGTTGTGACATTTTCCTTTTTTTTTTCAAATTTGATGCTATAACTAATACAGCATAATTTGAGACAAAATTTCAGTATTTTTATGTGGACAAATGTGTAAGCTACGGTTTAAGTAATTTTTGTCTCAACGAACTAGTAAATTAACAAAATTATTGGCGGTCAAATCGAAATTGTCACAACCGTACCCAGTCTCCCCTAGTAACCACTTACTATCAGCTGTACCGTACGATTGTCTACCGATTCACGATTCATCCTGATGGCATATTGCCTCTATGACCATATAGGAGAAGGATTGAAGCTTAATCCAGCTCGCTCCTCCACTGCGGGTTGGCGGTAACATTTCCTACTATGAGTAACAACTGGGACCGACGGCCCGAGCGGGAATCGAGCCCGCAAAGCGTCAGTGTGTGGCCGTTGATAGATAGACATTTGTCACCCGCACCACTACACTGGAGTGGTTGTTGTTTGTCTGACGATCTAGTGGTAAAAATCATGCCCCAAGTTCTTTCTATCAAAGTGAAAACAAAAATATACCTATAATATACCTCGCTAGCTTCAGCCTGTAATATCCCACTGCTGGGCATAGGCCTCTTTCCCCGTGTAGGAGAAAGATCAGAGCTTAATCCACCACGATTACTATGAGTAACCATTACTATGAGTAACGATCGCTATCAGATGTACATGATAACAACCGGGACCGACGGCTTAACGTACTCTAAGAGGCACGGTGGGAAGACCCACAAGGACTGCACAAACACTCAGACCACGGCAAACATCTGTATGGCCAATACAAATGTTTGTCATGTGTGGGGATCGAACTCGCAACCGCAAGCGCAAATGCTACAAACCAGTGCTGTGACCGTTGCGCCAACGCGGCGTCTATAAATATACCTATCTGTAACGAATACAATAACATATCAGTAATGAGATTGACGATGACTACCGTAAGTAAGAGTACCTATTAGCCTATACACTTTATATGTCAATTTAAACGCCTAACAAAACCATCTTTATAATAAAAATACTAACGTGAATTTGTATAAAACCGGCGCGCCATTCCCCGAATGGCCATACACCATAAGTCAAACTATTACGCAACAATCTTGATTGAAATATAATCATAGCAACCTGAAATAAACATTTTCGTAAATTAGCTATTTAGTTGTATGAAACATGAGATGAACTTCGTATAAATATTGAAGCAGTTGATTATTTAGATTTTTTTTAAATGTAAGTAAATCGGCAAAAGAGCGTACGGCTCACCTGTTGGTAAGCAAATACCGTAGTCTATAGAAATCTGCAACACCAGAAGCATCGCAAGCGCGTTGCCGACCCTATCCCCAATTCCCCCCAGGAGCTTTGGTCACCTTACTTACCAACAGGAACACAACACTGCTTCAAAGCAGTATTATTTAGCTGTGGTCTTCTGTAAGGTCGAGGTACTACCCCAGTCGGGCTGCTCCATTTTTTGAGCAGGAAATTTCATCCTGTTAAACTTAGTTGCCCTACCTCAGTTAAAATTAGTTTAGTTATGTTAATTACATTAAAGAGAGGAATAACATGAGCTGTGGCGAAGATTAATCTATGCCATATGCCAGGCCCAGACACATTCAATAGTAAGGGCCGTCGGTGCCCTAAAAGCAACTTTCGTGCTTTATGCCTGAAAAAAAAATGTTTTTCTGTATTTATTTATTTATTTTACACTTTATTGTACACCAAACAAGAAACAAAATAAATAAGCAACATTAACAGCGATTATTAAAAAAAATGTACAAAAGGCGGCCTTATTGCTTGAAAGCAATCTCTTCCAGGCAACCTTAGGGTAAAGGAGATGATACATTGAAGGTGTAGGTGCACAGTTTATACTTTTTTATTATATTCAATAAATAGACATACATACATATATAGATAAATTATTTACATATATCTACATACATACACACATACATACACATATACATAAACCTACATTAGTTCATACAACATAAATGAGAAGTTTTTACCTAAATTAATAATGACAAAATAACAAAATCATAAGACCGGGAGCCTAAAGCTCATTAGCTTAATAATTATTAAGTCCCATTCATTTTAAGAAAGTGTTGTTTAACGGATTTCTTAAAAATAGCAAAGGATTGACAACATCTAATTTTCAAGGGCAACGAATTCCAAAGTCGAGCAGCTTGTACGGTGAAGGATTTGGTGTAGAAAGTAGAGGAATGAGAAGGAATTTCAAGAAGTAGATTGTCACTAGACCGTAAACTACGTTCATGTAAATCATTTAGATATTTAAACCGCTCTCTTAGGTAAGATGGAGTTGCCGGATTAAACAAGATGCAGTACAATAGCCTAAGAATGTGAGTATTCCTGCGAAGGCGAATTGGGAGCCACTTGAGTTTTTTGCGAAAATCGGAAATGTGATCATATTTGCGGAGACCAAATATGAATCGGATACATAAATTTTGAATGCGCT
Organism: Melitaea athalia; assembly: GCA_905220545.2. Lineage (NCBI taxonomy): Eukaryota > Metazoa > Arthropoda > Insecta > Lepidoptera > Nymphalidae > Melitaea > Melitaea athalia. The sequence goes on from HG992177.1 coordinate 11,291,835, forward strand.
CAAGCTTATTCAATTGCTCCTCGGTTATGTCAAGATAGCAAGTGTCAGCATAGTCATAGATAGGTAAGAGAAGACTATGTGCTAGAGCAATTTTGGTGGACGTAGGAAGGAAATTTTGTAGCAAGCGAAGGGATCCCACAGCAGAAAAAAATTTTCGACTTATTTCACAAATCTGTGGACACCAAGAAAGGTTTTGATGATTGATGGTTCTGTATTGATTTTCTTATCATTTAATCAATCTTCCCTAGCTGATATGACTGTAAAATTCTGAGTTTGTACTTGGATAGCCTAGGTACGATTGGTCGCAAATAAATTACAACTTAATAGAGTGGGTTCAGACTGGCAACACAGAATAATGTAATTTCACAAGAAGCTGGGTGAAACTTTCCAAGCTCAAAAGAAATCGAATGTTAGTGACAAGGTATGTCACAGACAAAGTGTGGTACTTTTAATTTTGATTAGATTCTGAACAAAATATATCTACATTTGCAGTTTGGTAGATTGATTATTTGTTGCATTATCGATAGACAGATCGTTGGCTCTGTTGGTAGTGGTACTGCTTTTTACTCTAGGCTTATGAGTTCGCTCCCCACCAGAGGTCTGTTTTATATATCTTCTAAATAGGCAAGTTAACCTACTTCAGGACGAGGGTGACTATGTGTGTATGTTGAATCTATACTAATATATAAAGCTGAAGAGTTTGTTTGTTTGGTTGTTTGTTTGTTTGTTTGTTTGGAAGGATATAGGCTATGTGTCATCACGCTAAGACCAAGAGAAGCGGAGTCCACGCCGACGAAGTCGCGCGCTGAAGCTAGTATAATATAAAGGTAGATACAAACTACAGGCATAAGCTAAGCAACGTGTGCATAATACCACTTACAAGTTATATATACAATTACGTAAATAAAATACGTGATAAATATTTAAATTGAATCATCAACTAAAGATCAGACTTGCTCCTAAACGTGCTACGTAACCTTATTGTGTTTTTGAAGTGAAACTTCTTTAGGCGCATGAGGGGTAAAATTTGAGCGATTAGTAACGCGGCAGCGTCATGACGACCTACTTGGATGGGTGAGCACCTTTTGTTTTTTTCTTCAACTAAGTAAGTAGTTTTGTTTTTGTATTTTAAATTCGTTTTTTTAATTAGTTTGCCAAAGAAGTTTCACTTCTGACATGTGTACTTTGTACACACGCAATTTTTTGTTTTATACTGTTACGAGTACACAAATTAAAGGAGCTTGCGCCATCTAGCGGGGAGCGGAGGAACCACGTTGTGTGCTGTACAAACCACTTTGTTACAAAGACAACGTGAAACATCCACTCAATACTAGATGGCGCTAGAGGACTTATATGTGGTTGAAGACCATTTCGTTATTTCATCATTTAAAAAAAAGTAAGTAAGGTAGGTGAATGAAAGTAGTATTATTTAATTTATTAGTGTTAAGTAGAGTAATTTTTGAAATTATTTTAAATTGTCTGGAGGCTTTTTTTTATTTATACCTAAACTTGAAGGTTTGATTTACTTTTTGTCTTTGTCAAGATTTAACAAAATAAAACGAAGAATAAACAAAAAAGATATGACGGTCAAATCACTAATTTTCGGCACTTTTTTCGAAAAATGAAAAAAATCTCATAAAAAAATCCGTAACACTTTGCATATAGGTAAGTTAGTCTAAATAGGTTCCAAATGACCCCCCCTACCCAACATACCTCTATGGCTAACCATTCCCCTAACACTCTTTATATATATCAATCTGATATAGATATATATATCAACATGATATAAGTATGTTTAAGCAGTTTAAGTTTGTTACTCAAAAGTAGTACCTTATTTCCCAAATATTTATTAGTAGTATAATCAATGGAGTCAAGGGAAATGCACATGAAAATAGAGTCAGTGCGAACTGGATCGCTGAAATAAAGGTTGCTTAATATTAGTTGCTTAAATCTATAGTTAACAAATTATTTTCCTCAATAAGAATTTATACCTACGTTAGGAACGACGGACAAAAATCATATTGAAACTTTTGAAATATATAATACAAAAAACCACGACATAACGACATTTTTTTATCAATTTTAGAGCCCAATTAAATGTTTAAGATAATTGCATTATTATCAGTGTTAAAACACAAAAATACTTGCTACTTCTGACGGTTTCATCTGTTCAGTTTCCTATCCTGTGGGAATATCAGGATAAAGAGTAACATGTGTGTTATGTTGGATCTCCTGCTAACTGCGTACCAAGTTTCTTTACAATAAGTTCAGTTTTGAGTAAAAGAGAAATAAACATCCATTATCACTAACTTTTGCATTTATAATTATAGTAAAATATCGCATGAAAGTTTTAATGCTACAAAAATAAATGATAAAATATACCTATAGTACAGTAACTATTGTGTATACACGTTTCGGTAATATTTGGAAGTTTGTACTCTCCCTCCCAACAAGGTGTATTGACGTCTAACACACGAACTTGGTTATAATCTGTCGTTTGACTGTAAGATATAAGTAAAATAGTAATTTTATTAAATGTCCTCATGTAATCATGTTCATACTTAGGTCTCGGTATCCATGCGATGAACATTCTGAAAGAAATCTTGTGTAGGATGTATATTTAGTAGGTATCTATATTTATGAAAGAATCCAGTCTTGAAATAGTCCACTAAATATTCTACTTAAATTAAGTTTTAGGGCGCGTTCCCACTCTGTCGTGACGATTAATTATCGTTTTACGACTGTCGTCTCTAGCTGTTCCCATTATAACGATTGGATGTCGTCAAAATTTTTTTTCCTTTAGCAACTATCGTATCTAGCCGTTCCCACTGTTACGACAATCTGTCGTCACTGCAAAGTGTCGTAGACGACAGTTAGTCGTGTCGTTTTATATGTGAACACCTCCATTTAAACATATGAGCCACGACACTTAAAACTACACGATTATCTGTCGTCACGACAGAGTGGGAACGCGCCCTTAGACTGTAAGTACAAAGTGAGTTTGTTTTTTCGACATTTAAAGTGTATTATAGTGTATATAATATATATTAATATATTTTGAAGCTGCCTTTTTTCAATCATTAGCATATTATTATGCGCTTTAAGCTTATATATATTTAGTTTTAAATAATTTTATTAGCGTGCATACAGATAATAAACTAACAATTGTTCACGATCGTACATGGAATTGCTAAATATTTTGCAAGAATAATAGGTAGGTACATATTACGAACAATTTCTACGTACTACTTTAGCAGCTGATATCTGGGAATTCGGTCTCAGCTAGCGGGTATGTACCTATAGGTACGTTCACTGTACACACTAATACTACCATTGTATGTATATATGTTGTGTGTAGAGCCTGGGATTTTACTCCGTACGTCAAACCCTCTATAGGCCGAGATACAACTTTTAAGAGCGCTATCACACAATCGAACTGCTCAGTTTTAGGTAACGCGCGGCAGCAGTCGCGTACGTGTGCGTCTCGAGAAGTACGCTACGCACACATGCAAACCGCTATGGCCGCTATGCGTCGAATGCCAAAATCAAACCAACTAGAGACTTTGCTTCCGAAATAAATTAAATTATTACTGATAATAAAATTCGTGAAATATTTTTTTTATTTAATATTATTTAAATGAATAATAATAATTATTATTTTTATTACTTTCAATAATAATTTTGTAATTTAAAAAATAAAAAAATCTTGAAATTTGTCTTATTTTTATAGTAAAATATATGTGTATGTATTTTGCAATTGTGCTTAATTATTTTGTAAACATTTTACTCAAGACGTGCATGCATCGTTTTGATATTTAATATTCATTACAAAAATTATAATTGTCAATTAGTAGATTATAGGGTCATAAAAATAACTTGAATTTCTATTGAAATAAGGTCTTAAAAATCATTTTAGAAACTTTATTGCATACCTACTTTTCTTAACTTAAAAAATTGCTAGTTAATTTTTAACACCTTACATTTTACACCACTTTGGATTGTAGTACCTATAAAATGCATAAGATGTGTTAAAAAGGGTAGTTAAGTAGGTAGTTATAACAAATATGCACATTTAACGCTTCTTCATCACTATGTCTAAGAATAACTCTTAAATGTGTATCGTTTAAGATAAATTTTTATTATAAGGATAGGTACAACTGGTAAATAAAAAAAAAGAAACAAAGACTGAACAAAAACAAGTATAATTGTAAAAACAAAATAAAATAATATTTTCCGAATCCGCATAGACCGTGCTTTCCTCGAATCTATTTCGGGAAGAACGCACTCACCATAAAACTTTATTAATTTTGGCAACATTTTCTGGTTCCAGAAATCCTGATCTTTGTAAACTTTTACAAATTAAAGCGGGTAGTCAGTACCAGTCCATACTGCAAATAAACAAATATTTTTATTTGCAACTAGCTGACCCGGCGAACTTCGTACCGCCTAACAGTCGATTCTTTAATTTTTTCTTTTTTTAATACTTATCCTTCTCGGAACCCCTCCACTAACACTAAACCTTATGTTATGGTATTAAAGTTCAAATTAAATTTTAATTATTATTTCGAATATGTATGGGAATTGGGAATATAGAAAAGTGTTGTTTTTAGACTTTCCAGGAAATTTTTAAAATTTTTCTCTCCGTAACAACCATCATCTTACTTCAAGGAATATTATAACAAAAGAATTAGCAAAATCGGTTCAGCCGCTCTCGAGATTTGCGCTTAGCAACACATTCAGCGATTCATTTTTATATATATAGAGATATTTACCAATCGTGGTTTTTTTCAACATTATTTCGCCTTTTTTGTCAATTTTGAAGCATTTTAATTTTTTTTTTAGAATCGCCGTATCAGGATCCATATTAAAAGCAGATATAGGGCACTTAATCTCAACAACACCATCTTCAAACACTTCGTCAGGTGTAGCGCCTAAAAAGAAATGCTCTGTACTTATAAATAGGCCACACTTTTCTACATCTATATTCATTTGGCCGCTAAGTTGAGCTAAAGCTTTTGACTCGTTCTCTTTTCCATGTTTGATGGAAGGCACATGATCTAAATTATACGAGTATAATAATGTTAACCACGAAAAACATCTATATGGCCAATACAAATGTCCGTCATGAGCGGGGATCGAACCCGCGACCGCCAGCAACAGCCAGTGCTGTGACCGCTGCGCTAACGCGTCGTCATAAGTACCTACTATGAGTAAAGATCGCTATCAGGTGTACGTGATAACAACCGGGACTTACAGCCTAGCGTGTTCTCCGGGACCGAACTGAAACCTCCAGACCGAAAATAAATATTTGTATAAACATAAATATCCACTCCGAGCGGGAATCAAACCCGCGACCGTCGGTGTTTAGGCGCCGCCGACACGGCACATGCACCATTATATCAAAGCGGTCGTCAAACAACAAAAAGTAACTGCTGTAAATTATTGAGGAATTCCCTCGACTATTTAAGGGCTCCATCATCAGACCTGTAATGGCACTTATAACTCATATGGGTGCAAAGTTCTCATCAATAGAAATGAATGAAGCTCAAACAGCAGGTGATTGCTGTAAATAGTTGAAGATTTCCCTCGAATGTCTTTCGACTCCATCATCAGATCGACTCCAGACCTTTATTAAATAGTAGTGCTTTATAGTATTTAAGGAAAAAGTGATAAAACGCACTAGTCGTCGCTACAATTTTCAAGGGTTCCCCTCGATTTCTCTGGGATCCCATCATCAGATCCTGGTTTCCTTATGGGATATCTCCTTTCCAATAAAAAAAGAATTATCAAAATCGGTTCATAAACGACGAAGTTATGCCCGAACATACTTAAAATATATATATATATACGGTCGAATTGAGAAACCTCCTCCTTTTTTGAAGTCGGTTAAAAAACAAAAAGTAATCGAAAAAAAACAAAACAAAAAGCCAACGTCACGCGGTGTTCCCAGGCGGTCACCCCATACATACAAGTACTGACCGTCATGACGCTGCCACATTACCGATCGCTCAACAATATTACAGAGTTGTAAAATAAACATTTAAAATATAATAAAAAAAAATTACCGATATTGCGCGTTTCAAATTATCGGCTAAAACCTTTTTTTTTTTTCTCGCTCTTTTGCCCATTATTGTGAACAAAGTTTGAAAATAATGAAAACAAATAACTATATTTACGTGTATGTTTTTTTACTTTAATATATTCTCATTGATATATCAAAGGACATATTACATTATAATCAAACCATAACTAATAAAAAAAACTCAATTGTATCAAAAAGTGTTGGTGGCGGTATACTCTTGTCGAATCTGTGAGATCGCGTAACACAAAATGGCGACAGCGAGCGATACGACCTCCCTCTATAAGCGCTTGCCGCTGACTAAAGTGACAGTCCGCGAGTCGCGAGATTTATAATGGATTTTATTAATTTTAGCACTGCATACAACAATTTTTACAATACTTATTATTACATTTACATGGACTAATTTTTTTTTCAAGCAAGGTAACATAGTAAGCTTCGTAATTACTTACTTTTTGTTTGAATTTGGATTATATATTCATAGTTAAAAAATATAATTTCAGACGAAATATTACCAGTAACTTTCTGTTTTGCAGAATTATTTTTGATGTATTACTGTATGAAACATAATAAACTTAATTAACCATTCCAATGTAGAAGATACAGTTGTACCATAAACAATTTTGAAAATGATTAAATTATTATATCTTCGATGTAACGAAGCATGAAAAGATGCCCAAAACTAAAATTTTCTGAAACATGCTTTGCAGAGACAAAGTTTTTACTGATTTACGTAGACAAATTGAAATATTTATTTACAACATTTCCAAGAGTACGAATCAAACTTTCTTGGCCATATGTTTTTTTTTAATTTGTGGCTATATATAAACCATAATCACACATCAAAACTCAAGTAAAACGCTCGAATCCAAGAAAAATTGTAATAGCCCTCTTAAGGTACAGATTACTTTAGAACAAACGTCCATTCTGAGATTATCGCTTCAGCCTGTAATATCCCACTGCTGGGCATAGGCCTCTTTCCCCATGTAGGAGACATCTGAGATTGGTCGTAGACATCTAATTTTACAACCGGGTATAAATACGCCCGTTATTCAAAAGTCCAAGCAAAATTTGGTATTTCACACCAGCAAAAATTGGTATTGTAGTGACTTAAATGTAGTAAGAAATAATGTAAGGTTATTTATTATGAGTAGGTAGCTATCATAAGAAATAACTGAATTTTTTTCTGTCCAAAATTGTTGCATGTCTTAAACCAACCATTGAATAGCTTATACTATTATGTATACTTATAAATGTTCTGTTTAGGTTCAAACATGTAACTATAAATAAAGCATTAATAAAAGTATAATCATGACTTACTTAAAAAAGAATGTTGGAATTTTAAAAACAATTTGTTCGACAACGACAATGACTGCTAAAGTTACACAAATATCATCTAGAGATGTTCCAAGGCCGTTGTTTAACATTGCAAAACCTCCTAAGCTGTACCAATTACGCATATCTAGGATGTGAGTAAAGAAAAATTCCTAAAATTCAATATCAATAAAATAATCACTGTATATCACTGTCAACGTGCTTTTATAAACACTCGAGGAAATAACATAATGGCACGACTTTTCGCTTCCATTTCATAATTTTTAGAATTTACGCTATTTGTAAGGCACTCCCGTCTCTTAAAACGTAGTGGTTATATACTCTTTGGAAATAAAAAACGTGACAATTTATGGTTACATATATTTTTTTTTAAATCAATAAACATCAATTCACTTTAATTGGGGCTTTATGATAATTTTTTTTTTTCAACATCTGGGGCCGTCTCCACGAGCGAGCGTCTCGCCGGCGATACGCCCAACTATCGTCGGGTCGTCTCCACGAGCGAGCGAGCGTATCGCCAGCGTATCGTCGCGTATCGCCAGCGTATCGTCGCGTATCGCCAGCGTATCGTCGCGTATCGCCAGCGTATCGCAGCGTGTCCGCGACGGATTTGACGATGCGTTGTTTATTGAAAGAGTTCAGTTAGATCATTAGATGCCAGACGAGAGCGAAATAAGTAGTGTATTTAATAAAATTTATAAAACCCCTCTTTTTGCGTCGAAGGTTAAAAATAATATAATTCTTCATTATGGATGTAGTGCTCTGGGGTGCTTGTGCAACTTGTGCAAGTACGCTATTGAATATGCAGTTATTATTATTAAAAAATTAATTCAAAAAAACTAATTAAAGAAACGAATTTATAAAACAAAAAAAAACTAATTGAAAAGAAACAAAAAGTCAACGTCACGAGGTGTTCCCAGGCGGTCACCCATCCAAGTACTGAGCGTCATGATGCTGCCGCGTTACCGGTCGCTCAAATTTTACCCCTCATGCGCCTAAAGAAGTTTCACTTCAAAAATATCGATTTTTTTTTTCGATACGATACGAATTTCTTAATAATAAAAAATAAAAATAAAACAAAAAAATACATCAAACTCCGATATTGATATATTTAAAAATATCGATATATCGAGAATCTGATATTTAAAATAATTGTGTTTGCTAGGAAACGAAAAAAACCGACTTCAATTACATCGACAAATACTACAATGGAAGTAGATTAAAAAAATTAACAAACGCACTAGTCGTCACTACGATTTTCGAAAGTTCTACTCGATTTCTCTGGGATTCCATTATCAGATCCTGGTTTCCTTATCATGGTACCACCCTGGGGATATCAACTTTCCAACAAAAAAAGAATTATCAAAATCGGTTCATAAACGACGAAGTTATCCCCGAACATACATTAAAAAAGAATATATACGGTCGAATTGAGTAACCTCTTCCTTTTTTGAAATCGGTTAAAAACGCTGTGTTTGAGAGCGCGCTCGCGGCGATACGCCGGCGTGTCGCTGCGAGAGCGCGGCGAGTCGCTGCGAGAGCGCGGCGAGTCGCGACGCTAGCGCGGCGATACGCCGGCGATACGCTCGCTTATTGCCACTCGTCGCATCGCCGGCAATACGCTCGCTCGTGGAGACGGCTCTGGACGGCTCCATAGAGAGTGTATAGAAATAGGTGGCTCGACGATACTATCGCCGGCGATACGCTCGCTCGTGGAGACGGCCCCTAGGTTATTTAAAAATAAAATATTTTATCACAAATAATGTTATCGTACTTACTCCAACAAAAATATATGTAGTTAGTAAAGTAAAGGTGCAAGAAAAGCAAAATGCATACATCTTAATGGCAAGTGATTGATCGTATGATCTAAATGTTTTATGTTTTTCAAACTCCGTTAATACGCGTGATATTGTAGCACTAATCTGTAAAAAAATAATTAAAAGTGTTGCTACCGAGTTGTGCCTATACCAGATGGGGATAATTGTACTTTGCAATAAAATAGAATTATAGAACGGTTTTGCATCACTTAGAGCCCTTCATAATTTGAGGCCTTTTTTAACTTTTACTAAATTTAATTACACATTTACATTTGTGAAATAAAATAAAACATTTTATTTGCAATAAGGTCAAAGTTTAAATAGGCATACAAAGAATAAGAACCGTATAATTGTGTTTGCTCGCAAACGAAAAAAAAAGCGACTTCAATTACATCGACAAGTAATACAACATACAACGTAATAAGACGAAAAAATAGTCAGGTAAATACGCGCTATTAAAGATTACTCAAAAAGTTGTGTACATATCTCGATCTAATTTAAACAAAACTACATGACAAGTATTAGCTTTCGATTAAATTACGAATCATCAAAATCGGTACACCGAGTAAAAAATTATGCGGTATAAAACAACGTAGGTCGACGAAAAAGTAGTTAAGTAAATACGCATTATTACCTAGATATAACTTTAAAAGTCCTAGTCAGATCTCAATAAAATTTAAATGGGACCACATGACACGCAACACCTTTCAATTGATCGAAAACAAAATTTATCGAAATCGGTCGACCCAGTCAAAAGTTCTGAGCTAACTCAGAACTTTTGACGGGTGGACCAAATAAAAAAAACAGTCGAATTGAGAACCTCCTCCTTTTTTGGAAGTCGGTTAAAAATAGATAAACACGTGTAAACCATAAATAAATATTTAAAGATTACTTACAATTTTAAACACAAATATCGTACTCGTGTACATTAACGCAGCCATACCTATATACTCATGTTCGTGCCGCTTCCATTGATCGAAACTCGTCTTTTTTATATAAGTGTACCAGTGTTTGAAATAACACATGTGTATAGAGATGAGTATTAAGGCAAAAACCTGTGAACACCGTATATAAACGTATTCATACAAAATCGTCATTAGTAAAACTTAATTGTAGTATGCTTTGAGCACAAATTTTACAGCAATTTTTATGCATGTTTTTTTTTTTTTATGTAACTAGGTTGACAAACAAGCGTACGGCTCACCTGATGGTAAGACCGTAGCCTATAGACGCCTGCAACACCAGAAGCATCGCAAGCGCGTTGCCGACCCTATCCCCAATCCCCCCCAGGAGCTCTGGTCACCTTACTCACCAACAGGAACACAATACTGATTGAAAACAGTATTATTTAGCTGTGGTCTTCTGTAAGGTCGAAGTACTACCCCAGTCGGGCTGCTCCATATTTTGAGCAGGAAATTTCCTACTGCGCCCTACCTCATATTTTAACGTTAGTTATTTGTTACATAACAAATATTTCGGAGCAATATAATAAAAACAGATTTAATGATAGCCGCGTATATAAAAACTTTAACTGCAAAATGAATGAAATGTTTTTTTCGACTTCAGTTAAGTTTCGTTACTTTTCGGACAGTTGGAGATTATGATTTTTGGTAGCGTGATGTTCAATTGATTAATATTGTCTTCGATCGTTTTAGCCTGTAATATCCCACTGCTAGGCATAGGCCTCTTTCTCCACGTAGCAGAAGGATCAGATAATGCAACACGCTGCTCAACTGTAGGTTGGCGTATTTCTTCCCGACTATGAGAAACGATCGCTATCAGGTGTACATGATAACGACCGGGACTGACAGATTTACGTGATCTGCGAGACCCACTAGGACAGATATCAAAACAGGAAAAAGAATTGGTACCTACAAAATATAAATATCCATCCCGTGCGGGAATCGAACCCGCAAACCGCTGGTTCTTATGGGCCCCGTACACGATCAAACTTGTTTGTCAAACATGTTTGATCAAACTTCATGTTTCATATAACAAACATATAAAAAAAACCCGCAGCCCCGCACACGATCAAATAATTTGACAAACACGTTTGTCAAACAGAAATTTAATATGAAGTTTGATCAAATATTTGATCGTCTACGGGGCCCTTTAGACGCCTAAACGGCACACGCAACACGATAACATATCGGTTGTTATATAGATTGATATTGTCTCAATAATATTGTGTTGCTATCATATTTGAGGTTATATTGAAGGTTATTTTAAAATCATAAACCGAAAAAGGACGCCATGGCAATGATACTTAAATAGGCAAATCTTATCTAATGAACTAAAGGATAATAATTTTTTTTTACAGTAGTATAGGTATATATAGCACTTATATTAAAATAAATTGAAATACTTCTAATCGATCGATATAGTATCTACTTTATAGTAAAACTACAAATACCAAAATTTTATTACGGATATAGATAGAGAGATTTATAACCTAAAATATTTTTTTTGCAAACTGATTCAGGGCTCGTAAGTCGTAGTAGATCGTAGTAGGTACTAACTAGTCTTTAGTACTTTACTAAAGACAACTCAGTCCTATTCTTAAGAAAATATAATAAAAATAAAATCATACCCAAGCACTGAATATCGCTACTGAAATCAGTAAGATTAGTACTCTTATTATTGAAATATGAATACTTTCATACTCTAGTAGTAAGCCAGTCCGTTTCGATTCTTTATAAATATTCGTATGTGATTCATATTCAGGTCTAAAAATGAGTTAGGTTATAATAAAATATAAATATTGATCGGTACAATATTATTTGAAGGGCCAGGGCCTTTTTCCTTAATATATGTACTTAAAAATGCTATGTACGTATACGAACGTATCTGATTACTAGAGACCGGATTATATGCAACATAAAAAGCTTGTTATATGCATGCAAATATGCATGAAAAATGCTTGAAATATGCACGGAAATAGGCAGAATATGCGAAATTAAATGATAAATTTTATGACCCCCCCCCAAACGTAAGTTTTTATTTTTTTTATTTCAAAATCAGCATACAATGAGTAAATTACTTTTTGATAGGCGAAAATAAGTGTCGTAAAATGACATTCAAATTATTTAAATTTTTTGTAAACGTAAACAATCAAGTACCTATTTTTCCAAAATTTCAGTGGTGAGGTTGTGTCTTCGCTCATTTAAAATATTTTTGTAAGTGGAAAAGGTTCGCTACACATCGACTGAGGCAACTATGGGTACAATTTTAGCTTGGGTGCTATGTTAGTACATAAAGTTTGTGGCAAAAGTTCTGCCGTCCCATTCATTAATGAAATTATCAATTAGACACAAACTTTCAAAATTTTTTTTTTTGATATCGCAGGGTAACCCATTTACGGGTGATATCCAGGACGTCTGGGTAGGCAGTCCTAGACCGTATGTAAACTTTCAAAACCTGGGTTATTGTTCAACATGTTTTCAAAAATTTTTTTCATGTTTTTGCGGCATTGATAATTATTGGCAACGTAAAGTTAATTTGGCATTGTTTGGATAGATACATTCAGTCAATGCCAGACCGCGAGTTTCAAGCTTTTTAATACTTTCAGGTATGTAGGAAAAATGAGTGCAAATCACGGCTATGTAATATTGTAAATGTACCGATAATATGCATCATTAATAGATCTTAGGTAAAATATGCTTTTACCGCTGAGAATGGCTTAAATAAGCAAATGCATATGCAAATATGCAAATGCATATAATCCGGTCCCTACTGATTACAATATAATTTTAATTTTAATTTATTAGTCCTGCGTTATAATTATAACTTACAACGCATCAGCTGACGGTCTTTCTAACGCGATACAGTCAGCTGACAAATGTGTTTATTCCTAGATACATAGAAGCCAAGTATTACTATGCTCTGTGATAGAAGCTATCGTCAGGTAAATTAGCTGACACGAAATCGCTGAAAGGTTAAATATTTTTTTTCATGTTTTAGCGACCAGCTGACATTTAATACACCATGTTATAGTCAGCCGGCGGATTATTTTTTTTCTTTGAGGTATTGGGTAAGCAATAATTTAACAAATTTTTAGTTATAATATTAGGAAATCATTGAATATACATATATATTTTTTCTACGTGCGTGGGAGGCTACTGCCGCTTATCCCCCCACTGAATCGTAGCTGACGTTCACGAAGCTTTATGATACTATTGTCTCATGTATTTCACTAATTATAGTTTGAGAGGAAATAGTTGACTAAATTCTTACCTGGCTCCTGGACTATAGGTTCGTAGTTACGTAGGTACTACTACGATACAATAACTTACCGAGTCAAATTTTTTACATACTTTTCATGAACTTCCCACATCCATAATAAGTATTTTTCTCTCCTTTTCCAGAGCACTACATATAGAAGACCTATTTTAAGGCATGTAATTAGTAAATGAAGTAAACCATTCTCATCATATTTTAACTATTATTAAGTAAATAATTTTGAAATATATTCATGCAACTTTTAATTTTACCTACAATGCCATTTATTTAAAGAATACAAAAAGCGGTAGTATACCAAGTCTGTCAAAAGGCAGCATTTTAATTGCTTACGATTTTACAGGGTGTGATGTTTTGACAAAACTTGGAAAATGCTTTCGCTTAGCACAGACAGAAGATGTTGGTTTTTTGGAGTTTACTCCTTAAGAATCGATTTTCATATAATTTATATATGTATATTCGGTATGAAAAAAAAATATGAGGTGTAAAATCTGTTGAACGAATGACCTCGTTACGTTTTTTGTTGCCTTTTCGAAATAAAAACGAACGTCAGAAACCACGAATAGGTACGTCGTCGATAGACTAATACCTAATAGTTTTCTAATAGCGGCATCGCGCGGTAGATGGTGTTACTTTATTCGTTTATTTACCATTTTTAAGGTATTAACTATTTCTGTGGTCTGTGGTATTAACCTTTTTCTTAAGACTGGTAAGTCTTTTTTGTACCTATTTAGATAGTCGATCTGAAGCAGTGGCGGATTTACCACAAGGTTGAGTAGGCTGGAGCCTAGGGCGGCAAATTCAATGGGGCGGCAATTTTATTTGAAACGTTATAATGTAGGTAGATCCAGAAAACCAATTGAGAGGGCCATGCCCACAAGGTCAGCCGCAATAATCGAAACTTGGCCATTTTTCGGGTGACTTTGACCACAAACTCTTTGGGAGACACCAACACCGACGCCATTCTGTACTTTATATTTCACTAGTTACCAATAAATTTTATCTTGCACATTAATTTAATGAAAGGCTTTGTCAGAGGAACTAAACCAGATCTTTAGAGCATGTAACGCTCCAAACTTTAAAAAAAATGCTTGCGTACAAACTACACAATATGTCAGAAGTGAAACTTTTTTGGCAAACTAATTTAAAAAAAAAAAATGAAAATTAAAGTGAAACTTTTATTATCGTCTCAAACTTTTTTGTCTGTGTGTTGCATGTCGCGTGACGGTCGGCCGCGCGGTAAGATTGATAAAGCGATTTTTATACCCTTAATGGAATATTATTCCAAAGTCTTTTAGTTAAATGTCTATAATATGAAAAAAAAGTTTCACTTTTACCGTGGTTACATAAAACCACGCAATTTTTTTATTTATTTATCGACATATACATATTAGGTATACACGACATATTTATGCACGTACGTATCTCGACTGTACTGGGATATAGGATATTATTGAGTTTCAGAGGTCACTAGGGGCGGCATAAATTTAATAGCCTACTGGCGGTATATTTTTGTAAATCCGCCACTGATCTGAAGGGGTAAACTCCAGTCGTGACTCGTGGTCGTAGCTGACATACACAATTTTTTCTTTTTGTTATTTATTATAACAGGTCTGCAATTTGCATTTATTGTTTTTAGTTAGGCAATGTTAAATTGATATTACCGGATAGCATTAATTACGAGTACCTACATGTAGTAGTAGTATGTATCTCTATAAGCAACGATTGTTGACTGATTCCGTTGCATCGTACATTTACCGGTTTAAATTAATAGCCTAGTTGGATGCTACATTAGTTGGAAACCTATAAAGGTTTTTTGTTTGGTTATTCATAAGAATAAGAACGTTAGAACAATGAACTTTATACTTACCCCAAATTGTGACAAAATATGCATAAAATTGCATTTTTTTAGTATCTATTCTATTAATAAACTTTAATTCTTTGCAGAACGCTCTATGTTTAAGAAAAGGACATATGGTAAAATTACGGCATTCACTGCACACTATATCCTGTCTCGTATCTCCGTGTATATTGAGCTTACTACATACAGATTTTCTGAAAATATATGTACGGAAGTGACTACCTCTTTCATCAAAACTTACAAAACATTAGTGAATATCTTCTTTTTCATAATGTCCTGTTTAAAATATATCAATAAATAAATAAAAAATAAATGTCTACTATTAGGTAGGGATCCCTAGTACATATTTTTAAACCTGATTAGTATCAAGCAAATTTTCCGGGAGTAGCTTAATTTTGATGAGACGAACAAAAAGTTCCTCTTCGAAAACTCTCGATTGTGGTAGATAATAGAGTTAGAAGGAGATAGAGCAGCAGTGAGCGTAGGACCGGGATAACGTTCCACCCAATTTATAGGACAATTTTACCATCAAATTATATAAATATTAACTAAGTGAAAGAAAAAAAATCAGAAAAAAAAATTAATTTTTGATGACCTTACGAGGTCATCAAGTTGATGACCTCGTAAGGTCATCAAAAATTATTACTAACCAGCTGATTTTTTTTTATTTTAGTTAGTTAATATTTATATAATGGGTATGACGACAGTATCAAAAAATCGTCAATTTAATAATTTTAGGGGAACACTCATATTAAAAAAAATCAAAATACTGGTTTAGTTTTATGTAAAATAATAAGATTATCGTGATTTTCAATAAAATAAAACATTAAAATACTGCAATCGGCCATTTTGATTGAAACACAAATTACAGCTCATGACGTCACGCTATAATACGCGTTCCACATAACGCCCACAACGCTATCGACCACGACCGCTGAAAACCGCTCAGTAGTCTAGTAGACAAGTTGAAAATGGTTGAAAAATAGCCTGTAATTTATAGGCGTGAGCGTTCAAAAAGATAATAAACGATTGGACGGTGTATAGACGACTGAGCGGTTTTCAGCGGTCGTTGTCGATGGCGTTGTGGGCACTTGTGGGTCGTAGGTGGAACGAACTACTGTACCGTGACGTCAGAGCCGACGCCATGATACCTGCAGCCGTTTTGTATCACTCGTTGAAAACATATTAGAAAAATAGTTTTAAACTTCCTTAAACTTAAGTTTATTACCGAAATATAGGTATTTTCGTAAATAGTAAATGTGTACCCACATTACGGAATAGGTTTTCTAAATCTTTCGTCATGCCCATTTGATGGTAATATTGATCCTACAAATTGAAATGATGGTCCTACAAATTGCATGGAACGTTATCCCGGTCCTACGCTCACTGCTGCTCTATCTCCTTCTAACTCACTCTTAATCTAACTCTAATATCTACCACAATCGAGAGTTTTCGAAGAGGAACTTTTTGTTCGTCTCATCAAAATTAAGCTACTCCCGGAAAATTAGCTTGATACTAATCAGGTGAAAAATATGTACTAGGGATCCCTACCTATATTATAGAACAAAAGAATTAGATTGTTTGAATGCGCTTATTTTAGAACCAATACAACTAGATATTATTTTTTGATATTTTGGTAGAGATACATATTCATAAAAATGTGTGTGTGTACCTTATGTACGCACGTCAGAAGTTATACTTCATTGGCTAGCTAACTTCACGGTGCTAACTTCTTCTTCGGTGACTAGCTAATTTTAGGGTGTGTCGTTTTTTTGTGGCAGTGTGCGCGCGCATCGTAAAAATTTACTCTCATTATTTTTCCCCAACGCGCCAAAAGAAGCATAACTTCAAAAAGCAGCAGAAACCAAACGCAAAAAGCGTCAAACAACAATCTTAATCACCTATTTTATTAAACTTAACACTAAACATACGTAATTATATCATACTGAGGCTCTTCAAAATAGTGAGCTAATGCTATCCCAGAACCAACTGCTGATATAATAATTAGCATCATATTGAAATACTGATAGTAAGCAAAGAAAAAAGCAACCTGAGAAAAAGAAAGAAAAGAAAAATATTGTTATATAGACACTGAATATGGTCACGAAAATATTAGAAAAAAAAAATACGATAAAAAAAAACTCACTCTCTTCCCTAAATATTCTTGTATCATGTGAATAGGTTGTGTTTTCCATACATTAATGATACCAGTCCAATTATAAAAAAGAACCTACAATTATATTAAAATTAGCCATTTATAACTATAGCAATAGATATACATCTACACGCAGGGTTTCTTAACCTGTGGTCCATGGACCCCTAGGGGGTCCGTGTTATGAAAGTTGTGATTCGTGAAAAGTGTACTTATGTTGTGAGTAAATATTTTCACTTTGCGCGTAATCAAAAACAAGTCCTCAATTTGATATTCTAATCCAGCATAAGCAGCAGCAACCGTCACACTAGTTATTTATATGTAAAGTTTGATCGCAAACAATAAAAGGTGATTGAAGTAAAGCATCGTTGTGTTTTTTTTTTTGGAAAGGGTCCGTGGACTCTTTGAAATTTTTAAAGGGGTCCATCACTAGAAAAGGTTGAGAAACCCTGATCTACAGTGTCTCTTATTGTTTAAATAGAATCCGTCGTTCTATATCAATATCGTTAATATCTGTAAAAGGTTAAAAAATCGGAACGAAAATCATTAAATTTGTTCCGATTCCAAGGTTACTCGTATAAAACATGAAAATGATAAATAGATTGCGACATTATTTTGTACGCAAAGCACCAGTCTTTCAATTACACTATTTTTAAAGTTTTATAAAGCTGAAGAGTTTGTTTGTTTGAACGCGCTTAATGCTTATCTCAGGAACTACTAGTTCGAAGTGGAAAATTATTTTAGTGTGTGTCCATTTATCGAAGGGTGAATCCGCAGGGCACAGCTAGTAGTAGCCTGCCCAACTGCCTACTAAAGAAAAACTTATACAGATACATTGCAGACATAGCCAGTTTACAATATACGTACCTATGCTTAAAATTCATTTTCATTGGTACCTAGACCAGATTCTTAGACTATTTTTGTCCACCGGACATGCCACCAAAGATGTTAATAAATGAATAATAAAATAAAAAATAAAAACGGTAAATGGTAGACATACGTTCGTTAGAAGATGATGATGTAATTATTTAATTAAGAAATAAATAAATAAGAAAATCACATTTTAAACGTACTTGTCTGGCGTTGACATATTTGCGTGGTTCTTGTTTCGATTGAATAAAATATGGACCGTCGTGTAATGCAAACGCATCCAATATTATTTTCCTTCTTATTAATCTGGGCACAGAATAAATATTACTTAGATTTCAAACGACTGTCAAAGGAGTACCTATTATATTTTTCGAGTGTGTATGAACATAATATGCATATTTTTATGTAGGTACATACATTCTCACGTATGTTCTTTATAAATTGTTGTATTAAAACTAATAATTGTGTTTGCTCGCAAACGAAAAAAAAAACCGACTTCAGTTACCTCGACAGTCATGTAATAGAACTTAAGTAGACGAAAAAATAGTCAAGTAAATACGCGTACGTAATCAAATATTACTCAAAAAGTAGTCATAAGATCTCATTAAAATTTAAATGAGACTACAAGACAAGCATCAGTTTTTGATTAAGACAAGAATCATTAAAATCGGTATACCCAAAGAAAAGGTATGCGGTATAATATACATATACAACTTAGGTCAACGAAAAAACAGTCAAGTAAATACACATAACGACGGTGCCGTAGAATAACGTACTATCTGCAAAATAGTCGTTTTACAGTAGAGCCGTTCAAAGTTTTCAATTGTTATATTTCGGAAACGGAAAAACCTGGCGCTTTTATACTTTGGAAAAATTTACATTAAGCCTGTGATTATCTATCAGTATTATTAATTATTTTGAAACAGTTTTATTTAAAAAGATAGTAGGGTCGATGTTTATATAATAACGTTTTATAATGGACTTGTTGCTGTCACATTTACACATGTGACGTTATTCACCGGAGGCTCTAAGGATCCAGATGCAAATGGAACGTTTTTTTATGAAACTTAAGCTAGCTATTTCGTCCTATATGCATATTCCAGATTTATTTTGAGCAGTCATTTTCATAAGTGTCATAAATAGTATTTATTATTTTTTGTATAAAATCGATTAAAAATAAAACATTTTAAAAACAAAATCAGTACTTTATTTTAAAAGTACCAAATTTATAATAATTAAACATAAAAAATATCTTCACTTCTTTAAATCAATCAACGTTTCTTAAACTCACATAAAATACTAAAATTATCAGTCTCCAACATCACATTTTGTTCTTTCTTTGTATTTATTATAATTAGAACCGGTTAACACCAGCAGCGACCACCGGCTATTACGGGGCACTATGAATACGCGCTTGATGAAATCTACTCTCTGACCTACGCTGCTCCAAATACTATGTGGCTCCGAGCAGTTCCAACTGGAGCTCCAAAACCGATTCGATTCGCTGGCGAAGTGGACGAGATGACCGACAACATGGTGAAGATGGTGTGTACACTGGGTCGCAAACACTTTCCGCCGAGGTAGTCAACGAAGCAGTCTAAACTTTCTCCCGAAGCCTTGGATCTGATGCAGCGGAGGTGCGAGTTGCCCGCTGCCCAAGCAGCTTCGCCAGAACAGAAGGCTTTGTCTAAGAGGATACGGAAACTTGTACGCCGAGACCTCCGCTGCTCAAATACGAGAGAGATTACTACTCTGATTGAGCAGAATAGAAATATAAACTTTTTAACGCCATCATCCACCGAGGCACCACGCCGGAGGCGTGGTCCAGGAGTGTGGTGGTGCTTCTTTAAGAGAGGCGACAAGTCTTTGTTGAAGAATTACAGACCAATCTCACTTTTGAGCCACGTCTATAAGCTGTTTTCAAGGGTTGTTACGAATCGTCTCCACCCACCGGAGCAGGCTGTGCATTTTCCTCCGGCGCGGCGTGGGGTAAGACAGGGAGATGTAATATCACCGAAACTGTTTACCACTGCGCTGGAGGATGACTTTATGACCTTGGATTGAGAGGAACGAGGCATCAACGTCAACGGCGAATTCATCTCGCACCTTCGTTTTACCGACGATTTCGTAATCTTTGTGGAGACGTCGGATGAGCTAGGCCGAATGCTGGCCGGCCTAAACGAGTCCTCCCGACGAGTGGGTCTCGGTATGAACTTAGATAAAACGAAAGTTATGTTTAACAACCAAGTGATACCGAGACGGGTATCGGTTGACGGTATCCTTTTCGAAGTTGTTCAGGATTATGTCTACCTTGGCCACACCATTCAACCAGGTTGAAACAACTCGAGAAGGAGGCTGATAGGATGGTTTGGTTGGGCTGGGCGGCGTTTGGCAGGCTTCGTCGAGTCTTGCCTTCGAAGATTCCACAATGCTTGAAGACAAAAGTCTTCGAGCAATGCGTCCTGGTTGTGTTGACATACGGAGCCGATACATGGACACTGACGGACTGGTCCACTAGTTTAAAGTCGCTCAACGTGCAATGGAAGGGGCTATGCTTGGGGTTTCTTTCAAAGATAGGATTAGAAATGAGACTATCTGCGAGCGAAAGTAATCGACATAGCCCACAGAATTAGCAAGTTTAAGTGGCAGTGGGCTGGTTATCTGTGTCGCAGAACCGATGGCTGTTGGAGCAGACGGATCCTGGAGTGGAGACCGCGTCTTGGCAAACGCATTGTGGGACGTCCTCTGGTCCGTTGGACCGACGATCTACGTAAGATTGCCGGTGTAGTCTTCATGGAGGATTGCGGAAAACCGGGATGTCTGGCGCGAATTTGGGGAGAGTATGTCCAGCAGTGAACTACAATAGGCTGAACTGACTGACTAATACGTCTTTTAGCTCTAAAGCAATGTTTTCTGAACCCGGATGTAATGGTGACGATGATGGGCTTACAGGTGTCTTTGAAACTGAAAAAAATAATATAAAATATAAAAATTACAAAAATAAAAGAAAACAATTTTATTTGAATACGAATAAATTGATAATTTAATTAAGAAAAAAAGCAATTTAAACCAAATTACAGTATTTTTCTGGAAGAAAAAACGTACCAATGTTACATATTACATCAGTTTTCCGCAAAAGAACGTTCTATCTTCACATATCACATCAGGATTTCCACAAAAGAGCGTTCTGTCTTCACATATGTCATCAAGATTTTCGCAAAAGAACGTTCTATCTTCACATATAACTCAAAAACGTCAGAATATGTCCGTGGTAAAACGACATATCACTACTTGTAACTCATACTTTAATATCAACAAATTAAGTTTTCCATTAGTAGTCAAAGATGTCTTTTACAATTTGATTTAATTTGCAAGAGCATTTTTGTACGAAACAATGTAAAGACTAATCTCCATTAAATAACGTCACATAAGAATATGAAACGCGAAGTTTGGCGTTAGTTATGTAAATTAAAATAAACCACCATAGAATATAAAACAATCGTTAAAATGCAATTTTGTTATACATATTAATAAGGAATAAGATTAACTTACCGGGATAATTCGAAATTTCCTTGTTATAACCAGATATCTTTCCACTACCAAATTCTTCTTCCGAATTTTTACAGTTGTTTTTCACCAAATCAAGGATTTTATTAGATCTGTTATTATATTTGGACATGTTTTAGTACTAATTATGAATACTATTTAAGAAAAATAACTTTATCATCGGCGAATGCGGTAACTCGTGCGCACAAGCTCGTTTTCCACTCAACAACGTAACAAGTGACTTTGGCACGGCGAACGCGTTCTACCCCCGGCCGCGAGCTCCGTCACATATGCATCTAGTTCATTATAATACGGAGACACAAACACATGGGACGTTGTTCGCCTCAGAATCTCAGAAACTATTGGTCGTAAAATTATTTTTTTTGCATGTATAGATAGATCTTCGACTCCTGAAGTAAATTATTAAATAAAATTGATTTCGTACTATATTCACATGTAACGTTATTCTACGGCACCGTCGATAATTTGAATTAACTCAAAAGTATTTATTAGATCTCAATTAATGGGAGATTAAATCGGACTACATGACACGTACCACCTTGCGTACCACCTTTCGATTAAAAAAAATCATCGAAATCGGGGTCACCACTTTGGAGACTTCGGAGAGTATTCAAATAAAAGACTTCTTCAGAAGGTGTTTTAAAGGTATTGTTCAAGGTACGGTTTTAAAGGTAAGTAAATAAGGTAAGTAATATTGTGCTAACACATCAACTTACTATTACTACTTACGTAATAATAATTTGATGTGGTAGCCACAGGTCCACCCAGTCAAAAGTTCTCCTCCTTTTTTGGAAGTCGGTTAAAAAGTGTGATAAAAAACAAAATTCTGCTTGCTTTGGAACTTAACTGTTTTTTCTGTCGCTTGTTTTTTTGCTTATAAGTTAACATTTTAGTGCAGGGGTTACCAAACTTATTTTGTCTAATGCCCACTTTGAGAATAAATTATTTTTAGTGCCCAATTTTTTCACCTATTTAAAAACCACTATAACGTCTATTACTTTAAATTAAATTAATTATTGCGAGCTATACTAACAGAGATTAAACATTCATTCTAAACGAGACTTTTACTATACCGTAATAGTTAACTTGAGACCCTGTGCGCAGTAGGTAGTACACAGCGGCGCTCAAGTCTCAAGTTTGAGATGATTTTTATTTTATTTATTCAATAAAACTGGACAGATATACGAACCTACGCGGAGAGAAATATCGAACCGAGTTAGTTTGAGCAATCTCTTTTATTATTAGTTGATGTTCACAAGTTGTAGTCGAGAGTCGAGAGCTCAGTCGGTGTCTAAGTCCTTATAGATTAAATTACAAATCCCCAAGCCTCTACACAACGTCCGCATTTTTTTCCGGGGTTCTTAGTACCCCTTTAGCCCTGCAGCGCCCACAAGGGGGCGTTATCGCCCACTTTGGGAAAGGCTGTTTTAGTGCCTGTTTCACAAGTTGTAGATAACGCTATTTGACGGATGACGTAATTCAACAAATAAGTAAATTTTTTTGATGTTGGTACCTATTACTCTTTTTCACCATCGAATTACACTATACTTAATATATTTATGAGATATTTCTATTCGCAAAAATGAATCTAAAAGCTGTGGTTTATTAATTGAGGCGCAACTTGCCTAGCTCCTGGGGCCTATTCTAGCTCCTGCTGTTAGACTTTAACTTTAATTTCATCGTAACTTATATGCAAGATAAACTTTATTCCACAACTGGTGGAAGCAGGCCCTTAGTCTGTTACATTGTAATAATTGATTCTAATATGAATTGGTAATCTATACAAATAAATAAAATTGGAGTGTTTAACTAAATGCATATGGATGTATACACGGAACATAGACCAAAATAACATTTTTTAAAAATTTTGTTTGTCTGTCTGTTTACTCCGGCTAATCTCTGAAACGGCTGGACTGATTTTGACGGAACTTTCACTGGCAGATAGCTGATGTAATAAGGAGTATGTTAGGCTTACTTTGTAACTTTGCGAACTGAACAATAACTCTTTTTAAATTCGAAGTCGCGGGAACAGCTAGTAATGTAATAAATGTAATAACTGTATATGTACGGTATTATGTTATAACTAACTTATTAATTCCAAAGTGGTTTTCATATTGTCCAAATTGTAACTGAAGAAGAATTTGATATACAATCTTGCTCCTCTCTAAAGTAGAATAATTAACAGGACCAGGATACAGGTTTCTAAAATTAATAGTAATGATTATTAAAAATGACATCAACATCATACACAATAGCGAAGCCATTGTTATAAAAACAAAATCATCATACAATTAATAAAATCGTCACGATGGCTATTTTTTAGGGTTCCGTACCCAAGGGGTAAAAACGGGACCCTATTACTAAGACTTCGCTGTCCGTCCGTCCGTCTGTCTGTCACCAGGCTGTATCTCAAGAACGGCGATGGCTAGACAGTTGAAATTTTCACAAATTTTGTATTTCTGTTGCCGCTATAACAACAAATACGATTTCGTATTCGTTCGGTACTACCGACCGGCGCTAGGGTACTTCCCCCAACTTAAAGTTTATCTTATAAACTATATTTTAAACAATGATTTTACAATTAGCTAACCGTATCAACTTAATCAATTCTCGCTCGTGTTGCATTCCGAGAAAGTTAAATAAAGGATTTATAAATTCAATATGACTTTCTTTAAAAAACTTCCTCTCCTTAAAGTAAAGACCAAATTCTTCAATTATTGCGTCCGGAGCGTGCACTTTGATAAACATTAAGTTCTTATGTTCAGGCAACTGAAATATTAATGTCGAATTTTAATTATGAGCAGATTATGCACCCGAAGGTTAGTGATCACCGTAGTGTAATAATAAGCACCCATAAACTCTGATACATAAAAATGAAGATGACAAAGGTAGAGAAAATTTTGGTTTCCAAATCTGTCAGATAACTCAAGAGATAATTTTCATAAATTGTCAACACCCAATTTCAATTATCAGATGCTTTTATTTAGGATTAGAATCATGGGCGTACCCAGAGGGGGGGGGCAAGGAGGGGCAGCTGCCCCCCCCTGGATTTCGTTAACCTCCCTACTAACTATCTACTGTTGTCGCTAAAAGTTCTTATTTTCAATCGAGTATAATACGTGAATTTTGTATACCTCTCTACTATCTACTGTTGTGATACCACCAGTCGCAAACATATTACCTACAGTCTAAAATGCTGGACGTAATAAGATGTGCATAACATATACAAACCACTGCAGTTGCAGAACACAAGCGTTCTGCGGAAGAAGGGAGTGGAGATTTAATAAAATCAGCTCAAGAAATTGCTACTCTTTTGAACCTTGAGCAGCGTTCACCTAGAACAGCAAGTCGTCAACAACATAGGGCAAATCAACCAGCTGCTTCCCTTAGCGAATATTTTCGTCGCTCGTTATACGTGCCCTATTTACATTCGTTATCATCTTCATTAGAGGCGAGGTTCGGCAAAGACCATTCACCAGCGTTTACTATTTCATTGTTGCCCCTTGCTCAGATAATTAAAATTATAGCTCCTAAATAATAAAAAGGATAATAATTGTGTTTGCTCGCAAACGAAAAAAAACCGACTTCAATTACATCGACAAGTAATACAACGTAATAAGACGAAAAAATGTCAAGTAAATACGCGCTATTAAAGATTATTAAAAAAGTTGTAATCAGATCTCGATCTAATTTCACGAAGACTACATGACAAGTATTAGCTTTCGATTAACGTAAGAATCATCAAAATCGGTATACCGAGAAAAAGGTAAGCGGTATAAAACAACGTAGGTCGACGAAAAATTAGTCAAGTAAAAACGCATTATTCGATATAACTCTAAAAGTACTTGTCAGATCTTATTTTTAAAAAAATGGGACCACATGACACGCAACACCTTTCAATTAAAACAAAATTGATCGAAATCGGTCAACCCAGTCAAAAGTTCTGAGCTAACATACATAAAAAAAAAAAACAGTCGAATTGAGAACCTCCTCCTTTTTTGGAAGTCGGTTAAAAAACGGTTTATCTCGATTTCCGGTTAAACTACAATCCTATGGAAAAAAGTTCAATGGCAAAGTTGTAGCAAATAAAAAGATCTACTACTTTTGTATCTACACTTTTTTCGCATAACCTCAAAATTCATGTGAAAAACTAAAAAACCAAGTTTTTGGTTTTTTATTTTTATCTTTTAGATAATTTTTTTACGAAATTTGGTGAAAACTTGCCTTTTTACGTCCCAAATACACTGTAATTTTTTTTATTTAAAATATTTATTTTTTCACCTTATTTTGACCTCAATATCTAAAAAGTACCCTCATTTTTAATCGAAAATTTTCATGTCAAAATATCAGTTGTTTTTTAAAAAGTTGGTTGGCTTTTTGTTCGTTGAAGTCTCTATTTTTTTTTCTTCTTCTCTATTTTAGATTTAAAGTGAGGGTGCTTTTTCGATATTGAGGTCAAAATAAGGTGAAAAAATAAATATTTGAAATCAATAAAATTACAGTGTGTTTGGAACATAAAAAAGTAAGTTATCACCAAATTTTGTAAAAAAAAAAAGAATTTTGTAAGGATTTAGACCAAAAACTTGTTATTTATTTATTTAACAATTTTTGTACACTAGAAAACAATATACAACAAATAGCACAAAACAATGCTGGTACAAAGGCACTACTTATCCCATGATGGAATCTCTTCCAGTAGTCCTGCCACAGGAAAATTATAAAATAATCGCAAAATTAGCGTGTACAATAAAAATAAAATTAGAAATACTAAAAAATACTAAAAATATATATATATGATAAATACATAATACTACAATTTGAAAAGCATACATACATAAAACAGTATACACACATAGATACAAATAATATAATACATACGATAATATATTCTAATACGCATGAAGACACTTAATTAAATTGATTTAGGTTATGATTGATTTAGGTAAAATGCTCTCACTCTTTTCTTAAATAGAGATAATGTTTCGCAATCGCGAATTTCGTATGGTAGGGAATTCCAAAGTCTAACGGAATGTGCAGTAAAGGAGTAGGAATAAAAATCGGTACGGTGAGTGGGTATCTGAAGAAGAGAACGTTTATGAGATCTACACGGAGAATCATTAGCGTGAGAGAAAGAGAAGCGGTCCCGTAGATACGAAGGAGAACAAGGATCAAAAAGAGTCTTAAAAAGGAAACAAAGTATTCTAAAGTTTCTACGATGGCGGATAGGTAGCCATTGGAGCTGCTTACGAAAGTGACTTACATGATCATATTTTTTAAGCCGAAAATGAAACGCAAGCATGAATTTTGTAGTCGCTCAAGTCTGTTAAGTAATTCTTCGGTGACATCTAAACAAGTGACATCAGCGTAATCAATGATCGGATGTATGAGAGTTTGCACGAGAGAAACTTTAGTCTTGAAGGGTAAAAAATTTTGTAGTGCCTTTAGAGAAAGGAGCGAAAAATATACCTTACGACTGATCTCATTGATATAGGCATTCCAGTTAAGATTGGAATCAAAAACAACGCCTAAGTTCTTAGCCGAGTCGGAAAAAGTAATAGGAACGTCGTCGACGGTAATAGGGGGTAGGTCAGCTATATCAAGTCGAGAGCGAATGCGTTTACTACCTATGACTAACGCTTTAGTTTTTCCCGGGTTAACAGTAAGACCGAAACTATCAGCCCATTCAGTAATACGCTTTAGATCATCATTGATAGAGGCAATAGCAGACGTGACATCATGTAACTTAAAATGGCGATATATCTGCAAATCGTCAGCATATAAGTGGTATTTGGAAGATATGACCTTAGTGATCGAGTTAATAAAAACAGAGAAAAGAAGAGGGGAAAGTACGCCACCTTGGGGAACTCCCACAGTAAGATTGCACCAGTTGGAATAAGATGTATTTACTTGAACACGCTGTGAACGATTCCAAAGGTAAGATTCAAACCACGCTAACGCGGATGAAGAAGTATTGATAGATTTTAGTACGCCAAGAAGGATGTCGAAGTCGATAGAATTGAAAGCATTACTAAAATCAATTAGTATAAGGATAGTTAACGATTTATTCTCCATAGCTAAGCGAATGTCGTCAGTTACATTGATAAGAGCAGAAGTTGTGCTATGGCCTGGACGAAAACCAGATTGATATGAATTAAGAAGATCATTAGAATATAAAAAGGAAGAGAACTGCTTGTGGACAATGCATTCAAAAACTTTAGATAGAGTAGGCAATATGGAAATAGGTCGGAAATTAGCTAAGGAAGAAGGATTAGTAACTTTAGGCAAAGGAATAACATTTGCTAGTTTTCAGGCTTTCGGAAAGTTACTTGTGGTGAGACAGTGGTTAAAAATATGGCTAAGAATCGGTAATAGGAAAGGAAGAATCAGCGTAATCATTTTCAAACATAATTTGTCATAGCCAGCGGCTTGCGATGAAATTGAAAGGACTGCAGTTTTAATATCTGAATCAGTTATAGGTGCAAATGAGAATGGAGTATTGGGTGTTGGTAATTCTGATAGGTATTTTAGAGTGCCTTTTTTGACGTTAGAACACAGTCTCGTAGGAGAGTGTGAGAAAAAATTGTTGAGAGCGTCTAAGTCAAAATCGCTAGGTGAAAGGATGGGTGATTTACCAATACCCACGGACTTAAGAAATTTCCAAACATCTGCAGTACTTCTATTTTGGAGAGAAGAGTGAAAATATTGACGTTTGGCGGCACGACACAGACGGTTGTATCGATTACGAAGAGTTTTGAATTTTTGCAGATTATCTTCGGAAGGACAAAGCTTGAATTTCCTTTTGGCGCGATCTCTTAATGCCATTTGTTCCTTGATAGTATCGGAAAGCCAGGGAGCGGGATTATGCTTGACTTTGATTCTCTTAAGTGCTGCATGCAGATCATAAAGGCGTAAAATCTTCGTATTAAAGCTTTCAACTTTTTCGTCGACATTGATGGCACTCAATACATCAGACCAATCAATGTTCGAAGCGTCATTTTCCAGCGCCTCCTTGTTAATATGGTTAAAGCTACGTCGAAAAATTAATTGAGGTTTACGTTTAGGGGGGCGCACACGATAGGACAGGAAAAGTAGATCATGATAGGAAAATGATGCGGCAAGTTGGCCATGAGCTGGAACATTAACTTGTTTTTTTTTTTAATTTTTCATATGAATTTTGAGGTGAAAAAAAATATAAAAACAAAAGTTGTGGATCTTTTTAGTATGTACCTACAAATTTGCCAATGAACTTGTCGTTTAGCCGGAAATCGAGATAATAAACCGTTTTAAGGGTACTTAAATACCCCCTCCCTACCACATCGCGACCTCAGATCGCCCGTAATTTATTTTTCCTATCATTATCTTTCTTTATTTATTAGAGAAAGAAATAGGTAATCAAAGAATTTAAATAAAACATTACCTACCTATTATAATTTATGCTTACTTAATTGACTAGGTGCTTAAAAAATGTTATTTGCCCCCCCTGGCCCAGAACCTGGGTACGCCCATGATTAGAATCAATTTCACTTCTTTCAAACCATGTCTCAATTTTCAAAGTACAATACAAACGATTCTACTTTCAAATCGCAAAAATTGGAATTGTGTAAAAGTGGACTTGACTAATTTTGTAAAGTATCTCCTGAACTGCCATGTAGGTATATTACACACGACAGACATTAATTTTATAGACAAAAAGAAAGTTTATCTACTAAGACAAATACCTACTTTCTTTTTTAAAATACACGTGTGTATAGAGTTTTACCTTTCCTTGTTCTATTTCAAGTTCTAAGTTAAATTTTATAGCATTCATTAAAAAGTTAAGGCGCGTTTCCTCAATTTCATTACTATTTGTATCCTTTATCACTAAGACAAGATCTATTCGTTTATGCCCGTCGTTAAAAAACCCTGTGAAAGCTGGATTCTGTAAGGTTAAAATTTTATGAAGAGTCCAATAATATCATGTATTTTTTTAAATATGCATGTGAACATGTTTCACTGAGATATAGCAAATATGCAAACAATTCTCTTATGTAGTTAGTGTATTGAACTGTATTCTTAGAATGAAGTAAAATGTGAATATTTTACACTTAATGGACTGTAAGATGTTAATCCTGTGTAATGTGGGGGACGGGAAACAAAGACAACAAAATCACGAACATTCGGATCACGACAAATAACTGTCTATTACATAATATGCAAACATATTTTGATTTGTTGGAGTCCGAGCCAATGACCGCTAGCGCATCAGATAGTTGAATTTGATGTGGTCACTGTATCAACATGGGAATGAAAATAGGAATATGAAGATATTAAAAATCAATTTCAAACATTTCTTAGCGGAATTGTTTGGTGCTAAATCTAATACATAAAAATAAAATTAAAAATATAGCTTATTCAAAATAAAATGAGAACAAAGCTATAGTAGAACTATATATGCCTACCTCAATATCCATATTTGTGTTGCGCAATATAAAAAAATAAAGAAAAAAATTATTAACAATCACATACATACACAAGAAGAAATATCAGAAAGTGACAGTTAAAAAATCTATGTTTTTAAAATTGTAATAAATCTAAACGAACATTTAACTGACATTGAAACATTAATTATGAGAGTTTGTAATAAACAAAAAAAATATTTGTATCGTTATAACAGTTATTTTTTAAAAATGTTATTGCGTAGGATAGTTAGAGAGTGATGATAATATTATATTTTTCCTGATTCGTGATACTATAATATAATAATACCTATATATAATTTAAAAACTGTTTGGTTGCTACTTGACTGTATGATGTAATGCCATTGCCTGTTTAATTGATAAAATAATTGATCTATGGTCCATGTCAAATCATCGTCTATGGTAAAATGACAAGTTGTCAATTGTCATGTCAAAACAATTTCTCTAGCACGTGTTGTTATCATCGTTGAAAGGCTTTAATCCTAATTCTAAAGAATAAGAAAAATAGTTTTGATATAGTTTAAGAAATTGCATATATATATCAAAATGGGAAAAGTTAAAAAGCTTAAACCGTCACAAGTTGGAAAAAATGTAGGTCTCGCTGACCAAATTGAAGCCTCAAATGCAGTTAAAATTAAAAATAGAATTAAAGAGAAAAATAGACATGATGATGATGAAGATGTAAGTACTAAGGCGCATGAAGTAAACAAATGTGCTACTAAAAATAATACAATAAAAGTACTTAATATTATTTTCAGTTTGTTAACGCTGACTTATCAAAGAAAATTTTGAAAGCTGCTCGAAGACAACAGGTTGAACTGAGCGGTGACGTTCCATCCGCTTCTAGAAATGCTGTGCTTTCAGTTACTTTTGATGGTAAAATCATTATCTTTTTTTTTTGTTTATAAATGAGACTAAGTATTATAATACTTTGAGATATTTATATATAATACTTTTGTTCTGTTTAGAACCAGGATCTGACAATGATGATAATTCTGACCATGATGGTTTGGAACCTGACACATATTACGACAATATTGAAATTGATGAAGAGGAAGAGGAAACACTGAAAATGTTTATGTCTACGAAGCCAGAGAAGACAAGAACTTTAGCAGATATTATAAGAGATAAAATTACAGATAAACATACAGAACTACAGACTGAATACTCTGATGTCGAAACTTTAAAATTGCAAAATATTGATCCACGGTAAGATGCGTTAAAACTAATGCGTTATAATTAGTGTTTGTATCAAGGAGATTCACTAACTTTATTTATGATTTACTAACTTGTATAAATTATGAAATATTCTTTTTTAGAATAAAAACAATGTATGAAGGTGTGAGGGATGTTTTACAAAAATATAGATCGGGCAAATTACCAAAAGCGTTTAAAATGATACCTCATCTGCAAAATTGGGAACAAATTTTATATATAACAGAACCTACAACATGGTCTGCAGCAGCCATGTATCAGGTGAATAACATTTTAATTGAAATCATATTATTCAATTTGATATTTAAGATATACGTACTGTAAGTTTATATCAAACATTAGTTGGATAATTCGTACATTTGTAAGTAATATATGAATAACTTATGTTCTATTTCATAAACTTTATTAGAAATGATTTTTTAATAATTAAGTGAATTTTTTTAGGCTACAAGAATATTTGCTTCAAATTTAAAAGAAAAAATGGCACAGAGATTTTACAATCTAGTACTCCTACCCCGAGTTCGCGACGACCTTGCCGAATACAAGAGATTGAATTTTCATTTGTATCAAGCTCTCAGGAAAGCATTATTTAAACCAGGAGCATTTATGAAGGGTATTTTGTTACCTCTCTTGGAAGTAAGTTTAAGAGCGTCTCATTTTTCTCAAAAGATTTTAATAATTTTTAACGATTCAGCCTGTAACATCCCACTGCTGGCCATAGGTCTCATATTGCACATAGGAAAAGGATTGGAGGTTAACTACTTCAATACTCTGCTCCACTGCAGGTTGGCGGATATTAAACAAACTTAAAATGAAATAAGAATTTCAACCATTTTATTAATATAATGTAATTAATACCGACTTTTAAATAAGGAGGAAGCTTGCAATTCTACTGTAATTTTTTTTCTCTTATGTGTCTAACAATTCTGATGATTCTTTTTTTAGTCTTAAGCTGGTGCTTGTCATGTAAACTCATTTAAATTCGAGAGATCTTCATCAGTACTTTTTGAGATATCCTTGATGTCTATTTAATTTAGTCTTTTCGACTACCTATGTTGTATTACTTGTCTATGTAATTGAAGTCAGTTTTTTTCATTTATTTAACAATTATTTTATTTACTATTATTATGCAAAAGTAAAAACAAAATTATTTAAGTTGAGCAAAGTTTCTTGATAAAAAGTTTGTGATCCTAAATTTACAAACAAACAAACTGTCCTAATATTATGTGAAATTTAACTTATAAAATTTTTCATGTTTAGGCTGGTGATTGTACATTACGTGAAGCTATAATTATCGGGTCAGTCCTCGCTCGGAACTCAGTACCAGTACTTCATTCAAGTGCAGCCCTATTAAAAATAGCAGAAATGGAATACACTGGTGCAAATTCTATATTTTTGAGAATTCTCTTTGATAAGAAATATGCACTACCATATAGAGTAGTGGACTCAGTGGTTTTTCATTTCTTAAGGTAAATATTAGTTATTACAGCCATATTCTTTTATTATTTTTTTGTTTTAAAGTTTCTGTTCATAGCAACATTAACTTTTTAAATTTTTATTTCAGTTGCTTTGTCTTACTTTCTAGTTTTTATAAGAAAACATTTGAAAAAATGTGACTTTTTTATTAAGATATAAAAAAAAAACCACCATCTAAAGAATTAACTCCATTATCAACTTTAAGATGCCAAAAAAATAACAACTATAGTTAAAGACTTCAAATATGTAGGCTCAAATAGTGATATTATTAATATATATAACAGTTAACTTCATATTTATTGTGTCCATTTATAATTAGATTCCAAAATGAGTCAAGAACACTACCCGTACTATGGCACCAGGCATTGCTTACTTTTGTGCAACGGTATAAGGCTGATATTTCAACTGAACAACGAGATGCACTTTTGGAATTGTTGAGAAAACAGTCTCATCCTACAATAACTCCAGAAGTAAGTTTTATTATATGGAAAGATGCAAAATACAAACGTTGTTTCATGAACGTGTTCTTTTTTACCAAACTATGTACTGCAATTATCTTTTATCGTGTATTTATATTAGTTTAGTTGGTGAACTATTTAATTATTTACAGTAATTTGTATTCTATGTTAACATTTTATCGTGTATTTATATTAGTTTAGTTGGTGAACTATTTAACTATTTACGGTAATTTGTATTCTATGTTAACATTTTATCGTGTATTTATATTAGTTTAGTTGGTGAACTATTTAACTATTTACGGTAATTTGTGTTCTATGTTAACATTTTATCGTGTATTTATATTAGTATAGTTGGTGAACTATTTAACTATTTACGGTAATTTGTATTCTATGTTAACATTTTATCGTGTATTTATATTAGTTTAGTTGGTGAACTATTTAATTATTTACAGTAATTTGTATTCTATGTTAACATTTTGTAAAAAAAGAGAAAAAAAATGTATATCTCTGTTAAACGGATAAATATTTCTTATCTCTTTTTTTTAAATTAAAAAAAAGTTATTAATAGTAATTTCTAATTTACCATAAGTGATATTAAAGTTAAATATTCATTTCTTACAGATACGAAGAGAATTACATGCAGCAAAATGCCGTGATATTGAAATAAATGAAAATGTACAAAGTAGTATGGCCGTTGAATAAGTTTTACTTATTATCAATTGTATCAAATATATTTATTATATGTACACGAAATTGTTTTCATTTGTATAAAAGATTTTATTGAATACACATTATACCATCAAGTTTATTCACAAAAATGGATGCTCAACATAGAATATTGCATCACACACACATAACAACTTGCCAAGTGGTGTGGTGAATAATTATGTTTATTTATGTATGTATTTATGTTGTGTGAAATCATAGAATAAAAATTATTAATCCTTTTTTATTATATTTGTCAATATAATTGGTCAGTTTTTTTTTCATTTGTGAGCAAACAATGAATTATTTTTAATAAGTTTGGGTTGTTATGACTAGTAAAAATTGCGCCATAGAATATACTAGGAAATACTATGTTTTCGGTGGAAAATACCAACAAGAGAGGCAAAAGGTTAACAACCTTTTTATTTTTTGTAAATGTAATAAAACATTTAGTTTTTTGATGCAGACTATGTTTGAGACAGCGAAGATATTATATTTGATTAAAAACCAAAAAGTATCTACTAATTGTCATTACTGAACAATAGGACGAAAATTGAAACTTTAATTGTAAGAAAAATTTTTTTATTATTTTATCTAAACATTTTAGGAAATGATAAAGGAATATCTACTTGACTAGTTACTAAATGAACTGGTGGCAAAACTGAGTTGCCACAATCGCATTTTCTTCCTGATATAAAGTCAAATGATCCTAATTTAGATCCGCATTTTCCACAATGTAACTTTCCCTTTGTCCATTGTTCCTCTTCAACCTTTTGCTTTACCCATGTTGGCAATTTGTCTTCAAATAGGTATATAAAATTTTTATTACTGTAACTAGCACATGATTCTGAACAAATTGATTTGTAGGCATCGTTCATGTTTTCTAGAACGATATGGCGACATTTATGGCATTTTACACTTCCCGCGCCTAGATTGTTGCACATTTTAAATAATTATATTTTATTTAAACACAACTATCACAATTTAGGTTATTTTCTTAGTACTTAATACCACATATTTCCTTTTAGTTTTTACATTGAAACTGTTTAATCGAAACCGTTTTTACTAAAAGTCATAACTTTTGTAAGTATTTGTTTTACGAATGTGTATAGTTTTAGTTAATTTAAAAAGTAGAAAAAAAATTTAAATTTTAAAGTTTCACATATGATTAGCTGTCACTGTCATTTACAGCGTGACTGCATGACCAGATTTAATTTGACGAATCTACTGAATGAGGGGGTTAAAAACTACTAAATTCTACCAAAAGAGAAAGAGAAAATACTAAAAATCTATTACATTATTTCGCTGTTGTATTACAACGAAGAAGCATAATAAATTGTTGTCTTGATTATAACGATAAAACAAGAAGATGAAAAAAGAAAACACCATAAATTGGATAAATTAATGTTTATTACTAATTAAAATCTACAGAAATAGGTATTTTTTAAAATTATGATCGAGTTATGGTTCTTCTACTTTATGTTGGAATCCATATATTGAAATATCCTTTAATAATTGAAACTAAATTTTTAATAATATTCTAAAAGTGATCAAATTCGCAGTTTATACTTTAATTTTAAAAAATACTATAATAATAATTTTATTCCGGGTTTGTGCTGTCAAAACAGATTAATTATAAATACCAAGTTGGAAACGCAACCATATAAAAATAGTCTGGCTAACGAAAGATGAGACTCGATTTTTTTGCATACTTTTTAAATGACAACACTGTGGGTTCCCACCATCGGGTATATTACCTCATTAATTGGGAAATAACTAGCGGAAACCTACTAAGATTTAAATATACATAATATTACAACCAATGCAAACCTTAAAAAACTTAAAAGTATCTCATGTGAATAAACAAATAATAAAAGATTTAAATAGAGCGTAATTATCAAGTATCAACATCAATTTTTCACACTAACCTAAAATTCCTTCACAATACGTAAACAATCATGTTTTTGGTAAAATTCCGCATCTTTCGCCTATTTCGTCGCTTCACATTTGGAAATTATACTAAATAATACCTCTCGCACTTAGTTATAATAGTTTTAAGCATTTTAAACAATATTAATACGCACGATCCTTAAAAGATTAGTAACGAGTTAATCACAACAAAACTCCAAAAACGCGCCATCTTGTCTATTTGTTTTTTTTTTTTTTTAAGTATTACTGGCCAACATAAATCTTGTTATAAACATTGATAAATTTCGGCGATTTTAACAGAGATTGGGAAGAATCCGAATCTGAGTATGGTAATACTTTAAAAGTCACAAATAAACAAGATGGCGCGTCTTCGAAGTTGCCAGGGTGTGGTTTTTTTAAAAATGCCGCGTTTTTTCAGTCTCATCTTTCGTTAGCCAGACTATACAAATAAACACTTTTTTTAAAATTAAATTATAAACCACGGCTTTGATCACTTTTGAACTACTATTAACAATCTAGTTCCAATTAATAAAGGAAACTTTATTTGTCAGTACAAATTTATTTATAATGCGCCAACAAGGTAGACCAGTGTCTATGTCTAAAAATCGTTTTATCGGTATTTATTCACCAAAATCGGGAGTTCTACCGATAAATCGGTAACTTTTACATCACTGGCTCACGGCACGAATGGTTACAAAAAGAATAAAAATTAAAGATAAACCTTTCAATTATCTAATCAAATTTTTTTCAATACATGTAGGATTCCCCCAAAAGCTTTCTCTCGAATAATTAATATTAGAAAGAGATAGTTACAATCCATTCGATGAAAAGGGGAATACCCCGCATTTTTTCGAGTGGTTTGCCATATGAAGGCAAAAAAAAGTACCAAAAAAGTTGCAAAGCGTGAATTCTACCAAAATATACCAAATAATTTTTACCTACTAGATACTGTTACCGGTACCTCGAAATCTACCAAAAAAGTAGAAATCTACTAAATCTGGTCACGCTGGTCATTTATATCCACGGTCTCGGTCTTATACACAGGTCGGGAAACTACAGTGGGGGGAGGGGGGTACATCGGCTTAATGGTTAAAAGCAGCCAGAGGCATGAGTGACATGACGATCGCCAAGTGTATTGTGCAACGTAGACAGAACAGAATTCTGTCTCCTTTTCTATCACACGTTACGCATTTATGTTTTAAAATATTCCCAATTACAATGAAACGTCACACAATGTAACCAATTAGAATGAAGAACGTTACTCATTATGACCAATTACGAGAAATTGGGTTTAGTGCTACCATAAAAAGAGCTCTTGCCACCATCGACGTTCCTGCTCTTATCGAGCCTACTGGAATTAGTCGCGATGATGGCAAGAGACCTGATGGATTGACGTTAAGGTTCCCCGGGAAAGGAGACGGGCGCTTTTGTGGGACGCAACCTGCGTTGACACCCTTGCTCCATCTCATGTCAGGAAATCAGCCTTAAAAGTGGGAGCCACGACGGAAAAAGCTGAAACGACTTAACGGCACGAATATTCGTCACTAATTCCAAAATTAACTTCTTGGACCTTGGAGTAGTGGTGCTAAAAAATTCGAATGAGATAACTCCTCGCCTAATTGGCTCCACTGCCTCCACTGGTGACAAGAGGGCTGGTGCATTTTTTGCCCAGAAAATCGGCATAGCGATTCAACGGGGAAATGCTGCCAGCATTCTTGGCACGATTCCACGCGGACATTATTTGTATCAAAACTATCTGTAAATATTTAGTAACGATTCAGCCTGTAATATCCCACTGTTGGGCATAGCCCTCTTCCCCATGTAGGAGAAGGCTCGGAGCTCAATCCACCACGCTGCTCCAATGCGGGTTGGCGGATATATTCCTTAATATGAGTAACGATCGCTATCAGGTGTACATGATTACAACCGGGACCAACGGCTTAACGTGCTCTCTGAGGCACGGTGGGGAGACCCACAAGGACTACATAAACACCCAGACCACCTCCTGGGGGGGATTGGGGACAGGGTCGGCAACGCGCTTGTGACGCTTCTGGTGTTGCAGGCGTCTATAAGCTATGGTAGTCACTTACCAACAGGTGAGCCGTACGCTTGTTTATCGACTTATTAACATAAAAAAACCACGACAAACATCTATATGGCCAATACAAATGTTGTCGTGTGCGGGAATCGAACTCGAACCCGCAACCACCCGCGCAACAGCCAATCACAATCCAGTGCTGTGACCGCTGCGCCAACGTGGTGACATAGCGCATAATATTTAATAAACTATGTATTGTAATATTTGTTAAAAAAAAGTTTCGTGTTCTGACCGTGTATAAGACCGTGTATTGGACAGTTTTTGGCATAGAGCATAGATGGTCTAAGATCCGGAATATAACAAAATCTTTCCTCATCTGTTAATTAGATAAAACAATTTTTTATAGGCTGATTTCAATATTGTGAATTTATAAAAAGAACCTCTGCCACCATAAGCCTGCTGCAAATAACAATACTTAAAAAAAATTTTTTTTTCTTCTAATAATCTTTTCCCTCTCATGTTAATTACATGTATACCCTGTTTTTTTTCGGTACGGACTAAATTGACACATGCAAATGTCAATTTTCGAAATAATGATACCAGCTTTTTAATAATAGTGTTGTATACCGATTTTATGAATACAATACCGGTTTTATGAATCGTTACTTTTTACTTTTACCGCATAATTTTATTATTATTTGACAATAGACGAATCTTTTAAAAATAATAGTAACTATGGAGCATCACAGATTAAAAAAAATATTTATTAATATTTAATAAAGCCGAGGATAAAATAGATAGGTAATGTCTACCGAGACAGAAATTTTGAGTAATTTAATATTTTAAAATTTTGACTAACTTAAGTTTGCTTATAACACTGGGTACATTACCGAAGTTTGTAATGTATCGAATGTTAAGATATAAAAAAAATATTTTTATTTTATTTTATTGTTTGATTATTTGATATTTTGCTACCTTAATTTTCTTTTATTATTATTCAGATTTTTTTTTTGTAAATGACATTTTTTTTTACTTTCGTTAAGTGTGAGTATCGCCTTAAGGCGAAATAAATGTTTTCATTTCATTTCAATTTTCATGTGATTACTAAGATTAATAAATACTTAAAAAAATAAGTATTTTTCATTTATCATAAATCTATACATTAGCCATACAGGTACATACATTATATAGGTATGCCTATAGGTACATTACGATTGTCGCCACGTTCTAAAATTTTAAAGACAAAGATTTTTGTAATTATTACTGAAAAACGATACTAGATTGTAAATTACGTAAAGTTACGGTAGTGGCACATCACTATTAATGATTTGCAAAAAACTAGCAACACAGCTTATGTCAATTTAGTCCGTACCGAAAAAAAACGGAGTATAGTAAGCTAAAACCGTCAATATTTTACATTATATACCTGACTGTAGTAGGCAGCCATCTCTATGATTGCTACACTTACCTGCAGCCAGGTCAGTAACCTCAGTCAGCAGTAAAATATTAACGGTTTTAGCTTATTGCATGTAATTAACATGAGAAGGAAAAGATAAAAAAAAAATTGCAGCAGACTTATGGTGGCAGAGGTCGTTTTTATAAATTCACAATATTGAAATAAGCCTATAAAAAATTGTTTCATCTACGTAATTAACAAATGAGGGAAGATTTAGCTTCTCGGATCTTAGACGAGAGCAAGGAACTAGAGAGGGTTTTTCTTTTTGCTTCTTGACACGTCTAGCATTATGCTTACAATGTAAAAAAAATATTATGATATATGATATATTATGTAACATTTATTAAATTTTATTATTATGGTATATTGTATCATATTTCACTACAGTGTAATAATATCGCATTTACGATACCTATGATACAATAATAGTACGGTTACGCATTTACATTTATTTTTTGTACATTTTGGATTTATTGTTTATATATATATCTTCTTCTATATAAGAGATTTCCACCCATTGACTCATCACGATATCTCTGGAATCACAAGGCGTAGAGACTTGAAATTTGGTAGGAATATTCCTTTCACCGAGTAGAGGTCAGCTAAGAACGGGTTTTACCACGTGGTCTGTGGGTTTTACGAAATTCCACCCACAAGAGGGGTTAATAACATATATGGCAAAACAACTTTTGCGGGGTTAGCTAGTATATAATATATATAATATATATATAATTCTGTAGATTTTTAAATTTTCTTTCTTTCTCATTTATTTAATTGTGATTGCTGTGCAGTTTCAAATATATTATACACTAGCTTCTGCGCGCGACTTCGTCGGCGTGGACTCCGCTCCTATTGGTCTTAGCCTGATGATACATAGCCTATAGCCTT
This sequence comes from Melitaea athalia, assembly GCA_905220545.2. Taxonomy (NCBI): domain Eukaryota; kingdom Metazoa; phylum Arthropoda; class Insecta; order Lepidoptera; family Nymphalidae; genus Melitaea; species Melitaea athalia. Next base: position 11,332,373 of record HG992177.1, read on the forward strand.
CCTCGATAAATAGGCTATCTAACACTGAAAGAATTTTTCAAATCGGCCCAGTAGAACCAGAGATTACCGCGTTCAAACAAACAAACAAACAAACAAACAATCAAACAAACTCTTCAGCTTTTGTATATTAGTATAGATTGGACATCAATATTATTAGCTTGGGCTGTATAGATTACATAATTTTCTTGGCGCGAAAAATTACAAAACAAAATGGCGGCAAAAAACAATTTTATTTTTTACAAGCTTTTATTAAGCTTTTATTTAACTTGCAATGTATGTATGTATGTATGTAAATTTAATGAATGTTTGTTCGGGTGAAATCTTGCAACTCAATTTTGAAGATATCTTCAACCGATTGAGCTGAAATTTTGTAAACAGGTTCAATTTAGATGACAATGCATGATTTGGATGTATTTATGTATGTATGTATGTTTGTTCGGGTGAAATCTTGCAACTCAATTTTGAAGCAAATATCTTCAAGCAATTGAGCTGAAACTTTGTATACAGGTTCAATTTGGATGACAATGCATGGTTTGTATGTCTGTATGTTTGTTCGGGTGAAATCTTGCAACTCAATTTCGAAGCAAATGTCTTTAAGCAATTGAGCTGAAACTTTGTATACAGGTTCAATTTGGATGACAATGCATGGTTTGTATGTATGTATGTTTGTTCAGGTGAAATCTTGCAACTCAATTTTGAAGCAGACATCTTCAACCAATTGAGCTGAAATTTTGTATATAGGTTCAATTTGGATGCCAATGCATGGTTACCTTTGTGACGTCATTCTAAATCCAATATGGCGGCATATCCAAGAGTGCGGACTAGTTATTTTTAGTGCACTTCTACAATATGGGTATCAAATGAAAGTGCTTGCTAAGAATAATTCGAATAAAGTGACGTGATAACCGACTAAAAAGTCAAAAATAAATTAAAAGTAAAAAACATTTTTAAAAAACAAGCTTTTATTTGAATGCACTAAAACGAAAAAAATAAACTTTTACTATCTACTTATAAAGTCATTACACATAATTTATATGATATAAAAGCTTGTCGCAAGATTTGCTTGTAAACAAGTAAATTAAATAAATTGATGTGATTGATTTTAACTATTAAAATTTTCAAACTAAGGAAATACGAGTACTATCTCGCGACAAGCTTTTATATCATATAGATTATGTGTAATGATTTTATAAGTAGATAGTAAAAGTTTATTTTTTTCGTTTTAGTGCATTCAAATAAAAGCTTGTTTTTTAAAAAGGTTTTTTTTACTTTTAATTTTTTACAATTTATCCCCAATAGGGAAAGGCAAAAGACATTAATAGTCTATACAACCTGGTCTGAATTTATAAATTTCAATCCGATGTAATAAACGGCTGAAGCCACGTCTGAAGTCAACGAATGGCGGGAAAAGACCCTCTTATTAAATTATTCATATACTTTTATCATCACTAAATTCACTTTAATGAGCTGCAAACTACATGGTTTCAGCCCTAAAATGATCCAAAAATATTGATTCACGACGAATCCAACATGTCGGACGCCCTCTAGGACGCCAAAATATAACGCGGCAAAAACAAAATTGCAAAGACAGCAATAGGTATGTAAGTTGTCAATATTTTAACCGGAGCGTTGTTGCTCAGCCTGCAGGCTAACTGCCTGGTTACGGTTAGTGATAGTTCATATTACTTTACCTAATATGTATATACACTTCAGAAATAAATAGATACAATTATTAAAGACTAAAAATAATATGTCAAATTCAAATTCAAATTCAAAATATTTTATTCAGCATAAAATTATTACAATTTCTTACTGAACGTCATGAGTCTACTACCAGTTCGGAAAGAAAAAGCCTCTGACCTGAGAAGAACTGGCGAAAGAAACTCAGCAAAAAGTAAGGAGTACCTAAGCAATGTAAAGGAGTATTCAGATTAAATAATAATATATTTTGTCGTACATGAATCTTATTTTTTGTTCAATTAATAAGAAAAATAAGAGATTCATAGAGCATTGCAAGTTAATTTTACCAACCGTTTTCTTAATCTTACAAAAAATAGTAGGAAGAAATGCTTCATTTAAGTAGGTATGTATGGACTTCGTGAGTTCGACGGTCGACCGCATTACAATATGCATTAGTTTCGAGCTCGATTCCGTTCGGCTTCGCAAGGATACTTACATCCTGTGTGTCGGTTGTGGTCGTAAGTATAGAATTAGGAGTAACCAGGAGGGAGGGAGTTCGTAGAGAAACCTTTTTTATAGGCTGTTCGTTCCATAATTTCATAAAATAATCGAGTCAATGCAAAATTAATTTCGGCTTTTTTACTTAGTTATTCATTGTTAAAAAAGTTTGTGGGTTTGCACACCGTGCTTACAACGGTCGATCCGCCCTTGGTGTCCACTTAATTATATCATAAATAACATTTTTGCACTATTCAAGTTTTTCCAGGTGATCCAATGTTCTACTCCTACTGCGAATCATACGATTCGACCTGTTATAGGATAGACCTGTTCATACAGTAGGTTTGTGAAATTCGCAGTCGTTAGTTCAAACATGTTCGCTTGTCTTAATTTAGGTATACCTATAGCGTTTATATAATCTGTACAAATAAATAAAATTGGAGTGTCTGTTTGTAATATTAAAATAACCGCTTTTTAATAAATGCATATGGATCTATCTATACACGGTACATATACCAAAATGACATTTTTTACAATTTTTGTCTGTCTGTCTGTTTGTTCCGGCTAATCTCTGAAGCAGCTGGACCGATTTTGACAGGATTTTCACTGGCTGATAGCTGATGTAATAAGGTGTAACTTAGGCTACGTTTATTTTACATTTTTTTTATAACTGTGAACTGAACAATAATTTTTTTGTTAAATTCCACGCGGACGAAGTCGCGGGCAATGCAGCTAGTTATATATAAATCTATATCTATACAAATAAATAAAATTGGAGTTTCTGTTTGTAATATTAAAAGAACCGCGCTTTACAAAATGCATATGGATGTAACACGGTACATAAACACAAATAACATTTTTTACAATTGTTGTCTGTCTGTCTGTCTGTCTGTTTGTTCCGGCTAATCTCTGAAACGGCTGGACTGATTTCGATGGGACTTTCACTGGCAGATAGCTGGTGTAAAAAGGAGTAACATAGGCTACTTTTATTTTAGAAATTTATTTATTTCATAACTGCGAAGTGCGAACTGAACAATAACTTTTTTGTTAAACTCCACGGGGACAATGTCGCGGGCACAGCTTGTTAATATATACAGGATGGGGATTATAATACGACAATAAATTGGACATCGTATATGTAATGACATTCCAAGCCCACATGCAAAAAATCAATAAAATACATCCAGTATGTAGTTTAGTCACAAATTATGATTTTTCATTTTTTAAAATTTCTCCGTATGTATTATACTAGATCTGACCTACCCTAAAACCGGCGGTTAACGACTCAAGGACAGCTATTATTATTTTTAAATTCATTGAGCACAAAAATAATGGATATGGGATCGACTGTCACAAAAAAAAGGCAAAATTTTTAATCATTGCCATTTAGTGACAGTTCGCAGACCAAATAATATTATAATAACTATAGTTGTTACAAAATAAGAGGCCCGTTTGGACGTTTAACAAATACCCTAGAACGTAACTTGGTACGAAACTGTAAGAAACAATAAAAGAATTATTAATAACATAAAGACAATAACATTTGACGCCGCGTTGGCGCAGCGGTCACAGCAATGGATTGCGATTGGCTGTTGCGCGAGCGGTTGCGGGTTCGATCCCCGCACACGACAACATTTGTATTGGCCATACAGATGTTTGCCGTGGTCTGGGTGTTTGTGCAGTCCTTGTGGGTCTCCCCACCGTGCCTCGGAGAGCACGTTAAGCCGTCGGTCCCGGTTGTTATCATGTACACCTGATAGCGATCGTTACTCATAGTAGGAAATATATATTTGGGTTGTCTGGAAGAAATGGCTAAATAGCCATAAGTCCGCCCATTGTACTTCACAGTCTGTAAATGATATGTGTAGTTGTGATGTACAATAAAGTATAAATAAATAAATAATAAATAAAGTGTTTTTAAAACATACGTAAATTTTTTTGGCGCGTTAAATAATATGATAGAATATACAGGGTGGGGATGATAATACAACGATAACTTGGACAGCGTATATGTAATGACATTCCAAGCCCACATACAAAAAATCAATAAAATACATCCAGTAGTTTAGTCACAAATTAGGATTTTTCATTTTTTAAAATTTCTACGTATGTATCAGACTAAACACCTGACCTACCCTAAAACCGGCGGTTAACGACTCAAGGACAGCTATTATTATTTTTAAAATCATAGATTAAGAAATAATGGATATGGCATCGACTGCCACAAAAAGGCACAATTTTTAATCATTGCCATTTAGTGACAGTTCGCAGACCAAATAATATTATAATAACTAATGTTTAAAAAAAAATAACTTATTCAGTATCGGCTACTGATCAGTTCTGCATATTTAAAAAAAAAATTGATGGTTTGAGAAAATTTAAATCAAATAGTTTTTTATTCAATTTAATTTTAAATGCGTAACAATTTATTTTAATTTACTTTTCTAACTTACTATTTTTTATTCAATCAAAATAATGAAGTTTTGTAGGTACAAGCACATAGCACTTCCACGCGATTATGCCGCGTAGAAAGAAGGCCACGCGCGAAGGCGGCGCGATGACGCGTGTAACAGGTCAGTGATCCTGTAGTTACAAAAATGATGTTATAAAATTTTATTAAATTATATTGAATTAGTTTGTATGAAAAAATCTTTTTTTTTGATTTTGATGTTAGGACTTATCTGATGGTTTTGAAATACTTCTTTATACTAGTACTAACGGTGTTTTCAATTATCGTTCTATTGTCATCCACACCTTGTATTGGGAGTGTTCTTTTCGCGCTTACTTTATAGTAGCATTCAATTTCTAATTATTACGAAACGTCTCAAAAACAGTTACGTTCTAAGTCTTTTTGTTTTTAAATACTAGTGTTGTAACTAGTTAATTACTGAATTTCACCAGCATCATTCGATTTTAATAGTAAATCGATATTGTGTAGTGATCTCTACTGAAAATAGTTTTATTGTATTTGCTCGTGTTGGGTTTCATTTAAAAACAGTTAAAAGTCTACTAAAAGTGTATCAAATTCATAAGATTTTATTGCGATATTTTAAATAAACTATCAATTTGTGGAATTTTTAAAGTAGGGTATTTAAAAAAAAAAAAGAAAAAGATGTTAATAGTCTACTTAAAATGTATTACTTTTATTGTGTTGTTTTGGATATCTAAGTGTTAGCTTTAGTTTAAATTAATTTGATAGTAATATTATATAATTACGACTAAATTTGTTTGGATGTGCTATTTGGTAATTCAATGTAGTTTTGACAATCAATTGACTTTGTTGAAATTGTATAAATACGTGTTAGGAGAGAAGTGGGGCATTCTTTGTAACGGCTTGGTTGAGTGAAGTTGTAAAAATAAAGGCGATTGTGAACTCCTACGAAGCAGTTTTATTATATCTCAGAAGTGGTACCCTGTCCATATTGGTGTAAGTATTTTTCTTGCATTAAAAAAAAAAACGTGTAAAGTATAGTTTTGTATTAGCACTCAGAAGTTTATTATGTTTATGTGATTATTATTATAATATATATATTTTTTTTCTTTTATATTTATTGTAGACATTTTAGATTCGATTAATACATAATATCTAGCGTGTATGTCAATACTTGATCAGGGTACTCCCTGATAGTATTTTCATGCACTAACAGTGAGATAACATTTATTGACGGTTAGCTCGGGGCTACTCTCCGGTAATCGCAGTTTATGTTACTTACAAATTAGATTCGATTAATACATAATATCTAGCGTGTATGTCAATATTTGATCAGGGTACTCCCTGATAGTATTTTCATGCACTAACAGTGAGATAACATTTATTGACGGTTAGCTCGGGGCTACTCTCCGGTAATCGCAGTTTATGTTACTTACAAATTAGATTCGATTAATACATAATATCTAGCGTGTATGTCAATATTTGATCAGGGTACTCCCTGATAGTATTTTCATGCACTAACAGTGAGATAACATTTATTGACGGTTAGCTCGGGGCTACTCTCCGGTAATCGCAGTTTATGTTACTTACAAATTTTAATTATTATGTCATGCGATATAAGCTTAATTGCTCTAACATTTGGTCAAGGCTACTCCTTGGCAGTGTTAGTGTAATGAGAAGGTGATTGTATTTTGGGGGAACTGCTGAACATGCCAATATAAGGTCAGGGCACTCCCTGATAATATTGCATGTTTATGTAGCGTCTTAACGTTGGCTTCAGGTTTGTCTGGGGCTACTCTCCAGAAATCGAAGTCAGTTTTAAGAAGCACTGGTTTCTCAAAATGCTCTCGTATGTTGCGTGACGGATGTTAATATATAAGATTGAGATCTCCATGCGATGAATTTAATTGAACAACATACTAATATACATTTTATTGTGTCGAGTTTCAGATCATGTTGAGTACTAGTCGACGAGGGCGAAAAGATGACCAGTTGTTCGACTCGCAAACTCTCGAGGCAGAAATAAATGAAACAAGTTCTGCACAATGCGAACATGCTGGTCGTCGTTCCCGAAGTCGGAGTCCAGAGCCGAAAAATACATCGCTCACGAAGTCCCGAGATACGGCCGAGAACAATAATAATATATTTTTTTTTTTTGCATGGGATGTCCAGGGAACGCTCAGTAGAACGTCAGTTCAGGAACTACGAACAAAATTAATTCATTAATTAAGACTACCGTGGCGTTACAGTTAGGAAGAATACCGTGGCGTTACAGTTAGGAGTCGTAATCAACAAATCTATCCTTTATAATGGGTATTGGGAAACTACTCGTTGTGCAATCCGCAGGAAACGTAGTACTAGATATTGTAATTGATGAGGTGGCAGCCAAAGTAAATTTCAAAGTTGTTAAGCACTCTTAAAAATTGTTTAAAAGTTATAAATATGTTTTAGTGATTTAGACGTGTTGAAAGAGACAATGAATAGGATTAGTTCAATTAATTTGATGATCGCTTCTTCGTTCTACGCTAACTCCTTCTCCGTAACAACTGTTAAGCTCTGGAATTCTCTTCCTCTCTCTATATGACAAGCTCAATCACTCTTTAGCTTCAAAAAGTATCTTAAGGCTCACTATTGTGGGTATGTATTATACATATATGTATAATCCTATATTCTATTGAAGTTTATTCTAATTTCTATACGAGTTATTTGTACATCTTCCACCAACAAAGAATATAATTATTATTATTATCTTCTATACATTAATACGAGAAGCACAAACTTTGTACCTACCCCCTTTTTACGGAAATTACGCGTACGTACGTAGCAGAATGAAATTTCGCACACTTATAGTTTATATAGAGAAGGATTGCGGGATGCTAATGTTTTTTTTAAGATTATAAATAAAATATACATTAAATTAATAAAAAAAAAAAAGTCTGTTGTCAAATTAATTAATTTAAAATTTTAATTATGGTCGAACCTCTGGGCAACTACTAGTGTAGATAACGTATTCACTGATATTGAAATTTACGATAAATCTGTTGTACAAACAAATTGTTTTAGAGATAATGTAAAATAGATATGATGGCACAGGATCCAGATGTAAGCTATAATTCAGTTTTCAAGTTAATTTTAGAGGAATTCTATAACATAAATGATCTATAATATAAATAATCTATAATATAAATGTAGATTTAGTGAATGGGGTATTTATATAAGAGTAGAAATAGGTTGTGCAAACGTTACAGTGTGAAGCAATGGAATCATTTACTTTGGCTACAAAATCAAAATTTATCAAAGATAAAATTATTAATTCTGATGATAAAATTAAGTGCACATGTACCAATTGAATTACATTTTACATGTAAATGGTGCTGTAACCTCAACTTCTTTGAAGCCTATTGACTTAACTTCTCGACTGAATTCATCTTCAACTAATTCTACCCAACTTCTTAAAATAACGTTAGCAAATGTAATGTTGATTTATCATTCTCGCAGGTTGACTCTTTAGACATTTTAGAAGCATTTAAGAGACTTAGTAAAAATGATCTGTGGGGCATATCAGTTAAATTAATTAGTACTTTCATTGATGTACTTGGCTTAAACTTTTAACAATGCTAATAAAGTGGGTTCTTTTCAGATTTGCTGAAGTATAGTAAAGTTTTACCAATTTTTAAAAAGGGCCATCGTAGTAATCCCAGTAATTTTAGGCCCGTTTCAATCCTACCGTGCTCAAGTAATATTTTTGAAAAGAAAAGAAATTATACTACATCAACTTCGTTTAATAGAATTCTACATGTATCGATAAACGGAATGAAATCTTCTGGATCGGTGCTAAAAATGGGCGATCCACAAGGATCAATTCTAGGTCCTTTTTCTTTTTTTTAAATATAAATAAATGATCTGCCATTTTATGTTAAGGATATTTCTGACATATTAAAGTTGATAAAAAAAAAGGTAAATTATGATGACGCGAACTGTTCTTTGTTGCGAATTCAAGATTGTTTTAAAAAAAACAAACAACCGTCAAGTGCGTTGTGTTTGCGTTGCTAATGTTAGGCATCTAAATTATAATTTAGAAATAAATAACGAGAGGCTAATTGTCAATGATACTACAGTTTTCTTAGGGATAAATTTGGACTCAAGGAATTCCCATTTGTCATCTTTGAATGGTAGACTCAGCTCCGCAGCATTTGCAGTTAGAAAGGTACGACAACTGACCGACGTTGCTACTGCATATTCAATATATTTTAGCTATTTGCATAGTGTTATGTCTTATGGTCTGTTACTGTGGGGTGATGCTACAGATTTTGAGATTGTATTTATTTTGAAAAAAAAAATGGCTATTCGCGGTGTTTACGATCTTGGAGCTCGAGGCACCCTACGGGACGTTTTTCCAAAGGTAGACATATTATCAATTGCGTCGCAATATATTCATAATAATATTATGTATATTCCCAAGAATTTTAATTGTTTTGAAATAAATAGATAGTATTAATCGCGGTGTAAACACTGGGAGGGATAACAAAATTTAACTCCCATGTTTCCGACTAAGCAAAGTAAGCTTCTCCTTTCTGAGTTATGGTATTCGCATGTATAATAAAATGCCACAAACAATTTTGGAACTGTCTCAACATAAATTTTTAAATTTTTACTAAAAAGAAATTAATACATAAAGCGTATTATTCGGTGTAGAATTACTTAGTTGATAAAGATCTGTGGACTTAGTGACGCTGTATTTCATGCAAGATATTACTAATTGTGATTACTAATTTTGTACTAAAACTCAGATTATATATCATTTTCAAAAAAGTAAGTGTGTCGAGTTTCTTGCCGATTCTTCTCTGTAGAATCTACATTCCGAAATCGGTGGTAGCTTCACTTTTAAAAACTAATTTTAATTTTTGATTAAATGACGATTCGGAAGTGCTCTTGGGGCCTATTTGAATAAAGATATTTTTGATTTTGATCTAAGCTTCTTCCGTCACTATTGGCATTTTTAGAGTGCTTAAAGTTTTAGGTTTAAAAAAAAAAAAAAAAAAACGTAACAAATAAACTCTCCGTATGTCAACGTGCCATGGAAAGGAGTATGACTGGTATCAAAAGAAAAGACAAAATTAAGAGTAGCACAATAAGAAACAAAACTAAGGTACAGGACATAACTCAAAAAATAAGAAGACAAAAGTGGAAATGGGCAGGTCACATGATCAGGGGAATTGATAAATGGAGTAAAATAGTTACGCAATGGTACCCAAGAGATGGAAAAAGGAAAAGGGGTAGACCACAAAGTAGGTGGGACGACGACATTAGACAGGTCGCAGGAATAACATGGGGCAGAGTAGCCATGGAAAGGCCAGAATGGAGAAGATTGGAGGAGGCCCTTGCCACGTGGCAAACGAACACGCAAAAGTGGTCCAAAAGAAAAATTTACAAATAATATATCGGAGAATTGTTGTCGTGTCCGAATGAAGGCTATGATGATGATGATGAAAGTTTTAGGACAAGATCAGTATAAGATCGCGTCAACACAAGGTTTTAGCAACACAAAAAAAAACAAACGCGGTTCTGTTGTCGCAGCAGATCGAATGCAGCCCTGGATTCACGTAGCTGCTTTAGGTCTAGAAAACGACTAAATTGTATAAGTGACAGTTTGCGCCAGAAACGACATATTTGGATGCGAGGAGTGATTGGTGGAGATCTTTACTATGACGTCATGAGAATTGATTGGTTCATGATATATTGTGATGAAGTTCATGAGAATTGAATGGTTCAGGAACGAAACAATGTCTTAGTGTCTTTGGTATTCTTGTCATGAGAATTGATTGGTTCATGACTAGCCTACCATATAGTAAAAGCCATGAGAATTGATTGGTTCATGGTTCAGTGATATTTGAAATTTAGATGTGAGAATTGATTGGTTCACATCTTAAAAGTCATGAGAATTGATTGGTTCATGACTAAGTAGTAAAGGCCATGAGAATTGATTGGTTCATGGTTCAGTGATATTTGAGATTTAGATGTGAGAAGTGATTGGTTCACATCTTGAAAGTCATGAGAAGTGATTGGTTCATGACTCGTTTATTTATTTATTTATTTATACTTTATTGTACACCACAACTACATTTTGAACATTGAGATTTAGATGTGAGAAGTGATTGGTTCACATCTAGAAAGTCATGAGAAGTGATTGGTTTATGGCTCGTTTATTTATTAATACTTTATTGTACACCATACATTTTAAACATTAAACACATTTAAAGACAGTGAAGTACAATCATGTCATGAGAAGTGAATGGTTCATGACTCGTTTATTTATTTATTTATACTTTATTGTACACCATACATTTTAAACATTAAACACATTTAAAGACTGTGAAGTACAATGGGCGGTCTTATGGCTTTTTAGCCATTTCTTCCAGACAATTTAACTATTTCATGAAAATATTTAATTAATTTTCACGATTCTATTTAAACAAAATAGAATTGTAAATCATATATGGGAGAAGTTTGAGTTAAATGTAATGTGATGTAGTGAAATTATAATATACGTTTGCTTATATTTATAACAGGATTATCAAGTTGAAGGGGCATTGGACTGGTCACTTGTGTCACAGGACCGATGGCCGTTGGAGCAGACGTGTCCTGAAGTGGAGATCGCGTCTTAGCAAACGCAGTGTGGGACGTCCTCCGGTGCGTTGGACCGACGATCTACGCAAGATTGCCGGCGAAGGCTGAATGAAGATTGCGGAAAACCTGGATGTCTGGCGCGAACTTGGGGAGGCCAATGTCCAGCCGTGTACTGCGATAGGCTGATATGATGATGATGATGTTATTATATTTATAAATTAACTTATTTTATTTTCTTCTTTATTTATATGGCAGTGTTGGGTTATCACATGATTCGTGTACGAGGACGCACACGTTGTCAGGATGGTCGAGTGTTGGGTTTCATTTAAAAACAGTTAAAAGTCTACTAAAAGTGTATCAAATTCATAAGATTTTATTGCGATATTTTAAATAAACTATCAATTTGTGGAATTTTTAAAGTAGGGTATTTAAAAAAAAAAAAGAAAAAGATGTTAATAGTCTACTTAAAATGTATTACTTTTATTGTGTTGTTTTGGATATCTAAGTGTTAGCTTTAGTTTAAATTAATTTGATAGTAATATTATATAATTACGACTAAATTTGTTTGGATGTGCTATTTGGTAATTCAATGTAGTTTTGACAATCAATTGACTTTGTTGAAATTGTATAAATACGTGTTAGGAGAGAAGTGGGGCATTCTTTGTAACGGCTTGGTTGAGTGAAGTTGTAAAAATAAAGGCGATTGTGAACTCCTACGAAGCAGTTTTATTATACTCGCAAACGTTAAAAAAACGACTTCAATTGCATCGACAAGTAACGCAACGTAGGTAGACGAAAAAATAATCAACTAAATACACGTTATCAAAGATTACAGTCTTTACAGCTACCATGGTCACGGGAGAACAATATCCTCATGTAGAGAACCTAATAAAACGCGATAAAACATGAAAAAGTTGTTTCATTATAATGAGAGAAATTGGCGTAAACATTAGAAAACAATAAAAAAAATAGATTAAAGACAAATTGATCTTTTGTACCATTGTATCATTTCAATTTACCTACAATAATAAAGTTTAAGGTACATTTTCTAATCAGAAATTTAATTCAATATACTTTACACTACATAATCAAATCGATCAAATACTCATGCAAACTTGAATCGATTTATCGTGAGTATCGAATACCGAGTCGTATGATTACTTCCCTATTTACGTCTCGATGACATATAGTCTGTCTATAAAGTCGTGAAATTTAATGAGGGCGCTGTTAATAACACGTAGCAAACACATAGCAACACTGTATAGTATGACATAAATGACTTTGATACTTGCAATATTTTATTTACCTACTATTAAAAACATGAGTCTGAGTGTGAATAGATACGAAAATGTCAGTTCGTTTAGGTAAAATGAGTAAATAAATAAGACACATATCATATTTTGTTTGTTTTATTTATAAAGAAATATCAATGAAATAGATCTGCTTTGAATGAAAAAGTACACATTACAGCAAAGAGAGGATTATCTAAATATTATAGTATAAAACAGAAATTTAAAAAAAGAAATGCAAAAAAATATTAGTTATATTGATGAGAGTTATATTCACGACTCATACTGTACATGCTGGAAGTGAAAAAGGCTTTGTACCAAACTGTCTACTCTTATTTAGTGGAAGAAATAAAATAGAAGATTATCACTCTGAAATGAATGCGAATAAATTCACTAAAAGGATTACGGAAAAACTTATTCCCAACCTACACGAGTCATCTATTTTATTGTTTTTGGCAATGCTCCTTACCATTCAGTAATTACAAACAAAACACCCAACACCAGTACTCGTGTCGATGAAATATAATTATGGTTATTAGAAAATAATATTCCATTTAATTCATCGCTAAGGAATGTATTAACTTGAGTAAAAAATAAAAAACCAAATCCTATATATGAAATAAATACTATTTTGGGAGAACATGGGCATACAGTAGTTCGGCTTCCACCATACCACTGTGATCTTAACCCAATAGAGCTAATTTGGGCACAAAAAAAGGTAGCTGCAAGTAATATTGGATCTCGTGACGAGAAACAATTGACAGAAGAAGCATTTAATAACATCACAGTTGAAAACTGGAAAAATTGTTGCGAACTTGTAAAAAAAATAGAAAAGGATTATTATGAACGAGACAGAACATTATACAAAAATATAGAGACGAATTAATATTTCAAGTAAGAAGCGACTACAGCAGCACTTCTTTCACTTATCATCGGATTCTAAAATCTAAAATTATCCATTTCTTTCTTTGGCCGGCCTTTCCTATGTTTCCCAGGAGTTTCAAACTTTCCATCATTTTTAAAGCCTTCGTTGACTATCCGTCTAACTGTACTCTTTGATTTTCCTGAAAAAGATAAGTTTAAAAAATGTTAATGGAATGGAAATATAAGTTACTGACATGAAGCAATTGATTCAAATTTAAAATTGGAAAACTTGAGACTAAGTTATATTATATCCTTAAGTATCAAAAAATTCGTCGTACTATAATCTGACCTCTATACTCTGTCTCATCTAACCTAAAAATTTGCAATGTAAACAATGTCTTTTTTGGTCTCCAAAACGTAAATTATGTAAATTTTTAAATTCAGGCAGGTTAAACACAAACAATAACACGATTACATACCGTCATAGATGCTGTTCGCCCATAAACATCGTCCAAATCACACAAAATTCGTCCAGCTTCGAACTCCGCCAAACATCGCTGGAAAACTTTAAAAATCACTTCCCGCGTGGCACTTCGATTTACTTTACTCATTTTTGAAACTCTTCTGCGAAGATTGGTCTTAATTTTTTGCAGTTTAATCAAATGAATAAAGAATAATAAAGGAAAACTGTTAACTCGATGATAGTATTGACAGCGAAAGTACTTATGTTTGGTGTTGCCAGACACGTGATTAATGTTAGTTCCTCAAACATTAATGTCACGACTTTATAGACAAACTATATGTCCAAACGGGCCTATTATTTTGCGATGACTATAATGTTTAAAAAAATAACTTATTCAGTATCAGGTACTGATCAGTTCTGCATATTTAAAAAAAAAATTGATGGTTTGAGAAAATTTAAATCAAATAGTTTTTTATTCAATTTAATTTTAAATGCGTAACAATTTATTTTAATTTACTTTTCGAACTTACTATTTTATATTCAATCAAAATAATGAAGTTTTGTAGGTACAAGCACAAAGCACTTCTGCGCGACTATGCCGCGTAGACCGAAGGTCACGCGCGATGACGCGTGTAACATAACATTTTTGTAACTATAAGGTCAGTGATCCTATAGTTACAAAAATGATGTTATAAAATGTTATTAAATTAAACTGAATTAGTTTGTATGAAAAAATCTTTTTTTTTTTTATTTTGATGTTAGGACTTATCTGATGGTTTTGAAATACTTCTTTATAATAGTACTAACGGTGTTTTCAATTATCGTTCTATTGTCATCCCCACTCTGTATATGTATATATATATCGTATTAATGTAGATAGCTATGTGTATTTAGCATATACCTACTAGTGGTCGCCCAGAGGTCGAAATTCGACCATAATTAAAAATTTTAACGCAAGAAAACCAAATAATTATGAAAATAAAGAACCTTCTTTTAAATACCTTTTTAATTTGACTATAGACTTTGACAATCAACAAAATAGTATAGGTAATATGCGTGTGTGAATGTTGTAGTGTGTGTATCGCCTTTTTTATTAATTTATTGTATACTAGCCGACCCGTGCCCACTTCGTTGGGCGTTATAATCCATTTCACATAAGAAGGGTACGGTGAAATTTGATATGTTCCAATACACTCTCACTATTTTCAGCAAATCAGATAAATATAAATGTTTTAAAATCACCAATTAATTTCTAAGGCAAATAATAATGCTTGATTAGATTGAATTGTTGACACGGCACGTCAGAGGGCGCAGGTTCAAATCCTGCTGATTTAAAATCTTTATATATTTTTATCTTTTTCCTTTTATCTTGTCACTCCTGAATAGTGTAGCTTTCTGTTAGCGAAAGAATTTTCATGATCGGATCAGTATTTGCGAAGATTACCCCGTATATACAAACAAAGTTATAAACTTTACCTCTTTATAATATTATAGTATAGATTTTATGTATAATTTTGAAAAAATATTAGCATTCCGCACCCCTCTCTATATAATCTACTAGCTGACCCCGCAAACGTTGTTTTGCCATATATGGTATTAACCCCCGCAACCCCCTTTTGTGGGTGGAATTTCGAAATCCGTTCTTAGCTGACCTCTATTTGGCGAAAGGAATATTCCTACAAAATTTCAAGTCTACGCCTTATGGTTCCAGAGATATCGTGATGAGTCAATATAGGTATGAGTCATAATAAATCTCAAAAATTGCAAACAAAAAATGCGGAATTTCAAACTCCTACGTACGCGCAATTTCCGTAAAAAGGGGTACAAAGTTTTTGCTTCACGTATTAATATATACTTATATTCAATGTCAAAATTAAAATGTAAAATAGATACTAATGTATTATAAAACAAAATTAAATAAAAATTGGGCTTAATGTAACCCAATAAAAATTGTAAAATAAAAATAAAATGTTAATAAATAATAAAAAAGTGAAAGTTTAAAAAAATGTGTTACACGTTGTAGTCCGATAATAATTTGCACCTTCCAGATGATTTCAAGACAACGTCTTGTCAAATGAATCAAAATTACTTCAGTTTCTTTAACTAAAAATAATAAAGAAGTCATGAAATCAGCTTATGACTGGTATTATACGCCTTCTTATTTCTGGAGCTGCATTGCTGCAAAACTTAATGAAGACTGTTTTTTCTTTTCGACTTCCGATCCAAGCTAGTTTAGTTCGCTATTGTGTTAACGTGTTGGTATATTACGTTGTTATTAATGACAATGGCAGATTTGAAATTTTACTGGACATTGGATCAAATTCAGTACCTAACAGTTTTATTACCAAATAAACACTATAAGAAAAAAAAATGAGACACGTTCAATTGTTCAAAAGAAAGAATCATAAAGCAATTGAACAGAAGTCAGGAATGCAAACATATTGTCACTGAGCTTAGAAAAATCTAAATATAAAAATATCCTGATGAAGATAAAAATTTACTAGAAAATGAAGATAATCAATATAAAATGGGAAACACATTACAACTTGACGAATTATCATAATAATGTTATTAACATATCTCATTATTGATTTTCTGTATTATACTGTGCATTCCCAAGGAGGGTTGATGTCAGGCAGGCGGCCGGTCGTAAAAAATAACATGCCAAATCACTTACAACATGAGTCTGAGGAAGAGGAGAACATGTTGTGCCGACCCTATATAAATAGGATAAGGGCAGGGAGATGATGATGATGATTAATATAATATAGATTAGTAATGAGCTTATGTATAGTAAGTATATTTTTCGTGATTATACATACGACCACCTCATCTAATTTGTCCTGTAATTAATTGTTCCTGTGTTGGACCTCGCGTTGCAGGTGTACTACAAGAGATCTCATTTATGGATAAGCTCACCTTTTATAGACTTCATTTCAATAAACCTTATCTTTTTATACTTCGGCCACAGAACAAATGCGGACCCCTTAATTTGAAGTATGTTTAAATAAAATGTGGACTCGTATATTGATTGTTAATTTTAAACAAAATTAATTTGTTAAATTATATAAATGAAAATTACTTAGTGTAAAATAATAATACTAAGTGTATAAAATAAAACAACAAGTCGCATGTGCGTGATATTTTTATTTCCACTGAATTTATTTACGTACTCAACGAGAATTTTGCGCTGTTCAATTCATTCAACTATAACATGGCAATGTGCTTGGTTTAGTTACAATGACTTAGGGACACGTATAGCATTGTACAATTCGTTCATTAATTTTATAATTTAACAATAATGAACAAATACCTATTAATAATGTTATGGTATAAAAAGTACTTATAAAGCATTAATTTTAGTTATTCTCTTTAATTAAGCTGTTAAAATTGTACAGTTTGTACAATAAGAAAACTTTAGATGTAATATTAAATCATAATCGTTGTAATATTTTACAAGCTAGACGTAATTTTTTAGACTCTAAACTTCTATTTGAATAGGAAGCAAGCAATGATAGTACCATCTATAGAAGAAGCTAAAATATAATAAAAGTAAAAAATACCCGACCGCTTCATCTAATAATGATAAGGTGTGAAATGTATTTATACTAAAAGCAGTGTAATATTTGTGATTATTATAAATGTGTTTAATAAAATGATACTATTATACGAGTGCCATGTTGAGTTACGATAGAGTAGTATTATTTAAACATAATCATATTATGTATATTCTTCAAAATATTATGATCGAAATTTGAGAGAAACAAAATCAAATTAAAAATATATTTTTTGCAGTCGGGTTTAATAAGTATTAATTATTTATTCAAAGCTCCTCATTGCTTATGAAACATTATTTTTATTTAATAACAACTTGGCTACGTACCCTGACGCAATAATATTACGCAATAAATTGTGTTATAGCCTTATGAAATTATGTTAATATGAAAGAGAATAGTCATATTCAAAGTCATAATCGGGTATTAATTGATAGATATTTAGCATTTGTCCAACGGTCAAACTTTCACGAACCACTCTATATATTACATTCAATATGCATGGTAAATATCTATAAACTTTACCCTACTTGCTTAAACGATTTTCATTTTATAACTACATGCTATAAATCATCATTTAGCCATATCCTCAAGTATAGGTTTTAATAGCCGGGGCCTGTACTATGCGACGCACATTACACGCAACATGCTTACAATACGAGTATTTTGTGTAACAAAACTTAATGAGCACGTATTTGTTGTAAGGCGATAACATCGGGTTTTTTAAGATTTAAATCGTATTCATACTTTTTTTGCGAAAAAATACTAACGTGAAATATATGAAAGAAATATCAATGTTTCTAGGTATTATAAAATATATAACTTTTACATAACATTAAAAAGTAAACGAATATATAGAAAATTTATGTTTTAAGTAAATCTTGTTTTCGATGTAAAGCACTTATTGAATTTTAGTCATATTTTTAAATAGAGTTTAACGTACTTACTAAAAAATTTAAAAATATATAAGATAGGTACTAACTAGCTGACCCAGCAAACTTCGTATCGATTTTTATACATACTAAGGTACATAGTACCTACATACCTACCTTGTCCAGACAATAACAAAACACAAAATTATCCAATTTGGTGCAGTCGTTTGGATGTTATGCGCGTACATAATATGTAGGTACGTTTAAACTTAAATGAACATTTACGTGAAGCGATTTGAACTTGTAGTGTTAATGAAGGATTCTATTACACGTTCGAAAGCTCAGAAACACAGTGTTGTGCCGTTTCTTACACATACAAGATTACTTAAAACATTCGATTAGATTTATAACATAATAAGACTATATTAGTTAATATGAATACAAAATTAATATTATATTTTAGAGAATCTAAGAAACATTAGCGATCAAACTTATAAATTAGGTACGTGCGCTTATTTTCAGCTTAACAATATAAAATTTCGATCACAGACAAAATTACTAATTATTATTATGCACGCCTTAACTTTGCGCATTAAATGATTTATTTTTGAAATATAAAATACTAAACTTATCAATATAATACTCTAGAACAATATAAATGTGTGATTATTCAAATCTGAAACAACCAGTTTTTGTGACTAAAATTAATTCAAGGCAACAATGTTTAAAATGATAATAAGCGAACGATTTTTCATAAGTCCACTTATGCTAAATTGCTAACGCTTTACGGTTTGTAGTCTTTAGTTTATAGCCACAATTTTAATGTTTAATTCTACAATGATATACTTTTACACAGATACTCAATTCGAGTGGACTTAAAAGATTTTTTTTTTAATTGCTGCTTGACTCGGCGTTGGACTTATAACTATTGTTCGACTAAATATAAAAAATGTATATTCAAGTGATTTATGTAATCATAAATTACCTTAGATACGTGTTAAATTCAAATTGATTTACAATAGCGTAAGATTGAGCCTTAAAAGCTTAGAAATTTTTATTTAACAACACATTACAAGAAAGTGACAAATTAAAAAAAGAACCCTGCTTCAACAAGATATAAACTCTAACCCAACAATCGGAAAACACTTTCATTTTCTTAGCTATTAATTTAGCTAATATTTATGACGTGTCGAGTTTGAAATTATTTTTTGTAACAACATATTACCTTTTGAGACTTTCACTGAAATTAATGAAAATAATTGCACATAAGTTTTCATTTGTGACTGAAAATAAACTATACCTAATTATAATGCTTATGTTATAAATTGGTACGAAATCATAGTAAAATATTGCCGGTCAATATTCTAAGCATATTAAAGTAAAGTATGAGTATTTAACTCCTCATAATTTTCTATTCCTAAAGTTTTACTTAATGCCAACTAACCAACTAACGAAAGGTGGGGGCAGGAAAGGTAAAATGAAAAAAAAAACTTAAATGTCCCTACGGTTATGTGTATAATGCGTACATAGATTGCCTTACATTTTATTATTGTTCATTTTATTAATTTTATAAGTCATTTTATGAATGCCTCAAAGCTTTTAGTGGCGTATGATCAAAAACAAGTGCTAATGAAGTTAAAAATATTAAATATATTTTTATTAACGTTGGTTTCGCAGTTAATGGCGTTTTACGGTAACATGAGGCGTTAATTGATCTGAAACAAGATAGAGTAAAAAGGAAATGACAAAGACTTTTTTTCTGAAATTTTAACATACAAATTGTGTACGGCTAATTCTGATAACCCAGGCAGAACTTAAAATGGGATATATATTGTATGGTATTTAATATTATTATTATAAACCTATGAGTCAAATTTAAATAAATTTGTAACTGTTTATATTTATTAGTTTTTTTTTTGTTTAATTTATATTTAATTTTTTCACCATTATTTTCTATTTAAATAATGCATAAACTATTATAATGAAACAACTTTTTCGGATTTTATCGCGGTTTATTAAGTTTTTTAAATTGCCGACGTTTCGGATACTTTACAGCAGCCATGGTCACATCCTCCCGTGACTACGGCTGTAATTAGTAAAATTCACGTAAATATTAGAAAACAATAAATAAACTATTAATTATATGAGTATAGTCTATTGATACATCATATAATTTGGAAAAGTGTCGGCCACTAATTTTATATGTCCATTTTACGTGTCCAAAACGGTGTTTGCTCACACGTAGCATATACATTGTTCCAGCAATTTTTAATGAGCTTAAGCTTATGGTATCTTAATGGTTGCTGCTTGCCAGTGAGTTAAATTTGGAGATGTGTCTGCTTAGTATCAAATTTTAGATTTATTTCATACCGTATTGAAAGTGCGTATTATGGAATTTTTTATGTCAAAAATACAATATTTTAATTTAAGACGATGAAATTATAAGTATTTCACTCAACGTTTATTTCATTACCTACTTAAAAGAGATTTGCATAAATATAACACTAGCGTGTAACGTCAAGTCAATTGTACAAAAAATATAATTAGATTAACCATAATATATATAAATTTAACCGTGAAACAATCATATAAATTACTAGCCGACCCGCGTCCACTTCGTTGGGCGTTAATTATTTTTGTGATGCAAATCTATACTATATCTATACTAATATATAAAGTTGAAGAGTTTGTTTGTTTGGTTGTTTGTTTGTTTGTTTGAACGCGGTAATCTCTGGAACTACTGGGCCGATTTGAAAAATTCTTTCAGTGTTAGATAGCCCATTTATCGAGGAAGGCTATAGGCTATGTGTCATCACGCTAAGACCAATAGGAGCAGAGTCCACGCCGACGAAGTCACGCGCAGAAGCTAGTACTATTATATAGAGGAAAAAATTGATTGTTTGTTTGTTTGCATTGAATAGGCTCCAAAACTACCGAACCGATTTGAAAAATTCTTTCATTGGTGGGAAGCTAAACTATCCGCGGGTGACATAGGCTACATTATATTTAAAAAAAATTAGGGAAAAATATATTTTGAAATTTTTGTTAAATTCCCGTGCGAAGACGGGGCGGCATGCTAGTATTATATAGTTAAGTTTTCATCTCGCTTGCACATCTTCGACTTGATTTCCGTATAGTATTATTTTACACTGAATTTTTTGTTAAATAACAATAAAATATAGCCTATGTCACTTCTGAATAGTGTAGCTTTCTTTTAGTGAAAGAATTTTCATGATCGGATCAGTATTTGCGACGATTACCCTACGACGATACCCTACAAACAAACAAAGTTAGAAACTTTACCTCTTTATAATATAATTTTATATGTATATGTATATGTATAGATAGCTGATAATGTCACCAAAAAAATTTGTCAACTGTCAGAATTACGTTATCATTGTTTTATCATTACTTATTGCTAAAAACAATGTACCTATGTGTAAAATGTGCCAATACGTTTTTTTCAATCGGCAAAAATATTCTTAAATGAAATAAAAACATTTTGGTATTGTAAAAAAAAAACTATTAGGTACAAAAATAAATTTTGGTCTGCGGCCTTGAATTAAACTCATTTTTGGTTAAAAATCTTATAAAAGTTGCCCCAAAGCACTTGGGCTATAAAACGACGTTAACACATATTTTATTATTAATTTATTGTGTCCATGTTTGCCTTTCTGTAGTATTTTGTAATTATCGACACAAAAAAAATTTGTAAACATTTTGATGAATCTGTAGAGACTAAAAACAAGCACTTTTCTTACTTTTAATTCTAGGATTAAGGTAAGTCATTAAGGTCAAGTGAATGAACATTAGAGAAACATTTAAATGGAATTTAAAAAAAAACTAGGCACCTAAATAGTTACGTTTGAAACATTTTCATTACTAGTAACTACGTATATATTTTATGAAACTACATCTATGAAAGCAAGTAGGTATCTAATTAAAGCGAACTATAACATTTTAGCAAAGCAACAGATATTAGTTAGTAGTAAAGATTTGAGTTAACGTGTACATACTATCTAGTACATTTTGCAATTGACCGACTTATATTCTAAAGCTACCTAATAATAATAATACTCTACAAGTTACGATTTTTAATAAAATGTAAAAAAATGATTCAATATTTTTTATGATTTTGAAGTAGTTTCACTTTTTTATTACAAAAAAAAAGTAAAACGTTGATATTCAATATTTGTGGCTCTTGATTTTTTTTTTGTTTTATACGTAATATTTGGGACGCTCTCAACACTTCTACAAAACAATTTAAAATAGCAAAATAGCTTTATAAATGAATATATTCATGCAATATTAATTTTATACATGAAAAGTCTTTATACTAATATTTAATACAGCACAACCCTGTCAAGATGTGCAACAAATTACAACGAAAGTAGAAAAAAAATAGGCAGGCAGTGGGTTGTGGCGTGAGCTCTGCATTATTCTGAAAGACGTATACGTTCTCCGTCACGATATGTGATAATGAGATATGTAAGGTGACTTCAATTTAAAAGAAAGACTAAGTTTATATACTTACACAATTTAAATATAGACATAATAAAACTTACAATTTAACCTTTATAACGTGACATTTTATTAAGTAACAAGTCTTTTTGTACATTGTAGAGTATCGTTATAATAATAAATGTTAATTATATTTACATAGTTTGTGGTAAGTAATTAACTTATCATTGGATTTTTAGGATATTCGATTATTCAAATTGTTTTGTAAAAAGATTGTAATAGCGTCCTTCTCCTTAGAGATACACACAAAAAAAAAAATGGAATTTTGTTTCAAGTTAAATAATAGTTTTTGAACATTGAATTTTATCATAATACCAAAATTATAAATATTACTTTTTATTTTATTAATAATAAGTATTTTCAAGTTATATTGAATGTATTTAAGTCTGACCCGTAGTATACGTAGCGAAATGTTCCATACTAAAATCTTGAATAGTTTGATTAATTATTTATTTAGTCGTCATCATACTTAATTTTCAATTTCCCATATACTAACCCATCATTAGAATTAATGTTATTTCACACTTTAGTATCGTGATTCTGCAATTTGCAAGGAATGTTTTACACATAGTTAAATACATTGCCAGGTCCCAAAAGATGAATATAAAAATTATTTTAAATGATCAATAATTTTATCAATCCATTGATTGATTAAAGTATCGATTCATTGATTGATTGAATTTCTTACCGAATATAAAAGTAAATATTGATTTTAATTTACTTTATGAATCGCTCTACGTAGTCTTCGGGCCAGGCAAAAACATTTTTTTATCTTAACCCTATTTTCAATAAGTCGATGGTGTAGACGTTTAAAAATAAATATTTTTGACGTCTGTTCTTATAATAATGTACTTTTATTATTGCTTACATGATATATTGGCGTAATGTCTTACCTGGTAACTATGATTATACATTAACATATAAATATATAAGTTTTGAGCCACAGTATAGCAATAGTTCTTAGTTAAAACGCAATTTCGTAAAAGACACTTAAAAACTGACATTTATTTAGTTTTTTGTTAGTATATTTGTTATTGTTTTATTTGTATGTATACTTATTAAAATAAAGAAATGTAAAAATAAGTCTTAAACGTTTGATTCGTCATAAAATTAATTTCATGTATGAATAGAAAACAATCGTAATTTAAAGTAGTAGTTTTTCAGTCAAAGTTTGGGTTAATAAATTAAAAAATAGTTTGATAAATTATTCATGAGTATACAACATCGACATTTACGTGGTACATACCCCTATAATATTATGACAAGCAAATTTTCATAAACGCACTTCCACAAGGAGCATTCCAAAATTTTTGATCAAAGTAGTGTTAGATATTACCTAGCTACAATGTAAAGGCAAGGAGCAAGGACGGGTAGAAAGCGTTTATCGTTTACTCTCTTCTGGAAATACAGTTCACGGTATTACGTAGTGTCTCAGTCTTATAACTTCATTCTGTGCAGCTGAGTTGAGATCTAAACTTAATTTATTATTTAGATCGCTTAAAACGTTCGACTGGGTAGATCTCGACGATTGCAGGTAGACTAACGAAAACATGAGAACTATAATATTTTAGATAGTGCTATTGTATAGGTATCATAAATCATCACTCGTCATTATGTATAATGGTTGTAATCTACAACAAAATTAAAGCACCCGATGCGTCCACCGATTATTGCAAGTCAAAACACTCATATACATATTTTACAAATAGGTTTATACTAAATGATGCCAACATTTTTTCGAACTAAGGCCAATTTTTATTCGACCCAAACCTGGACACTATACAGTTACTTAGTACGGCGTCGAGCCGTGTAATTAAATACAAATGGACTCGGTGCGAGCGACTAGCGTCAGTCTGCTCGGTAGATCGCGAGGACGTGTCGATTTAGGCGTCGACGAAGGTACAAAATTGGTCCACGCGTCGGGTCGGGCGCGTCAGAGGAAGGTCCTTGCGTCGTCGCGGCGAGCACGCGCAATGCGCCGGCAGAAGTGGAAGCGCGCACGCGGCGCGAGCGGGCGCGTGCCGCCGAGCGCCGCGGGCGGGGGCGGCTCGGGCGCGGCCGGCGAGCCGCCCGCCAGCGAGCCGCACGAGGCGGACTCAGCGAGCGAGCGCGTCGATGGCCGGGAGCGAGGGGCGCTCGTCTCGCCTGCCTCACACTACCTGTAGAACGAGTGCGAGTGAGGGGGCGGCGGCAGCGCCGGCGGCACCGGCGCGTGCGGCTCCGACGCCGACCGCTGGACTCCCGGAGTGCGGTCGGCGCGCTCTCCGCGCCCGCCGCGACCTCCGCGCTCCCGATCACCGTTCCAGTTCCACTCCCATTGACTTTGCTAATGATAAAAATAGGTCACGGAATATGTTAATAGTTCATCATTAGTATATATTATATAAGGCATAAACGAATTTGAAAAACAAGTTGTATTTACCTCGTTTGACTGGGGAACGGATAGCGAGGCTTTCGGTAGGGGTTGAGAAGGGGTGTGTGCAGGTTGTGCATTGTGATGCGCAGCCTCACGGGCTTGTAGCAATTGTAAAATACGCCGCACATCAGAAGTAAGGCCCGTTTCTAAGACGGCGACCCGTCTGCTAAGTTCTTCCAATCTGGTCAAAATTGTTGCTACTGATGCAGCCGTAGCGGTTGCACCGACGTTTTGATACTGGGGAGATAAAACATCCTGCAACAAAAACAAACAGTTTTAGTGGTATCACCGTATCACGGATAATATCTCAAACATGATTATTCCTTTATTTACCTGCATAGCGTTCTGCACCCTCTCTGATGTAAAGGCAAGTGCTGTTGGTCTCCCCGTTTGATGCAAGTTGACAGCAGAGTGTGGTGCAGATCGAGATGTGCGGCCGACGGACTGTGACGCACTGGGAGCCAAAATGTCGTCGCAGGAAACGTGGACGGGTGCGGGCGCCGGCGGGCTCGGGGAGGCGTTAGTGTAGTACGAGCTAGGATTAGTGCTTAGACTGGAGACGGGCAGCGTGGCGCTGTGAGCAGGCGTGCTGACTGCGGCCTCGCCTGCCGCTATACCTCCCGTTAGCGGCGACGTATCATTGAGCGGACCAACTGAAGATTGTCGGCGCACCGCAGCCCTTCCTCTGTATGTTTGTGGCGTTGATTGAGCTGGAATCGATTAAAGAGCCTTTCTGTAGTGCTGTTTAAAAGTTATAACAAAAAAAAATGAGAATTAAAGTTGCCAGCGAAACACAAGGAGCTGTTTAAAATAGACATGTACGTTGTACATTAACGCAGCTATGTTACAGCTATTTATATTAAAACTTTATTTATTTATTATATGAATTTTTTATATTGGGTATTTTATTAACTGACATGAAAAATCGCTTTACATATTATTTGTTATTTATCACCAATTCATTTTGACAATTTAAAAAAACGTAATTGAATTTATTTATAAACACATGCAACTAAAGATTTGTAAATGCATACTTACAGTATTTGTTGTGCAGCGGCTGGTGGGTTTTATGGTGGTAGAGGTCTGGGAAGCTCCGTTTTAGTTGCGCTAGCATGCCTGCACACAAGGGCCGCGCTCAGAGCGGGCGACGGAGGAACGTGGGCAAATCGCATATTGTACATAAATAAAAGGGACGAAAGATTTCAGCTCATTTGCTAAATAAATATGCCTCTGTTATCCATTCCACGTTCCCGCACCACCGTTAACGATCGAATAGAGGAAATATGGGACCAAGCGTATAACATGCTGCCTCAAATTAAATCAAGATATTATAAACTCTTTTCATTTTTATCCTATATATGTAAATAAAATATAAGTAAAGTAATGATTCGTATGATAATATGTCGGAGGAACAAAATATTTATGTAAAATATTGTCTTCATTTATATCTTCTTGATCAAGAGGTTCAATGTATATAACGTAAATAGGGCTACCTAAGAAGGAAAAAACTAGCTTAGAAGTTAATCCACCATTCTTGTAGAGACCAATGTATTAAAAAATAGTACGCCGTACGTCTGTATAAAGTAATTTATACATATGCTATTTATTTTTATTTGGAAATATTTTTTTAATAGGTATGTCAATACCAGAATGGTTTTAAATGAAAATAGTTTTATATAATAGATTCATAAAGGATTTTTGTATATTTAAAAGGGACTTGCACATCGTTCCATATTTCTATGTGCAACTACTCTATAGTAATGATAATATTATGTAGAAATTAACACCAAGCACGACCGAAATTTCCATTTTTCGCTTTAATTTCAATAGAAATAAGTTACGATTAGCAATTACCAGAAAGATCGTGCTTTGTGTATAAAAATAAATTAATGTTATATAAATACTTATTACTACATTCCGATGACATATTTTGTTAAAATACCTGTAATTGAATTAAGCGTTGTAGACCGCTGTTTACTAAAGTTAAAATTTAAAGGTGTGACATCTTGTCCAGCTTTATCGGCCGAGAATTCTAAAATTCCACGACTTGGCGGTGATTCTGTGTCTTCGTCGCTACACTGAGAATCCTGAAAACATCAAAAAGAATGATTTTATTGATCAGCTAAAAGTGAATTTAAAAGAGTCTCCATTGAACTGATATGTAAATAACTTTTATTTTATTTTTGACTAACATTGCATTGCAATATTTATTTTATTCAGTTCATTAAAGTTTTGTCATGTGCAACATAAATGTTTCGATTTGTAAGTTTTAAATTGAAATAATAAATTTGGATTAAAATTGAATATTTCTTAAAAGGGATAACTTAATATACAAAACTTTTCGTAAATATAAAAACGACCAATTAGATGCCTCATCCCATCAAAAGACTATTAGCCAATTGCTAAAGTTATATTCCTCATAGTGCAATGTAACATATATGGTGCACAGAGAAGCGCGAAGTACGCACCACCTTGTCAGCGAAAGTTTCAGTATGAGGCCGGCGCGTCGTGCGCGCGTAGGCCTCTCGTAGCAGTCTGGCATCGCTAGGGTTCTCGTAGCGCATGCGTCGACGAGGCTCGATACCACTTAACTCTTCCTTTAAAACAAATAGTTAAAACAATATATTGAGTAAATCATTGTTGCAGAAATTAGTTAAATACAAATGTAAATTGTATTTTTTCATGTTTGACTACGATGATGGATAATAGGTATAAACTATTTTGATTAACTTTTACAGTGTTAGTTTTTCACGTATAAAAACGAGTTTTTAAGACTACGGAGCTCATACTCGTAGCTTGTTTTTCTATTTTTTTTTTTTTTTTATAGTTAGATAGGCTTGCGTTTGACCACTATTCTACCTGATCTTAAGTGAGAATGCGGTCTAGGATGGAGCACGCTTGCCTAGAAGTAGCCTATTCACTCGCGTCTTGAAGATACCCGGATTGTAACTTTCCTGAAACACAGATGCCGGCAGAGAGTTCCACTCCTTGGCCGTACGCATCAAGAAAGTACTAGCGAATCGCTTAGTGCGTATGTTGGGAATGTCGACCGTATAAGGGTGGCGTAATGCCGACTGTCTAGTTGTACGGAGATGGAAGGGGCAGGGGGGAACAAGGTCGTGGAGTTCCTGCGCACACTCTCCGAAGTGTATCCGATAAAAAAACCGACAGGCCGGCCACCCTGCGCCGATGATCTAAGCTTTGTAGCTTAGCAGCGACCAGTCTATCATCACCGATAAGCCTCTTGGCTCGCCTCTCAATTGACTCGAGAAGCTCCAGCTGGTACTTGGCTGAGCCATCCCAGAGATGAGAGCAGTACTCCATGCATGATCGAACTTGAGCTTGGTATAGCTTTAAAAGCTGTTCCGGAGTGAAGTACTGTCTCACCTTCGAGAGAACGCCTAGTTTTTTGGCAGCTGTCTGGGCCTTTGCTTCTATATATGAGCCAAAATTGAGGGTAGGTGTTAAAGTAATGCCAAGAAGCTCCAGATGGCCGGCTATAGGCACGGGTACACCTCGGAAAGAGGGAGTCAGGTGGAAAGGACTCCGCTTTGCAGAGAAGAGACACGCCTGGGTCTTAGAGGCGTTGAACTTGACCAGGTTAGCGTCACCCCAGTCAGAGACAGCTTTAAGGGACAAGTTCAGACGCTGGATCATGGCTTCCCTCAGCGACTGGGTCTCAGACCCACTCGCTCGTGCGTCGGACACGTAACGCTCAACAACGGTGCTGTCATCTGCATACCCAAAGATCCCGGGTTTGAGCAGGTCGTTGATGTGCAGCAAGAATAGCGTTGCCGAGAGTACAGACCCCTGAGGGACCCCGGCATTGATGGCCAATTGATCAGACTCGCAGCCGTCTATGACTACGCGGATCGATCGATCCCTCAGGAAGTCAGATATCCAAACACAAAGCGAAGTGGGTAGGCCGAATGAAGGAAGCTTGCTAATAAGGCCGTCATGCCAGACCCTGTCAAATGCCTTCGAGATATCGAGCGAGACCGCAATGGCTTCCCCGTGTTTCTCGATAGCCTCACTCCATATGTGTGTGGCATACGCTAGAAGATCACCCGTGGACCGATTGCGGCGAAAACCGAATTGTCGGTCGCTAAGGAGGTCGTGCTCCTCTAGGTATGCCAGGAGCCGGTTGTTCAGTATACGTTCCATACTCTTGCAGAGTATAGAGGTTACGGAAATGGGTCTATAATTGACAGGGTCTGCTCGACTGCCCTTTTTGGGCACAGGCTGCACGTTAGCTCGCTTCCAGGCTTTCGGCACATGCCCTGTCGCTAGAGAGAGACGAAACAGGCGTGTCAGGATTGGAGACAACTCAGGTGCACATGTTTTCAGTACTATGGCTGGTATTCCGTCAGGACCACTAGCTTTGTTCACGTCTAGATTGCGCAAGGTTTTGAGGACCTCTTTTTGACGAATTCGGACTTCAGACATAGACGTCTCGCATCGAATCGAAGAGGTTGGAGGTGTGGCGCTGCCTGTATCCAAACGTGAGGATTCTGCAAAGAGATTTGCAAACAAGTTTGCCTTTTCCTCAGCGGTGTGGGCTAGTGATCCATCGGGTTTCAGCAGTGGAGGTAGTGAGGGGCGACAGAAGTTCGATTCGACCGCCTTAGCAAGGGACCAAAAGGCTTTACTACCAGGTGGGTATGACGCAAGTCTAGTCCCAATCCTGCCTATGTGATCAAATCGAGCCTTCCGTAGAGCTTTCTTGCAAGACTTAGCGGCTCTGTTATAGGCTTTCTTCCTCTGACCCACGTCTGTTGTTTTGTGGTAACGAGCATCGACCCAGGCCAGGTAGGCAATGTTCTTTTTTGCTTCAGCACGAGAACAGTCTGAATTAAACCAGGGTCGAGCTGCCACGGAGACTGATGCGTCAGTGAATGGGATGTAGTACTCCATCCCCTGACGCAGCACATCAGCCACAGCATTCGCACAAGTGGAGGGATCATCAGAGGAGAAGCAAATCTGCCGCCACGGGTACGATGCAAAGAAAGATCGCATCTCATCCCAGTTTGCTGACTTGTATCGCCATATTCGCCGGGTGCCTTTGGGGCAGGGAACGGGCGGTGAATAGACAGATACAGACTTCACCAGACAATGGTCGGAGCTGCCTAAAGGTGATGAGACCGATACCGAATAGCGGTCTGGATCTGTTGTCAGCAGAAGGTCCAAACAGTTGGCAGTATGCGAGTCAACATCGGGTACCCTAGTTGCTTCCCGGACCAGCTGGGTGAGATTGTGCGCTGAAGCGAGTTTACGAATCTCTCTACCAGCGTGGTCAGTGTGCTGGTATGGGAACAGCCACTCTTGGTGGTGGGCATTAAAGACCCCCAGCATTACCAATTGAGCAGTAGGATACCGATGCTGAGCCGCATCAGCCGCCTCACTAAGGTGTTGCATAAGCCTGGTTGTCTCCTGATTCCCGTTGTGTGAACGGTAGACACAGACATAAAGAATTTTCTCCACTCCTGTGTCCACCAAAACCCAAAGGTTGGAGAAGCTGGGGTCTTCAAGATTGTGGAGACGCCGGCAGCATATGTCGTCACGGGTATATAAGCAAACGCCTGCGCGTGGTTTAAAATTATGCTCTAAGGTATAACCCGGGTAACACAAGTATGCTGTGTCAGATGGACTGCCAATCTGCGTCTCCGAGAGGAACAATAGGGCCGGCTTCTCAGTCTCGAGATGGTGGTGGACTGCAACGAGATTGGAGTGCAAACCTCGGATGTTGCAGAGGTGCACTGAGAGTGAGAGGGAGTGCAACCGCTGTGCTGCCTTGTTTTTGTTCCTCTTAGTCATATAACAAAATTGGCGAGTGAAGGAAGGCGAGAAGAAGGCAGTGAAACGAGGCTCCACGCTACTAACCTCTAGACTCTCACCGACTTGCTGCGCTGGAGAGAGGGACTGGGTTGGAGACCGCGGGGACGCCCGAGCCCCCCCGGAGATGTCCACCGGGCCCTCTCGTCCGGTCGCCAACCAGCACGATGGCGCATCCCGGGATTTTTCGACAGTTGGCGGGGCAGCCTTTCGTGTGTGGCTGGCACATTAATTGGGCCCCCAACTACCTGCGGTCGGCCAGCGGTGCACCGTGCCTCGGATCCCGCTACCCTCCAGAACCAATCACCACAGCGCAGTGGTGCCAGTGCAAGTCAGACTGATCAATTCACGCGGAGCAACTATTTCGACCCAACTTCTCAGTCAGCTACACCGATCAACGTACCGAAACACGACAGTCGCTTGACGGTACGACTTTGTTCAGTGGGTGGTCGCAAGCCGTCGGCCAGAGCCTACCACCAGTATGTCACCTGGTTAGCACCACCCGGGGACCACGTGTAGGGATTCACAACGGGGTTTACACCTACGGACGAAGGCGACTCAGTCCCCAAACTACTACTCTACCACCTAAACATTCATCTTCATGAAGAGATTACCTTTTTTGTGCAGAGTTACGTTTCATCTCTGTATACGTGGAGATGCACAGACAAGATGATAAATATCTCTTAACGTATAAAGTAGCACTATCTTTCTTGGAAGGAGATTATTAATTCATTTTTTGTTTGACTAGCTCTTTGGCGCAGTTTGTAGTGACCCTGCTTTCTGTTCCGGGGGTTGTGGGTTCGATTCCCACCTCGAGTCTGGGTGTTATATACATATTTATTTATATATTTACTAGCTGTGCCCCGCGGTTACCCCCGCGTTAATTTGAGGAAAATCATAGCTATAGCCTTTCCTAATTTCAAGTTTGTAGATGTATTTCATACAAACAACCATCCCCTGTTTTAACCCCAAAAGGGGGTTGATTTCTCAAAATACATTATTAGTACACCTCAACGCCATCTCTAGAGCATACATTTTGAATTTCAAGTCTCTTACTTCAAAAACATAGGACTTTCATACAAACTTCCAACCCCCGTTTAACCCCCTTAGGGGTGAAATATCGTAAAACCCGTTCTTAGCTGACCTCTACTCGGCGAAAGGAATATTCCTACCAAAATTCAAGTCTCTACGCCTTATGGTTCCAGAGATATCGTGATGAGTCAATGGGTGGGTAACTCTTTTATATATATAGATATATGTATTATCTATAAGTATTTTTATCGAAAAAAAAAAATGTAGCTAGACCAGTCGGCTGTTACCTACAACACAAGCATTAAGTTGCTTACTTTAGGAACAGACGACCGTGTGTGTATTGTGTATATATTTATTATATTTATATTTATTATTGTGTCGAGGAGACGAAAAATGATAAAGTCTTAAACACAGTACGATATGAGTGATTATAAATAGGATAAAAAGTAATATTAACATCTCGCATGTTGTAAGTGATTTCAAGGTTATTGACGAAAGAGGCGCGGAATTCCGGATAAAAATCGAGCACGTCGAGTAAGTCGTCTCGATGCACGCGGTGGAGGTCGCAGTAGGTCAGCGCTCGCACTCGGCAGTTGCTGCGGCCCACTGTGCTGTGTGTACACGGGTTCTCGCCAAATATGTCATCCTTGCCTATTCGAAAAAAAAACAAGTAACTGCTGAGTATATGCAGATCAGGGTAATAATAACGCACGCATCTATTAAAAAATATCAGAATCAAAGTTTTAATTGAATTTAATATTATATTTTATTTATTTTATTTCAAATAAAATTATAATTACCTAAGATTGCCATAACAATGTCATCCTTTAATATTTCAATCGATCCTCTAGATATGAAATATAGCGATGTCAAAACATCTCCACGATGAACTAATGTTTCCCCGGGAGGAGCGTGTGTTGTCTTAAATCTTAAAGAAAGGGCCCTGGAAATAATAAAAACAACAAAAAGTGAATTTACTTTATCTATTTTTAAATAGAACGTTCATAAGTATGATGAAATCTGTTTTTATCTCTATGTAAATATACTGGAAATTATTTTTACTAATATTTAAAATTTACAAGTACTCGTTTTGCTCCTTTGTACTATTTTATTTTTACCTCAAGCAACCTGGACTAGCCCCATCAAAAGCAGCGCAATTAGCTAATAAATTTCTATTCAAATGAAGACAAATATCGGCTTGTAAGCATTCAGGGAAACCCTTCAAAACACTTGAAGTGTCTATCCCATTTGTATAGCTCCATGCATGTTGAAAGTATTCTTCTAGTCTTTGTCGTAATGGATTAGTAATCTAAAAAATTTCAAAGTAAATTTAGTTATTTAACAATAATAAGTCTATGTTACAAACAAAAAAAAATGTCATACCTGATGAAACCTAATGAATTCTCTTACTCTCAATATCTGGGTGTGATACCTGGCTGTTCCCGAATAAAGCCTTTGGATAATAGCAGATACGTTACCGAAAATACTAGCGTACATTAGAGCTGTAAATTTTATACGAAACATTTAATTATTATCATAATATAATAATAGCAAATTAATGTACAGTAACCAGATGTTAATATATTAAGTGTTTAATTGTTTTTATACTCGTATATTATAATTTTAACACGTACAGCCTACAAGCATGACGAATATCGTGAATCCTTTTTCCATATCAGTATTAGGAGCTACATTTCCAAATCCCACGCTTGTTAAAGATGTACATGTGAAATACAATGCCGTTATGTATCGAGATCTGAAAATAAATTACAATACATTGAAATGTTACGATAAACCTCATAAATATATAACTTTTGATTATAAAATCTCTAGTACCTCATCGATGGACCCGTTGAATTATCATACGTAGCTTGGACATCATTAGCGAGAGCATCAAGCCAACCAATCGGAGCATGTAGCTTAGGTCTTTCCCAGCTCCCGATCGCGTACCTAAAATATCGTATTTTGTTGTATTGAAAAGTAATTTGTCTAATAATTACCACTAGGTTGTCTTACCATAAACAGGCGAGCCAGTGCGCGATAAGAACAAACGTAGCCATAAGAAGAAGTAGGACGGCAGTGCCATATTCGGAGTATCTGTCGATCTTGCGCGCTACGCGCACCAGTCGTAGCAAGCGCGCTGTTTTCAGCAAGCCGATGAGCGTTGTCGTCTGTAAATATATATAGCATACTGAAGAAAGCTATTCATCGGTCACTAAAAGCAATTTCCTTAGCCGCATACCGAAAACCCAAGCATTATATGAACTTTCGCGTATTACTAAATAGCATTAATGAGGCTTTACAGCGATATTCTTTTTAATGAAGCGGAAATTTATCTATGTATATACGATACGAGCATCTTCCGGGCTCAGCCATACAGGTATTGCAGTTAAAAGCATTGTTTCAAACTATAAAATCAGCTTCGTTTACGTTGCGGTGCATAAAGATTTTATAAAACTAATTATTTTGATACATTCAACTTAAATATATCGTCGAAACCCTTATAATTACTAAACTATTAATATACCAAGGCAATATGCTTAAAATATTTACCGATTTTCTAGCCTAATTTTAATCGAAGAAATAATCATTACTACCTAAATTAAATAGGCTTATCATTCGTGATAGCGTCAAATAATATGATTATCTTAAAACTATGCGCATAAATACAATACAATATATGTGTTATTGATACAGGTGCATAATGACGAAACGTGTAGGTCACAGCTTATGAGGGGGTCAAATACTATGCTATAAGTACATACATGATAAACTCTGAGTTTATCTTGTAATTTACCAATTTACTATTACCACTACTTAGGATATCTTTAATTGTTTCTTTTACTTTCATACGTTCGCTGTCGATACTGTACATGACTCGATAATTTGAT
This sequence comes from Melitaea athalia, assembly GCA_905220545.2. Classification (NCBI taxonomy): domain Eukaryota; kingdom Metazoa; phylum Arthropoda; class Insecta; order Lepidoptera; family Nymphalidae; genus Melitaea; species Melitaea athalia. Next base: position 11,367,343 of record HG992177.1, read on the forward strand.
CTAACGGAACGGAGTAAGAAATAAAAATGGAGCAGGATCTTAATATTTTATTTGGACACACAAAAATATATAAAATCCTAATCATAAAATAAAGTGTTAGTATAAGTAAAAATTGTATTATATCAATGAAATAAATATAAAAAATGAAAAATAATTTAGAAAAATGGTAAAAAAATATGAACATAATAAGTCCCTATATGCCACATAGGTGGGTGCCACATGAATGCAATATGTATTCGATACATATTACTTAGTGCTTTTATGTTGTGAAAATGCATTTTTTTATAAATAGTAGTAGTCTGGGAAGTGTGAGCGTATTTACTACCAAGCTCTGTGCACTTCGTGCCTTGCACTTTAACTAGGAATTAAGCTCATGAAAATGTTTTGATTAAATTAAAAGTGATCACAATGTGGGGGTTTGCTACTGCAGGATTGAAGCTTTTTACGGCCTTCTTTTATACTTTTTTTAATTTATGTAATTTACAATTTTGTATACCTTAATTCAGTGTAAAACAAATGAACCTGTATTTTAGGATAGCTTACAACATATATGGTCTATCTTCATAGCCAAAATAAAAACAAAAGTGTTGAATGCCTCGTTATTTTGTCGATAGCATCGATGTATTTACATTTTTTGTCTTAATAATGTAAGTACAAAGTTAATTGTCTTCCTCTAAATTTGTTCACTTTACCTTAGAATAAAGTGTAAAATTGCATATTAAAAGAGGGTAATTTAATTATTCATGCTAGCAAAGATGAAGGCCTTGATTACCTTGGCTCTAGTGGCGTTCTACGACTCTGCAGGAAACAAACGAAACTTGTCAATACTCAATGCTATATAATATTTATCAAGCTACCTTGCATAAAACAAAATCTGAGTAAAATTTTTCAAAGTCTATTTTGCCTTTATGCACTAGAGGTAGAGCAAAAGCTGTGGCTACTATTAAATATTGATGCGGACCTTATATTTGGATAGTAGTCTAGTATTCGCCCCATTTGTATATATATTTGAATCGTAGGTGGCGAAGCTCGTGATTTAGCGAGTGAGCACTTTATAGATTTGGCGCTGTGTAAAATTCAAAAACAACTTTGCTTATGGGAAGCGTCCTCATCTTCCATTAACGCATTCGCTTAGTGGATTTAAAATGGCTAGTGGAAATCAATTTTAAAGTAGTAAAACTAAAATGTAAGAAAATAGAGTGGCAGCAACATAAAAATAGTTCACAAAGATGGTATACCTCATCACTTTCCAGCCCCTGCTGTAACAAGAAACGTTATTACAAATTCAGTACGCACCCACCTTGGGTTAAACCGGCTTTATAACTAAATAAATGATTCTTATTTGGATTGTATTACTTTAAACAAACTAATATTAAATACAGCAGATTTTTAATAAATTATAGTAATACAAAATAAAATAATTTTGAAATAATAAACATCAGTTAGAAAATAAATAATAAAAACTTTATTTCTTAAATAAATATAATTAGCCAATTAGTTAACTTTAATGTGGGGCTTTGTGATCGGCATATATCATTTATTACAATTGTGTTGTAATATTCAAGTGTGATAGATGCAGTAACTGCATAAAACTACAGTACGTGAATTGCTAAGGTCTTGTCCAGAGCTTCATTTGTCCGAAATTAATATTGGAGGCTTCCTTCATTTAAAATATAGTTGGAAGCCGTTCAGATTTATTTCATTCCCTTTAAGTAATCTCCATGAAAATACAACTCGACCTACTTTTCTAACGACCCATTTTATCATTCTCTTAACAGAGTGAATCGTGTTCCGCGATTTTAATCTTACATAAATGGTGTGTATGCCTAAGTCTTATTTTAATTATTTGACGTTACTTGTAATATTATACTGATTGTGTATCAAGTGTTTTACATTTTACATGAGGTACTTTATGGTATCTACTACATGTCATATTTCTGGCATTTCGGTTTTCGGACAATTGATCGTCTGGTGGCTGTTAGCCTCTAATTCAGGCACTTGTTTAGACACTATCACTATTTTGGTCATGTGTTCATGTGACATGAAATGGTGAATGAGTGCGAGGTAAAGGCGGCTCACTTCGTCGGTATCGGTGCCGAAGAGAAGAAGGTCGAAGGGAATAGCTGCGACGAGGTCAATGACGAACCATCCACGCAGGTAATGTAGAGCGATTTTTGCTGGATCCGATTCCACTTCATCAGCTGCATTTACGTACGTTGTGCGAAAGTTGATTAAGATGTCAATTATGAAAGTTACGTCCACTGAAAATAGAATGAAAACAATTGGAACGTCAGTTACATGAACATGATTTAAATAATCCTGTACTTGCTTATATATACCGTACTAAAATGTACTGCAGGTACTTATATATATATATATATATATATATAAAAAATTGATTCAAAATAGTCTATGATAATATTACCTATCATATCAATAACAACGATTGGGTCCTGTCCAAAACCGCGCGATCGTTTGTCGAAATCCGGTTCGTTCAATTGAAACGCGGCCACATAAGGCGTAAATATTGCAGTGTAGATGACCAATATTAGAATCAACCAATCCCAAGCGGCCTGAAACAAATAAAAGATTTAATTTATGATTTGTTTTGTGTAAAACAAGTACAGAAACAAAATATTACGGATTTCTTCTGGGTCAACAAAAAAAAGGATACTCTATTTTATAATACCAGTAAATTTAATCTAAGTAGTTGTGCATTTTGCTGGCCATTTCGAGTACGTCGTCGTTATGTAGTATCGTAATTATCAAAGTTAATAGCACTATTTTCTAAATATTATTACTTCATATTACAACAAACTGTCAACTAAACAGTTAGAACTAATTTTAGTTATTTTTTTTTCAGATCATTAACAAGCAATTATTTTATATATATTTGATTTAGAATTGTTTACAATTTTGTCTAGTCCATCTAGCAATGATCCAAGGTAAATTGAGTTTCATATTGGATTTTTCGGATTGTACATATTTATTTACACAATTCGTCAAAGCGCCTCTCACGGTAACCTGAAAGATCCACAAGTTATTACATAGCTTTGATAAAAATTTAATTAATGCTTTTTAAAAGAAAAAAATATAGAGATATTTGAGTATATTATATATTTGTAAATTTAGCTTTTACTAGGCTCATTGAATGGTATCAAGATTTTTACTTATTTTAATCTACTTAAAAGTCAGGCGTTTTTAGTAAACAAATTACATAGAAAATAGCGGAGTCGGTTGTTCATGAGTTAGCTGTTTCCGAATCTTATTCAGAGTTTTAATTGGACCATTACAAACATTTCAGTGCAAATTAGACCAATTAGTCCAGTTGCTCTCGAGTTATATGTTCATCAACGCATGATATATTTAAGGATTAGTATTCAATAGAACTCTGTTCATTACTTAATTACTACGCACAGCACACACAGCATTAAACTCACGCACAGTAGAAATAACTTTGATGATGTAATAAATTAAAATTTGAACGTTTAAACGTATAATAAATAAAACGTTTTTTAGTAAAAATATTATAAACCACTACCTACATACAAATAAAAATTATAGTTACAAAAAAAACACGCTTTATTAGCAATCGAACTAAAAAGTAGAAAATGCTAATAAAAGCGTGTTGACTTTAACATAAAGTTATGACATTATTGTATTGTCATCGGCCCTTGACCCCTGTGCAAATTTTCAAGTTAATCAGACCCCTAGAAGTAGGTTCAAATGAAGTCCAAAGATTCCGTTACATACATACATACAGGTCAAGCTAATAAAAGCGTGTTAAAAGCCCATTTTTGTACTGGCACTAAAAATATTTTAATTTCGTTCAGAATGATTGTCATTTCAGCATGCTTGGGCCGGGTTGTGCTTCGGCGATGCCCTGGATTGACCATGCTCAAAATTTATAGTAGTTATTACACATAACTATATTGTTATTTTCACATAACTATTATATTATTTATATTATATTAAAAGGCCGTATGTTACGTGACCCGGTTGTGTATTGGTCGTAATGTTGGCGGGATTGAGTGTAATAAATCAGCCTTAAGTATGTAAAATGACGCCAGTAAAGCCGCGCAGGTCAGCTTGTTTTGTAAACTTTGAAATAGTAAAACGATTTTAAAGATAACATAATCTATATATATAAAAGAGTTACCCACCCATTGACTCATCACGATATCTCTGGAACCATAAGGCGTAGAGACTTGAATTTTGGTAGGAATATTCCTTTCGCCGAGTAGAGGTCAGCTAAGAACGGGTTTTACGATATTCCACCCCTAAGGGGGTTAAACGGGGGTTGGAAGTTTGTATGAAAGTCCTATGTTTTTGAAGTAAGAGACTTGAAATTCAAAATGTATGCTCTATAGATGGTGTGGAGGTGTACTAATAATGTATTTTTAGAAATCAACCCTTTTTGGGGCTGAAACGGGGGGTGGTAGTTTTATGTGAGCGAGATGAAAACTTAAGTATATGTATATGTAAGTATATTATTTACATCACAAAAATAATTAACGCCCAACGAAGTGGGCACGGGTCGGCTAGTAATATATACAGTAGTATTGTAGTGAATTTAAAGTTTTTTTATTACTTCATAATAATCTACACTAATATTGTAAAGAGGTAAAGTTTATTAACTTTGTTTGTTGTAGGGGGTAATCTTCGCAAATACTGATCTGATCATGAAAATTCTTTCACTAACAGATAAAGCTACACTATTCAGAAGTGACATAGGCTATATTTTATTGTTATTGAACAAAACATTCAGTGAAAAATAATAGTATATGTAAATCAAGCCGGAGAAATGTGAGCGAGATGAAAACCACAAAAATAATTAATTAACGCCCAACGAAGTGGGCACGGGTCGGCTAGTGTGTATTTAATAAGGAATGAGGAAAACAACTGTTATTATCTCTACAATATATTTGTAGAGATAATAAGAGTTGTTTTCCTTTTACACAAGGTAAAAAGAAACTGTAACTAAAATTATTATGTATTCGTTATTTATGCTTATTAGGATAATTTTTAAATGTGGTGACAATTATATTAAAAAAGTCAAACTATTGGGAGATAGATCAAGATAAATTTTTAATAATAATATGAACTGGTAAACATGTAGTCCTTAGTATAGAGATTAGTAGATAGTCCTATTTAGCGGTACCAGTGCTATAAGATCTATTACGCAGCTGTCAACTGTAAATATTAAATTTTCTGAGACCTTTATTTGTTAAGCTATTTTTCTTTCTAAGATCTAAAAGCACTTTCATTATAAATTACTCAGTATTTGTTGCACTATATATTGTCTTGTCATGCATTCACCAGCTTACTCCTCTTGTCAAGCATGCGTAAAGAAGTTTTATTTCGAAATTAAAGACATTATATGGTCTAAGATCCGGAATATAACAAAACCTTCCCTCATCTGTTAATTAGATGAAACAATTTTTTATAGGCTGATTTCAATATTGTGAATTTATAAAAACAACCTCTGCCACCATAAGCCTGCTGCAAATAATAATACTTAAATTTTTTTTTCTTCTAAAAATCTTTTCCCTCTGAATTAAGTAAGCTTAAGCGTAAGTTATTGAAATAAGCCTATAAAAAATTATTTCATCTAATTAACAGATGAGGGAAGATTTAGCTTCTCGGATCTTAGACCAATAGTAAAGAAATATTGTCAACGTCGGACGAGGTCTTAGCTTTACTAGGCAGTCACAAGACTGTCGATCTGCATTCTTATGTAATAAGTTGCCTGTAGGATAAGCCTTATGATGTTAACAAAAGACATGGGCAATTTGGAGCCTGTGGATGAATATTTGAAATAAACAAAACCCCACAACTATCCATCGACATTTTTTTACTGTCATTAATTAAAATTATTACAGCATAATAATGCTAATTTTCTATAAAATTGTCGTTCAAACAATCGCGTGTAGCTGAAGTTGTGCTTTCGCGTGCTGAAAATGACCGAGGTCGATGCGGCAAACATTTTTTATTTACCAATGTTAACTATTTATCGTATTCCCTAAACTACTGTTTACAATAAACTAATTAACTAAGCATGTGTTTATTATAGTCACAATAAATGCGAAAGTTTGTGAAGATGAATGAATGTCTGCTCGTCGCTTTAACACAAAAATACTAACCTGAACTGTAATACTAGCCCCGCAAGTTAATATTGCGATGGAACCTTGTCACAATAACCGCTGCGTGACGTCATCCGTCACACAAAAGTACAGATAGAAAAAAGCACCATAAATGATTAGTTTTGTTATAAAAAAACAATGATTACACTCATAAGTACATAAAAATTATATTGTTGATGTGTAAATATGAAAATATTTCTTAATTAATGTCTGGGTTATGTGGTAAATAATTATCATTACATAGTATAAAACAAAGTCACTTCCTGCGTCTGTCTGTCCGTCCAGTATGCTTATATAATATAACCCCGGGCGCAGCCGGGGCGGGCCGCTAGTAAATTATAAATAAAACCAGGTTGGCGTGTAAAAATGTATGTTTATTTAAAATCTTAGCCTATTTCGTCAATCCCACTCATATTGTCATTGTTTTTTTAAAAATTATTATCAATTCTTGCGAACGGTACTGACGGTGCACGTCGGCGTCGACTACGTCACCAAGATGGCCGCCAATCGCAATATCAACTTGCGGGGCTTATAAAAGTCGGTACAGATATCTGGAGACCCAGAGTAACACAAGACATAGACTTTTTATGCCGACTTTCCCGTGATATCGGAAATTACGTGGGCAAAACCGCAAGGTGCACCTACATAGTGATAAGCTGATTTTTTTTTTTTTTTTTTTTTTTTTTTTTTTTCAACAAGCGTACGGCTCACCTGATGGTAAGACCGTAGCCTATAGACGCCTGCAACACCAGAAGCATCGCAAGCGCGTTGCCGACCCTATCCCCAATCCCCCCAGGAGCCACCCAGGAATTAATTAATTAAGAGTATTGAAACAAATATCAAATATCAAACTACAAACTGTTCAAGCAATCTATTTGTATTAAATACGGCCCATTTTTTCCTTTTGTAGTGACAACAATGCTAGAGATTGAAATCGTATCCAGTTGACTTAACCTTAAATAATAGTAAAAAGAATATTATCTTTGGGCCCATGATAGTTTGAATTATAAAGCAATGAGATCTATATTTTTAGAGCGCTTATTATCAAATTGCTGTTTCTTATTTTGATACAATTTTTCAAGTGATTGTAGGTACAACTCATTTACGTTTTTCGTTAATTATATAATTACAAATTCGTATACTAAGACGAAGTTAGAATTAAGTTTATATTATTTACATACTTTTTAAAAAATATGTTTTTCGAATTACATTGCATGATTAAAGTACTTAAGTTTCCCCACACACAATCTTTAAATCTATACTAATATTATAAAGAGGTAAAGTTTATAACTTTGTATATACGGGGTAATCTTCGCAAATACTGATCCGATCATGAAAATTCTTTCGCTAACAGAAAGCTACACTATTCAGGAGTGACAAGATAAAAGGAAAAAGATAAAAATATATAAAGATTTTAAATCAGCAGGATTTGAACCTGCGCCCTCTGACGTGCCGTGTCAACAATTGAATCTAATCAAGCATTATTATTTGCCTTAGAAATTAATTGGTGATTTTAAAACATTATTATTTATCTGATTTGCTGAAAATAGTGAGAGTGTATTGGAACATATCAAATTTCACCGTACCCTTCTTATGTGAAATGGATTATAACGCCCAACGAAGTGGGCACGGGTCGGCTAGTATTACTATATTAGTATTTAATAGATCTTGTTAATTTGACCTACTTAAAACAAATAAAATTCTTACTGGATACAATAAATGCTACTAATATTTTTGCGAAAACTAAAAGACAATTTTAATTATTATTAAATATTTCACTCACGATTTAGGTATTTGTTTAAAGGACATCAATGAATTTTTGAAAATAATTTATGTAGTATACCACCCACTGATATTTTACAATATGCGTAACAAGATATGATTTAATTTAATAAAACGATATTTAGAAACTTTTGTTCCATCATGCCCAATTAATGTATACTAATATTATAAAGAGGTAAAGTTTATAACTTTGTATATACGGGGTAATCTTCGCAAATACTGATCCGATCATGAAAATTCTTTCGCTAACAGAAAGCTACACTATTCAGGAGTGACAAGATAAAAGGAAAAAGATAAAAATATATAAAGATTTTAAATCAGCAGGATTTGAACCTGCGCCCTCTGACGTGCCGTGTCAACAATTGAATCTAATCAAGCATTATTATTTGCCTTAGAAATTAATTGGTGATTTTAAAACATTATTATTTATCTGATTTGCTGAAAATAGTGAGAGTGTATTGGAACATATCAAATTTCACCGTACCCTTCTTATGTGAAATGGATTATAACGCCCAACGAAGTGGGCACGGGTCGGCTAGTATTACTATATTAGTATTTAATAGATCTTGTTAATTTGACCTACTTAAAACAAATAAAATTCTTACTGGATACAATAAATGCTACTAATATTTTTGCGAAAACTAAAAGACAATTTTAATTATTATTAAATATTTCACTCACGATTTAGGTATTTGTTTAAAGGACATCAATGAATTTTTGAAAATAATTTATGTAGTATACCACCCACTGATATTTTACAATATGCGTAACAAGATATGATTTAATTTAATAAAACGATATTTAGAAACTTTTGTTCCATCATGCCCAATTAATATACCAATAAAATAGAGACGAAAACAAAAATTGAAGATAATTTTCACCGCTTCACGTACGTTTTACCTCAGACAACAATAAATAATAAATTTACCTTGTAAGGAGAATGGTGGAGGATAGTGCAGGGATGTGAAGGTTGCGTGGTTCCCTTGTGGCCGCCCGTCGCGCCCAGTGACAGGACCTGTGAACAATAGAACCCATGATACGTATATGTTAATATTATACAATTTCCTCTTCAGTAAATTTTAATAGGATAAGATAATAAAGATATGATTTAAGTGATTTTGTCCTATGATATGTACCTACTTTTCGTGTAAAGGCTTTAATTATATTTAATTTGTAATGAACAAGTTACCGTTTTGAAGTGAAAATTTTTATGAATAAAACTAACGCGAATACAATTAAATTAACCGTCTTTACGAAGTCATTAAACTATAACTTGTTTTAAAAGAGTTCAAAATCAAAAGAAATTAATTTTCAGTTTTAAATTTCTGTTTTCTTTAGTAAAATCATACCATGTTAACAGTAGTTTAAAAAGTTCTATTTCGAAGAGAATCGAACAGAAAAATTCAAAAAGCAAACGAATTTTATGTAACTTAATTTACATTTCCATAAAAGTTAAAATAACAAATATAAACGCATTACACTCACATGTGGAAGACTACTTTTAAAACTAATTAGGTTCTTTATTATACATTCAAGTAGATAATAATCTATGAACACTATGTTATTAAAAAATAGCAGGCGAACGTTTAAGCTATAATTCTGAATAAACTAAATTATGCATTACTTTTACTTTCATGTACGTTTTGTAAGTAAAAAAGCGTTTTTTTTTTATTTCATGTCTTATTTACGATTTCTGTAAAGTCTTACAGCACAAAATATACCTACATCTCATATAATTATATTCTCTTCACGTAAGCTCTACATGCGAAAATAATATTAGGAAAAGTATTTTGAAATACACAGTACTATATTTTAGTATAAAGATGCTGAGGTTTACAAATAATTACTCCTTAAATATATAACTAAAAACAAAAACTGTGAATCAATGTTTGACCAAGACTTGATTTTCATTGTGCCAGAAACAGTTATCAGTGAAGTTAAACAATCGCATGAGAATCCAAGTAGGAATATGGGTCTGGATAATAGTCTTAATACTGGCAAATTATTCAAGGAAGCCATAAATTAGAATTTATAATCACTTTGACGAAAATCTGAAGAACAATAATCTATATACCTATATATAAAAGAGATTTCCACCCATTGACTCATCACGATATCTCTGGAACGATAAGTCGTAGAGACTTGAAATTTGGTAGGAATATTCCTTTCGCCAAGTAGAGGTCAGCTGAGAACGGATTTTACAAAATTCAACCCACAAGAGGGGGTTGCGGGGGTTAATAACATAAATGGCAAAACAACGTTTGCGGGGTCAGCTAGTATGTAATAAGATAATAGAATATATGGCAAAAGAATTGAATGGTAAGCAATATTAATACATATCACGGTATTAGCGTAGTTTTATAGATTAGCGAAATACCGTAGCTATCATTAATTTACCGCATTAGGATCTTTGGGCTTCGCTAGTACAGATTTGATATAGTAGTAAAAACCAGATAACTATAATAAAGGTTAAATTTGTTTCTGTTACCGCGATGGAAGGCCTATGTAAAAAAGTGTATCAAATGTAAAAACAAAACATAGTTTTGATTTTTAAAGGTACGAAATTAAAAATCTGCGTAATAAATATGGATAATGGATAACAAACAATACGAATTATAAACTGACTTAAGTCTATAATGTATAGTAGGTAAAATTTATATCAAAGATCATGAAATGAATACTTCAAATGTTTTGAGATCTTTGTGTTATAATATTCTTGTGATGATTTCAATAATCTTTGCTTTGCTCTATTTTTTGATACATATATCATAGCTATAGTTTACTCGTTTTAGCATGTCATAACTTTATGTTCTTAAATTGATTAAAATTTTGAGAAGCCCGGCTTCGGAAGCACTGAGATGCTTTGGAGAACGTTACAGAAGAAAAAGAAGCTAAATAGTGAGTTACAGAAGCTAAATAACACCGTTTTCAAATAGTGTTGTGTTCCTGTGGTGTATTTTTGACAAAATGTGCTTCTATAGGTTTAATTTTTTATTTATTTATTCTTCGTTCATATAGTTCTAGTTTTAATATAAAAAGATATAATTCCGTATTGGTCATACATACGGTGTACAAAATTGTATTGAAGATAAATTTTTTACGATTCAGCCTGTAATGTTACACTGTTGGGCATAGGCCTCTTCCCCATGCAGGAGAAGGATCGGAGCTTAATCCACCACGCTGCTCCAATGCGGGTTGGCGGATTTTTTACATTACATACATATTTTTATGTGACATAAAATCTTATATAATATGTTTCATAAAATAGATTTTATCGTTATTATACTTTTATGTAACGTTTATTTCTTTTTTTTTTACTTACAGTTAATACCTTACTGTATGATTTTGTTAATACCTAAATGTATGATTTTGCATGAAATGAATAGTTTGTGGTGCTATAAGAGGCAGAACTTCCTAAATATTAAAATAGGATAATAAAAATAGAAAGCGTTATTATCTACAACGCAAGCGTTCACCACTGTATCAATATCAATACTTACTTACCTTCATCGCATTAGAGATAAAACTGAGGTTTAAAAACGTATAGTTTATCAATTTGAATATTTTTAGGATTAGTTTAAGTAACATAGATAAGGAAAGGTTTATAATTTAATATTTTTTTACCATTATAAATAACACTATAAAGATCTACAATAACACTGGCCTGAAATACAAGTATGCCCTTCATCACGGCTCAGAAGGATAGGAAATTCACAAAAATTTTGATAAATTTTTGCAGCAAAAAATAAAGTACATTAACACAATTGATAAGCTAAAGCTTTGCGAGTACAAAAATAAGGGTGTCGATTTTGAAAATTTTATGATTCAATGACTCATCTTTATAGTAATTCCAATCTTTTATCAGCCAGATATATGTGAATTACCTCCTTGCCGATGGCGGGCAACCCGTTGAGGCCATTACAGGGTGGTTCGAGTCGAACGACGCTTTTGCGGGAGCCACGGAAACTGGTGTCGCGCACACGCACCGAGGAGCGCCAAGTGGAAGGCGGCGGTTCGTCGCGGGAGCCTCGCGCGGAGGCGGCGCGTCGCGAGGTGGTGAGCGCCGCGCCGCCCGCGCACGGCGCCGTTACGATCAACGGCACGTCGGGGGGCCCGCGCTCCTCCATGCCGCTGCCGCGCCAACGCTCTCACCGGAACCCGCCGTGCTCCGATGCTTCCAAATGCTCACATTCCAACACGGCTCGCTCGTAGGCCGACGCCGTCTCCAGGAGTGCAATTGCCGTGTTTTGCATAGATGCGCGTTTATCTCCACTCGCTCCTCTGATTTCGATACGTATGATTTACTTTAGGTTAGCTTAGACAAATTAATACAAAATCTATTTAAAGAAAACTTCGATATGTTTACTATGGTATGGTTTTGAACGAATACAAGTGTTATGGTAATATCTGAACGTATTACATGTGCGAATTTTACACAAATTACGAAATATATCTCAACACTGATTGTATAATGCAAATGAAATTCTAAATTTCTATATGTATCTATATATATAACAGTTAATATATATAACAGTGTTTCTTTTTTATTTTTAGCAATTGAGACGTTCACGGACACGTACTTAGTGTAACGTACGCTTACTAACAGTCAAAGTACCTAATTTATATATTTATTCCTTTAATACAATTAGAATTTATTCGCATCTTTTCCATACAGTTAATGACTGACAAAATCAATTCTAACATATCAAAACTAACTATAATATGCTTATTTTTTATACGTTAATATGCAAATTCAACGTATTTGTAAGTCTTTTCTACGTCGCCAGAGCCAAATTATACATAAATAGTTTTTTTTAAATGAAATATTACTTTTAATAATCATTTTTATTTATGTTTCGACATTGGGTCTCGAAAAGTGTTAGGTATTCGTTATAGAACGTTAGGACTGAAAGCGGTAAACGAGGCCGCACCTTATTCAACAGTGTGTCAACGGGTGGTCGACTTATCCACCGTCTTTGCGCCTGTTTTACGTCAACATTTGCTTGCTAGCAATACTTACGTGAGAATTTAATATCTTACCTAAAACACTAACGCTTGTTTTACAAGATTTATTTTTAAGTAGCCATAATCCGAAATAGATCCTGACTTTAATGTTTTTGTCGCATTACGTTATATCATTATCATAATTACCTATAGTGTTTAAAAATTGCTTATGTAGGTGTGTCAAAATCCATTCTACAATAAATTAAATAAAAAAAGATTAACCAGTATGTAACAAAAATTTAAAGTTTACCTTGACAGTAAGATTGCATTTTGTAAATGGAAGGTAATAGTGGCTAACAAGAAATATATATTTGATTTAAAAAAAAAACCTATTCTTCTTTATTGTATTATTTTATGTAATGTAAGAAAAAGGAATACTAAAGAAAATATTTACAATAGAATTCTATTGTATCGAAGATAAGAGACGTGTGAAGTATGGAAAAGGAACTCGAATGACAAGCGCAAAAGTACGAAACGAAGTTACGTAACTATATGAGACAAGAAGTGGAATTACTAAAATTTATAATAAGAAATTAAACATCACCCTATGTCAATTCATGTCTCATTTTGTTATGTAGAATAAAACATCATTTCGAAAACATTTACACTTAACTAATTTCTATAATCAAAACAGATTGTTTTTAAAAGATTTATTGTACATAGAACAATTATGTAAAAATGTTTGATTATTAATAATTAATTATAATGAAATTCTCATTCATATCTATGCCTAAATGCTCGTGCCTTGTACTGCTAAAATATTTAGAATATTTTCATGCTTAAACTACTAATACATACTATAAGTAGTATACTGCAGATTAACTACGGATAGCTAAAAATTAAAATAAAGTGTATTGTGCAGAATTGTGCTGTTTTATGTAATATTTTTATTGTATCTACCTATGTCGTTTTTGGATACAGCCCTGAATTGAATCTAAGCCGTTTTAAGCTTTCGAAAAATATGAAGATCATTTGAATACAAATAATTTATGATAGAATTCGTTTGGTAAAAATGTTTTGCCCCTATTTTTGTTATTACTTAATTAAATATATGAGCTGATCAGGTATTGTACATAATAGTTTTCGTGTATTGTTTGATTTAAGTATTGAATTTGCAAATGCACTTCATTTCGTAAATGATTTTGAAAGAAAGCTCCTAAAGATTCTATAAAGTTCTACGGATACAATGACTGCAATACAAGGCTGCCAAAAGCAAACGTTTGTAAGTTTCGTCTTTTAACTGTATGTTTGTACATATTATGAATGAAGTCGAAGTTCATTCAGAGAGAAAGCGTAGTATACCATAAGTCTAAAATGATTACATGTTGATGTAATGAATAATCTACCTTTCTTTACTAAAAATAATAAGATGTACGAGTATTATTATAACGTAGACAAAGGAAACCATACCATGGTAGTCATAACTCCAAGCATGGATCGCGTTTTATCACAGTAATAGCAAAAAATACAAAAAAAAAGTAAAAATAAAAATAAAACGCCAAAGCTCGCAACTAAATTAACGATAAAAAAACACCTCTCAAGAACCGACGCACTGTCCACAGTATGAACTAAGCACAGGACGGCAACACTCGATACTTAATTTTTACGATATGCACAAGCTATTTCTGATCACTTCAACTATAAATTACAATTGTGAAGGCCTGTAGATATATACTAGCGCAACAAAAGCTGCAAAATTTGACCGCAAAACGATAATAACAGTTTTTCCTTTTTAATGCAGCCGATCGATTAAGCAAGCACTCGACTCATTTATAATACTTTTGCACATATTTCGGAAACCTAGAGTGAAATTTTAATATAATTGTTGCATAAATCACGTTAACAGCATAAAACGCGGAGACGTTCACTAGAGGCGAAGCCCCAGGAACGGATATTTAGATAACAATTCGTTGACAGTGTGAGAGGCGGTAGGGTCCGCAGCTTGGTCACCGGACTCAAACTCGACGGGGGTGTGCGGCGCACGCAAGAGGCCGCTGTGCGCGCGTCGACGTCTTGCGCCGCGGCGGCGCCCAGACCGCCGAGCGCCGCCTGCCGATCGCCGACGGAACCGCCCGAGCCACCCGAACGGCGTGACCTCGCACAACCTCCCCAGTCCCTACCACCTATCGAACGTTTCAGCTGAAACGCATTGTCGCCATGCTGCGCGAGTGTGCGCCACTCTGTACTCCGTCGATCATATGTCTATGCTCTAATTCACTATTACAATCATATAAAAATACCTCCAAATATTCTTATTATAGCTGTGATAAAATATGAGGTTAGTTACGTAATATTAGTATTAATTAGTATTAATTTTGACATTCATTTCTGAAACAAAACCTAAATTAATTGAATTATTACTTTACAAGCGCTTTGTTAATGAATTACATTTTACTTGAATATTTACTTTGTTTATATTGATTTTTTATTGAACGAAAAAACTGTGGAAACTTCTTCGTTTTAACTTCTTCTGCTTAATTTTATTGAACATTGTGACAGATATCAGACGGTTGTGGCTTCAATATCGGGCTGGCACCGCTAAGTATTATATATACCTATAGTATATAATTTAGTGCCAGAGAAACAGTCTTAAGAGCGGGAGCCGTTGCAGATAAAGCTGAAACGACTAAACGGCAATAATATATTCTTACTAATTCCAAATTACATCTTTGAGCCGTTTGCAGTCGAAATACTTGGACCTTGGAGTAGCAGTGCTAAATTTTTAAAAAAAGAGATAACTGGTATAGGTAGGGATCCCTAGTAGGTACATATTTTTCACCTGATTAGTATCAAGCTAATTTTCCGGGAGTAGCTTCATTTTGATGAGACGAACAAAAAGTTCCTCTTCGAAAACTCTCGATTGTGGTAGATAATAGAGTTAGTAGGAGATAGAGTAGCAGTGAGCGTAGGACCGGGATAACGTACCACGCAATTCGGAGGACAATATTACCATCAAATTATATAAATATTAACTAACTAAATGAAAAAAAATCAGAAAAAAATCAATTTTTGATGACCTTACGAGGTCATCAATTTGATGACCTCGTAAGGTCATCAAAAATTATTACTAACCAGCTGATTTTTTTCTTTTAGTTAATTACTATTTATATAATTTGATGGTAATATTGTCCTCCAAATTGCGTGCTACGTTATCCCGGTCCTACGCTCACTGCTGCTCTATCCCCTGCTAACTCTATTATCTACCACAATCGAGAGTTTTCGAAGAGGAATTTTTTGTTCGCCTCATCAAAATGAAGCTACTCCCAAAAAATTAGCTTGATACTAATCAGGTGAAAAATATGTACTAGGGATCCCTACCTAGTATGGGATAAAGTGTATAAAAATCGCTTTATCAATCTTACCGCGCGGCCGACCGTCACGCGACATGCAACACACAGAGGAAAAAGTTTGAGACGATGTAATAAAAAGTTTCACTTAAAAAAAATGAATCTCCGAAATGTACGTACATAACTTTATATGAATATACATTGAGGTAGGGCACGCGGCACGGCAGTATATTATCATGCTCAAAATCTGGAATAGCGAATACCTTACAGGTCTAATTAATACTGCAGTGCTCTCGAGTAGTGTTGTATTTCTGTGGTGAGTAAGGTGGTCAGAACTTCTGCGTAGGGTCGGTATCGCGCTTGCAATATTTCTGGTGTTGCAAACGTCATAGACCACGACCAACAGCCTCAGGCGGGCCGTAACTGCAATAAGCTTGTTTGCCGACCTAATCGTAGGCAATAAAAATAAAAAACTTCAAAAATGCACCAGCTTGTTTTCTGCTTTCTTTTTTTGTGTATGTTATTGTCATTGTAAAGTTAATTTATTATATTAAAGTTGATGTATTCAAAAGGATATAAATTCGTCAGGTTAGCTAGTTTATTTAAAAATGTATTTAGGTAAATACGACATAAAGAAATAATTTACGTAAATACAAAAATGTGATTCGATATTTACGTTCAACTAGTAAGATAAGTGTCGATACGATGAATTTTTGACCGTTGTATCGTACGTACATTTGAAAAAAAAAACAAATGAAATGATTAAATAAATTTGTTCAGCTTATGACTATTCAATATTTAGGAGGCGTTTTTTTGTGCGTATAATGAAATTACTAGCCATTAAGTTGAATGGCTCCTTCAACCTAACGAAATTTGAAATATTGATATTATAAAAAAAAATTGCGACTTGCAACTTTTTTCTTAACTACTATCACTACAATTTTTTTGAAAAATTATCACATTCTGCAGAAACAACACACAGATTGACAATAGTCACATAGAAATCAGTCGATTACAGGACCGATTAATGTCCTCGTAAAGATTACGTGTACTTTATCTTATTATATTTATGGTCATGTTTCATGCTTACATTTTTTTATAAAGAAGAGGAATGAGAGCTCAACTTGTGTGAAATTTTCAAATGTATCCAAACATATATATTTCCGAAAGAGATAATTCTCTCGCGATTTCATATCGCGTTAATATCAAAAGAAATTGTTTTGCAACTGCGAGCATTAGCACCATGCTTATAAGATTATATACTTCTGGATAAAGTAGCATTTAATCATCTTCAATCAGAGTTTGATGGAAGATATCTATTACTAAATTTTGGTAAGGCCTTGAAAGAAAGTTCTCTATTAAAGAATTCTTGTTACGCCTTGAAGGGAAAATATGTATTTTCTCATTATTGATGTTGCCTCTGTGATCCTTCTCCTACATGGGGAAAGAGGCCAATGCCCAGCTGTGGGATATTACAGGCTGAAGCGATATTGTTATTAAAATTATTTATTTATTCTATTAATAAGCTTATTTTCTCAAAGTGTAACTTATTTTTGCTACATTATTCAGGTTTAATGGATTTGTTGTTGTTCTGTGAATAGAAAGAAATATAATTAAACATACGTATGCTAATAACTATCAAAGCAGCTTTCTTCTATAAGATCGTTGATGTAGCTTAGCAGCGTTTTATAGCTATATCAGTCGTGCAAATCAGATAAGAAGTAATTACGTCACAGTATAGCATGCAGCAAACTTTTTGGTGATTAGTAAATTATAGTTCTATTACTAGCTAATGTTCGCAACTTTGTTCGCTTGATAATTTGGATATTAATTCTATGCTCCATGCTATCTCATAGTACCTACCGTGTGTTTTGTAGAGAAAAGTACCTATGCACCTTTAGTGATATGAAAATAATAAGCTAAAAAGTGAACTTCCAAATCTTCAAATTCTTTCAAAATACCAAGTTACATGTAATTTCGACCCCGCAAACCTTATTTTGCTATATTTGTTATTAACCCCCTTAATCACCACCCCCTTATAACTTAGGGGTATGAAAAATAGATGTTGGCCGATTCTCAGACCTACCCGATATGCACACAAAATTTCATAAAAATCGGTCCAGCCGTTTCGGAGGAGAGCTGACCCCGCAAACGTTGTTTTGCCATATTATACGTTATTAACCCCCGCAACCCCCTCTTGTGGGTGGAATTTCGTAAAACCCGTTCTTAGCTGACCTCTACTTGGCGAAAGGAATACTCCTACCAAATTTCAAGTCTCTACGCCTTATTTTTTTTTTTTTTTTTAATTTATTTATTTTAAGTCGCTTTTTAACATCTAAGGTCATTAGCGACTACAGTATTTACATTTATATGTTTTTGTACAGATTTATCTTTTTCATAAAGTTGACTGTGTGTATAAAGCCATTTTCAGTTAAACAATCTTTTATGTTATTAGGTAGGTTACATGTTAATTTATCTCTGGTATAGGCCTGACAATCTTCTAGAATATGTTTTACTGTTAGATCCATCCCGCATTTACATTTTGGTTTACTAATCTTTTTCATAATGTACACATGGGTCAAGTTTGTGTGACCAATACGGAGTCTAGTAATTACGGTTTGATCTCTCCTGTTAAACGATGTTGGAATCTTATCAAAAATAGAATTTCTAATGTCATATAATTTACTTGTATTGTTATTCTTCCAAACAGTATCCCACAGAGTTTTTATTTTATATTTAATATGATTCTTTAAATCAGATGCGTTCGACATTAAATGATTTACTGAGTTTAAATTTGCAGCGTTTTTAGCTTCTACGTCAGCCTTTTCGTTACCTTTAATACCTATATGACTAGGGATCCAGATTATTTTAAATATATATTTATTGTTTATTAAATTCACCATTAATTCTTTTATTTCTAATATAAGTGGTTCTTTATTATTAATGTTTTGTAGTGCTTGCAAACATGACTTTGAATCAGAAAAAATTATAAATCTATCTAAATTACTATTATATCGTATTAATTCTAAAGCTTTAAAAATAGCAATTGCTTCACAGCTAAAAATCGTGTGGAAATCCATAAGTTTATAATGAAAAGTATTATCGTGGGAGACAACAGCACATCCTGATTTACCATTTATTACCGAACCATCTGTGTAAATCTGTTTACTATCCTTATTTTTATTAATAACTAGCTGTGCCCGCGACTTCGTCCGCGTGGAATTTAACAAAAAAGTTATCTATAATAGTTTATTTAGTTTTTTATTCGTTTTTGCATTTTTATTTCAGTTATCATGTAAAAGATTTCCTAAAACTTTTACCACAGATACTGTTACAGGTGAGGATGGTTATCCATTTTACAGACGTTGTTTACTTGAACATGGTGGTATAAAGGCAGCTGCCGGCTACTGACAGCGCCCGATCCGTTCCGACGATACGATCTAAGGATGCGATCTGAACCTTTGTTTTTGCTCTATGATCTGAACGCTTGCGTTCTCTGTAACCTATGGCCGCCCAAGTACGCCATGTCACTGCCTGCGATCTATCGCATGCGTTCTAGTGATCTCACGCCGATCAGTTGCGATCTGTCTCCGGAGGCACGGCGGTGCGTTACGTTAAAAAATTGATTGACATGAAACTTGACCTTGATAGATGTAAAAAAAACGGTAAAAAACGTTAATTTTCATTCATAGTAGCATGTAAACTATCACCAGGTAAATTTGTAGTTGAGAGGAAATCACTAAAAAAAAAAAAATTTTTTTCGTGTTCAAGTAGCCAGCTGACTATTAATCCACCATGTTATGGTCAGCTGACGTTATTTTTCCTTCTAGATATTAGGTAAACTATAATCCAACAAATTTTAAGGTGGGAGGAAATGACTAAAGAAATTTTTTTTCTCGATGTTTGGGAGGCTGCCACTGCCTACCCCACCCACGGAGTGGCAACTGACAAAGACGAAAATTCATAAAAAACTCTTATTCATGTTATGAAGTTTCATTTCGTTGTCATGGGATCCCGGGCTAGAACGTATCGTCGGAACGGATCGGCCGCTGTCAGTAGAGGCCTTAAGAACGACAATCCGATCACGAACTAACGCTATAGATGTCGACAATCGCTGGATTGTTCCATTTTCACCGTTACTGTCGCGCACTTTCAAAGCATATATCAACGTTGAACTCTGTAACAGTATTAAGTCAATAAAGTACAGTTGTAAATATGTCAATAAACGTTCAGACTTGGCGGTATTTGGTGTACAAACTTTCCATAGGTATCCTGTTGAGATTCCTTTTCACGTCGCAATCTTGGGATTTTAGCATCCTGCTTTATTTAGGCATAACTATAGTCATCACAATTTAATAAGCATTTTTTGATATTTGTCCTCGCGATGTAAATAGTGAAGTTTATGGTTACTTATTATAATAATTATAACTATGGTTACGGTTAGTCTTATGCGACTTGGTACTCGATACCTACTTACGATAAATCGATTCAAGTTTGTATGAGTATTTGATGAATTTGACTATATAATGTAAAGTGCATTGGATTAAAATTTTGATTAGAAAATTTAACTTAAACTTTAACATTGTAGGTAATTTGAAATAAACAATTTTCTTTATTTTATTTTTTATATTGTTTTCTAATGTTTACGCGAATTTCAATAATTAAAATGAACGAATTTTATTATGGTTTATGAGGATCTGGACATGAGGACATGGTCCTCTCGTGACCATGGTTGCTGTAAAGTATCCGAAACGTCAGGCATGCAAAAAAACCTAATAAACCGCGATAAAAACGAAAAAAAAAGCAAAAGCGATTGAATCGTCATTCAATCATTTTCATAGGATGATGAGCTAAAATCTTCAGTTGAGCTATCGTCACCTGTAAATATAATTATTTCATTTTCAATTATAGTATCAATATTGACGTCTCTGTCATAATCTTCCTTTATTAGTTTCTAGTTTTTTCTACCACTTTTGCCCAGTCGTCTTTCATCTAACATCGTATGCGTTACGTACGCGCGTGGACGCTAAGTCACGGACCACCAATTCAAAATTTTATTTACGCCTTTGATCGCTATACAACCTGTATAGATCAGTCAATCAATCATTCAATCAATTGATTGATTGATCTTTCTTTTCAGTAGAGATCACTACACAATATTTAATTACTATTTAAATCGAATGAACCTGGTGAAATTAAGTAATTAATTAGTTACAACACTTTAGTATTTAAAAAAAAGACATACTCCGTCCAATCGTTTATTATCTTTGTGACAGCTCACGCCTATATATTACAGTTTTTTTTTTCGGAATAACGTACTAAAAATTCTCCAGTAATGTCATACTTTATTGACGATTTGATTGATTGATTGAAGTGCCCTGTGCATAAAAAACAACCACAGACTATGAAACAGTTCTTGAAATACGATAAATCGATCATATGATAAAAATAATTTTACGTCATGTAATTATTGTTTCTATAAATTTAATAAAAAATGGAAATAAAAATATATGGTATCTATGACTCCAAGATTGATTATTTGCAAGGAATTAAGTCGAAATCTTGGAGTTTAATTTCAAACCAAGAGTAAAAAGCAATAACTCTGTTCATTCATTTATTTATTTTTTGACTTCTGCCCTAAAATGTAACTATGCACGCGTTAGTGAAATTAAACTTTCAAATGCATGGTTAATAAAGTCTAAATCAAGTTTATATCAAGAGCTATGAGCAAATTAATATACTTGGAAAATCACATACCTAACTACTAATTCATTTAACAAACTAATAAACGAATAACTATAATTTTTAAACTAAAAATATTTCATTAAATCGATTGAAAGTTCTTCTTAAATAAAATCGATTATTATTTAAAATCGAATTAATAACCTGTGAGGCAATCACTAATTTCGAAATGTCTGGAACTGTCAAAAAGAAAACAAACGATTGAACGGAGTGTACGGACGTAACGTAAAGTTGTGACGGAACGTAAATTTTTTCGAGACATTTCGTAATAATTATAAATTAAAATAAATAAATTTCTAATATCAAAGTAGCCTAAGTTACGCGCAAAAACATCAGCTATCTGACAGTGAAAGTTCCGTCTAAATAGGTCCAGCCGTTTCAGAAATTATCCGGAACAAACAGACAGACAGACAGACAGACAGACAAAAATTGTAAAAAATGTTATTTTGGTATATGTTTCGTGTATAGATCCATATGCATTTAGTAAAAAGTGGTTATTTTAATATTAAAAACAGACACTCCAATTTTATTTATATGTATAGATTTCATTAAATAAATTTTTATACATGTATTGTGAGGTGTTATCCTTAAAATTTTTTGTCAATTCCAGATTAATAGGAAATTCATAAAAGTTCCATGGACCATAAGACGGTATTTTTTTTGTAAAAACTGATGGAGGGCACAAATTCAATTCTTTGAGGTATTTTTGAGCTCGAATGCGTAATGGTTGTGTAAGGTTTAAGCGAATCTCGTAAATTGAATTAGATGACGATTTAGTAAAATAATTATAAATTGGACTAGATGGTTGCGAAAATATGTTTATGGTATATATTAATATCAGTTGTTTTCTTCTAAAAGAGAGTGGCATTTCCCCCGATTCTGCCAGAATACTCATGATGGGACTTGTTTTAAATGCACCAATACTTAGTCTTAAGGCATTGTTATGGATACTTTCTAAACATTTTAAACTACGTTGTTTAGCAGAATCATAGAACATAGAACCATAATCTAATTTTTGTCTAATAAGAGCTTTATATGTAGTAATCAAACAATTTCTATCAGCACCCCATGACAGTGATGATAACACTTTTATTACATTTAATCTTTTATTGCATTCAGTTTTTAATTTATTTATATGTATGTTCCAATTCATTCTAGTGTCAAATGTTAATCCCAATATTTTAATATTCTTTACTTCTTTAATATTGTGGTCATTTAAAGATAATTGTAAATTCCTTTTTATTTTCTTTTTCTTGTTAAATATTATGTATTCTGTTTTACTTTTAGAAAACTTAAATCCAGATTTTTTAGACCATTCCTGAAGATAATTTAGTGTATTTTGAATAACTGTCAACGTTGGATCCAAAGTTTTGCCGCAGCAAGTAATAGTCAAGTCATCCGCAAATAAGAAACTTTTCACAGGTTTATCTATATATGAAATTACGTCATTAATGGCCAGTAAAAATAGAATTACACTTAAAACTGATCCTTGTGGCAAACCATTTTCGATGACAACTTGATCTGATAACGTATTATTAATTCTCACTTTGATAGTTCTAAGAGATAAAAAGTTTTTAACAAATGCAAGTGTATTTCCTTTTATATTTAAACCTTGCAAAATTTCAATTACTCTATGTTTCCAAACCATTTCGTACGCCTTTTCAATGTCAAGTGCTACCAACACCAAATAATTGTTGTCAGCTAAAGAATCTAAAATTTCACTTTCTATATTCATCAAGTGATCAGAAGTCGACCTAAATTGCCGAAACCCATACTGATAATTCGATAAATGGTTATTTATTTCTAAATACCACTTAATCCTCTTGCTAATAATTTTTTCAAATAATTTACACATGTTACAAGTTAATGCTATAGGTCTGTAACTTTCAGGTATATTAGGATTTTTGCTAGGCTTAAGTATTGGAATCACTAGGGCTTCTCGCCAAATGTCTGGAAATAACTGTTTTTGCCACATGTAATTATACAGTTTTAGTAAATATTTAAGTCCACTATAAGGAAGATTTTTAATAAACATGTTAGGAATATTATCCGGACCTGGACTAGAATTTTTACTTTGTGAAATTACTGACAGTAATTCATGCATAGAAATGTCTTTGTTAATTGGATCGGTATTAGTGCTTAATTCATAGTTTGATTTATTTTCTTCGGCCATTTTATATATCCTGAACTGGTGATCATAATTTTGACTACTTGAGTTCGCTGCAAAGTTATTAGCAAGTAGGTTTGAAGTTTCTTTTGGGCTGGCTGTAAGCGAATTCTCACTATTCTTAAGTACAATTGTAGTAAAGCCACAATTTTTATTATTAATTTTCTTAATTTTTTTCCATACTTCACTAATAGGTACATTATTATTGATTGAAGACGTCCATTTGAGCCAATATCTTTTTTTACTTTCTTTTAAAACTCTCCTACAATATGCTCTTTTCTTTTTATACTCTATTTTATACTTGGAATCAGGGTCGGCCATAGCATGTTTTTTAAAATTCCTGTAAGCTTTTTTTGATTCTTTTACAGCTATTTTACAGTCATCATTCCACCAGGGCACGTTATTAGTTTTTAAGTTTCCTGATGTTTTTGGTATCGATTTATTTGCTGCATCAATTATTAATTTATTTAATCTAAGAATTATTTCGTCTATAGAAGTCATATTACATATTAAACTGTCTAAGTCAAATAGGTTTGAAATATTTTTGTTAATTTCATCCTGAAATAAAGACCAGTCTGCTTTATTAAAAATCCATTTTTTGGGGACTTGAATCTTTTTAGGGATGGTTTGTCGTGAAAAGGTTTTAATTAAAATAGGGAAATGGTCACTATCGTACAAGTCGTCTAGAGCATTCCATTCAAAATATGTTGCAATATTTTGTGAAGCTATAGTCAAATCTATATTACTGGTGCGACCAGTGTTACTGTCAAAATGTGTTGGTTTACTATTATTTAAGATTATTATGTTATCGTGATCTTCTAACCAATCTACTATTATTTTGCCCCGTGTATCACATTTTTCAGAGCCCCAGTAGAAGTGATGACTGTTAAAATCGCCGAGTATAAGAAACGGTGCTGGTAGCTGGTTGACAAGGTCATTAAGATCATTTTTACTAATTAGGGTACTATTTGGAAGATAAACGTTACATAATGTAATTGTAAACGGAAACTTAATTTTTATGGCTATTACTTCTAAATTTGTGTTAATATTGATTAGTTCAGGAAGAGTATATGGTTTGATATAGAGAGCTACGCCACCACTAGCTCTGTTATTATGTATACGATTTTTATAAAAGCAATTAAATCCTTTTATAGGAGCACTGTAGTTAGCTGAGAAATTTGTTTCTTGTATACAAATGCAGGTTGGATCTAACTCATTCATAAGTAGTTTAATATTTTCTAGTCTTTTGTGATAACCGTTTACATTCCATTGCAAGATATTCATTTTAAGTTCGTAACAAGTATATAAACAAAAAGTTAGAAGTGTTTTAAAAAAATTAATTAGGTAGTGTAGAAATGCTATCCAAAATTTCATGTAACTTTCTAGTCAGTCGGGAACATCTATACTTTAAGCTAGTGTTTAGTTTAATATGCAGTATATTACACATTTTAATTAAGTCTCTAAGATTATCTGTATAAGAATATACTATTTCCTTTATATTTTTCTTTCCCCTGGTATTATCTAATAAACTTATAAACCTATCCACATCTATTGGAAATACTTCTCTTTCTGATTCTATAAGATTATTTTTTATCTCTTTCCAAGTGTCTTCATCGGTTCTTGTGTCTGTCTTTTTTAGTTTCTTTCTCATTTTTTTTCTTATTTCTGTATCTTCAAGTGACGTAGTACTGTGTGTATCATCATCTGTCTCTAGAACTGCAGTTGGTATATTCACAGGTTTTACAGTTTCAGTTTTTGAAGACTCGCTGGTGGTAGGTGAATGGATGCGTTTGTTTTTTTTTGTGATCAGTCGATAGCTGGGTAATAATTGGTGTAGGGTCGGTAACAACAGTGTCTTTAGTATTTATCGTTTTTTCTACTTCCATGTCTTGGGGTATAATTGGAAAAGTTGGTTCAGTCTTTGGGCAGTTTTTTGCGATATGACCGGTAGTATTGCATGAAAAACATTTAAGAGAGTCAGATGATATATAAATCCAATAGTTTGTACCATCAAAGTTTGCTTGGAAGGATTCGGGGAGGTGTTTTTCATCTTCTGGACTTATATACAGTTGTCTTCTGAAACTTAATATATGTGAAAATCCAGGGTCTGGTACTCCAATTTTAACAAAGGAAATGGGTGACAAAATTTGTATTTTTAATTCTTTAAACTTTTCTTCTATTATATAATTGGGGATCACTGGGCAAACGTTGGATAAAACTATGCGCTTATTTCGCGTAACTAGTGGTCTTATTTCTAATGTAATATTTTTAACCATTATTTTCTTTTTAACATCAATAAGGTTATCTGCGGTTTTTTTGGAGTCTAAATAGATGCAAATTCTTGCATTCGATATTCTTGATATGAACCTTATTGACGAAGCAGGTATCAAGGATGACAGCGAAACAAGATATTCTCTTAGCGTTATCCCATCAATTGAGTCTAATATAATTGCCTGATCTTTTCTTGGAAACGATAAAGAAGACGTCACGTTGGCGTAACTTGTGTTTTTAGGTGCTGGTTGTGATTGTGTGGTGGGTTGAGACATAACGGTGGATTGGAAATCTTCATTGGGTTGAGACATTGTTACTTTAAGGCACTCCTGTTGCCAGGAGTGCCCTTATTAACACTAAGTAAACACTCGTGTACTATAAAAACAACTTATTTAACAACGCGAACGTATAAAATACCGACTGTTTCGTAGGTATTGGTATAAGTCGAGCGCCGCAGAGCTGCACGTGCATCCGCTGGGCTAGCCGCGCGTAAACTGTCTACGCCTTATTGTTCCAGAGATATCGTGATGAGTCAATATATACGTGGAAATCTCTTTTATAATATTTTATATAGACTAGCTGACCCCGCAAACGTTGTTTTGCCATATGTATATGTTATTAACCCCCGCAACCCCCTCTTGTGGGTGGAATTTCTTAAAATTCGTTCTTAGCTGACCTCTACTCGGCAAAAGGAATATTCCTACCAAATTTCAAGTCTCTACGCCTTATGGTTCCAGAGATATCGTGATGAGTCAATATATGGGTGGAAATCTCTTTTATATATATATAAAAAGATAGATTAAGTTATTACAAGTTCGTTTTATGAAATATCTGGTTGACAAGAAAACAAAATTTCAATGTAAGCATAATTTTGAAAAATTATCTATAATTTATAAATTACTTCCTATTCATGAAAAGGTTAAAAATTTGTTGGTTCTAGAACATTTTAATATTTTTAATAATGATAATTGACAAGCGTAAAGTACTGGTGCGCAACCGTTATAATACCGAAAGAAAGAACGCAAACTAGTTGAAATATCTGTAAATAATTATTATGGCACAAGGACGAATCAGTATTTTGGTAACTAAAATATTTAATAACGTAGTATGACTTAGAGAACTAAATTTTGATGAAAAAAAAGATTAAGTTGACTATAAAAAAAAATTGAAAACTGAATTACATACCGAGTTCGCCAAAAGTACTGATGTAAGTTTGTAAGTTTAATTAAGTTTTCCTGTTAAAATGTTTTGATTATTTTAAATAAATGATAATTATGGTGGATAAAATTTTGTAATATATGTATAGGAAAAAAAGAAAAGAAATGAATATTCTATAATAGTATATGTTCAAGCGTTAATTACACCGAAAAACTGTCCTGCAGTTTGGCGGGTTAAGAAATTGTAAAGTATTTAGTCCAATAAAGAATTTATTACTATTTACTTAAAAAGATGAAATATCTGGACCTAACCCTGGAAGGACGATGCAACTTTGGTCCGTACTTGAGGGAGCTTACTCCGAGAAGCTCGTTTGTAGGATTTCAAAGTTACCTCACGAGACGCAGATATATGTAAGTATGCATTTAGATACACAAAACTGAATATTTAATATACCTATTAACATACTGTTTTTTATATAAATTTAAAACATATATACATCTCTTAACCAAGATGTCATGATTTAACATCAACAGCAGTAGCACAAAAAGCTAATTAAGTAACGTTTTTTATTTCACACGCAAAAAAATAAGCTTACAACCTACAATTACTTATAAAAAAAATAGAACAGAATAGGTACTTGTTATACAATGAGTATTGTCGTTAAGAGCGATATCTTACAGACAGTGTAACGAACTTTGAAACAACATACAATATTGAGTAGTGCTGCATACGAATTAAATATTAAACAATAATTACGAAAGCTACTACATCGCTAAATAATTTATATACTACTGACTACATGGGATCTCTGACGACGCGTTGGCGCAGCGATCACAGCACCAGCTATTTCATTCAGCACAAATATTTATACCGTAGAAAAATATATTATACTTTATAAAAGTGACTTTTATACTTCCTAAACGTAAATAATTAAATATTCTTTAGCAGATTTCTTTCTATTTTTTATGTCATCCATATAAAAATATATTACATTTTATTATTTATTGTTTTTGTTTTTGTTACTAATTTTTAAAGATTAATCATCATTATTTATCATCATTGCGGGAGAAAAAGTCTGTGTGGCCGTGTGGGCTGAGGTGTGAGACTCAAGGCTACTGACAGCGAGTTAATTAAAATCTTTTGATATACCGGACTAGGGTCTCTAGACATTATATAGTTATATATTTTCAAAACAGTTTAATTCCTTCCATTCCCTACCACCTACTCTCTATATTATTTATTTTTAATTGTAGGTAATCGATATCTTGAAAAAAAAATTTTTTTTCTTTTTTTTTATATTCAACACACACACACGGTCGTCTGTTCCTAAAGTAAGCAACTTAACGCTTGTGTTATAGGTAACAGCCGACTTACATTTTTTTCCGATAAACATGCATATAAATACTACATAATATATAAATAAATATATATTACACCCAGAATCGGGGTGGGAATCGAACCCACGACCCCTGGAGCAGAAAGCAGGGTCACTACAAACTGCGCCAACGGGCTAGTCAAAAAAAAATGTTTTAAAGTAAGTTGTTTCTTTATCTATACCTACATCTATACAAATAAATAAATTTGGTGTCTGTTTTTAATATTAAAATAACCGCTTTTTACTACATGCATATGGATCTATACACGGTACATATACCAAGATAATATTTTTTATAGTTTTTGTCTGTATGTCTGTCTGTCTGTATGTCTGTCTGTCTGTCTGTTTGTTCTGGCTAATCCCAAAAACGGCTGGATCGATTTTAACGGGACTTTCACTGGCAGATAGCTGATGTAATAAGATGTAACTAAGGCTACTTTTATTTTATACTCGTATATTTTTATTATAACTGCGAATTGAACAATAACTTTTGTGTTAAATTCCACGCGAACGAAGTCGCGGATCCAGCAGTTGGTTTATTAATAATTACTAAACTCTAAAGTTTCAGAATAGATCTTAATGAATATCTCAGTGATAAAAAGTTGCATCATTTGGCAGATAAATAAGTTTGACGGCAATGTCTGTCTGCGTGTCTGACTGACTGACGGACGATGCCACATCGTAGGTCTGGAACGTGTGAATTACAATTCGTTTTCCTTGTTAACTGAAAGTGAGTTTCCTTGCGGTTGTTTTAAACTACGTTTGGTAAAATCAAACCAGCTGTTCGAAGAGTATTTGCTCTTTGAAAAAATGCAGGCATTTTCAGCATAAAATGAATACTAGGGTGAATGTTAAGAAGAAAAATTATAAAAGCCACTTTTTAAAATTTCTAATTTAATTGTTATTTCAATCATTAACATTACTGTAAATAAAAACCCATGCTAACTAAATAAGAAAACTAACAATCACTTAAACTACATCGCTACTTATTTAGTTTAAATAACACCTACTTAATAAAGATATTACTATAGAATATATATATGTGTGTGTCTGTATTACTCATAA
This sequence comes from Melitaea athalia, assembly GCA_905220545.2. Lineage (NCBI taxonomy): Eukaryota > Metazoa > Arthropoda > Insecta > Lepidoptera > Nymphalidae > Melitaea > Melitaea athalia. Next base: position 11,397,337 of record HG992177.1, read on the forward strand.
TAAATTTACGTTACTACCGTAATAGAAAAAGAGCCCAGGAGGGCCAGACTTTTGTCATTTCATAAAAGCTGAAAATTTCTCAGCGCATGCTCCCAACACCGATAGAAGCAATGGCCAAATATGCAGTTTAACTCATAGTTACTTTGGCAGATACCAGGTATCAAAGACGTATAAAATTACCTCGCACTCGCACCCAACAGTGGGATATTACAGGCTGAATCGTGATCGTGATCGTGATCGTGATCGCACCCACGGCGAATTCTAAATGTTTGTCCAGGTCGGGATCGGGAGCTATCGAAATTAACCGGCTACTGAAGAAATATCCTCTAATAGCTACCCAAGGGACATGTACGAAGTTCAGTTTTATACTATGACGTAAGTTAAGTTACAAAAGCTTGGAGCCATGGTTAACGTGATATCTAATATTACTTCGAACAGAATATTAAAAATTAGGTACGCATTAAGAAATGACGTAAGTTTGTTGCCACTTTGTACACCTTTGCTACTTGGTATCTGCCAAAGTAATTAAAACTTTAACTTCATATTTGGCTATTGCTTTCATCTGTATTGGGAGCATGCACTGAGAAACTGTCAGCTTTTATATAATGATAAAGGTCTGGCCCTCGCGGGCTCTTGGGCTATAATAAATTTTAAATGAGGAAAATTTTGATAATGTTAAAAATATAGTAAGCGATTTCTTCATAATTATGTTTTTGTTAGTTACTCTGCAGATCCTCCACCCATTGGCTACCCACCTCTCCGATTTTATTTTTCACCATTTGAATGCTTACATTGTACCACGTGGATATTGACTATAATATGCTATGTATATATTATTATGTTCATATGTGGGAACTAAACGTGGGTGATATCGGGAAGACAAGTAGGGTTTATTTTGAGATTTGGACTAAAATAGTGCTATCGTCATACCTCTTCCAGCAACGGTCCTACACATGTTTCTCTGCTACCGCTAGCTGCTGTTGCACTGCAGGCCTACAAAAGAATTTTGGACTTCAAAAAATATGTATATTTAAATTTTGAATAGTGCGGATTACATTAATTGCAAATAAGACAATGCTATAGTAAGGTAATTTAGGTTACAGACAATTGTGGAGCAGATTTTATTATTATCCTTTATATCATAATTGCTTTAATATTTTACACTACTTTAATCTTATATTAGTGCACTTAAAGAAGATTCAAAAAGAATATTTTCAAATTATATCCGCAGTCCAGTCCGCAGTGTATTATTATTATTTTTTTCAAAGTATAATGCTTCTCATTGTTATATGGCTAGGTTTTTGTTGTTGTCATTTTGTATAATTTCTGTTACGGGGGTGATATAATCACTAAGTGATTAAACTCCCATTAAATAAAAGATTAAAAAAAGTGGGGTGTTGATCGTTTGAATAAGTAAAATAAAACTTTGTAAAGTACTTAATGATATTTTTGACGTATCTATACTAATATAATAAAGCTGAAGAGTTTGTTTGTTTGATTGTTTGATTGTTTGTTTGTTTGTTTGTTTGAACGCACTAATCTCAGGATCTACTGGTCCGATTTGAAAAATTCTTTCAGTGTTAGATAGCCCATTTATCGAGGAAGGCTATACCATCACGCTAAGACCAATAGGAGCGTAGCACCAATGAAGAATGTTTCAAAATCGGGTTTTTTTCCTTTTGAGAGCTTCCGCGGCGTAAACGGTTAAAGTTTCGCTCAAATCATGTTTGACAGAATTAGTCCTATTCCACGGGGACGAAGTCGCGCGCAGAAGCTAGTCATTAAAATTTTAGTAAAGAGATGTAATGGGCGGATCAGCGCAATAATATAGCGCATCAATAAATAGTATCCAATACGCTTGCATTTATTATCTATACATATAATAAAATGGTAGGAAAGTCAAAACTGTACATTGAATATTTTTTTAAAAGAATACTTGGGGTGTGATCTACAATCGATACCGAAGCCAAAAATATAGTTTTTAGAATTTTTGTCTGTTTGTCTGTTTATCTGTTTGTCTGTTTGTCTGTTTGTCTGTATGTATGTCCGGGATAAACTCAAAAAGTACTGCATGGATTTACTTCAAATTTGGCACGAATATTATTAAGAAGTCGGGTCAGAACATAGGCTATATATTATCACGCTATCACCTACGGGGAACGAGCAGTGAACCTTTATTTCTTCAAACGTATGTCCGGGATAAACTCAAAAAGTACTGAATGGATTTACTTCAAATTTGGCACGAATATTACTAAGAAGTCGGGTCAGAACATAGGCTACATATTATCACGCTATCACCTACGGGGAACGAGCAGTGAAACTTTATTTCTTTAAATATATGTCCGGGATAAACTCAAAAAGTACTGCATGGATTCACTTCAAATTTGGCACGAATATTATTAAGAAGTCGCGTCAACATATAGGCTACATATTATCATGCTATCACCCACGGGGATTGAGCAGTGAACCTTTATTTGTTCAAATATATGTCCGAGATAAACTCAAAAAGTACTGCATGTATTCACTTCAAATTTGGCACGAATATTATTAAGAAGTCGCATCAACATATAGGCTACATATTATCACGCTATCACCTACGGAGAACGAGCAGTGAACTTTTATTACTCAACGAATTCTGTAACAACGTGTAATCTAACGACGCATATTTGAATGTTGTTGTTATTATGCCATGCTACAAGCTAGCTTCACACTATAAAAAATAACGCAGTATAAGTAATTTAGGCCGATAAACTTAATTAAATGAATATCAGTAGTTCAAGACAAATTTAAAGCAGCGCCTTCTATGAGATTTTAAAAACATCATTATCAATCCCTTTTTTGGATATAAATAATTTAAATTTGATCATGTTGGCGAGGTTAATTGTTATTTTTAAAAGTCATAGATGGAGTTGTGTATTTTCTTCTTAAAAATTGTAGGTATCGTTAATTCGTTTCAAAGATGAGCAAGACAGTTAAAAAAATCTGTTTAACAAACAGAACTCAAAAAGAACTGCATAGATTTATAACATAATTGTGTTTGCTCGCAAACGAAAAAATACCGACTTCAATTACATCGACAAGTAATACAACGTAATAAGACGAAAAAATAGTCAAGTAAATACGCGCTATTAAAGATTACTCAAAAAGTTGTAGTCAGTTTTCGATCTAATTTAAACAAGACTACAAGACAAGTATTAGCTTTCGATTAAAGTAAGAATCATCGAAATCGGTACACCGAGTAAAAAGTTATGCGGTATAATATAACGTAGGTCGACGAAAAAGTAGTCAAGTAAATACGCATTATTAGATATATACATATAATAAAATGGTAGGAAAGTCAAAACTGTACATTGAATATTTTTTTAAAAGAATACTTGGGGTGTGATCTACAATCGATACCGAAGCCAAAAATATAGTTTTTAGAATTTTTGTCTGTTTGTCTGTTTATCTGTTTGTCTGTTTGTCTGTTTGTCTGTATGTATGTCCGGGATAAACTCAAAAAGTACTGCATGGATTTACTTCAAATTTGGCACGAATATTATTAAGAAGTCGGGTCAGAACATAGGCTATATATTATCACGCTATCACCTACGGGGAACGAGCAGTGAACCTTTATTTCTTCAAACGTATGTCCGGGATAAACTCAAAAAGTACTGAATGGATTTACTTCAAATTTGGCACGAATATTACTAAGAAGTCGGGTCAGAACATAGGCTACATATTATCACGCTATCACCTACGGGGAACGAGCAGTGAAACTTTATTTCTTTAAATATATGTCCGGGATAAACTCAAAAAGTACTGCATGGATTCACTTCAAATTTGGCACGAATATTATTAAGAAGTCGCGTCAACATATAGGCTACATATTATCATGCTATCACCCACGGGGATTGAGCAGTGAACCTTTATTTGTTCAAATATATGTCCGAGATAAACTCAAAAAGTACTGCATGTATTCACTTCAAATTTGGCACGAATATTATTAAGAAGTCGCATCAACATATAGGCTACATATTATCACGCTATCACCTACGGAGAACGAGCAGTGAACTTTTATTACTCAACGAATTCTGTAACAACGTGTAATCTAACGACGCATATTTGAATGTTGTTGTTATTATGCCATGCTACAAGCTAGCTTCACACTATAAAAAATAACGCAGTATAAGTAATTTAGGCCGATAAACTTAATTAAATGAATATCAGTAGTTCAAGACAAATTTAAAGCAGCGCCTTCTATGAGATTTTAAAAACATCATCATCAATCCCTTTTTTGGATATAAATAATTTAAATTTGATCATGTTGGCGAGGTTAATTGTTATTTTTAAAAGTCATAGATGGAGTTGTGTATTTTCTTCTTAAAAATTGTAGGTATCGTTAATTCGTTTCAAAGATGAGCAAGACAGTTAAAAAAAATCTGTTTAACAAACAGAACTCAAAAAGAACTGCATAGATTTATAACATAATTGTGTTTGCTCGCAAACGAAAAAATACCGACTTCAATTACATCGACAAGTAATACAACGTAATAAGACGAAAAAATAGTCAAGTAAATACGCGCTATTAAAGATTACTCAAAAAGTTGTAGTCAGTTTTCGATCTAATTTAAACAAGACTACAAGACAAGTATTAGCTTTCGATTAAAGTAAGAATCATCGAAATCGGTACACCGAGTAAAAAGTTATGCGGTATAATATAACGTAGGTCGACGAAAAAGTAGTCAAGTAAATACGCATTATTATCTATACATATAATAAAATGGTAGGAAAGTCAAAACTGTACATTGAATATTTTTTTAAAAGAATACTTGGGGTGTGATCTACAATCGATACCGAAGCCAAAAATATAGTTTTTAGAATTTTTGTCTGTTTGTCTGTTTATCTGTTTGTCTGTTTGTCTGTTTGTCTGTATGTATGTCCGGGATAAACTCAAAAAGTACTGCATGGATTTACTTCAAATTTGGCACGAATATTATTAAGAAGTCGGGTCAGAACATAGGCTATATATTATCACGCTATCACCTACGGGGAACGAGCAGTGAACCTTTATTTCTTCAAACGTATGTCCGGGATAAACTCAAAAAGTACTGAATGGATTTACTTCAAATTTGGCACGAATATTACTAAGAAGTCGGGTCAGAACATAGGCTACATATTATCACGCTATCACCTACGGGGAACGAGCAGTGAAACTTTATTTCTTTAAATATATGTCCGGGATAAACTCAAAAAGTACTGCATGGATTCACTTCAAATTTGGCACGAATATTATTAAGAAGTCGCGTCAACATATAGGCTACATATTATCACGCTATCACCCACGGGGATTGAGCAGTGAACCTTTATTTGTTCAAATATATGTCCGAGATAAACTCAAAAAGTACTGCATGTATTCACTTCAAATTTGGCACGAATATTATTAAGAAGTCGCATCAACATATAGGCTACATATTATCACGCTATCACCTACGGAGAACGAGCAGTGAACTTTTATTACTCAACGAATTCTGTAACAACGTGTAATCTAACGACGCATATTTGAATGTTGTTGTTATTATGCCATGCTACAAGCTAGCCTTCACACTATAAAAAATAACGCAGTATAAGTAATTTAGGCCGATAAACTTAATTAAATGAATATCAGTAGTTCAAGACAAATTTAAAGCAGCGCCTTCTATGAGATTTCAAAAACATCATCATCAATCCCTTTTTTGGATATAAATAATTTAAATTTGATCATGTTGGCGAGGTTAATTGTTATTTTTAAAAGTCATAGATGGAGTTGTGTATTTTCTTCTTAAAAATTGTAGGTATCGTTAATTCGTTTCAAAGATGAGCAAGACAGTTAAAAAAAAATCTGTTTAACAAACAGAACTCAAAAAGAACTGCATAGATTTATAACATAATTGTGTTTGCTCGCAAACGAAAAAATACCGACTTCAATTACATCGACAAGTAATACAACGTAATAAGACGAAAAAATAGTCAAGTAAATACGCGCTATTAAAGATTACTCAAAAAGTTGTAGTCAGTTTTCGATCTAATTTAAACAAGACTACAAGACAAGTATTAGCTTTCGATTAAAGTAAGAATCATCGAAATCGGTACACCGAGTAAAAAGTTATGCGGTATAATATAACGTAGGTCGACGAAAAAGTAGTCAAGTAAATACGCATTATTAGATATAACTCTAAAAGTACTTGTCAGATCTCAATTAAATTAAAATGGGACCACATGACACGCAACACCTTTCAGTTAAAACAAGATTGATCGAAATCGGTCCACCCAGTCAAAAGTTCTGAGCTAACATACATTAAAAAAAAAAAAAAACATAGAGTCGAATTGAGAACCTCCTCCTTTTTTGGAAGTCGGTTAAAAATTTAAACTTGAAAACGCGAGCAAGCAATAGCGAAAAAAGAGAAAAATTAAGCATGCCATATACATATATAATAAACATAAGACATGCTTATTCAGTACAGAATAAATAGTAATAGAGTTAGTACAAAATAATCATTGACTGTTAATATTTTTGTTCGGTATTTATTGATGTAATTATTGCGTCTTAATATTAATATATATTTTCATTCGCATATAAGCTTAAGTGAGATGTGGAACTAGCTAGATTTTTTTACGCACACTGCGCACACACAGCCATTTATTTTATGTTAAGATCATGTAAAGTATGAGTTATAATTTTTCACCATATAAAAAATGTTTCCTGTTTGCTAACTAGACGGCGGTGGCGTCGAATTAAATCGTGCTATAGTTACGTTCACAAAAAGTGATGTTATGAGTACAAATGTCGTCGCCTCAACCTATAGAAACTGGGGTTACCTGCGTTGCTATAAGTTATCGTATGCTTGGAAACCAGAAAATATTTTCCTGAAATAAATACATAAGTCCATACTAATATTATAAATGCGAAAGTAACTCTGTCTGTCTGTCTGTCGCACAATCACGCCAAAACTACTGAACAGATTTAAATGAAATTTGGTATACAGATAGTCTAGAGTCTGAGAAAGGACATAGGCTACTTTTTAATGAGAAAAGGGTGTAAGGTGTTGAAAAGTGGGAATGAAAATTTGTATGGAAGTATGTATAATGTTCGTGTTTCGTAACTGTCAAACATTTATTGTTTATCCCGTGGATATGGTTAAATCTGCCCTAAAATTAAAGAACGTATTTAAATAAACTTTTCGATTGATTCTGTCAATCCAGTCAAAGTCAATATATTATATTAATATTTTCATCGCGAAAGTGTAAAAGATATGTTTGATATATCTTAATCTGTACTAATCTATGCTATGAGTAATGATCGCTATCAGGTGGACATGATAACAACCGGGACCGATGGCTTAACGTGCTCTCCAAGGCACGGTGGGGAGACCCACAAGGAATGCACAAATACCCAGACCACGGCAAGCATCTGTATGGGCATATTATGTTGTCGTGTGTGGGGATCGAACCCGCAACCGCCAGCGCAACGGCCACAAACCAGTGCTGTGACCGCTGCGCCAACGCGGCGAGTTACTTTCGCATTTATAATATTAGTATGAATTATAAACCTGAAAGTTGGTTTGTTTGTTTGAACGCGCTAATCTCAAGAACTACTGATTCGAATTGAAAAATTCCTCTGAGGTGGATAGCCTATTTAAAGAGAAAGGTTATGCTTTATGAAGGAGGAACGGTATTTTTTTCCTCAAAGCAACGCGGGTGAAGCCGCGGGGCACAGCTAGTTTTTTAAATAAATATTAAATACATAAAATATTGCACATACGCTTCTTATGAAGATATAAGTTTGATTTCTCTTTCTATAAAGGGCTTGTTTGGCATTTCTCCTGTGCCTGTAATTACACCGGTCCTATGCAACGGTAGTGACGAGTCAAAGCATTCTTAGCAGGAAAATATCTGGCGGGAGGATCGTGCCTACTCAGACAGGCTCATCTTCACGTCAGAAAAGGTAATCTCGAGTCTTTGAAACCTGGTAATAGTTTGTGATTCAAGAAGGATTACTCACTTGCTTTGACGTATGCTATTGAGGGTGTTGAATGGTAATCTCAGATTATATATACAAACTATTTTGATATAAACTGTGACCTGTTTGGTTTGTTATGTTTTGAATTATTTTAAGGTTATGGGCCCAGCACGCAAGTCACATCTACCATTCAAGAGAGGGTATTGTAAAAATCTCTAGGGGACTTATGAAAAATCATATAATGAAGGTCTCATAAACAGTGCTTACAATTTAGATCTTTTTAACTGACTTCAAAAAAGAGTAAGTTCTTAATTCGATTGTATTTTTATGTACGTTAGTTACCTCAAAACTTTTGACTGGGTAGATCGATTTTGATGATTCTTGTTTCAATCGAAACCTGATACTTGGTTTATAGTCCCTTTTAAATTTGATCAGGATGTAATCTGACTACTTTTTAACGGACTTCCAAAAAAGGAAGAGGTTCTCAATTCGATTGTATTTTTTCAGAACTTTTAACTGCGTGGACCGATTTCGATGAATTTTGTTTTAATTGAAAGGTGTTGCATGTCATGTGGTCCCATTTAAATTTAATTGAGATCTGACAAGTATTTTTAGAGTTATATCTAATAATGCGTATTTACTTGACTACTTTTTCGTCGACCTACGTTGTATTAAACCGCATAACTTTTCACTAGGTTTATCGATTTTGATGATTTTTACTTTAATCGAAAGCTAATACTTGTCATGTGTCTTGTCTTGTTTAAATTTGATCGAGATCTGATTATTTCTTTTCGAGTTATCTTTGATAGCGCGTATTTACTTAAAATTTTTTCGTCGTAATTAATGAGTAATAACACTAATAACGCTTGACTAATAATGATAACGCGCATTTATTCGTCTATTTACGTTGTATTACTGTTACTTACGTGTGTATTATGTACTGTGTGTCAAATACATGGTAGTGTAGTAGTAGGTTTTTATTGAATAAATGAATTTTTTATGTATTATAAAAAAATATTACCATTCTACACTCCTCTGTATCTATATACTAATATATAAAGCTGAAGAGTTTGTTTGTTTGTTTGTTTGAACGCGGTAATCTCTGGAACTACTGGGCCGATTTGAAAAATTCTTTCACTGTTAGATAGCCCATTTATCGAGGAAGGCTATAGGCTATGTATCATCACGCTAAGACTAATAGGAGTGAAGTGAACGCCGACGAAGTCGCGCGCAGAAGCTAGTAAACTATAAGTGTGTGAAATTTCATACTCCTCCGTCCGCGCAATTTTTGTAAAAAGGGGTATAAAGTTTTTGCTTCACGTATGAATATAATAGATTTTATATTCACCCTATCTTTAATCTTGATAGAGAAATTATCTACAATCACACGATTCAGCCTGTAACATTCCACTGCTGGGCATATGCCTCTTTCTCCATGTACTATATGTAGGAAAAGATCCGGAACATAATCCACCACGTCGCTCCACTGCAGATTGGTGGATATATTCCCTAGATATTATGAGTAAAGATCGCTATCAGTTGTGTATGATAATTAAATAACCAGGACCACCATCTTAACATGCTCTCCGAGGCATGATGGGGACCCACAAAGACAGACGTACAAACCGGAAAGAAATATTTGTACAAATATCTATCCGGAATCGAATCTGGAAACTGCCGCTGTGTAGGCGGGTACACAACATACATGGCACTCGCACCACTACGAGACAGCGGATTTTTAAGAGAAATTATCCGCTTTACCATAATGGATCATCGTGACGGATTAAGCTTCAAGTCTTGACTTACAATTAGTGGTAGAGAACTACGACATTCTATATAGAGAGCATTTTTAAGCTGCCTTCATTCAGTTAATTAAAAAATAATCTCATCACAAATACTAGAGCATCTTAAATTGCCTCTTTTGCGAGACTTAACAAAAAAATATTTTTATTGTCGCTATAAAATATTATCTTTATGCAAGAGCAAGTCCAGGGTTCTTAGTGAAAGGTCCTATTTTAGTTTATAACTTAATTTGTTTACTTATATAATATTTGTTTGGTTTCATTTAGTAATGCAAATTGCAACAAAATAAGTAAAGATAAATCATTAAAATCATATGAAATTGCTATCATAAAACTGATAATAAAATAATGAACATACTATATTTTCTGCTTGTCATTTTCATATTAGAGGTAATCAAAATTAAAGGAAATCAAATTCAAGGAAATTTAGAAAATCACTGCTATAGATTGTCTTCATATTTGTAAGGTGTGTGAAGTCCTTGACCTATCGCGTGCTAATCGAGGTTAGTTCAGCAGCCCTTGGCAAACGTCTAAAGGCTAGCTATATCTAGATATTATTAAAGTGTATCTACACTTTCACTTTAACGCGGTTGCATTTCACCCGGTATTCGAGCTCCGGACCGACGACGCTAACGTGGAAAACCGCTGTTCGTATTACACGATCACGATTCAGCCTGTAATATCCCACTGTTGGGCATAGGCCTCTTCCCCATGTAGGAGAAGGATCGGAGCTTAATCCACCACGCTGCTCCAATGCGGGTTGGCGGATATATTCCCTACTATGAGTAACGATCGCTATCAGGTGTACATGATAACAACCGGGACCGACGGCTTAACGTGCTCTCCGAGGCACGGTGGGGAGATCCACAAGGACTGCACAAACACCCAGACCACGACAAACATCTGTATGGCCAATACAAATGCTGTCGTGTGCGGGGATCGAACCCGCAACCGCCCGCGGAACAGCCAATCGGAATCCAGTGCTGTGACCGCTGCGCCAACGCGGCGTCAAAGTCACGTTAAATGTGAATTTTTAACTCGTTTTTTTTCTATTAAAATTTTTGAGTTAACTGCTCATATTTTACTATCAAATACATATCATTGTTTTAGGTTTCCAACGAATATTTTAATAAGAGATGAATGGGTAGCTGCTATAAGACTACTACGATGACTACGATGACTCTGAGTTCTAAGCGACAAAAATTTAAGAAACTCATACAACTTAAGGGATTTTAGGTTTAATAAAAACAGTTTAAAAAAAACCCGACTCCAAACTGAAAAGTTTTTCAGTTTGGAGTCTTTGTTCGTATTAACCTGAACAATACTTACTATGTTAATTCAGTCTTGATTTATATGTACTGAGTAAGTCAAAAAATATGATGCTACGAATATACAATCAATAACTGCCCCCCTAGCCAAGTTGACAACGACACGTCGAACAACGTCCAACAACGTCGAACGCTAGTGTCATTCTCATACATTTGTTAGTTTTCTAATAGCGTTATCGATTGTAGATTGTCAACTTGGCTAAGGGGGCTGGTTCGTTTGGCGCAGTTGGCAGCCATGGTTTTTGTCCAAGGTGGTGGTTATTTCTACCCAGAGTCTTTTTTTACAATTGTTATAAATGCATATGCGATTGGCTGTTGCGCGGGCGGTTGCTGGTTCGATCCCCGCACACGACAACATTTGTAGGTATTGTCCATACAGATGCTGTGGTCTGGGCGTTTGTGCAGTCCTTGTGGGTCTCCTCACCGTGCTTCGGAGAGCACGTTTAGCCGTCGGTCCCGATTGTTATCATGTACACCTGATAGCGATCGTTACTCATAGTAGGGAATATATCCGCCAACCCGCATTGGAGCAGCGTGGTGGATTAAGCTCTGTTATTTCTCCTACATGGGGAAAGAGGCCTATTCCCAACAGTATTATATTACCCGCAACCCGCAACCGCCAGCGCAACAGACACAAACCAGTGCTGTAACCGTTGCGCCAAAATAAAATAAAATAAAGCTAATTAGTAACAATATTACTGGATTTAATGAATGCTACATCTACTTCTCTCTTCCTATTTTCTTTTTTATATACGTCTAGTCAAAATATGTCGCTTGACTAACTACTTAAACATTATGCTTTTTGAAAAAAAATGTCTAAAAGTATATATGTATGTACATACATATTTTAATAGCACAATTGAAAAACAATTTAGATTTAATCTACATCTCATTAAAGTTTTATTTGTATATATTGTTTGTATGATATTGATGATTCAGCCTTCAACATCCCACTGCTGGGCATAGGCCTTTTTCTCCGTGTAGGAAAAGTTTTGGAGCTTAATCTACCACGTTACTCCAATGTGAGTTGACAGATATATTCCCTACTATGAGTAACGATCGCAATATGGTGTACTTTTATTTTCAGTATAACTATTTTACGAACAAGCTAAATAATATCTATACTAATATATAAAGCTGAAGAGTTTGTTTGTTTGTTTGTTTGTTTGTTTGTTTGAACGCGGTAATCTCTGGAACTACTGGGCCGATTTGAAAAATTTTTTCAGTGTTAGATAGCCCATTTATCGAGGAATAGCCCAGTCATATTAGGTAAAAAAAGGGGTCAACCTCGGAATGAAAGATAATAAGCTGCAAATTGGTATGAACCTTTGTTTTGTCATTCTAAATGTTGTCTCAAAAGTCACAATCGTTATCGTGTCCGCGTCTCAAGATATTCAAGGTCAAAGGTCACAAAAATCGGTTTTTCGCGAATATCTGGCTTCCTATCGGTTAAATGAGATTTGCATTTATTATAAAAGTTGTAGGCTATAAAATTCCCTACAACTTTTGTTTAAACTTTTTTTTCATACGACCAACCGTTTTGAAGGTAGAGCGCGAAGAGTGCACATCGTACAGTCATATACGGCCTAATGCAAGGTCAAGCGTGAGTTATGGTTATCAGTACGTTATAAAGTCAATTATTTACTTGGAAATTATAATTATTAAACAATGCCTATTATTTATGTACTAACTATTAATTATTTATATTTAATTAAAGTAAGTAACTTGATTATTTATATATAATTATTCATATTTAACTATTTAAGTATAAAATATTATTAATTCTGGATTATATATTTTAGTTTTATTTTAAGTTAACACGACATTATATATCTTTTCTTTAAAACGCGTAAATTTCTCAATACTTATATACCTGGAAATACTTGTCCCTACCCTATGCCCTTTTCTATTCATTGCCGGGACAGATGTTCTATAGTATTCAAGGCCAACATTGATCATTTCCGCTACACGCAATTCATCAAATTTACAAAACTAAATAAACCTGTACAACTGTCAACACTTCCACCAACAAGTGTAGCAGCTCATCAACACATAAAACGTGTCTACTACCAGATTCAAACGTGGTTAGGGAAGGACTTAGAACCTCAAGAATGGGGCTGGATGCTTGAAAATGAAATCCTGGAGCCCATACGAACGTTATTACCTCCAGCACCAGCCGAACTACTAAACGTAATATTTTGCAATTGCAAAAATGGTTGTGGTTCCCGCTGTGGATGCAGAAAATCAGGGCTACAATGTTCTTTAGCTTGCGGCCAGTGCAACGGACAAGCTTGCCTCAACGCTTCACTGTATCCAAGTAATCCCGATGAAGAAAATACATATGATCCCGATATTCTGGAAGGTTTGGAGATGAACATGACAGATAATGAGGATGATGACAATGAATCGAACATTTTTGAGCGACAAGAAGAAGAAGACGACGAAGAAGAAGAAGATAATTAGCTTCCATTTCCAATTTCATTACAATTAAAATCAACAAAGATACTTTTGATATTTGAACTCACATTTTGATAAATGTATATTATGCCGTATTTAATAATAAATAAAAATATGTGTAAAATATATACTCTTACTATCATTTTAACTTAAAATAAAACTAAAATATATAATCCAGAATTAATAATATTTTATACTTAAATAGTTAAATATGAATAATTATATATAAATAATCAAGTTACTTACTTTAATTAAATATAAATAATTAATAGTTAGTACATAAATAATAGGCATTGTTTAATAATTATAATTTCCAAGTAAATAATTGACTTTATAACGTAGGTACTGATAACCATAACTCACGCTTGACCTTGCATTAGGCCGTATATGACTGTACGATGTGCACTCTTCGCGCTCTACCTTCAAAACGGTTGATCGTATGAAAAAAAAGTTTAAACAAAAGTTGTAGGGAATTTTATAGCCTACAACTTTTATAATAAATGCAAATCTCATTTAACCGATAGGAAGCCAGATATTCGCGAAAAACCGATTTTTGTGACCTTTGACCTTGAATATCTTGAGACGCGGACACGATAACGATTGTGACTTTTGAGACAACATTTAGAATGACAAAACAAAGGTTCATACCAATTTGCAGCTTATTATCTTTCATTCCGAGGTGAAAGCCCTAATATGACTGGGCTAGAAGGCTATAGGCTATGTGTCATCACGCTAAGACGAATAGGAGCGGAGTCCACGCCGACGAAGTCGCGCGCAGAAGCTAGTTGTATTATAAACCGTACTTAAAAAAGTAGATATATAACATTACAGGGCAAATTTTCCTACCTTTTCTCACACTAAAGGAAAAAAGTGTAATCCACTAAACAGCTCCACAGCCATGTGACGCCAAAACATCGCATTTATCTTATAACTATTATCGCACGATATTTCAGATATTCTAATTCTATGGTTTTTATGTTATAAAAAGAGATATACGAGTACCTACATTCATTACCTACTTATTGTAAATCAAATTTCATGGTTGTGATACATATTTTAATTAACTAATAAAAAATGACTACAAAATGACATTATATAGAGATATTGTTAATAAGACATTATGACCACAATTGTTTAAACATACATATTGTAAAATATATTAAAATCAATATCTTTAAATAGAATAAATTAAGTAAAAAGTTCTTACTAATCCTATTACGTAATTACAAACGACAAGATCTGTTAATTGGTATTAAAATTGCAAGTGTAATGTGTTAATATTGTTAAATATATAAAAATAAGTGGATCTTTAAAATATCTGATAGGTATATAATAGCTCCGAATATTTTCAGACAGATGTAAAAACTCGATGCCGCATAATTGAGAAGTTGCAGATTAATTACTTTCGACGCGATTTAATTTAAATTTGAAATTTTCTCTAACCTCGGTCCATATAAACTGTGGCGTGATTTAAAATCAAAATAGTTAGATATACTACTTAGAGAAAATCTGATAGTGAAAATATACTTCTATTTTTAGTATTTTAGTAATACTTAAATAAAAAAAAATACAACTATTTTACGAATACGCTAAACGGTTATAAAAATAATTGAAATGTAATATAATAATTATTGAAGTGTAAAAAGTATTGTCATCATACAATGGTAAAAAATAAAACCCAACTGACGTTTTGGCATGGATCCAATTTTGAACAAATACGTTGTTTTTGCTTCAACATGCCCAGCTATATTGAAGGTTC
The DNA here is from genome assembly GCA_905220545.2 of Melitaea athalia. Classification (NCBI taxonomy): domain Eukaryota; kingdom Metazoa; phylum Arthropoda; class Insecta; order Lepidoptera; family Nymphalidae; genus Melitaea; species Melitaea athalia. The sequence continues at coordinate 11,412,661 of HG992177.1, forward strand.
GTCAAACTTACGTTATTACTTATATTAATAAAATAGTACTTTTCTTTATAATAGTCATAAAAATGTGTGATTAAGATGATTTTATACTATCGTACTTAACATTTAAGTTTTTGTTTTTCGTAGCAGCATTATTTATAAAAGATAACTAACAGAAGAATCAATTTATATGGTTTAATACATAATAGTTTGGTAAAGTGTAGATTAAAATTAATCAGTAAAATACACAATATAATACATTTATAAGGAAAATCTTATCTCTATATATATAAAAATGAATCGCTAAATGTGTTGCTAAGCGCAAATCTCGAGAGCGGCTGAACCGATTTCGCTAATTCTTTTTTTATAATATTCCTTGAAGTACGAGGATGGTTCTTACGGAGAGAAAAATTTAAAAAATTCCCAGAAAAAGTCTAAAAACAACAATTGTCTATATTCCCATACAAAATATTCGTAATAATACTTAAAAGTCAATTTGAACTTTAATACCATACCATAAAGTTTAAGTGTTAGTGGAGGGGTTCTGGGAAGGATAAGTATTTAAAAAAAATTAAAGAATCGACTGTTAGGCGGTACAAAGTTCGCCGGGTCAGCTAGTATATATATAAAAATCAATTGCTGTTCGTTAGTCTCGCTAAAACTCGAGAATGGCTTGACCGATTTAGCTAATTTTGATCTTGAAACGTTTGTGGAAGTTCAAGGAAGGTTTAAACGGTGAGGAACATAAATAATATGTAACAGAAAATACTAAAAATGACGATTTAATTTTCCAATACAAAATGTTCCCAGCGGGGAAATTTAATGTCTTTTGTCAAAAAAGGTTGCCAATTGGTTGTCAAAAATTTATAGGTGCTTTCAGAAAGTGTTTTGTGTATATTTTTCACAAATATATGTAGGTGATACGAAGTTCACCGGGCCATCTAGTAAGAAATAAAAACACAATAAAAATATTAAACAACGCAGTTAATTTAGTTACAACCATATACAAAAAATACATCTTCATTTTAAAAATTAAGGAATTACATCAGTTAAAAACATTAATATTTATTCAGCACATAACAAAACACATTTACATATCAGTTTTATGTTTGACGGTTTAAATATAAATGAAAAAGAGTTTTTCGGTACACCCGAATAAGATATACATATACGTCACAAAAGATCAGTAAAACATAATAAAGAGGAAATATACCAGAATATTAATATGTATAATAAATAATTAATTGTTGAAACATCAGAACTGAATAAAATTAAAATTATCTTTGTAAAATTATATCAAATTTGATTTACAAACGTCCAAATTATTACCATTTACATAGCGGGACTATCAACAGCATTATTTAACGATTTGTATAGAAATATCATGTCTGAAATAGCTGTACAGGATTCCAGGACATAACATCAAATAATTTAAGCTTATTTGATGTTATGGTGCCAACCACTACACTAGAACCGGTTGTTATCTTAAGTATCTGATAGCGATCGTCACTCATAATAGGGAACAAACGCCAACCCGCAGTAGAGCAGCGTGGAGCATTAAGCTCCTACCCTTCTCCTACCTGATAAAGAGGCCTATGCCCAGCAGTGGGATGATTCAGGATGAATGCCTGAACTTTAGGCCTCTGCTCATAAGATTTGTCGTGTTGGTGATAGTTCGCTCGATACGCGAAGTGACGCAGAAGGCGCTTTTGAATATTCTCTATTGTTTTACGATGGATTTCCCGCGGCTTTTCCGAGGTGGATAGCGCTTTTGAATATTCTCTATTCTTTTACGATGGATTTCCCGCGGCTTTTCCGACGTGGATAGCGCTTTTGAATATTCTCTATTCTTTTACGATGGATTTCCCGCGGCTTTTCCGAGGTGGATAGCGCTTTTGAATATTCTCTATTCTTTTACGATGGATTTCCCGCGGCTTTTCCGAGGTGGATAGCGCTTTTGAATATTCTCTATTCTTTTACGATGGATTTCCCGCGGCTTTTCCGAGGTGGATAGCGCTTTTGAATATTCTCTATGATTTTAAGATTGAAATCCCTACCTCACTACGGTGCGGTAGGGATTTTGATTTGGTAACATGTGCTATAAGCCTTAGTTGACTATCAAAAATAACTCCCAAATCACATATAGAACCAACTACACTGAACTTTTCAGAAGCTATAAAATAATGGCTCTGCATAAAATGTTTATTCTTGGTGAATCTAATCAAATGGCATTTCTTGGTGTGCCTTTGTAAAGCACATATAGTTCACACAACGCGATTGAATAAGACGATTGAGATCTTTGAAGTAGTTCAACGTCAGATTCATCTATACTAATATTATAAAGAGGTAAAGTTTATAACTTTGTATATACGGGGTAATCTTCGCAAATACTGATCCGATCATGAAAATTCTTTCACTAACAGAAAGCTACACTATTCAGGAGTGACAAGATAAAAGGAAAAAGATAAAAATATATAAAGATTTTAAATCACCAGGATTTGAACCTGCGTCCTCTGACGTGCCGTGTCAACAATTCAATCTAATCATTATTATTTGCCTTAGAAATTAATTGGTGATTTTAAAACATTTATATTTATCTGATTTGCTGAAAATAGTGAGAGGCTACACTATTCAGGAGTGACATAGGCTATATTTTATTGTAATTGTACAAAAAAATTCAGTAAAAAAGAAAAATATTAAAATATATTATGAAAATGACAAAGAAACGAACGCCATCTATCGCTGTTAGATTTAACTATTTAATACTCTATTTTATTTACTGTCTATTTGAATCTATCGATGACGAAGTTTTTACGCTTTTTGATAGATGGCGTTGGAGCAACATATTATTTATTTAAGTGGTTTAATAATACTAAGAACTACACAACATAGGTAATGCATCACAAAGAAAAAGATAATTAACGCCCAACGAAGTGGGCACGGGTCGGCTAGTCCTTAATATTTTTAACTATCTTTATACTCGTATCGTCCGCAAACAGAAAACACTCAGAATGTTACAATATTGCGGCGATATCATTAACAAAAATGTTAAAAAACGCAGGTCCTAAAATGGAGCTTTGTGGAACACCAGAGTAAGCAGTATAAGAGTTTTATTTATACCAATCGATGACTACTGTGGATTATCTTTTTTTGTAGGTAAAATGCGCACTAATATGTTCTTAATATATAGTTCATAAACCAGACTCTCAAAGACCTTTGACATCGTGGAAATAATGGAAATTGGTCTAAAGTTTTCTATAAAATTAGGCCTGTCGCTTTTATAAAAAGGAACAATTTGTGCTTCTTTCCACATTTTAGGGAAAATATCCGTATTCAGCGTAGTGTTGAAGATAATAGTGGTCATGCCAAGGAATCTGAGCAGAGAAATAAAAATCATCATCACATCATCACCATCACTTCAGCCTATCTCAGTCCACTGCTGGAGATAGTAAACTCATGTGTTTTGCCCATAGTCACCACGCTGGGCAGACAAGTTGGTGACCGCAGGGCTGGATTTGTCCCAACGAAGACGCTGCTGCCCGTCTTCGACCTGTGTATTTGGAAGCCTGCAGTTGGATGGTTATCTCGCCATCGGTGGGCTTTTTAAGTTCCAAGGTGGTAGTGGAACTGTGTTATCCCTTAGTCGCCTCTTACGACAACCACGAAAAGGGAGGGGGTGGCTATATTCTGTACTGCCGTAACCACAGAATAAAAATATTGGGGGTAGGTATATTATCAGGACCAGTACTTATCTTAAAGGATTTGTAATATTGCGATAAAATGTCATATTTTGTTGTCCTTAAAAACTTGGACGTGTAGGTAAGTGGAGCAGAAATAATTTCCACGCGGGAGAAATCTTAAGATACAGCAGGTGTATTATAGAAGTTGTTATGATCTTGTCTCAAAAAGCTAACCTACATTTACGACATATATACGCTTGGTACTTTTAGTTTTTCTCTAAAAATTGTTTGTAACGGCAGAAAATACAATTTTTATTTTAAATGAAATGAAGAATGTGAGTTGAGAAGATGTGAAATATAAAAGTCTGAATAAATAACCAAAACTTCATTACATTTTATGCCCATCGATTAAAAGTAAAATAAGTAAGTATAACTTACCACTTTTTCTTCAACAATTTCGTTATTGTTGTTGTTGCTCCCATGTTTTAAGGCACCGTTTTCCATGACCACAAGTAACAGCCAGGATAACTTATTATCTATATATTGAACACTGTAGTCCTAATTTTACTTATTTATATACATATTTCAATATTTGTAGGGGGTTTGATTTAAAACTATAACATTAATTCTAGATTGTCACAGCCTATAACTTCGGGGATATTTACTTTAGTATTAATTCGTAACAGAAATTATTATCTCAGATGTTATCATTTGTCATACTCACGGAAAAAGATAAATAAATTATTAACAGTATATGTATACTATATATTTTTTATTTGGATATTATTAACTTCATCATTATTGTTTTAAAATTATAGATAACTGACAATTACGTAGTGCTTTTACTATTTGTAAAAAATTGTTTCTCCTCGTGGTTAGTCGGTTAGAGCGTTGGGCGAGTTTTGATCACTTCCCAGATATAAACAAAGTTTCGCGACTGAGCATTCTCTTAGCCTCTCATCCGTTACGTATGAAAGTATTGTGCTATGTTGTACTGTAGCCCAGAAAATATATTTTTAACGGCATATATGTCTCGGCGATCCTTTAAAATAATAAGTAAATAATAAATCGATCACATAATTTCTGTTGCTACGTTACATTACTTTGTAAACACTGTTCTTTTGTCCGTTCGTAAAACTCACAAATTAACAATTTGCAACCTTGAATATATCTTTCACTTTTTTTTTTTAATTTCAACAGCTACAAATACAATAAAAAAACTGATTTCTTCACAGAACTTTAAGCGAAACACGTAAACACAACCTTATTGATAAATAAAATGCTAAGAAGCAATTTCGAAGGCACTATGAGTGTATCGGGACACATGATATAGTATCGTTGGAACATTAATATGTTAATAGTTGGTAAGCATTAGGCGCATTAGCGTGGTTGGAGTCAGGGCGGGCGGGCGGTTGGCGGGTCGCGTCATACTGCGGCGCGCGGGCGGATCGGGTGCTCGGGGCGCGGGCCGCGGCCGCCGCATACCCGCACTCCCACAGCGAACACCATCGCTCTACGCACCATCGCTTATATTGATGGACCTTGGACTACATACATTTTTACCACCTTCGGAAGGCAGCATTAGGTCAATGAGTATACCTCGTAATATCGAATACCAAAATTCTTTTTATACGTAATTCGTTCGTTAGGCCGCATGTAATTCCATGTATTTGACCTCACGTTAAAATACCTGAACCGGTATTTTTATTTATGCGCTTTAGATTTACTTTTCTTAACCGCTTTTATCGTATCGTTTGACGACTACGGAAACAATAAATTGACGTTATAATAAGTTTAGTTTTAAAATTAATGTTCCTAATTGCATAAAATGTTGTTGGTACCTTACTTTTAATCGTTATCATTATCGAGACTGCAAAATTAAATGATAAGTACTAGACTTGTTATATATGTCCTATCTATATATATCTATATTTTTATATATGAACATGTTGCTATGAACTTTGTCTTGATTCAAAGAGCAATCTCAATGAACGTCGTAGTATAAAAAAATTAAAGATAAAAAAATAATTCTTTTGGTATTATGTTCTTATAATCTACAAATCATGTTGATATGAAATAATAGATAAAATATGTAAATAACTTTATAAAACGTGCAAAGATTACTTTAAGAATAAGAAAGAACATTTATTGTTGCAATTGAAAACAACTCCTATAAAAACAATCACATTTTCAGTAATAAATAACATTGTAGATAGAAAAATTCCAAAAAAATCTATAAAAAGTTGCTACAATTTATATACCTGTAGATAATAATTTAATTTTAACATATTTAGGGATAGGGTTTAAAAAAATATATACCTGTCCTACATGTATGTGGTGGTACAGTTATATATGGTGTATACGTATGGGAGATACAATATTCAATAAAAAATAAAAAAGATAATACAAAAACATACTCTAAAATCTAAATGAAAATTATCTCTTCACTTTATTAAAGGGGAAACAACTACTTTATTATCTATACAAATAAATGAAATTGGAGTATCTGTTTGTGACATTAAAATAACCGCTTTTTTATTAAATGCATATGGATGTATCGATTCAGCCTGTAATATTCCACTGTTGGGCATAGGCATCTTCTCCATGTAGGAGAAGGATCGGAGCTTAATCCACCACGCTGCTCCAATGCGGTTTGGCGGATATATTCCCTACTATGAGTAACGATCGCTATTAGGTGTACACAATAACAACCGGGATCGAACTTGCAACCGCTCGCGTAATAGCCACAAACCAGTGCTGTGACCGCTGCGCCAACGCGGATGTGACAACGTCTAATAAATCGATGAACGCCGGCGGCATGCACGAAAAAGGATGAGTAATTGTAGAGTTATACTCATTGTCCCGTAACGCTCATTGTACGCTTGCGCCACATCTATCTCTCTTCCACTCGATTGACCTATGCGTCCGAGGAGATGTTTTGTTATGACGTTGTAACGTTAAACTATCGTTCATAAACCAACTTTACAGACTATCAATTTTTTTATTATATTTAACAGTTTTCATTCAACTACACACACATTTTTATTATTATACTAGATGGCCCGGTGAACTTCGTATCACCTACGTATATTTATGAAAAATATACACAAAACACTTTCTGAACACATCTATAAATATTTGACAACCAATTGACAACGTTTTTGACAAAATACATTAAATTTCCCCGCTAGGAACATTTTGTATTAGAAAATTAAATCGTTGTTTTTAGTATTTTCCATTACATATTATTTATGTTTCTCGCCGTTTAAACCTTTCCTGAACTTCCACAAACATTTCAAGATGAAAATTAGCCAAATTGGCTCAGCCATTCTCGAGTTTTAGCGAGACTAACGAACAGCAATTGATTTTTATACATACATATATAGATATTTAACCTTTTTTAAATAATATATATAGCGTTTTTCATCTATTTTCATTTTTCTATAAAATTATTTCATAGACTCAAGATGTTGTTTGTTGTCAAGTTTCAAATGCTATTTACAGTGTACGCCTTCAGCGACCTAAATTACTCTTACATGAGGTTGCACAAAGAAACAAAAAGATCTGCTTATGTGTCCCGGTTACGTACCTTACAGTTTTTCATGCTTTCGATTTGAAAATGTATTGTAACTGAAATTTAAATTTTCATTTTATTCTGTTACTAGCTTCTGCGCGCGACTTCGTCGGCGTGGACTCCGCTCCTATTCCTATTGGTCTTAGCGCGATGATATATAGCCTATAGCCTTCCTCGATAAATAGGCTATCTAACACTGAAAGAATTTTTCAAATCGGACCAGTAGATCCTGAGATTAGCGCGTTCAAACAAACAAACAAACAAACAAACAAACAAACAAACAAACAATCAAACAAACTCTTCAGCTTTATATATTAGTATAGATAATAATAATCCATGACACCTAGAACAATAGAAATTATTGAAAATGTCTGGTCTAAGGACAGTTTCTAAGGAAATTTTATTACGACGTAATATTGTAATGTAAATTTAAAAATCGGCCAAGTGCGAGTCGGACTCGCGCACTAAGGGTTCCGTACCATCGAGCTAAAAAGGGCAAGAAAATCGCGTTTGTTGTATGGGAGCCCCCCTTAAATATTTATTTTATTTTGTTTTTAGTATTTGTTGTTATAGCGGCAACAGAAATACATAATTTGTGAAAATTTCAACTGTCTAGCTATAGCCGTTCTTGAGATACAGCCTGGTGACAGACGGACGGACGGACGGACAGCGAAGTCTTAGTAACAGGGTCCCGTTTTTACCCTTTAGGTACGGAACCCTAAAAAGTATCCTTTAAATAAATAAACATGTATCACGATGGCAAAGCACAAACGAATTCTCATTTTTTTTTTTTAATTTCAAAACTTTAATTCTCTAACAACGTCCAAAGATTCTTTAACGAAGTTGATCTAACCATCAGTGTGACCGCTTACTTTAATTTCTGTTGTGTAGATATGTCACCAAGCGATTGTGTGTAATGTAAAGTGAACTAAAAGTCTATCTTGAAGTTTCTGCTTGATAACTTGCTGGGGGATATCGTCACTAGAACGTTACCTTTCCGTGTTCGTTTATCTTTGTTTACAGATATCTGTAATTGGCTTATGATTTCAGCTGAGGTAGAGCAAAGCAGGAAACATCCCAACATAATCTGGAGCAGCCCGACTGGGGAAGTACCTCGACCTACAGAAGATCACATCCAAATAATACTGCTTTCAAGCAGTGTCGTATTCCTGTCATGAGTAAAGTGACCAGAAATCCCCCGATTTAGGGAAAGGGTCGGCAAGGCACTTGCAATGCTTCTAGCGTTTCAGGCGCCTATAGACTACTGTAATCGTTTACCATCATTATGCTTATTTGCCAACCTAGTTGTATAAAAGACTATTCTAGAATATCGCAATATTCGTATTTGATACTACAATGAGAATAGCAGGAATATGAAACTCCATCTATACAAGACGCCGATAGTCTTTTTAGGTACCTGAGTGATAGACTAATAATTTTTGCTAAATGTTATAATTTAGAAGTTTCTGGAAAACTTTTTGACATAACATCAATAATTAACATCTTCATCAACTTTACGATGTAATAATTACATCGTAACGTCGGGAATTCGCAACATTATTGTCACACTTTAAAAAAAAATGGCAGTGTAGGAATAGTAGGCAAAATCATTAGTGTTCTCCCTTAGTATGATAAGCGATGTTTGGTAATCTATACATCTATAAACATATAATAAAATGATAGGAAAGTCAATGTATGTCCGGGATAAACTCAAAACGTACAGCATGGATTTCCTTTAAAGGCACGAATATTATTAAGAAGTCGGGTCAGAATATAGGCATAATATTATCACGCTATCACTTACGGGGAACGAGCAGTGAACGCACGCAGACGACATCGCTAGTTCCACATTTCACTGCGACATGAAAATATATTAACTAAGACGCAAAAATTACATCAATAATTCACGATCACTATCACGATTCAGCCTGTAATATCCCACTGTTTGGCATAGGCCTCTTCCCCATGTAGGAGAAGGACACGAATAAATACCGAACAAAAATAGAGCACGAAGATAGAAAAAAAAAATCAGCCGGTTTTAGTAATAATTTTTTTTTCTTTTAGTTAGTAAATATTTATATAATTTAATAGTAATATTGTCCTACAAATTACGTGGCATGTTATCCCGGTCCTACGCTCACTGCTGCTCTATCTCCTGCTAACTCTATTAGCAACCACAATCGAGAGTTTTCGTAAAGAAATTTTTTGTTCGTCTCATCAAAATGAAGCTCATCCCGAAAAATTAGCTTAATACTAATCAGGTGAAAAAAAAATGTACTAGGGATCCCTACCTAAAAGTCACTTTCTTTTTTGTTTGCTGATAATAAATATTACACATGTACGCGTTAATATGGTAAAGAGGTTATGATTTATATAGATAATATAAATTGTACTGGAACTTTCGTCCTTATCTATAATCTAACTTCAACAATATAACAAATAAAAATCCACCAAATATTATCTACTCTACAACATATTATAGACAAAATAAACTATATTAAAAAAATAAATCTCTACTATTCATTAAGTGATATAAAAAAGTTTAAATATCCTTTATAGCATCCTTTCGAACGAGGTTGTCTTATGTAATTTTTGCAACTTTAATTATTATCATTTTTAATATTTTTACTTAATACGTTTAAAACTTAATTATATCAAGTGTATGTATTGATAAAAATATTATTATCACTTAGTTGTATGGATTAGATATTCTTTAATAAAGATTATTATTATTGTGTTATTAAAGTGGAGCGCCGTGCTACGAGAAATTAATCGCACAGTCGGAAAGTGTCGCATGACGCGAGCGCATCATTACGCTCGAAACAGTAGAATTTTTTACGTTTCGACGTTACTTAGTTTAGTATTATAAATGTAAAATGGTGACTGCAAAAAATATGTCGAGTAGCAAAAATGAAAAATATCAAAATGAAACCAAGAAATCGAAAAGTAAATCACCTCCGGGTCTAATTTCTCGATTACTATATATTTGGACGTTTCCGCTTTTTTACAACGGAAACAGACGTGATTTGGAAGACGAAGATTTAGTTCCGACGAATAAGAAATATAATTCAAAAATTGTTGGGGATGATTTAGAAAGGTAAGGAAACGCTTATCTATAATTCTGCAAAGTTATAAATTATTAAGACACACGGTGTATCGGTCACAGTACTGGTGCGCTGCGCTATCGGTCGCGGGTTCGATCGACATAAGGTATTTCTCATTTCGATGATCATCTGATGTAGCATGATGTCACCTTAAAAAGTTTCTCGATAAAACATGCATTCCAATGACAAAAGACTTTTCCACAAAATGTCGCAATAGTGCAGCATATTAACAAAATACATAAATCTATACTTACTAATATATAAAGCTGAAGAGTTTCTTTGTTTGGTTGTTTGTTTGTTTGTTTCTTTGACCGCGATAATCTCTGGAACTACTGGGCCGATTTGAAAAATTCTTTCAGTGTTAGATAGCCCATTTATTGAGAAAGGCTATAGGCTATGTGTCATCACGCTAAGACTAATAGGAGCGGAGTCCACGCCGACGAAGTCGCGCGCAGAAGCTAGTATGTATTATAAAGCATACTTTAACGCATTATTATATTATTATGGATTGTAACTTTTTAATTTCTTTAATTTTTATACACGTATTTTATAACTTCGACTACTTCTTAGCGTATAAATCGAATCCGAGGAGCTACATATCTAGAAGTTTCTGACGAAGCAGAAAGAACATACTTTTTACATGAAAATAATAATTATATATAAAAGTTTTGTTTTAATTTTATAGTAATTCTGAAACTTAATAGCATATTATAAGTAAACAAAATACAGTGAATATTTTCTAGTTCACTATTGAGTACCTACTTAGACAACATAAAATAGCCAATACCTTCAAATAGCCAAGCCTTCTGTTTAATATACAATTATAAATGATTCTGTATTAAGGGCCCTGTAAACGATCAAATAATTTGTCAAATTTGTTTGTCAAACTTCATGTTTTCATATAGGTAACAAATACATCAAACAAGCTAACATGCTACATGCAAGCTAACAAGCTACATGTTCAAAAAAAATTAAAAAACCCTTTTAAAATTAGATTAGGCAAACTGAGTAAAATTTTGACAGTCAAAGTGAACTTTGCTCAATATGATGTAGGTACTGATAGATAATAATTTCCGTAATAAAAGTTGTTTAATGTAATTAGATGATAAGGTGTCTAGATTGATCAACATTTTTTTTTATAAAATTTTAAAACATTCTTTAACACCGGACTTTTGTACTGTTGATATTTCCGCAAAATTCCTGAATTGGTCCGAAGATTAAAACTGGTAATTCCTAGAAAACCTATGAGGACTTCCAGGTCAAAACAAACATTTATAAGGAGATTTGGTAGAACTAATTTAGGCATCAATACATGATTTAATAGAATCATAAAGTTGTATAAATCAATTTTAAAAGAGGGAGCAAATATTGATATTTTTAGATATTCTGGGAAAGCATTCACGAGAAAAGTTAAGATGCTTTTTTTACATTTGAACTCAAATTAGCTACCTACTGTATGAAAACATATCACTATGTTTTATATCAACTGATTTCTTATACCTCTAAGCGTTTTTACTTATAGATAGATTATATTTTAATTATTATATATATTTACAGAATTCGCGAATACCTACTCTGTTTTGAAAGTTTTATGACATTTAATTTTTTTCTTTAATAGTTGTATTGTTTTTAAACTTTGTTTTATACTTATATTGTTGACTTAATATGTATGTCAGAAAATAAATATTTATTGTTGGCATAAGTTTCGAAACAGCTGTTTAATGTCTATTGCATGCTGAGTTGGCCTTTGAGTGTGGTGTATAGTAAGATATTCTATGCTGAAATATGTACGAATGATAAAAACCACTGTATACTATGTTGGCTTCCTATTTAAATAAATAAATAAATAAACAAATTGCCATAGTCACGGGACGTCTAAATGAAAGTATCAATCAAAATCAAACTTAATATGATACCAATTCTCAAACCGGAATATCGATATATGACAGACAACAAACAGGCAATTCCAACAAAATGATACTTGTATAAATTTTAAGACATCAAAATAATGTTTGTCTCATTTGTACGCACAAATACTACGCGCAGAAACGAATCATCACATCTGCAACATAACTTATCAATTAAAACATAAGTCGTTGAGACAATAGATGAAACAAACAAGACTAAATGGCAGATTGCCCTCGTTTTTATGACTTCATAAGAAGAGTAAATAACTATGAAAACGCTGTTTACAAACCTGTTTTAGCTACTAAAATAGAATTTATTTTTAATTTATGAAAACATTTAAATATTTATAAGAAATATTATTAAAATATTTTTGATGCAATTATCAATAATTACAATTCTGATTTGAATAACAATAATCGTTTATGGAAATTGTAATTGTCTCATTCAAATAAAGACTTTTAAATAAAGTATAAATAATAAGTCACGCATACTTTTATAGTTATTTCAAATTAATGTAACGTCTAACTAAATTAGCGTTAGGATAAAAAAAAATTGTAGGACAACATTGACAACTCGAGCTATAATTATTTCACTAATTGGAATAAAACTCAATACATCTTCATATAGCTGTATATTCCTAGGAGCATATCAGCACATCTTAAAATGTTGATTAAGTCTATTGTCTCACTACTACTTACAACTATCACAATTATTACTAGTAGGTATAAGTGTTATTAATATGCAGCCAACTTTAACGACTGTCAAAAATACATTAACTTATTCCAGTCTCAGTGTGCAGTGGGACATTAACTGACTTTTACATTTCATTTCGATTCAGTAATAAGTATGTATGTACGTATTAATATAAAAGATAATTCAGTATAAAGCGGTTATAAATAACTATATTTACACAAATATTACAATAGTCTACAATAATTTCAAATACATGGAAAATACCCATTGTCCCTGTATTGAAAATTTGTCATATCTAAATTCCCTCTTCATAATATGCAAAGCGCGAAACACATGTGCATCATTTAAAGTATTTGATATAAATATTCGATAAACGAAGATAATAAATTATTGAAAAATATCCGACCAAACGCCGACAAATTATTTATTCTTTCAAAGCCAAATTTTTTGTAATACGTGAAAATGTAGTGAACATTATACATGTATGTACTAAAATATTTTATTAAAATTTCTGCTTCTAATGAAGATGACATTGCTAACACAATGTAATTAATCTTTATTAGAAGCAACAAGCACGCAAATTTATTAACTTTTCAATATTAACAGTAAAATGAATGATTGTTTATGTTTGAATGTTTCCTTTTTTAATTTGGTTTCATTAAATTTTTTTAAAATAATGTTTGTATGTGTAACATTACTTTTTTAGTTATTTAAATTACATACTTTTTTATTTATAAATTGATAAAACAGTACTGTAAATGTGAGTGATTAAATGACATATAAAAATACAACAAACAAATACAAAATTATTAAGTTAACTGTCTAAAGTACTTTGCCACATATAGTTTCTATTTAATCCATCCAATAAATAGAAAGATTTTAAGTAACAGTGAAAAATATGGAGTTTAACGGACTCATGTTGCACAGCTGTAAATCAAAAAATTAAAAATAAATGTATTTCTAAACCCTAAAATTTATTTGTTACTTTAAGTATTGCTACATATTTCGTAAAGCTATATTTCTTGCTTAACAATTTAAAGAAAAATGATCAGATTGGGAATTTCCCTAGTTCCTTATATGATAATGAATAAGGATTCGTGCGTAATTCACCATGTCGCTTCACGCCTTCACGGTATTATTTTATGGGATACGCAAGCTTCAAACTGAAACTCAAACTTTTTTTTATTAACACTTCAGCCTAAAGCCATTTTTGAATCGTTATTTTACAAGTATGGCATATCAGTTGAAAGAAATCCAATCACTCTCTTAAAAATGACCTGATTAATGTTTTGTGCATCAGTTTCAAGTAATGTTCATTTAAAATCTATAAAGTACTAGCAATCTTACGGATTTTTTTTATGATTATTTTTTCATTTTTCGAAAAAAGTGCCGAAAATTAGTGATTTGGCCATCATATCTTTTTTGTTTATTGATATATCAACGCCATTTCTTTTTTGTTTTGATCATCAATACATTACGCATGTAAAATAAATGTGATTTAATTAAGAAAATATCAAATAAGTTGGCCTAAATAGGTAACCCAACATACCTCTATGGCTAACCATTCCCCTAACACCCTGTATATATATATATATATATATATATATATATACACTAGCTTCTGCGCGCGACTTCGTCGGCGTGGACTCCGCTCCTATTGGTCTTAGCGTGATGATACATAGCCTATAGCCTTCCTCGATCAATGGGCTATCTAACACTGAAAGAATTTTTCAAATCGGCCCAGTAGTTCCAGAGATTACCGCGTTCAAACAAACAAACAAACAAACAAACAAACAAACTCTTCAGGTTTATATATTAGTATAGATATATAGAATCTGAATCTCGGAATCGGCTCCAACGATTTTCGTGAAATTTAGTATACAGGGTATTTCGGGGGCGATAAATTGATCTAGCTAGGATTCATTTTTAGAAAATGTCTTTTTATCCCTGTTTTTAGGCAATGAAAAAATGGTTACAATATCATTGGAATACGAAGGTAAATTTCGCAAATGTCAATAAAGTTGTAATAGGTAAGGAAATCGGTTGCTTGGGATCAACCGATAAGACCACGGTTCAAATCCGTCTCCAATCTTTTATTTTTTTCCTTTTTTTTTCTAATTTCACTCTTGACTTTTTATTTAAAGAAAAATAAAATATAAAAATACAGAGAGAAAAAAATATACTAAAAATACCGAGCCAGGCTCGGTCACCCAGGTACTAACATTATAAATGTGCACAACGCCGCTAAAGAAGTTTTCACCTCAAAAAATTAAAGAATGAAAAAAACATTATAGTAACATTAGGTATATATATCTATATTCTATATATATAAAAGAGTTACCCACCCATTGACTCATCACGATATCTCTGGAACCATAAGGCGTAGAAACTTGAATTTTGGTAGAGATATTCCTTTTGCCGAGTAGAGGTCAGCTAAGAACGGATTTTACGAAATTCCACGCCTAAGGGGGTAAAATGGGGGTTGGAAGTTTGTATGAAAGTCCTATGTTTTAGAAGTAAGAGACTTGAAATTTAAAATTTATGGTCTATAGACGGTGTTGAGGTGTACTAATAATGTATTTTGAGAAATCAACCCCCTTTTGGGGTTAAAACAGGGGATGTTTGTTTGTATGAAAGTCCAATATATATAGCTATGCTTTTCCTCAAATTAACGCGGGGGTAACTGCGGGGCACAGCTAGTATATATATAAAAGAGATTTCCACCCATTGACTCATCACGATATCTCTGGAACCATAAGTCGTAGAGACTTGAAATTTGGTAGGAATATTCCTTTTGCCGAGTAGAGGTCAGCTAAGAACGGATTTTATGAAATTCCACCCCTAAGGGGGTAAAATGGGGGTTGGAATTTTGTATGAAAGTCCTATGTTTTTGAAGTAAGAGACTTGAAATTCAAAATGTATGGTCTATAGACGGTGTTGAGGTGTAGATACTAATAATGTATTTTGAGAAATCAACCCCCTTTTGGGGTTAAAACAGAGAGCTAGTTAGCAATAAATTAGAAGCGAATTTTCATAATCCGTTTTACTATTATATCACATCCACACATATACAAACAGATTATATGACGTAATTAAAATATTTTTTTTACTAATAACAATCATAATACAATATAGGCTTTTTGTAAGAAGTTGTTATCTCAGGTGTCATTTCATGAGTATACCTATATAGGTATTAAATTGTAAGCCCAAACAATTTTTATTATGCTACAAATAATTTATTTGTTTTTATAGGATGCCAACACCTACATACATAAATTTCTTACGAAATAAAAATTGACAGTATTTCAAATATATAGTTATCATCGTATAATATAATTACTGGCTCGCGTTTCATACGATGACTTAGAACTAAATAATAAATCGGCCAAGTGCGAGTCGGACTCGCGCACGAAGGGTTCCGTACCATTGACTACATTGATTGTAATAACGGGCAAAAAGCGGCTAAAAATCACTTTTATTGTATGAGAGCAAAAATAGGCAAAAAATGACGTTTTTTTCATGGGAGCCCCCCTTAAATATTAATTTTATTTTAATATTATTATTTATTATTAAAGTAAAAATACAAATGAGTATTTTGTGAATATTTCAAGTGCCTACCTGTTGCCATTATTGATATCGAGCAAAAAAGGGCAAGAAAATCGCGTTTGTTGTATGGGAGCCTCCCTTAAATATTTATTTTATTTTGTTTTTAGTATTTGTTGTTATAGCGGCAACAGAAATACATAATTTGTGAAAATTTCAACTCTCTAGCTACAGCCGTTCTTGAGATACAGCCTGGTGACAGACGGACGGACGGACGGACGGACGGACAGCGAAGTCTTAGTAATAGGGTCCCGTTTTTACCCTTTGGGTACGGAACCCTAAAAATGAAAGAAAAAGAAAAAGAATGAAAATATTCTAATTATTCTATATAATTATCAAAAGCACGCTAATGAGTAGCGGACATACTAGCTGCTGAATATTTAATGGCTCTTTACGAACTAACTTTTGTTCGATTAACTATAACTTTAGCACTGCGGTTTCACAGCTAGTTTATAAATAATGAGTAATTAACAACAGAAACACAATTCCAAAATTATTATAATTTTTCTGAACTGAACTAGTATCTAATTAATGTTACATAATATGTAGGTACATCTACATAGAGCTTTTCTAACGTATTTTATAAGAGAAAGCTAAATCTGGCATACATACATACGTATATACTCTTGTAAGTAGACTAAAGTAAAATTTATACCAAAACAATTTTACTTATAAGTTTAGTTAGCTGTATCTTCCTAAGCAATATATAGCCTTGTATAAATACTAACAGCTATTATTCTTTGTGATATTTCTTAACAACCGCTCTGTTATAATCGTAGTGGTGTAAGCAGTCGTCAAAAAAACCGACGGTTTGCGGGTTCGATTCCCGCTCGGGATGGGTATTTGTATTTGTACAAATATTTCTTTCCCTTTTTGACGCCTGGCCTGGCCTTGTGGGTCTCCCCACCGTGCCTCGGAGTGCACGTGAAGCATTCGATCCCAGTTGTTATCTTGGCACTGCAGTAGATCAGCGTGGTGGATTAAGCTCCAATCCTTCTCCTAGAGGGAGAAAGAGGCCGATTTCTGGTAGTGGGATGACACAGGCTGTATGCGAAATTCAATACATAGGTATTGGTCTTGCATAAATGTTTCAACTCGCACTGTGTCCCCTGCCTGGATTGTCTTTTCTAATGAAAAAAGGAAAGCTACCAATTCATGCTAAAGGTTTTCTTTTTTGTAAAATTTTAATTAGTTTTACACGGTACACTCTTCCCAAACCTCTTTTCTCCGAGGGTATCGTTTTAGTAATTCAAATTAAGATACGGTTTTTGTTATCGCTAAATTGTAAACGTTAATGTTTCAGCCTAACTTTATAAATACTTTTTATTTAATTAAAAAATACTATTTTTATTGAATAAAACTTCCAATACGATAATATCAACAAAGGGCAAGTCTATATGAAGGATCTGGAAAGATTTTATTTTATAGATTTAGTGATGATATAAAATAATTAAAGTTGTAAATAATACTATTGTTTATTTATTAATATTTAAACATTATTTTGAAGGTCAAAACATAGAGTATAGTGAATTAATAACATCCAATCATTTAACAGAAATTGGCTTCAAGCAGAAGCGATAGCGAAGGCTTCAGGACGGCAGGCTTCGTTTTCAAAAGTTATTTTCAAAACTTTTATATGGTCATTCATCCCTGGTGGTATAATGCAATTTCTTTGCATCGCCTTAAGGTAAGATATATATTTTTGCATATACTAAATTTTAGTACGTTTTACAATCGTATAAATTATTATATAATAATTGTGTATATTTTAACATTCTTTCATACGTTTGATATAATTACGAAAACTTGTATTTATAGAGGCTTGTTTTATAGAGGCGCACAAGCAACAACAATAAAGTAAATATTCATGATGTCGTCAGTAACTACGATGTGTCGTCAAAAATTAATGACATACGCCCCGTGTGACAAAGACTTACTGATCCGTACTTATTTCAAGACAACTTAGTTTTACATTTTTGTAGGACGGGATTATGGATTTGTTGGACGGATTTATTTAAAAACTTTGTAATCATTGCATAAAAATGTATTGTGTGTATTGAAGTAATACAATATTTATGGTATCGCATTTTAAATTAGTTTTACATATTTTAATGCGTTGTTGTTTATCTTTGAAAAATTCCTTGAAATCAATAACATCCAATATAACATCTAGTAATGAACTGATAACAAAGATGCTATTTTTCGTTCGAGTATCGTATGTCTACGATAATAATCAATAACTAATCAAACGAATACCTAAACTACAACATAATAATTGAACGTAATGTTTTTAATATAAGGCTGCGATATAATAACGTTAAAGCATTTAATATTCGTCCGTACATCAACGATTTTATATAAAATAGCTAATTTATTACTAGTTTTAATCATAAAACATATGTAATGTAAATTTACGATGCACAACATGATTATTTCATTTATTGGTTTTTTAACTTGCACCTAATTAAAAATATATCAAGTACAAAACTGCCAAACAGCTGCTTACAGCAAGTGGCTTTTTTATTATGAGTAGATTTTTTTTCAAATTCAAATTCAAATTCAAAATATTTTATTCAGCATAAAATTATTACAATTTCTTACTGAACGTCATGATACTACCAGTTCGGAAAAAGAAGCCTCTGACCTGAGAAGAACTGGCGAAAGAAACTCAGCGGGACTATCATTTTTTTTTCCTATGTAATGTTTTTTTTTTCAAATTAGATTGAAATTAACAATAATTTTATAGGTTGAAATAGCCTGGAGGCGATCACATCATTCCCAAGGCGTACTGTCTTCTAGAAAATAATTAATCGAATAATATCCTTTAGTACACAAACGTTCTTTTACAATTTTTTTAAATTTGGCAATAGAAGCTTTTTGAACGTTTTCTGGGAGCCTGTTGTATAAGCGTATACATTGTCCATAGAAGGAATTACTGACTCGGCGTAATTTAACTTAGTTTTGGACTTTTGAAAATACACTTTTGTATCTGACTGTCCTTGGTCCTGACCTTGGTATCTATTGCTTGTTACTTACATTCAAAATTAAAATAAGACTAAAGCAACATACTTATTTGAACAGAACGGGTGCACCATTATTGTTTGCAAAATTATTAGAATACTGGTCTGTGAACTCAACGATGAGTCAAGAAGAAGCCTCGTACTATGCAGCCGGTCTAGTGTTGGCTAATTTGTTGGCAGCCTTCTTCAACCATCAAGGAAATTATTATTGCCAACAATTTGGTATGAAACTGAGAGTTGCTACTAGTACTGTAATGTTTAGAAAGGTGAGTGCAAAACTATAAAGTCTTTTCAATCGTATTTGTGTTAAAAATAACTGAGATAACGACTGTAATTTTCACTAAAATTTCATTGTTTAGTAAATTCAAATATATATATATAATTAAAAGCAACTAAATAAATACTTATATACAATTAATGATTAATATAAGATAATTAAGTACTAGACACACAGTTGCGCTTAAGACCCGGGCTATGTTTTTAAATATTCAAACTTGGTAGAATGGTAGCGAAAGAGAAAAATTCTAAGAAAACTCAAACATCTGAAGAAACACACCACCTCGCAATAAGCAATATGACTACTTAAGCTCCAACTATTATCCAACTTTAAGCAATACTATGTCATGGATTATCTATAGATACAGCACATAATACAATTAATTTCCTAACAACGTAATGCAGTATACATACAGGACACTTTATTTTATGATAATAATTATGTTAGACCACTCATATTTTTAAAATCCTTATTCACTTCAAGTTTTTGTATGGGTATCATTTTAATTTCAGACATTACAATTATTGAGACTACATAATAAATAAAAAATAATTTATATACTTAAATGTTCACACATCGTTTTTCTTATCTCATAAAGATTATACCTGTCTGATAAACTGATTTGAATTGTACCAAAAAAATATAATAAAATTAATATCTAAATTTTAGATAATGCGAATGGACAATGGGTCGCTTGGTGAAACGACAGCTGGAAAAGTTGTCAACCTGCTATCGAATGACCTGCAAAGGTTTGACCTGGCGTTTCTCTTTATGCACTACGTATGGATTATTCCCCTGCAGCTCGCTGCGGTGTGCTACTTGGGTTATGTTCAGGCGGGATATGCATCGCTCATCGGTTTAGCCGCGTTAATTATCATCGCTTTGCCGATTCAAGGTTCGCCTCCACATTTAATAAGATAACATAAAATATATTATATTATAAGACGTAAATTTATATCTATTTTGTACAAATTAACTTCCCAAATATATGTACACACATAACTTTAACGACTTCTTCTCAGGACAAAGTTTGTAAGAAGTTTGTCGAGTCAGCTAGTTTAATAGAAACATGACGAAGAGTTTAATAACCCGAGCTATTTTACCATTAAAAAAATTAAAATACTCTTACTTAAATATAAATTTTAATGATAGAGAAATTGGTTCTAACTAATTAGAAAGATTTTAAGAAACGTCTGATTCTATACCTAGAATCCACACAATTAACAAGTTCTTACTGATATATTTATTCTTGCATTAGATGTTTTCCATAATTGTAAAATTGGATATATGTTCTCGTCATATTGTAATAGATTTATTAATTATTCAATGAAGTTGAAGGCCGTGTTGATATTTGTTTAACAAATTATTTAACATTTAAGAGAAATCATAGAATCAATAAATTATAAATAAAATATTTATATATTTTCACAACGGGAACAAATTGTTACAAATATGAGTATATACAATACTAAATAATATACAATATGTACAACAAATTGTTGAATGTTTCTAGGCGTCCTCGGTCAGTTACTTGGAAAAGTAAGGTTCCGCACCGCTGAAAAGACTGATGAGCGTATAAAAGTTATGAGTGAAGTCATTAACGGGATACAGGTAACTTTATGATAATTGTTATTATGACATGCAATATGATAAATGTTTTTACACCTTTCTTAAGTAATATTCGTATTTTGTACGGTCAGCATGATGGTAAGCGAATACCGTAACTTATGGATGCAACGCCAAGAGCATTGCAAGCACGTTGTCGATCCTTCCCCCCTCCCCCTCCCCCCACTCTAGGAGTACTATCTATTTTACCTAACACAGGAACACAACATTACTTGAAAGCAGTATTTTAAGGTGTGTTGTGTGTGAAGTTCTTCCCCAGCCGGGCTGTTCTAAATTTTAAGCAATATATTTCCTGCTCTACCTCAATCAACTACGAGTATAATATTCGTAGGATTTCGAAAAGAGAATTCAAAATATATTAAGCTTTAAAAAACTTCTAACTGTATACGTATACGAGTAGATACTGCATTAGTATGTATTTCCTTTATTTCTAACATTATATGATAGAAATAATTATAACAATAACATATTAATGTTCTGATATATCCATATATAAAATGTCACATGAGTTCACACTATTTTTGGCGCGAACTCTATGCGAAGAGGTCTAGCAGTGGACTGCGATAGGCTGAACGGCTGAAGTGATCTGTGGTAATAAATAATAATAAATTAATAGCATTTCAAATCATCTTATAACGATTTTTTGATTGTTTCGGTAATTAGTCAGTATATTACACCTACTAAACGTTCTTGAAATATTTTAAAATATGCACACATATCACGTCACTTTAATATTCGTTATATGTCGAGTCATGATTACTTTCGTATTATACGTTGTATAGATAGCCGAAATTATCAAGCCGCATTATTTATTACATATCGCCTTATTTATTGATAACGCAATTAATAAAATATTCTGTTAGTCAACCACATGAAAAAAACAAATCCAATTACTATCTTTGATATATTTATTTTAGAATGGGTAGCTCAAATTTAACTTTGTAAATTAAACAAAAAACTTAAGTAGGTATAGATTAAAAATTGTGTCAAACAGACAAATTACGAAAAGTTTTGTAGTTGATCAAAAACAGTTAGGTACATTTAATTAACAATTACAACAAAGTTTACTAGAATCTTTCAAATATCAACAAATATTGACAACGATATATCTATGACAATGGTTGGATCTTAAATACTTGAATTAATACATCTGGTTTATCCAGCTGGTAACTCATAACAAATATAACATACGAGGGTGTTGTATCTCTGTAATTGCAATATAATGAAACTGTAATGTTATCTTCTCAGTATACGAATATTAAAAGAAAATGCCAAACACTTGACTGAATTCATCTGAACGACATTGACTATATAGACCACTGATATATGTATCTATATGCTAGTTTTATTAGCTTAAGATATTTTTTAAATACTCTAATCTTAAGATCTTCCTGATTTTAAAATAGACTCTTGTACTTTAAGAGCGTAAACATCACAGTACAATCAACAAAATGGTATAGTTATCATAAACACTATTACGCGTAAAACGTTGTGGAACAAGTAGCTTGTTAAATGTGGACTATTACTAAAAGAAAAACTAGATTGTCCTACAAATTTTCATTTTCTTAATTATTATTATTCACATTTTATTGTCAACGTACACATAACGTAGTTAAGTAGGTTAGGGTAATTACAAATTTATTAAGATAAAGTGTTATGACATTAAGTATGTAGGTATATTCTTACATATTTTTTTAGCAAGAAAAAACAATCGATCTAATAAATTGGTCAGGGAAGTAAATTAATCCTATTTAAAAATATCACACTGGCACAATTTTGGCGTCATAAATCTCAAAAAATTAATTAATATTTTCAGGTAATAAAAATGTACGCATGGGAAATTCCATTCCAAAAAGTTGTTGGAGAGAAACGTAAAGAAGAATTAAAAGAGGTGAAAACAGCTACAATCGTAAGGACTATCTTTATCGGGTTCATGATATTCACTGAAAGATCAGCCATGTTCATCACTATTCTCACTTTCGTGTTATTTGGCAACGTGTTGTCGGCGAACGTAGTAAGTACAAATTAGATTCTTTTTTCGTTTTAGTTTATAAATAAAAGTAAAATTGATTGCACTGTTATGAGCACATAATTAAGGCTACGGGTGAAATTTTAAGTAATTATTTTTATTTTGTGTTTTTTATCATAACCGTAAAGGTTAAATAAGGGTAAATAAAGATAAATGAGGTTAAACTTGCTATAGGTATCTTTTTTTTTTAATAAAATTAAATATATTTGAACTTTTGACTATGTGGACCGATTTAGATGATTTTGTTTAAATCTAAAGGTGGTGCGTGTCATTTAAATTTAACTGAGATCTGTCGAGTACTTTTCGAGCCATATCTAATAATGCGTATTTACTTTACTATTTTTTCGTCGATCTACTATGTATTACACTGTATAACTTTTCTCTGAGTGTAACGAATTTGATGATTCTTGTTTTAATCGAAAGCTAATGCTTGTTTTGTGGTTACGTTTAATAGTTTTTGAGTAATCTTTGATAACGCGTATTTACTTGACTAATTTTTCGTCTACCAACGCAACGTTGTAGTACTTGTCGATGTAATTGAAGTCAGTTTTTTTTCGTTTGCGAGCAAACACAATTACTTATTATTAGTTTGTAAGTATAAAATTAATAATAATTTCTTAATTGTTTCTTTTCTGGCGGGCGATAATTTACTGTTAAAAAAATTGTTGACACCGACAAAAATATTTAAAGAGCACTTTTATACATTATCTTACGTCAAGTGGTTAAGTAATTAATAGGAACAACGTATTATTTACACAAAACAAGTCATTGGTACTTATAAAAATAAAAGATAATTAGGTACGATAAACATCATCCTAACTTCATTATTTAAAAATTGTGAACACTTTGTATTTATAACAATAGTACCTACAACATAGGTACTCGTACATTCATAGCAGAGATAAATAAATAATCTATAGGTACAAATATTATAAAGAGGAAAGATTTGATATTTTCTTACATTTTTTTTTGTTCATTAGTTATGGATAAACTAAAGAAGTACTAAACCGATTTGAAAAATTATTTTACCAGTAGAATGTTACGCAATCACTGTGCAACATAAATTCTAAAGGCGAAATGGAACACTCAAATTGCAGCCCATGTGGCCGAAGCCGTGACAGCAAGCTACTAAATAATTATATAAATGAAGTTAGCTGTATTGTTGTTGATAATAAATAACCTTCATATAATCGCTACATTCAAGGTGACCAAATAAAGCTAACATAAGATGTAATATTAATTAAACTGAAGGGTTTTTTGTATGTTTATTTAAAGGCACTTATCTTAAAATTTACTAGTAATAACAATATAGGTAGGTACGCGTATGAAGTCACTGGCTTTCTAGTTAGATAATTAAAATAAATGATTTAAAATAGCTTGTTGATTTTATTATTAAAGTTAATAACATAGTAACATATTTCATATAATTTTCTAAAAGTTTACATATTATTATGAAGTACCTGGATAACCGAGCTTAGTTCGGTTTTTTTAGTAAATCGTGTTTTTTGAAGTGATATATAAATAAGAATTACGTACTGATGAAACACGAATAATATTTTTCAGTTCATATTTTAATAATTAAAAATATGAACTGTTTTTATTTGTTTAAATATACTTAGATACGAATCAGATTCAGTGATAAAGGGTTTAGAATAATAGTTTTCCTAACAAAAGAAGGAACGTGAAAAAAAAGAGAAAATCCGGACTGGAGATATCTGAACTCAGACCGGGTTCTTCTGGATTGGTGTTTGTCCTATTTTCCACCTGTCGAGCTATTATAACCTTGTACACATATGCGAAATTTACTTTCGTATTCTAATGATATTGTAGCACATTGTCATTTACTGAAAACACGGATTCTAAATAATAAGAAGAACAATGTAGTTTTGCATGAAATGTTCTGAATGAAATTATATACTTAATAAACAAATAATTTCTTTATTTAAGATTAGATAAAAAAACAATGAGTTATAGTCAATGTTGCCTTAAGATATTTGCTATCGATATCTCTTTAAATACGTACTTCAATGAGATTGCCTATCAGTCAAGATACTTTCTCTAGGTTTCTCTCTTATCAAATGTTTGTAATAAGGTGACGTAAACGACTTAACACTGATATCGATCTGGTATAGTGGCGCGTACGCCGCACGTTCAAAAACTGGCGATTCCGGGTTCAATTCCCGCTCGGAATTGTGTATTTGTGCAAATACTTCTTTCCGGACTGGGTGTCTTTTCTTGTGGGCCTCCCCACGATGCCTTGGAAAGCATGTTAAGTTGTCGGTCCCGGTTGTTCTCAAAGACACCAGTTAGAAGTCGTTACTCATACTAGGGAAAATATCCGCCAAACCGTGAAAATAAAGAAAACTGACTTCGTCTCATATCTGGGAGGTCGCCTTAGGGCAGAAAATTCTAAAAAAATTCTCAGTTGGTTAAGCGGCAAAACGAATTTACGAACACTATTTAAACAAAATTATAATTTCGCATCGAAACAACCTAATGTGCTTATCTTTGAAGTAACAACGTTAAACAACTTGTATTACGACTTATAACCTTCACTCACAAGAGAAATGTATATTCCATCCCGATACTGTATATCTGGCTCAATCAACTTTTGTTTGTCCTGTGAGTTCTATGCTTTGTCCCTGACCAATAATCGCAGTTCTAAAGAAAATTAAGTGGTTTGTTGGCATATGTCGCATTTGTCTTCTTATTAAGCAAACATACGAGTAAATTATTTTAACTAAATCATAATTAAACTGGAATTTTAATGGCTGTCTAGGTGCAAAAACGTCTGAATTAGTCTTTTTTTGTTTGTCCCCCAGTAGCTTAGTACAATGAAACATTACTTTATACAAAAAAAATACTATATGGCAATTACTTTCGCTTGTACATAATTATTCATTACAATGTCTACTATGATGCTAGCATATAGATTTTTGTTTGCTTCATAATTTTAACGAGTTTTTTGGATGTTCATTTTTGTCCCTATTATATTTTATTATCCTGACTTATACCGGAAATCGGTAAAAAAGTTCCGAAACCAAAACATACATGGAGATTAGTGCCTTGGAGAACAAGTCGATGGATTTGGTGACAAAATTCATCCAGCCGCTATTCTCATTTCATCTTGGCTGCGGCGTCTTTTGGCCGAGTGTGTTTTGAGAAAGTGCGTGGCTTTTTTGTGTGTCTCTCGGACAACCAGCACAAAAGCGTAACTATTTGATGTATCGTAGTAAATTGAAGTGAAATATATTCTACTTAATCTATATTTACCACTGCGCGTAAGACCTAATTAAAAATATCATTATTTATTACCAGGAAGCACAAATACTGATAAATGTCTCTCGGACAACCGTTGTCCAGGAGACATTTTGGTTGTCCGAGAGACAATAATGATAGAATCGGCATAAAGCAATACTTTTTCTTCTCTAATTAGTCACTGAAGAGCCTCTTGCAAAGGCTAGAGCATTTATTATTGTTTAATATAAATTACTAAATAAAATTATATATATATTCCCGGTAGGTGGCACTGCTATCGGTATGTAACTCCGAAACTACTGACCCAATTTGTATCAAATTTTGTAAGCATCTGTAATTTGGTCCAACTTGGGCGATAGATTAGTTTTTATCTCAATTGGACCCGGTAGGTGGCGCTGCTATCGGTATGTAACTCCGAAACTACTGAACTAATTTATATCAAATTTTGTAAGAATCCGTAATTTGGTCCAACTCGGGAGATAGGGTAGTTTTTATCTCAATTGGACCCAGTAGGTGGCGCTGCTATCGGTATGTAACTCCGAAACTACTAAACCAATTTATATCAAATTTTGTAAGCATCCGTAATTTGGTCCAACTTGGGAGATAGGGTAGTTTTTATCACAATTAGACCCGGTAGGTGGCACTGCTATCGGTATGTAACTCCGAAACTACTGACCCAATTTGTATCAAATTTTGTAAGCATCTGTAATTTGGTCCAACTTGGGCGATAGATTAGTTTTTATCTCAATTGGACCCGGTAGGTGGCGCTGCTATCGGTATGTAACCCCGAAACTACTGAACTAATTTATATCAAATTTTGTAAGAATCCGTAATTTGGTCCAACTCGGGAGATAGGGTAGTTTTTATCTCAATTGGACCCAGTAGGTGGCGCTGCTATCGGTATGTAACTCCGAAACTACTAAACCAATTTATATCAAATTTTGTAAGCATCCGTAATTTGGTCCAACTTGGGAGATAGGGTAGTTTTTATCACAATTGGACCCGGTAGGTGGCGCTACTATCGCTATGTAACTCCGAAACTACTGAACCAATTTGTATCAAATTTTGTAAGCATCCGTAATTTGGTCCAACTTGGGAGATAGGATAATTTTTATCGCAATTGGACCCGGTAGGTGGCGCTGCTATCGGTATGTAACTCCGAAACTACTGAACCAATTTGTATCAAATTTTGTAAGCATCCGTGATTTGGTCCAACTTGGGAGATATGGTAGATTTTATCGCAATTGGACCCGGTAGGTGGCGCTGCTATCGGTATGTAACTCCGAAACTACTTAAAGGTTAACCAATTTTTATCAAATTTTGTAAGCATCCGTAATTTGGTCCAACTTGGGAGATAGGGTAGTTTTTTATCGCAATTGGACCCGGTAGGTGGCGCTGCTATCGGTATGTAACTCCGAAACTACTGAACCAATTTGTATCAAATTTTGTAAGCATCCGTAATTTGGTCCAACTTGGGAGATAGGGTAGTTTTTATATCAATTGGACCCGGTAGGTGGCACTGCTATTGGTATGTAACTCTGAAACTACTTATCCAATTTTTATCAAATTTTGTAAGCATCCGTAATTTGGTCCAACTTGGGAGATAGGGTAGTTTTTATCGCAATTGGACCCAGTAGGTGGCGCTGCTATCGGTATGTAACTCCGAAACTACTGAACCAATTTGTATCAAATTTTGTAAGCATCTGTAATTTGGTCCAACTTGGGCGATAGATTAGTTTTTATCTCAATTGGACCCGGTAGGTGGCGCAGCTATAGGTATGTAACTCCGAAACTACTGAACCAATTTGTATCAAATTTTGTAAGCATCCGTAATTTGGTCCAACTTGGGAGATTTTTATCGCAATTGGACCCGGTAGGTGGCGCTGCTATCGGTATGTAACTCCGAAACTACTGAACTAATTTATATCAAATTTTGTAAGAATCCGTAATTTGGTCCAACTCGGGAGATAGGGTAGTTTTTATCTCAATTGGACCCAGTAGGTGGCGCTGCTATCGGTATGTAACTCCGAAACTACTAAACCAATTTATATCAAATTTTGTAAGCATCCGTAATTTGGTCCAACTTGGGAGATAGGGTAGTTTTTTATAGGTTATTTTTATCATATGAGCGATTTATCGTACTTCAAGAACTGTTTCATAGTCTGTGGTTGTTGTCAGCCCTCCGTATGGAGCGCGCGCCGGGCTGACACAGATACCTATACAGGTACCTGCTCCGTTCCAGGTCTGTAACTTGTGAACCACTTTGAATATCGAAAAATCCTTTGGCACACGTTTTTTACACATGTTGTAGATGTGATTTATGAAAGAAAAAAAAAACGATTTTTTTTCGACCCGAGAAACTAGAGACCCCCTTAAATAAATCGTTCTGCTCTATGTGAATTCTTAAAGTATAATTAATTATCTACAGTAAAAATGTTAAAATATAAAAATTGGCAAATAAAATAAAAAAATTAAAATTTATCATCGATGTACACTTAAAAGTTGATTGACCCATCTACACAAAACTGTCGCTGGCATTCGTACCACTATTTCACGCGGAAATTATTTATAAACCGTTAATATATACGTCATATATAAATAAAATGAAAAGACTAAAGATAATTTACTTTTGAATTAAACCAGTAATTATCATAACATATATACCCAATAAAAGGATTTGAATATATAGATCATTAAACTGATAAGCTATAAGAGTACCTAATAGTAACACAGCAGTCGTCATTCTAACAACACGTTCTTTTTGTCTTATTTGGCGATTACAGTAAATAAAAAAGAATTTAATTGTCATACTACTACTTTATTCAAGCTTTTAAAAGCTAAAAGCTTAATTTATAATGCCAATACAATATTACTAGTACAAGCCTCTGACAAACATGTATTTTATGTATACAACAATTATATATCTCGATAATCGATCTTTAATGTATTAATACAAATTGCACACAAAGCAACGTTTGTCTAGGTTACTTGTAATCAAAACGAAGTATAGACGATTTTGATTCTTAAGAAAACTAAAATTGTTAAAATGTAAATTATTCTAACTAGATTATATCAAAACTGCATAATACGTATCTATATTAAATTATATCAAGCAATACGTTATGTTTATCATCACACACACAAAGATCTTAGATTCATTATAGCATTATCTATGATGATAAAATAAAAACATCATATCAAGGGCATATCGGTGACATTATAACATCATTGTGTTACCCATTATCCCCTAATAAGTAACAAAAATCATGGACACAAAAAGTAATAACCGTTGCATAGTAACATTTGTGGTTATGTTAAGTTTACTCCTATTAAGTGAACAAAGACATTTTTATTGTCAGAGCTCCTATAGTACTATTTATTACACGGTACTAAGTCACTTTTAAATTACGCTATATTTTTTATTTATTCTATATTGCAAATTTGTTGCAATATTGTGTATAGGTACAAAAGGAATAAAAATAACATAATATAGCAATAGAAAAAACTGAAGCACTATCTTCAATTTACAAGAATACTAAATGTACCAGTGATTTGCTTCGTGACTAAATGTTTTGACTTATCTTTTTCTACTACTACGTTGTGTACTAAATTTCAGGATATAAAGTATTTAATGTCTTAGATCGTTCGTAATACAATCAGAAATGTTGTCAAGTTTTATTCAAATTCTTATAGTAGTTTCAAGATAATCAGCCCAGATACAAACAAATGGTAAAAAATACAGTTTTAGCTATAGTATCGATTTAAAAATGTCTTTGCCAAATTTATCTCAAAAAATATTGAATATAGGTACATATAATACACAACTGGTCCTATTATAGTTTTATTATAAGTATAAGTTGGATCCTTCTTATATTGCATGCTGAAAATATAATGCCTCATGAAAAATTTAATTCTACAGCATTTTCTAGCAATACTGTATACATATAAGCAAATAAAACTGTTAAGGCATTCAGTAACATCTGACTAACGTAGTAATTTAAAATATAAAGTGAAGTAAGCAAAGGTCATCTTAAAAAGTGAATTCTTTAAAGAAATATAAAGTCATGCTAACATTTAAGTGGTAATTTAAGGTCAGTCTGCTGTTCATATTAAGTTTGTTGTACACTAATTGTGTTTGCTCGCAAACGAAAAAAAACCGACTTCAATTACATCGGCAAGTAATACAAAGTGAGTAGACGAAAACTTAGTCAAGTAAATACGCGTTATCAAAAATTACTCAAAAAGTAGTAATCAAATCTCGATCAAATTTAAACAAGACTAGATGACAAGTATTAGATTTTGATTAAAGTAAGAATTATCAAAATCGATAAACCCAGTGAAAAGTAATGCGGCTTGATACAACGTAGGTCGACGAACGAGTTGTCAAGTAAATACGCATTATTAGATATAACTCTAAAAGCACTTGTCAGATCTCAATTAAATTTAAATGGGACCACATGAAACGCAACACCTTTCAATTTAAACAAAATTCGTCGAAATCGAAGTCAAAAGTTCTGAGCTAACATACATATAAAAAAATACAACCGAATTGAGAACCTTCTCCTTTTTTGGAAGTCGGTTAAAAACTAATCAATTTTTCAGATTTACCCTCTGCAGCAGTTCATCGGGGCAGCTCAAGTCAATATAACATTAATTCTGCCATTAGTGTTGTCCTTCACGGCGGAACTTTTCGTGTCTTTACGAAGAATACAGGAGTTCTTAGCTCTTGGTAAGATAATGTAAAAGTAAACATGTTTCGTTCTAGGACGGAATATCAGTTAAAGTGCAAAATTCAACTCCATGTTTGGGTTAGTGCAAGAAAAAAATTTAAGATAAATACAAGTAGAAGTCAAATTGAAAAAAACTTTTTTACTTTTTTAAGTTCTGTGTTCCTTTTTTCTTTCTATATAATTTACATTTAATTCTTTCAACGGAGGGTCCGTGAAAGAATAAATTCTATGGAAAAAAAAGATAAGTACATTCAAGAACTATTCAAAGTCAATAAATGTTTTATACAATTTGACGAACAATTGAATTTGTGGTATAAATTTAATGTTTGTAATCGTTGAATTTTTTATCATTACAATTTATGTATCATGAACCGCTGAACTTGCACCCTGGTCTATGTAGACTTAAAGCCGTGGCTTATTGATCGTGCTTACATTGCTTCTGTAGAATCACTTATTTACATATGATTTAAAGATCAACTTCATATAACAAGTACGTTGATGATTATTATTAATTAATATTGTTGTTGATTGTTATTAGTACAAATTGCAAAAATTGTACAATTAATAATTTATTTTGTGTTTATGCAAAATATCTGAAGGATAAAATTCATATTAATATTATTAAAAAGTATTAAGTCATTAGCGCTAAATGTATCCCTTTTGTCAAGATAGCTCCATATCATATCTCTTATGGTCGATTTACATCAGACGAGCGAATGCTCATTCTATCCCCACTATATCAAATTATTTTAGTGTAAACAGGCGTAGAGCATTATTTCGTTGTTATATGTATGAATACGAGTTTTCGTTTACACGAAGATCAAGAAAGAATGCTTTTGTTCTAGCTTTAGCTCTTTGTTCGTTTAGTCTAAATCCACCCTTATAAGTAAAGACTTTATCAAAGTACAATTGATAAAACATCTCGGTTTTTGCATTCGTACAAAATTAACATTCATAACGAATAAAAACTCATTCTCATGTAGAGTTTCTGAACAAAGTAACTGTAACTGGATTCTTTCATTTTACTGATTTTTTTTACCTTATAGATGACAGACCTGACTTAGTAGCGACTATCGGGCCACCACAATCGAAGTTATTCCGAAAAATCGGGGGAAGCTTTAAAGATTCCAAGAATTCGTCAATCCAGCCCATCGCATATCATAACACATCTGAAATTTCGATCACTAATAGCGTCACTAATGGCATCACTAATGGCGTTAATAATGGTAAGTAGTTTCTTCGGTTATTAACTGAAATTTATCGTAAATATTACAGTTTTTAAATATTACTATCAAAACTGATCTGTCGTTATAAGTTACATGTTAAAAAACATAAAAATCGGGTTCGTACGGGAAATTACAGGTTTTTATAAAAAAATGACTTGTAAAAGCGTTTAGATACTTATGAACAAAATTAATTACCTACTAACTTATTACTATTTATATACGGTAGACATATTCCTAAGCTATCAATTAAATATTTAGTACCTGGGTGACCGAGCCTAGCTCGGTATTTTTATTTTATTTATTTTTTTATTTTGTTTTTTTCTCGGTACTTTTATATTTTATTTTTATTTAAATAAAAAATCACGAGTGAAATTTAAAAAAAAAGAAAAAAGAATTAATCTGGAGACTGAGATTTGAACCATGGTTTTCTGGGTCAATTTCGACCGTCCGATTTCCCACCTGAGCTATTACAACTATAATGACAATTGCGAAATTAACCTTCCTATTCTAACGATATTTTAGCAATTTTTTATTGCCTAAAAACAGGAATAAAATGACATTTTCTAAAAATGAATCCTAGCTAGATCAATTTTTCGCCCCCGAAATCTCCTGTATACTAAATTTCACGCAAATCGTTGGAGTCGATTCCGAAATTCAGATTATATATATATATATATATATATATATACAAGAATTGCTCGTTTAATAGGATAAGATATTTTCCGAAATATCATTATAATATTATATGTACAACACAATCTTACTTGCTGTTTCTTTGTTGGCTAACTTAAACATATTTACACATTATT
Source organism: Melitaea athalia (assembly GCA_905220545.2). Lineage (NCBI taxonomy): Eukaryota > Metazoa > Arthropoda > Insecta > Lepidoptera > Nymphalidae > Melitaea > Melitaea athalia. The sequence continues at coordinate 11,446,174 of HG992177.1, forward strand.
TTAAAAATATGACTCTATCCTTTCCTTTAACTATCTCGCTTAAATTATTTTTACGAATAGCCACACCTTGCCGATTATTACATTCGAAGCGATCATAGAGGGCGATCGGGCAGTCGAGAAGGATATGGAAGACACACTCAGAATACGCCGAGTATTAGGGACTAATAGTATATTTTGGACAAAGGTTAAATAAATAAGCTATAATAAAAATGATGGAGTAGTCGTGTGCGTTCGGAGTGGGATCCGGGTCAGTGTTCAAGAATTTGAATTTCGAGAGGGGGAAAGGGTAGCAGTCTCGTTCTCTGTTTTGAACCGGGGTACACTGCTATTTGCTCCTACCGACCTACCAGTTTAAGAACTATAAATACCTACTTAGACTCGTTGAGAAATTTGTTAAATAATACCCACACAGAAATGTTATTTTGGTAAGCAATATAAACATTAATATCATGCCAGAAAATATACCAATTTCGGCTCTAGATTATTTACACTTGCTTGCACTACACGGATTAAAACCATGCATTAATATACCTACACGCATAAATAATTTTATTGATCACATCATAATGATAAAATGCTCGTCACCTAGTTAAACTATAGTGTTTGAACAAAAAACAGCGGATCACTTTCCATTATCATTATTTATCAATAAAGTCAATGTGATAAAAAAACGTTTAACATCAATAACATAAAAAGAAACCAAAATAATAAATAATAAGAGGACGTAGTCAAAATTATAGGTATAGCATTTATGATACTAATTTGACATATAATCTCTATATCTCTATCTCTATATATATAAATTGATACTCCTACTTTCTTTCTAAATCATTAAATATATTTTAGATCAGAAAATAAATTTTAGCTATTAAGTCCAACTCCGTTGGGTCTGACAGCATTAGTCGTAAGATGATCATTCCTCTCCTTGATTTACTTACACCCATATTAACCACAATATTTAATACTTCAATCTCCTCTGGCTCTTTCCCGTCTACATGGAAAGATGCTGATATTATACCTATCCCGAAAAAAAACAATCCATCAGCCCTATCCGAATATCGTCCCATTTCTATCCTTCCTTTTTTATCGAAAGTGCTCGAGCGTCTGGTGTATCATCAACTTAACCTTTTCCTTTTGAAACACAGTCTCCTAAATACCTCTCAATCCGGTTTCCGTCCTGGTCATAGTACGACTACTGCACTTGTCAAATTAACTAACGATATACGATCTAGCATGGACAGGCGTGAGGTTACAGTACTGACGTTGCTCGATTTCAGTAACGCTTTCAGTACTGTAGACTTTGATATACTTTGTGATATTAAGCGTTCTCTTAACATATCTCCAGAGGCCACTGATTGGTTTCAAAGTTACTTGCAGGGTCGCCGGCAGCGAATTAAATTGAATGACACATTTTCAAATTGGTCATTGGTTACTGCTGGTGTCCCTCAGGGTGGTGTGCTCTCTCCTCTTTTATTTTCTATATTTATTAACTCCATTTGTAATATTATAACTTCTCTCTACCACCTCTATGCAGACGATCTCCAGATATACTCTCACTCTAACGTAAGTGACTTGCCTCAATGTATATCTCGTATAAATGGTGACCTACTTGCCATTACTACATGGAGTAAAGCTTACGGAATAGTAGTAAACCCAACCAAGACTAAGACTATTATTATAGGAAGCTCTAAATTAATTAGCCGTATAAATCTATCTCAACTACCTCCTGTAATTTTTGATGGTGTTGAAATCCCATATAGTGAAACTGTAAGGAATCTAGGCGTTATTTTTGATCAACACCTATCATGGGGTCCGCAGATTTGTGAAGTCAGTCGTAAGGTTTTCGCTTCGGCTGGATCTCTTCGAGCGTAATCTACTTCCTATTCCTACCAAAATTGCTCTTGCACATAGCCTTCTATTACCAATTCTGGATTACGCGGATACATGTTATCTTGACATTACTGAGGAGCAGATTAATAAACTTGAGCGAATCCAGAATTTGTGTATACGATTCGTATTTGGACTTCGCAAATATGATCATATCTCCGAATTCCGTAAAAAACTCAAGTGGCTCCCAATTCGCTTTCGCAGGAATACGCATATTCTCAACTTACTTTACTCTATTCTATATAACCCTGTTGCACCTGCTTATCTAAAGCAAAGATTTCAATTTCTTACTGATTCCCATGAACGCAGTCTTCGTTCTGAGGAGAGCTTACTTCTTAACATTCCCTCTCACTCCTCTTCCTTTTATACTAAATCTTTCACTGTTCAAGCTTCTCGACTTTGGAATTCTTTACCCTTGAATATTAGACGTGTACAATCGCTTTCTACTTTTAAAAAGGCTGTCTGGAAACATTTTCTTGATACTCAACAGGAATAAAATTATATATAGGTATGTATGTATGTATGTGTGTATGTATGTATGTATGTATGTATGTATGTATGTATGTATGTATGTGTCTATGTATGTTTGTATGTATGTATGTATGTATTTGTGTGTATATGTGTTTAAGTAAATATATTTATAAGTTTATGTCACAATTTGTACACCTACACTGACACAATACCATCTCCTCTGCCCCAGGTTGCCTGGAAGAGATCGCTTTTTAGCGATAAGGCCGCCCTTTGTACCTTAAGATACTTTGTAAAAAATCTGATATGTATTATTTCTGTTTTGGTGTACAATAAAGTGTATTGTTATGTTATGTTATGTTATGTTATGTTATGTTATGTTATGTTATGTTATAAAAATGAATCGCCGAATGTGTTGCTAAGCGCAAATCTCGAGAGCAGCTGAACCGATTTCACTACTTCTTTTTTTATAACATTCCGTGAAATACGAGGGTGGTTCTTACGGAGAGAAAAATTTCAAAAATTGCCTGATAAAGTCTAAAAACAACACTTTTCTATATTCCCATACAAGAGATTCGTATTAATACGTAAAAGTTAATTTGAACTTTTATACCATACTATAAAGTTTAGTGTTAGTGGAGGGGTTCCGGGAAAGATAAGTATTAAAAAAAAAAAAAATTAAAGAATCGACTGTTACTTGTTAGGCGGTACGAAGTTCGCCGGGTCAGCTAGTAGTCTATATATATAAAAAACAATTGCTGTTCGTTAGTCTCGCTAAAAGTCGAGAATGGCTTGACCGATTTTGCTAATTTTGATCTTGAAATGTTTGTGGAAGTTCAGGGAAGGTTTGAATGGTGAGAAACATAAATTTTATGTAACGGAAAATACTAAAAACGATAATTTAATTTTCCAATACAAAATGTTCTTAGCGGGGAAATTTAATGTATTTTGTCAAAAACGTTGTCAATTGGTTGTCAAATATTTATAGGTGCGTTCATAAAGTAAAATACGTAGGTGATACGAAGTTCACCGGGCCATCTAGTTAATAATAAAAACTTTGATAAATCTTTACTGTTAATAGTACAATTATTGTTAAAATATGTAATAGACTTAAACTACTAAAAACCTGGATAACAAAGGGACTAGTAAAATGCATACGGAAACCTATGGATAGGTACATACAACAAAAATACTTGAGATGAGAAATATATGTAACTCCATAATTAAAAATCTGAAAAAAAAAACAATAAACTCTTCTAAAGAAGCTGTCAGTAAGATTAAGCAATTTTTAACCGACTTCCAAAAAAGGAGGAGGTTCTCAATTCGACTGTATTTTTTTTATGTATGTTAGCTCAGAAGTTTTGACTGGGTCATCAATTTTATGTTGATTGAAAGGTGTTGCGTGTCATGTGGTCCCATTTTATTTAATTGAGATCTGACAAGCACTTTTAGAGTTATATCTAATAACTAGCTGACCCGGCGAACTTCGTACCGCCTAATAGTCGATGCTTTAAAATACTTATCCTTCCCAGAACCCCTCCTCTAACACTTAAACTTTATGGTATGGTATTAAAGTTCAAATTGACTTAAGTATTACTACGAATCTTTTGTTTGGGATTATAGTAAAGTGTTGTTTTTAGACTTTTGAAGGGAATTTTTTAAATTTTTCTCTCCGTAACAACCATCCTTGTACTTCAAGGAATATTATAAAAAAAGAATTAGCGAAATCGGTTCAGCTGCTCTCGAGATTTGCGCTTAGCAACACATTCAGCGATTCATTTATATATATATAGAGATGTGTATTTACTTGACTACTTTTTTGTCGACCTACGTTGTATTATACCGCATAACTTTTTACTCGGTGTACCGATTTTGATGATTCTTTAATCGAAAGCTAATACTTGTCATGTAGTCTTGTTTAATTTAGATCGAGATTTGATCTCAACTTTTTGAGTAATCTTTAAAAGCGCGTATTTACTTGACTATTTTTTCGACATTATTACGTTGTATTACTTGTCGATGTAATTGAAGTCGGTTTATTTTCGTTTGCGAGCAAACACAATTATTTTACCTCAATTGGAGATACTTTGGCCCAAAAAATACTTACTAAAACGAATCTTTCTGAACTAAACTCGTCAATTGTAAAATAATATTGTTTACCACTTCAGTCAATGTCCTTTGCATTGTTCTTGCAACTGAGGCTCGATGAAATAAAAGGTATTGTGTCCGGCCTTAGATTGCGCTGTGCGTCAGGCTGGGAAACTATAACATTTAAAATTGTTAAGCAGAATATTGCGTCTCTTGCGTTGCCGATTGCTTACTTTGCAATCTTAGTCTAGAAACAGGTATTTTACCAGAATAACTTAAAAAAGCAGTATCCGATACATAAATCCGCTGAAAAAACTATACCATGAAACTTCTCTTTACTCTCTACCTTATCTAAGATATTAGAGAATGTGGTAATTAAAAGAGTAATAAAATATTTAGGAAAAAATGAGTTGCTTAACAAATATCACCTACCTACACCACAATGACATGCACACACGCACAAGCACGTAAACATACACATGCTAAGAAATAGCAAGACACTTATTGGTACATGTTTACACTTAAATGTAAATTTTAGTTTTTAATTTCATGTTGTTAGCTCTTTTTTAGGGTTCCGTACCCAAAGGGTAAAAACGGGACCCTATTACTAAGACTTCGCTGTCCGTCCGTCCGTTCGTCCGTCCGTCCGTCCGTCCGTCCATCCGTCCGTCCGTCCGTCCGTCCGTCCGTCCGTCCGTCCGTCTGTCACCAAGCTGTATCTCAAGAACGGCGATAGCTAGACAGGTGAAATTTTCTAAAATTATGTATGTCTGTTGCCGCTATAACAACAAATACTAAAAACAAAATAAAATAAATATTTAAGGTGGGCGATAATTATTTATTAGTCTCCAACGCCATCTATCAGAAATTATGAAAACTTCGTCGATAGACTAATAAGTTTTCTAATAGCGGCATAGATGGCGTTACAATTAAATAAATATTTTACAGAAAATTTACTTATATTTAGTTTAGTCAATGGTACGGAACCCTTCGTGCACGAGTCCGACTCGCACTTGGCCGATTTTTTTTTGTACCTAATTCCTACATTTGAAATACTAAACGAATAGTCTTTATTAGACCTCCCTTGGGACTGAAACTCAGGGATTCCGCTTCGTACATTTCTAAATTAAAGTTCAATTTAAACTTAATAACTCGATGTTTTCACAGTTTTAATGAGTTTGAATACATGCAGCTCTCTACAGTACAGAATTCGTTTTACAAAAATACTAAAACAACTTTTTTAAAAGATCCGACGTCTGAACACAGATACGCTAACAAATAAAGGATCTTTTGACTTATGGGTAAAAATTAAAACGTAAGATAACAATTTTTATAAGGAGCTGTATTTTTCATTGGTTAAAACAAAATAATCAGTCGTCAAAGAGTTCAACGTAAACAGCATATTATTTAACTGCATACACGTATTCGACTTTGCTTATTCACCAGTTTGAATTGTTCTATTCTTATGTAAAGTAAATCAGCAAAAAATAGCTTATGCTTGGGACCTATCAGAGATATGAACCAATCAGACTTCTTGAAAGGCTAATAACAAACACATGAGGAATTTAGGAATATCTAATTATAGAAGTTTTTTGAGAGCAATAAATGTCAAAACAATCAATTTTATTTTTTGTTTCTGTAAATGTTTATCCATCACAAAAAATTTGCTTTACGTCATGTTTCTACAGCGTCTAGTGACTAGAAGGAGTGGTCTAGAAGTATAGACCAGCTACATTTGCTCACTCACACGCTTCAGCCTATCGCAGTCCACTGCTGGACATAGGCCTCCCCAAGTTTGTATCCACGCTGGACAAGCGGGTTCCAAGTTCGTCGTGTTACTTTGTTATCCCTTAATCGCCTCTTACAACACCAACGGGAAGAGAAGGGGTGATATTTCCTATAAGTCATGGAAACCAATATATCTGTTACTATGTCGGAACATTAATTGAATGCTAGGCAAATAATTATATAATTATACAGTTATTATTAATATAAAATTATATAACTATACACATGTTATGTTTGATTTCGTAATGCATATAATGATTGTTTTTTTATTTGTAGGTTCCATTAGGAGAAAATTCCGCCGAAGTCTCTCGACATCCAACGATGCAGTAGTGGAGATTCACGACGTATCGGCGAGTTGGACCGGCGACCCTAACTTCTTGGCACTGAAGAACATATCTTTACGCATTCGTAAAGGAAAACTATGCGCTATCATCGGCGCTGTAGGTTCTGGCAAGGTATGTATGTACTGGATAACGTATGAAACCGTAATAACTTATAACAATAATTGTGTTTGCTTGCAAACGAAAAAAAACCGACTTCAATAGCATCGACAAAAAATACAACGTAAGTAGACGAAAAATAGGCAATAATTATTAGCCTTGTTATCAAAGATTACTCAAAAAGTAGTCTTCAGATCTCCGTCAGTTTAAATGGAACCACAAGACAAGTATCAGCTTTCGTTTAAAACAAGAATCATCAAAATCGGTGTACCCAGTGAAAAGTTATGCGGTATAATACAACGTAAGTCGGCGAAAAAATAGTCTAGTAACTACGCATTAACAGATATAACTCAAAAAGTACTTGTTAGATCGCTATTAAATTTAATGGAACCACATGACACACGCCACCTTTTGATTAAAAAAAATAATCAAAATCGGTCTACCCAGTCAAAAGTTCTGAGTTAAAATACTTTTAAAAAATACAATCGAATTGTTAATCTCCTCCTTTTTTGGAATTCGGTAATTTATATTGCGATCTTTAAATTAAACAAAATATGTTATTGAGTAGGTACTTAGAATGGTATCTCCGCATCGAAAATACCGAAGACGTCTCGTATTTTTCGTAATTTTAATGCTAGATAAAAAACCTTTCTTCTGGGTATAAACAAAAACACACGCACACACACTGACTGATAAAATGTTAAGCAACACGATCACGGTTCAGCCTGTAATATCCCACTGTTGGGCATATGCCTCTTCCCCATGTAGGAGTTATATGTAGGGTTGGCAGATATATTCCCTACTACGAGTAACGATCGCTATCAGGTGTACATGATAACAACCGGGACCGACGGCTTAACGTGCTCTCCGAGGCACGGTGGGGAGACCCACTAGGACTGCACAAACACCCAGACCACGGCAAACATCTGTATGGCCAATACAAATGTCGTGTGCGGGGATCGAACCCGCAACCGCCCGCGCAACAACCAATCGCAATCCAGTGCTGTGACCGCTGCGCCAACGCGGCGTTGTTAAGTAACAATTGACTAGGAATTTTATTTCTATGTTAGTTACTTGTTTACTTGAATGGAATTTGATTTATGTCGTGTTAGCTTAACAAATATCAGATGTTATCTCTATATATAATAAAAATGAATCGCTAAATGTGTTGCTAAGCGCAAATCTCGAGATCAGCTGAACCGATTTCACTAATTCATTTTTTATAATATTCCTTGAAGTACGAGGATGGTTGTTACGGTGAGAAATATTTAAAAAGTTTCCTGAAAAGTCTAAAAACAACACTTTTCTATATTCCCATACAAAAGATTCGTAATAATACTTAAAAGTCAATTTGAACTTTAATACCATACACTAAAGTTTAAGAGTTAGTGGAGGGGTTCCGGGTAGGATAAGTATTAAAAAAATTAAAGAATCGACTGTTAGGCGGTACGAAGTTCGCCGGGTCAGCTAGTTATTAATAGATATACGAGTGGGCCGCTGATGACGTGCCGAGTATTCGTATGATAATATAAAATAAAATTTGGTTATGCTCTTAGCATAAATTTTAATTTACAATATGCGGAGCACACTGACACTGAATTATTTCGTGGCAACTTTATGGATGAAAGTTAGGCACTCTAAGTTAGTAAATTAGGATAACCTCAGACACCCGGGCGTGACAGATCGCTCGAAATATGCATAATATGTACAATGTATAATGAAAATATGTACATTATATATTATTTTTTAGTGAAATTAAGAATATGTATGTTTATATTATTTTAGATGTACATCCTTACAAATAAAATAAACGCAAAATTTGTAAAGATGAATGCTGCTTTTTACACTTTTTCACGCTAAAACCTTTGCTGGCAACAGTTACTCAGCAATCATTTGACTTGGAAAATAGTTATAGGTTTAATCCTCGCTCTTAATAATTATGAGTCACACGATAAATATGTCACGTGTTTGTGTTGCGTGCTACAAACCCCAAAATCAGATTCTATAAAAGAATTTTATCTCAAGTGCGGAACCTTTGCCATAATATAGTTTTCATATTATCGTATGTGTAACACGTCCGCTAACTTTTAGGACATGTTCAACAGTAGTCAAAGGATTAATTTAATGTATTTATATATATTTTACATTTCATTACAAATGCATGAAAAATGGTAATTTTATCTCGGACTGAGCATGTAGCTGTGACCTGGAATCAAATCTATCTTTATCTAAATTGTATATCAGATCAACGGATACGGCACGTAAATAGGGGTGAAAAAGAAAAAAATATTATAGTAAAATAACGGAAAAAGAATGATATAAAAGCAGTTGATGTGTATGAAAATACGATTTTTTGATTTGGATAAAATATATTGTGAATATTGCTTAGAATTACATACAAAATATAATTTTTTTAGGAAAGGACTTGTAAAACATAGTATCATTTAAATGTAGATTATTGTACTTAAAGTACGAAAAATATTGTTGATATTCATGATGAAATTTCAAGGTATGCATGTTCCAACCATTACGGCCGGAACAGGCATAACTGGCATGGTAAAAAATTTAATAGAATCGACAGCTTAACAAAAACTAGACAGATATTATATAAATGCAAATTTTAGTCCTCAGTTCTGCAACTGCTTCTAAAAGAACTACCAGCAGCAACCGGAAGCGTATCTGTCTATGGAGACATTTCGTACGCGAGCCAAGAAGCGTGGCTCTTCCCTAGCACAGTGAGAGAGAATATTCTGTTCGGTCTACCGTATGACCCCGTCAAATATAAAAAGGTATGAATTTTACACATTTTAATAGTTACAGTGTACTTAAAAGACTTGCTCCTTGTTTGTTTATTGCGCATCTACAAAGTTAATTACAATAATTCGTAATAGGCTTTTCTCGGTCCAAATCTATAATAATATATAAAATTGGAGTCTCTGTTTTGTTACACGGTACATACATATACGAAAATAAGATTTTTACAACTTTTGTCTGTCGATCTGACCTATTTTGACGGGATTTTCACTGGCAGATAACTGATGTAATAAGGAGTAACTTAGGCTACTTTTATTTAAGAAATTAATTTATTTTGTAACTGTGCGAACTGAACAATATTTTTTTTTAATTCCGCGCGGACGAAGTCACGGGCACAGCTATAGTCTGTCTAATCATAAGAATACTGAGTAAGGGAACTCGTCTCCTAACTATCTACCACAATTTTGTATAGAAATCGAGTCGCTTAATATTTTCTAGGTATGTTCGGTATGCACTTTGGAGAAGGACTTCAAGCAGTTCCCGTACGGCGATCAGACGCTAGTGGGGGAGAGGGGAGTTTCGCTATCGGGAGGGCAGCGGGCGAGAATCAATTTGGCACGAGCTGTCTACAGAGAAGTAATTGACTTTTTGTTTTACTTGAAGTCAAATAAAAGCAATGTGTTCAGTACTTCCAATTAAACCTCTTTTCGATTCGGTTTTCACACAATACGTATTTAAAAAAATAAGTAAAATATTCAACTTTTTCTTGACTTTCCTCTAATTATATTATTTCGTGAAACTAAAATTTATTTACATTCTATTTTAACGTTAAAATAGTTTAGGAAACCTTAAAGTAATTAACAAGTATATACTTTTTTTGCACTTTAGGCTGATATTTACCTATTGGATGACCCACTCTCAGCGGTAGATGCGAATGTTGGCCGTCTGCTGTTTGAAGGCTGCATTAATGGATATTTGAAAGGACGTACGCGTATATTGGTTACGCATCAAATACATTTCCTGAAGGCAGCAGATACCATTATAGTCCTAAATGAGGCAAGTAATTTACATATATGTATGTTAATAATTAAAAATAGCCTCAATACCAATAATAATACTTCTAAGAATACATTAAATTCAGTTTTACATTTATTTAGGGAGGCATTGAAAATATGGGAACTTTCGACGAACTTGTTTCATCTGGCAAAGAGTTTGCTCAAATGTTAGTATCGTTGCAAGAAGGCAAAGATAAAGACACTGACAGTATTAATTCCAGCGTAAGTAATATTTATTTAATTATCGAATCATTTTTATACGTACACAATTTTATAAAAATATTTGTCACTGAAATTCACGTATAAAGGCTGTAATTAAAACCCTAGAAGAGATTTCTTCCAGCACACCCGAAATATTTTCAAATACCGATTGTTTCATTTAAAGATTATAAAACATATTATCATACAATATTCCATTTTATAGAAATCAGAGGAAAAACCAGCGTTAATCAGAGCTATTTCGACTACTGAATCTGAGAACGTGGATGAAATGTTCGAAGAGCAAAAGATGGCAGCTGAAGAAAGGCAATCAGGAACCTTACGATGGGAAGTTATTTACTCATACTTCAAATCGGGCGGTGGAATTTGTTTCATCCTATTCAATGTTGCGATGATCTTAATAACAGCAGGAAGTGCAGCAGCCGCCGATTATTGGATTAGTTACTGGTGAGTAAACACAATTATAAATCTGAAATTTTTAATTTTAAACAAAACTATGAGATATTATGTAAACTGGTGGCAATTAACGTAGTATCAAAATTGTAAATATCGACTAATATAAATAGCTTTATAACAAAGTAAAAAAAGGAATAATAAAGCGTAACTATTATTAATGGACCGGGAGCCAGTGGCAGGTTGACATGACCTCTCAAACGAAACTTAGTAACATGAATAAGGGATTTTTTTATGAATTTTCGTCTTTGTCAGCTGCCACTCCGTGGGTGGGTTGGGCAGTGGCAGCCTCCCAAACATCGAGAAAAAAAATTTTTTTCAGTCATTTCCTCTCACTTCAAAATTCGTCAGATTATAGTTTACCTTAATATCTTAAAGTAAAAATAACGTCAGCTGACCATAACATGGTGGATTAATTATACGTCAGCTGGCTGCTTGAACATAAAAAAAATAGTTTTTTTTCAATGATTTCCTCTCAACTAAAAATTTGCATGGTGATAGTTTACATGCTACTATGAATGAAAATTAATAAAATATTCGTTAAATTTTAAATCGAATATTAAATTCAGTGAGTTTAATTTTTTGTGTCAAAAATATACACTTTCAAATCAAATAGGTACATTCTATAAAACTTTTAAATGACATAAGGTAAAAAATAAGGCAGAAAATTTAGTACTTACATACGTGATCCTTACAATTTCTCAAGGATCACATGAATTGTTCCAAAGTTACCAAAAACGACAAAATTGGACATTAATTTCTTTTTACATACATTGTTAGCTCTTACACTTGACCTCTTGACCTTTTAAGTTTAGACACAAAACAAACGATGAGAGCGTGACTTCTAACTTTTGACTTGGCGTTCGACTTTCCTTTGGACTTTTTTTCATACTTTATGCTACAACAATGAGAAATAAAGATATTTTAAATATTTCAATTTCTAAATACCTACTACAAAAATTTATGTCATAAATATCATAATTAAAATAATTGTTAAAGGTCAAACCAAATGGTGACTTATGAAGAAGAAGTTGGCGAAGAGGGCATGGGTACGTAACAATGAACAGTTCATAGAAATTATTTATATTTTAATAATAATACGTCCTACATAGGAAAAACTAGAAATATCTTATCTATCTTATACTAGCTGACCCGGCGAACTTCGTACCGCCTAACAGTCGATTCCTTAATTTTTTATTTTTTTAAATACTTATCCTTGCCGTAACCCTTCCACTAACACTTAAACTTTATGGTATGGTATTAAAGTTCAAATTGACTTTTAAGTTTTATTACGAATGTTTTGTATTCGAATATAGAACTTTTTTAAATACTTTTTCAGTTAATTTTTTCAATTTTTCTCTCCTTAATAACCATTTTTATACTTCAAGGAATATTATAAAACAAGTAATATAATTAAAAGAAAACAAAAAACCCGCCTGCGTAAAAAACGGAAAGAGCAAAGTCAACATTTTTTAAACTTTCTTATTGTATTTCTTTATTATTATTACGGTAATAATAATCATAATATACATTTTTGAAATCCTTGTATTGAGCCCTTTAATTTGATACCCATACTGTAGTATTCTAAAAAAAAAATATTTCTTCATTAACTACAATGGCTTCGCACAGCCACCATGTTTGTTTTTTTTTAATGTCACCTATCTAAGAACACTTGGGCTGCTAAGACAAATCTAACGATATCTTAATTATGCAAATCTGTTCAGCGGTTCTAGAGAAATGAGGTAATTAAGAATATTACATACATACATACAAGATACGCGCGAAAAACATAACCCTTCCTTGGCAGTCGGGTAAAAAGAATTAGTGAAATCGGTTCAGCCACTCTCGAGATTTGCGCTTAGCAACACATTCAGCGATTCATTTTTAATTTTTTATATATATCTTATACATAAAATTCTCGTGTCACAATATTACTTACAATATTCCTCCGAAACGGCTGGACCGATTTTTATGAAATTTTGTGTGCACATCGGGTAGGTCTGAGAATCAATTTTTCATACCCCTAAGTAATAACGAGGGGGGGTTAAGGGGGTTATTAACATATATGGCAAAACAACGTTTGCGGGGTCAGCTAGTCATATATAAATACATATGTACATACCTACAACGTGGTATTAAAGTGGTGTCCTTCCATTTAATTGCGATATAAGAATCAATATTATAACCAAACATATAACTTACTTACCCTTTAATAAAAACACTAAAGTTTTTATTAAATATTTAAAATTTATAAAATACTGTCGTGTGTAAAAATATGTGTTGGCCGATTCTCAGACCTACCCGATATGCACAAAAAATTTCATAAAAATTGGTCCAGCCGTTTCGGAGGAGTATTGTAAGTAACATTGTGACACGAGAATTTTATATATATAAGATTTTTGATATGACTGAATATGTGTCTCTCTCATTTATCTAAGATTCTCTGGAAGAAGTCGCCGTTATAGATATAATGCTGCCTTTTTACATGACTACTGTTTACTGGTTTTCATGTTCTTGTAAATTATAATTAATAATTAAAAAAAATATTGTTTGTAACAGATGCCGGACTAGACGTTCAAATTGGACTTTTCACTACCGGCCAGTACCTCCTTATACATGGAAGCATCGTGATTGTCTGCATCCTTCTTACGAATTTGCGTGTTATTCCTTTTGCAAAACTCTGTGTTGATGCCTCCCAAAATCTGCACGACAATATGTTCTCAACTATGATCAAGGGTATCATGAGATTCTTCGACACCAGCTCTTCAGGTATTTTTAATCTAAACATTTGGCCTTTTATCTATTACTAGCCGACCCGTGCCCACCTCGTTGGGCGTTATAATCCATTTCACATAAGAAGGGTACGGTGAAATTTGATATGTTCCAATACACTCTCACTATTTTCAGCAAATCAGATAAATATAAATCTTTTAAAATAACCAATTAATTTCTAAGGCAAATAATAATGCTTGATTAGATTGAATTGTTGACACGGCACGTCAGAGGGCACAGGTTCAAATCCTGCTGATTTAAAATCTTTATATATTTTTATCTTTTTCCTTTTATCTTGTCACTCCTGAATAGTGTAGCTTTCTGTTAGCGAAAGAATTTTCATGATCGGATCAGTATTTGCGAAGATTACCCCGTATATACAAACAAAGTTATAAACTTTACCTCTTTATAATATTAGTATAGATATAGAAGTATAGACTTATTATAAATGCTATAACGTATTAACAAATAACCAATGTTTTTTTAACTTTAAATATTTCAGGTCGAATTCTCAATCGTTTCACAAAGGACATGGGAGCATTGGACGAGATTTTACCTAGAACCTTGCTAGATGTACTTCAAATTTACAGTACCTTAATATTCATACTCATCCTCAATGCTGTAGCCTTATATTGGACACTAATTCCCTCAGTCATCCTAATGATTATATTTGTTTTCACCGTTAAACTCTATTTGAAAACTGCCCAGGGGATCAAAAGACTGGAAGGAACAAGTAAGCATTATTGACTAATATGAAACAAGAAAGATAATAATTATTGATTAAAACAGGTTTTATATAAACATTTTATATTTCAGCAAAAAGTCCTGTTTTTGGAATGGTGACATCTTCACTTAATGGAATAGCTACAATACGCTGTTCTGGAGCACAAGAAAGACTTATCGACCAATTTGATGACCACCAGGTTAAATTTGGAATTAACTTTGCGTAACTTAGTGTTAAAATATTTTTACGCAATATTTTTTTAAACAATAAAATGTTTCAGGATCTCCATTCAGCTGCTTGGAACTGTTATCTTGGTGGTGGATGTACTTTTGGATTTTACTTGGACGCCTTATGCCAAGTTTATCTTACAATCATTATCTTTGTCTTCTTGTATATTGACTTTGGTATGTTGCAAAAATTAAGATTTCATAATATCCCTTATTAGTTTTATTTAAAACTAGCTGCTGCCCGCGACGTCGTCTGCGTGCGTTCACTGCTCGTTCCTCGTAGATGATAGCGTTATTATATGTAGCCTATGTTCTGACCCGACTTCTTAATAATATTCGTGCCAAATTTGAAGTAAATCCATGCAGTACTTGTTGAGTTTCTCCCGGACATACATTGACTTTCCTATCATTTTATAATATGTATAGATTCGTATGTAAATGATGCCTAATATATTTTTACTAGTATAGTAGGTATTTTTGTCAATACATAGTTACATATTTATCCACCACTCCACCACCACCTAACACCAGCCTATCGCAGTCCACTGTTGGACATAGGCCTCCACAAGTTCGCGCCCGACATTACGACGCGAACTCATGTGTTTTGCCCATAGTCACCACGCTGGGCAGGCGGGTTGGTGACCGCAGGGCTGGCTTTGTCGCACCGAAGTCGCTGCTGCCCGTCTTTGGCCTGTGTATTTCAAAGCCAGCATGGATGGTTATCCCGCCATCCGTCGGCTTTTTAAGTTCCAAGGTGGTAGTGGAACTGTGTTATCCCTTAGTCGCCTCTTACGACACCCACGGGAAGAGAGGGGGTGGCTACATTCTTTAGTGCCGTAACCACACAGCACACATATTTATCACCAATTAATTATTAATATTTGAAAATTTTATTAGTTGACTCCGTCACAATATATAATATCACAATGTATATTAAATAATTTATTTCAGGTAGCATCATTGCCGTTGGTAGCGTGGGTCTCGCTGTTTCACAGACCAACATGTTGACGACGATGTTGCAACACGGTGCCCGCATGCTGGTAGAATTTCTTGCACAACTTACTAGCGTAGAGCGTGTTCTAGAATATACTCGTATAGAAACCGAAAATAACCTCTTTGATGGACGTAAGTATTCTTTAATTTAAGCGAAAACTATTAAAGAGATATCTTCACAAAGTTGTTGTTAATTTCAAAATCATAAATGCAAAAGATCAAATAATCCTTATATTAATATAAATCACTTCTTTCCTTCTTAACTTCAGATTTTTGCCTTTATTTGCAGAAGTACCATTACCCCCTACATGGCCTTCAGAAGGAACAGTTGTTTTCCAAGACCTCTCTTTGAGGTATGCTCCTGACGAGTCCCCCGTTTTGAAAAATCTAAACTTGTCCATTCAAAGCGGATGGAAGGTAAGTAAATTATCTCACGTAGAAAAATAATGTAATCAATAAAGTTGAAATATGATTAAGGACATATTTTAACTTCAGTCCAGATTGTGTAACTAAACATTTTAATTTATTTAATTAACTATTGTCCTACTTACACTGTTGTATTATGTTACTTTATTTACATATAATTAGTAGACTGGTAGTATCTAATGTTGTATAACAACACTTAAACCAGATTCGTCTTTACAAATCCTATATCAAAACCTAGTACAGTATCCGGCCATAAATAATGCACATCGATTGTCCCTTTCCAATGGTCGGTGTGCATTATTTACTACCAGGTATTGTACATTTTTCTTTTTTACAATCCATAGGTTGGCATTGTCGGTCGTACAGGCGCTGGTAAATCATCTTTGATATCTGCGATATTCCGCTTTGCTTTCATTGAAGGAAAAATTTCTATCGATGGAATTGATACATCTCAAGTATCCAAACAGGTTTGTAGACAATATAATCTTTAGTAATTACTTTATTTGTGTTATTTATTAATTAAATATAAATTTACAATTTCTTTTTTAAGGTTTTGAGATCAAAAATTTCAATTATTCCTCAAGAGCCAGTTCTCTTCTCTGCGACTATAAGATACAATCTCGACCCCTTCGATATCTACAGCGATGACGAACTTTGGCGAGCCTTGGAACAGGTAAATAAAAAAGTAAAACACAAAAGTAAGTTAGAAAGTTAATTATTTTATTTAATACATTTTTAATTTTATAGGTTGACTTGAAATCAGCAGTTCCTTCTTTGGACTTTAAAGTAACCGAGGGAGGAACAAACTTCTCTGTTGGTCAAAGGCAGCTAATGTGTTTAGCTCGAGCCGTTCTAAGGTCGAACAAAGTATTGATTATGGACGAAGCCACAGCTAATGTCGATCCACAGTAAGTCACAGATTTATATAACTATTTATTTTACTTAACAGGCCATTAAAATATTATTGAGTTATAATTCTAATGACTTCTCTTCTCTTCTTTTAGAACCGACAATTTCATTCAGCAGACGATTCGGCGACAGTTTGCGTCGTGTACTGTTTTAACCATTGCTCATCGTCTTAACACAATCATGGATTCGGACAGAGTATTGGTCATGAGTAGCGGACAAATTGTTGAATTCGATCATCCATATATCCTTCTCACCGACCCCAATAGCCACTTCTCTTCAATGGTCAGAGAAACTGGAACAAAGAGCAGTGAAACACTATTTGAAGTAGCTAAAGAAGCATATTTCCAAAGTAATATGAAGGAAAACATGAGATAATATTTTGATAAATGTTAATACTATAAGGGAAATAGGTCTTTGTTATATAATTCGTTTGTAAATAAAGATGATTATGGTTTTCGTAAACCTACTGAACATTGAACTTGTCAAAAAAATGTTCGAATTGCAATACTCTAAAATTATATTGGTTACCCACAGTTGGACTGAAGCAATGGTCACAAAATAGAGTTCAAGGATTATAATATGTTAATATTAGGTTAGGTACAATAAATTTTTGAGGAATATAAATTATATGCTTAATACTATACTAAAAATAACACTGCAAAGTCTACTCTTCCAAAGCTTGCTTAGGGCTTCTTTACTATTTAGAAAATTGCGTACTATAATATCTCTATATATAAAAATGAATCGCTGAATGTGTTGCTAAGCGCAAATCTCGAGAGCGGCTGAACCGATTTCGCTAATTCTTTTTTTATAATATTCCTTGAAGTACGAGGATGGTTTTTAAGGAGAGAAAATTTAAAAAATTCCCTGAAAAAGTCTAAAGACAACAATTTTCTATATTCCCATGCAAAAGATTCGTAATAATACTTAAAAGTCAATTTGAACTATAATACCACACCATAAAGTTTAAGTGTTAGAGGAGGGGTTACGGCAAGGATAAGTATTAAAAAAATAATAATTAAGGAATCGACTGTTAGGCGATACGAAGTTCGCCGGGTCAGCTAGTAATTATAATAAAAATGCTGTATTTAATTAAACAAAAGTAGAATTTGCAAGGAGATACAAAAGATGTTAATATAAATTCTTCCGAATTACTTTTCTATTCAACGATATTTACCACTTTTCTACATATTGTGTGGTTGAAATTATTAAAACCAGGTTTCGAAGATAGGGATTGATGTACCTACGTCATAGTCGATATATTATGTGGATTGATTTACACGTTGATTTTTAATTGTGATATATTTATCTATTGTTATTTTTTGCTGTTTTTAATTATTAATACAAAGATCATAGGTTTCTAAGTACACTATCAACATATTTAAAAAAATGTTCATAATTTTAAGTATTCAATAAATAAATATTTTTAAAGCATGTTATAAAACGACGAGACGTTCTGTCTAAGATTACTTGATTTCTTACTCTTTTTACATAATTAGTGAAGCGTGATTGTTAATAAATCTTTATAAAAATAAAAAATAACAATTTTATTTTGTTTATGTTAAATTTTCCAAATTACTATAAAATATTTGCACAAAAAGCATTTTTAAATTCTACCAAAACAACACAGATTAAAAACAAAGATTTTCTACTTAAAGAGTAATTCTGTCGCGGGAAAAGCATTACTTACTTTTTAATAGAAATTGACGAAGTTTAAATTTTTCTATATTTCAAAACCAATATGTTGAAGAGATAGAGAAACTGTTGATTTAATCCTAACATAAAAAAATCAATCACTGATGGAAATCAAATAGAAGATTTTGATCAACCCGCAGTAGAGCTGCGTAGTGGATTAAGCTCCGATCCTTCTCCTACACGGAGAAAGAGACCTATGCAGTGGGATGTTGGCAGGCTGAATCGAATCATATCGTATCGTAGATATTTAATGCAACCATGAAAATCAAAATAAAATAGTAGGTACTTACAATTATAAAGTCAAAGGTTAAAATAATCAATAACTTTAATTATTTATATGAAACTGCAAAGGCCTGCAGTATCATTAGTCCTACTTTTGTGACTGTAAAAAAAACCTTAAGTACAAAATAATAAAACCTATTTTCAAATACTACGACTTGACTATGCTATTTAGTAAAATTTACATGGAGTTTTAAGCGGCAATACGAGGCGCTTTTGGTACATTTTGTAAGTTACCAAAGTAACAAAAACAATTTTGCAGATTTCGAAGATAGGGATTGATATCTATCAATTACCTGTTAATTGGTACCTACTGCTTTATAGCATAGCAACTCGTAAAG
The DNA here is from genome assembly GCA_905220545.2 of Melitaea athalia. Taxonomy (NCBI): domain Eukaryota; kingdom Metazoa; phylum Arthropoda; class Insecta; order Lepidoptera; family Nymphalidae; genus Melitaea; species Melitaea athalia. The sequence goes on from HG992177.1 coordinate 11,465,692, forward strand.
CCTAAATGCTATCTTCTTTGCACCATTACGAAAAGAAATAGGCTATGTTCCGACCATACAAAACGCCAATTACATATGTAATGACCTAATACTTACACCAGGGCTCTACTATGAGTTGGTATATTTGTGAACATTAACACTATTATATAGTAAACTATACTTACTTGTTTAAAACATACAAAGTAAGCGTCGCCTTGGGTGATAACATCGGTATATTTGGTAGGTTAATATAATAATGATTAGAACCAATCCCAACAAAAGTCCCTGAACTTTTTGTTCCTTGAATACTGTTTTTAAATTATCCTCGTTACGTCCGTGACAACAACTCATTTTGTTTCGTTATTAAAGACCGATCTGGAAATATTGAGGACATCTTTATCGTTGTGCCTTTTTATTTTTCCTATTTAATCCAAAATTAAAATGTATGTTTATTGTACCTACTGAATTGACTGTCTAATCTAATTTTGTGATTACATATTTTCTTAATATCTTATTTGTAGTGTAGGTACAATAAAAGTAAAAGCAAAATAAGTTTAAAGCGAATTGAAAGTCCTACGTTTCATTTGCTAAAAACTATTGGAGAAATTCAAGCTATCATCGTTTTATTATAAAAAAAAATATGTTTCGAATAATTAAGACTATTAACGAACCTGCTAAATATTATTTCGAAATGTTATTACAATTACTCTTAAAAAAAACTTACTATAAATTGTTGTACTTTTAAAAAGCTTTCGGACTAAAATCGTTGGCATACTTGGCACCGATACAGCGACCAGAACAAGTATAAAATCAAAACTATTAGCATCCCAGATATGTAGAGAACGTGTGGATTTTTGAACACAGAGGCAGTTTTTATACTACAGCAACTAACTTCGCTTCCACTACATCCCATTTTAAAAAAGTTATTTTGCGAGACTTTTGACTTTATTTTTCATCTTGTTTTTTTGGCAGTATTTAATTTGTTACATTTTAACGAAGTTACCATGTTGATTCAAATCGAATTTTTAATGAAAAACATTTTAATTTACTACTGTATAATGATTGATATTTAATAATTTTTGATAACTATAATAATGTCAAACTTATACGAATCCATACTTTTTGGTTACATCTCTATATCTAGATATACATATAATAAAATGGTAGAAAAGTCAAAACTGTACATTGAATATTTTTTTAAAAGAATACTTGGGGTGTAATCTACAATCGATACCGAAGCCACAAATATAGTTTTTAGAATTTTTGTCTGTTTGTCTGTTTGTCTGTTTGTCTGTTTGTCTGTATGTATGTCCGGGATAAACTCAAAAAGTACTGCATGGATTTACTTCAAATTTGGCACGAATATTGTTAAGAAGTCGGGTCAGAACATAGGCTATATATTATCACGCTATCACCTACGGGGAACGAGCAGTGAACCTTTATTTCTTCAAATGTATGTCCGGGATAAACTCAAAAAGTACTGCATGGATTTACTTCAAATTTGGCACGAATATTATTAAGAAGTCGGGTCAGAACATAGGCTACATATTATCACGCTATCACCTACGGGGAACGAGCAGTGAACGCACGCAGACGACGTCGCGGGCAGCAGCTAGTACAATATAAAAATGAATCGCTGAATGTGTTGCTAAGCGCAAATCTCGAGAGCAGCTGAACCGATTTCGCTAATTCTTTTTTTTTATAATATTCTTTGAAGTACGAGGATGGTTCTTACGGAGAGAGAAATTAAAAAAAATCCCTGAAAAAGTCTAAAAACAACACTTTTCTATATTCCCAGTTTTCCATATTTTTTCATGTTTTTCTATATTCCCATTTTATAATACAAAAGATTTGTAATAATACTTAAAAGTCAATTTGAACTTTAATACCATACCTACCATAAGCTTTAAGTTTTAGTGCAGGGGTTCCGGGAAGAATAAGTGTTAAAAAAAATTAAGAATCGACTGTTAGGCGGTACGAAGTTCGCCGGGTCAGCTAGTTTATGATAAAAGTTTATTTTATTATGTACAGTATAATATATTTATATTACAGCAATACAATACACAAAAATAACTTGGACAAAAGGTTAACAGGAAGTACAATAAGTTTGATCGGAACTTCACTTTTAAAAATCAAAGTCAAGTATAAGCTAGTACAGAGATTTTAATAAAAAATTAAAAAGGGATGTTCAAGTATTACGTAACGCAAATGTTGAAGATTTTTGACTCCCTGGACCCCCTCTCCCCCATGGACCCCGCGCCGTAACGTTTTCCTGTACCCTCCCCCCCCCCCCCATTAATGTTACGTAACACCCACCTGACCATTTTTACCACATTTTTACCCAAATGTCACAACTATGTTGCGCAAACTAACCGGTAAGTCGCTAAATTACTTTTGTTATTGTTTTCATCGCGTTTGTGGTATATAATAAATAAATAAAACAATAGATTTTAATACCCTAGATTTTTTAATTAAACAAAAAGCAATGTTACGTAACGCGTTGCTCAAAATTTTGGTTAGGTACTGTGTGAGTGTTTACTTGTCTATGGTTATCCACCCTTACGTGGACCCAGGATAACAAACATAAAATATTTTTAAGAATAATATGTAACGTAGTGGTTATATACTCTTTGGTAATTGTTTTATTTCTGACAGTTTGAACATATCGCCAAAGAGTATATAACCACTACGTGATATCGCTAAAAAGCATAAAAACATCAACCACTCGTTTATTGGTTACAATGCACGGTGCATTGTAACCAATAAACGATTGAAAACCTAATATTCGATCGATCGCGATTGCTTTGTCTGGAAATGCGCAAATGTTTAAACTACACTTTAAAAGATTAAATAGAAGATCAAGGGTATCGTTGATCGTAAGAGAAGGATACCCGGATTTATCGCGCGCTCTCATTGTGACATCAGGTAAGCCATGATAAGTGTCATCAAACGTGATCGAAGCTTCTATGAAGTCCAGATAAATATGTTAATTGAAATCAAGGATCTTAATATCCTTTAATAGGTAAAGTTTTTAGCTGTACCTACATATGTATATATTTCTTTTACACCTATTTATTTCACCTATATGTTTTATTATTTATTTTATTTTATACTTTATTGCACAATACATAACATAATTATTGTACAAAAGGCGGGCTTAATGCTAAAAGCATTCTCTACCAGCCAACCTTAGGACGTGCAAGAGCGGTCGTTTGTAGGTGTGCAAAAAAACGAATTGGTACCTATGAAAGTATGACTATGGATACATAAATACATATAAACATACATATAAAATACTTAAATACTTAATAATCTGACGACAATAAAACCAAACAATGTTAAATTTTAGCTAAGAAGAACTTCTTAACTTGTCTCTTAAATGCGTCACGTGAAGGAGCTTTACGGATGAATTCAGGTAACATGTCCCAGAGACGAACAGCAGTAACAGCAAATGAATCAGATAAAAACCCAGTCCGATGAATAGGAGTAAAGTCCATTTTTTTTAATCCGTCCCTTTTAGTAAACAAACCCCTGTCAACACGTAATTCACGTTTTTTCCGCATTTATCACTCACTTTCACAACATATTAGCTTACGGACATTTGTAAAACTCCATTTACTATTTATTTCACTAAAAACAAATATCCATTTATCATTTTAAACACATAATATTTACTAAAATACGAATATTGACAGTACAGATAATCAATATTTTTGAATATGACATATCAATATCTTTTTTTATAAGGCAAATAGGGATGTGGTCATTATATTTTTAGAGGTGAATGAGTATAAAGAATTAATAAAATGAGTGATAAAGTAGGCCGTATTCTTTACTTATATTTTAAATTTTCAGGAACTATAATTTGTTAATAAACTATAAAACAATGTTACCGTAAAGCGATTTGCACAGACATGCGATTTGTTATTAACTTGTTATATACAGGATGTCCCGCGATAAAGTGCAACCCCGAAAGAGGGTGAAACTAGACCATAAATTATCGCCAAAAAACATAGAAAAAACTTTTTGAAAAAAATATTTTATTTCTTATTGACGAATTAAGATTTTTATATCTTACGTAGACTCTATGTACAAAAAATGATGATTTCTTCCAATGTAGTAGGTCGATTACTTTAAAATAAAATAAAATATACAGGATATTGTTTTTTTTTTGTTGAGCGCAAAATATGCTTACAAAATATTACAAATATCAATCTTTAATATTAAAGTGTTTATTGTAAAGGTTTTATTTTATAATATGAATATTTCTGAATATCGTTTTCACCCTGAACATTTTTTTACTCTATCCCATATATATTAATAAAAAAATTAGTATAGCACATAGCACTGGCAAAAACAATGTTATCAGTCCTTTTATTTATTTATTTATTTATTAGGTTAGCCAACAGTTGTTTACATCGATACATAAATGTTTAAAGAAATAATATATATGTATCGATGTAAACAACTGTTGGCTAACCTAATAAATAAATAAATAAATATAGTCCTTTTTAGATGTTAGAGCGAGTGCGCATAATGATATTGTGTGACATATTGTTTTTTATAATTGTATCACTTTGCTGAACTTTAAAAAAAATGAATAAAGATGGCTATAACAAAAAAGTTATAGACGAAATGGCAAAAACATATTTTTTTTTACGTTGCCATTGCGAATTAAATCCTATTGAACTCATTTGGGCACAAGTAAAAGGTTACATAGGCAAAAATAAAAAAAGTTTTAAAATGGCAGAAGTCAAGGAGCTCTTAAAAGAAGGCTTAAATCAAATAAGCGCGGTGTCGTGGAGGAAAAGTATTGATCATATCATAAAAGAACGACGTCTCTGAAGAGTCCTGCGATTCATTAGAAAGTATGGACAGGGATTAGAAAATAAAGTACCTTATTGGCGTTTTTTTTTTATTCAAATATTTTCCTTTAATATTTTCATGAATAAACCAGTGACAATATTTTATTTATGTATTCCAGTCAGTCCACTTTTTTTTTATTCTGTACCTTTACTAATTATTAACAAAATTATTCAATATATTATCAGTTTTTGAAATAATTTCAGCAATATGGTATCGTTAAATATTTTATGTAAAATGAATTCTACTTATCTATGGCTTATTAATACTGTTCATTCATTTGTTCTTTGTGTCACATCACTAAGCTATACATTACTCTGGCATTACTCTAATTCTCTATGGTCGTAAGTACGCCATATTTGTTTACCGATTGGGTCACTTATAAAAAAATGGAATATAGAAAGAGATAGATTTTATTTTATAGAAAAACTACAAAACGTAATTTAATATCTAAATTTTACAGAAATTGACGTGTCACCTCGGTACGTGTACAAAGAATAATTTTATTATTTTTGACACATAATTACATAATTACCATCATCATAATAATTTATTATAATTATTTTACACTGCAAGTTGGCAATAAAATATGTGATTTTGTTGTTGATACATAACAACATTAGGTACAAGTAAAGCTATAGAGTAACTTTTTTAAATATAATTTATTAGTATTTAAATAATAAATACAACTTAACTGTCTGTAATATTTACAACAATAATTATTACATTTAACTAAAACTACGCTCGTAAAGCTACACATTGCTACTAAGTCAGTTCAGAAGTCACACGGGTTGCGACGAGACATCGTTCAGAAACTTTGCTTTAGCAGTTTCAAAGAGTACATTACTCATGCCCTCTCCGGTCTCTTTGACCATGCGGTTGAGCAAACTGTTGGGGTTCGAGAGCAGAGTGTAGGGGCGGTCGAACTCCGCGACGCGGCCGCCGTCCATCACGAGCACGCGGTCGCAGTCCATCACGGTGTGGAGGCGGTGCGCGATAGTGAGCACCGTGCAAGAGGCGAACTGACGCCGTATCGTATTTTGTATTAGTGCATCCGTCCTGGAAAAATACGCAAAGCTTCGTCTAAACGTTTAAGGGTAAGTAAATTAATTGATAACGATAGGTTTATCAATCGTTTTAATAATCGGAAGTTTGCGAAGGGGATAACTGTTAATAAAAAATATTTAAATGTTAGACTTTTATGCCAAAATATCCTGTTTGCATCGGTAAAACTATAAGGTACTGTTGATTAACAAAAAATCAAATCAGGAAAGTGTTAGAATTTGCTCAATAAGTATAAAACCTTGCAAAAAAACCTGTCTGGTTTTATGAAACCACGATAAAAGTGAAACTTTTTTTCACATTATAGGCATTTAACTAAAAATTTTTGAAATAATATTCCATTAAGGGTATAAAAATCGCTTTATCAATCTTACCGCGCGGCCGACCGTCACGCGACATGCAACACACAGACGAAAAAGTTAGAGACGATGTAATAAAAGTTTCACTTTAAAAGAGTATCTTACTGAGGATCGACATTAGCGGTGGCCTCGTCCATGACTAGTATCCTATTGTTGCGCAAAATCGCCCGCGCGAGGCACACCAGCTGGCGCTGACCCATCGAGAAATTTGTTCCACCCTCTGTTACGTTGAAATCAATTGCTGGCACTGCATCCTTTAGTTCCACCTGTAATTATACGATCCTATGTTCAATCGGTAAAATTTAAAATGTTCATTACGAAATAAAAGATTAGAATTTATTTGATATACTTTATTTGTAATTATAATGTTGTTAATACATTTATCGAATAATGCTAAAAAAAAATATTAATCGAACTAATTGCTCAAACTAGTCGCTAATCATTTGAGAAGGCAATTGAAAATTCAAAATAAATAATATTGTACAAAAATAGTGGCAAGACAAATCTGTTGATTCTTAATTACATATGGATGCAAATGCGTTTTAAATCTATACTAATATAATAAAGCTGAAGAGTTTGTTTGTTTGATTGTTTGTTTGTTTGTTTGATTGTTTGTTTGTTTGTTTGTTTGTTTGAACGCGCTAATCTCAGGATCTACTGGTCCGATTTGAAAAATTCTTTCAGTGTTAGATAGCCCATTTATCGAGGAAGGCTATATGCTATATATCATCACGCTAAGACCAATAGGAGCAGTAGTGTGTTTGTACCAGTTCTGGCTCACGAGCCAGAACTGGTACAAACGGTCGGTCCTCTGATCGAGTGATCCTAAAAAAAAAAAAAAAAAAAAAAAAAAAAAAAAAAAAAAAAAAAAAAAAAAAAAGGTTTCTACATTTGCAAACTCCAGTACCCTTAATTACCTCTATTGTCCGCTTATCTATCGTTCCTCGAGCATCGTCGCTATTGTGCTCCATCCATTGTTTCTCGAAAAAGGTCGTTGCCGCTCTTATCTGTTTCTAATGATGCACCTTGCTTATCTGTGCTATTGTATTATATTATTATCATTCTTTGTTATTCTCAATGTATATATATATATATATAAAAATAAATAAAATTGGAGTGTCTGTTTGTAATATTAAAATAACCGTGTTTTACTAAACTCATATGTATGCATACTCAGTACATATACCAAAATATTTATTTATAATTTTTGTGTGTCTGTCACTGAACAGTAACTATTTTGTAAAGCTCCACGCGGATGAGGTCGCAGGCACAGCTAGTCATAAATAAAACTCATACTTTTTTTTTGTTACAATTTTTATTTCCAAAATGTTATTGTTGATTATGTATAAAATAGGAGCGAAACATCTCATCCACTAAAATATCGTTGTACAATGTGTTCCCTGTAAAAATGCTCGTAAAACTGTGCATTGAACATCCCCGAAACTTATACAGCAAATACATTAAACAATATTCGCCACAAACTGAAGTCCACTCATTCTGAATCATATCAACATTCCAGTCCCATCTTTTACAATTCCTTTTTAAAAACTCTAGATGATATCGTGCAGGTGATCGTCCGTATGAATCAAAATATTGACCGATGCCATTCGTATCGATATGTAAAGCTATCCAATGTGAGCCTGGTTTATCATCTGTATCTAAATTGCATATTATATACGTTGGTACGTGGGTATACATGGGCAGTCTATTAGCAGCATAAACATTATTTTCTAGACTGGGGTGAATCTTTTTCAGATGTTGTTGTACATCTAGTGTATCCATGATATTACTGCTATTAGTAGATTATTACTGTACCAATCTATTCAATGGTTAACATAGGAATGATTAATTATATTGATTTCTAAATATTAAATCATATTCCTTAGTGATAATTTGTATGATTCATCAGCGTAGCGCGTCTCGTCGTGTCGTCAATACGAAACATACTTTCTAAATATTAAATCACATTCCTTAGTGATAATTTGTATGAGAAATAAAAAATAATATATTACATATAATTTGTTTTATTTAATTTATAATTTTTACATACACAAAAAAATGCATTACACATAAATCTAACACACATTATAACTTTAACTACTATAGTCTACATTAACATTTCTGTTTTTATCTATTTCAATAATATTATCAAACTCAGCATAAACTATACAGTTAATTGTTTGTATTAGTGCGGATTCAAATCGTACTTCTAATCTTACACTACCATGCTTTATGAGATTCCAATGAGTTGATGAGTTAGCTGATAAATCAGGAGTTAAGTCAAATGCTAATAGACAGTAACCTTTGGCATACTGTTCACAAGAGATTCCATTTCCTTCATTAAGAAAGTGAATACCAGTTCCCGAGAATAGAGTATGATATGTTGATGTAAATATACTACTATTAAAAGATGGTTGCAAAGCTTTTGAAGGTATTTGTTGTCCATCAATATATAAGCTGAAAGAATTAATACCATAGTTTTCAAAGTTAAATGGATTTTTAGTAAGGGAACCATTAAATGCAGAATTGTTCACAAATCCAATTATACACCTTTTGGGTACCTGTCCTAGGAATATATTATCAAGAGTTTTTCCTTGAACACCCGATGGAATTGTTAAAACTTTTACTTCGGCTCGAGTAATAGGATATTTAGCAGTAGTAGCAGCTAAAACTTTCTGATGTGCGAGTAATACACTTGGATTAATTCTTGCTCGTCGAACAATAAGAGTTGCATCCGTAATACAAACTTTGATCTTTACATCGCTTGATCCAGCAATTAAATTAAAACTATCTCTTGACCGAACTAATTTTACACTCATTTCAACACCATTAATTAAAAATTTATCTTGGTTGAAAATGTCACCATGAAGATGTCCAATCATTTCTATTTCCTTACTTTCACTAGCCAAATCCTGTCTTTTAACAAATCCTAAGTTTTTATCATCTGTAGAATCCATTTTTCCTGATGTATCCTCATACCAAAGACTACAAGTAAGGTGAGATTGTTTAGCAGCAGGAGCATAGTTTAAAAGGGTTTCTATGTATGCTCGATATGCATAGGTATTATTAGGTGGTGATACAAGTTTTTGGTTTAAATAAACATCAAGTTGACTAAAAAGTGAATGCAGCCAATTATTTACAGGTGCTACTACTGTGGTCGATGTCAATTTAGTTGAATCTTGATTTAATACTTTTGCCTTTATGTGGAGTAATGTATGAGACAAATCTATGTAGTCATCGCCTGTCCCAGGAACTTGAAACTCTATAGGTCCATCATCAGCAAGAGACGAAATTGGTTTATAGTGAATCCACAATCCATTTTCAATGCTTGTTTGTGTAGACGGTAGTGCAAACAAATCTAATTCTGACTTAGCACACTCACAAGAATTATTATGAAGGAAAGACATATTTAATTTGAAAATATATCTTTGATATTTTTTGGATTTATACCAAGTTTTTTAGCGGTTTTCACTTTAGCAGTTAATGGTGGAATGAGCGAGGTCAATCGTTTTCTTTTAGTTATATACCCAGAACCTGTCATGTTTAATCGATCAATTTTGCCATCAACCTTTCGTTTTAAATTCGTACTAACTTGCTTTAGACGATCTTTTATTGATGCTTCCATAGGACGCGCTTGAATCATATCCGATAAAAGTCCTACTCCAGCGTTTAATGCTTCTTTACCAACCACTCGAGCCCCACTTGAAAGTAAAGGTAAAACTGATCTAAATAACCCCCCTAAGAAGCTTCCAATACCATGACCACGTTGGTATGGTGAACCCTTATAAATTACTCCTACCCCCGAACCAGCTTGATGTGTATAATAATTTTCATATGGGCATATATGATGATCACGAAGAGAATTCATTATCACAATTTTCGGAAATGTAGTTTAACACACACGGTTCCAAACTGGAATGGTATTTTCTGTCCTGTGCTCGATCTTATAACTATTTCCACCGTATCGAACTCTCTTCGCATAACAGGTAAGTAGTGAGGTGGAGAGAAAACGTGCATTTTATTTGCTCCATAAATGTATTTTGAAGGATCTAATGAAATTACTCTTAGCAAGGGAGTCATAACATCACCCACAATCTGAGGATCGATAATGTCGCAATATAGAAATAGTTGAGATGGTAACCCTAAGTGTAAATTAGCAGGACACTTTCCGAAATTTCTGTCTAGGAGATTTTTATTTGGTTCATAACCTAGTTGTAAACTTAATTTGGGTGATAATGTTATAGATGTTATATTTTTATCCAAAGCAGAAACAGAAACAAATTTTGTTATTTCATCATAGCGAAATTTTATGCTCTCTCCGATACCACTTAATGCTTTTAAAATATGCTCAACGTTAGCATAGCTGGTAGCTGGAATATGTTTTTTGTAGTGCACTGTGGATGGTTTATCTTCACTAGGCATTATCATGGATTTTGTAATGTATATAACATTTTCATGATCTTGAACAGTAAACATGGTACATGGATATTGAAACTCAACAACTCCAACCGACCATTCACCTTCTAATTTTATAACTTTTGGTAATTTCGTTGAAAAATTTGTGGTCTTGTTATCAGGAAAGTATTCCATTGAACTATTGCTGAGCAATGTTAAATAAAAACTTTCTTTATTCATATTTCTTTTAAACTAGAAGCTAAAATCCAACTGTTAAATTTATTTGGATAACCTCTCCACTTCACTAATACTTCTTTTCTGTTACCTGAATAACGAGTGTCAATTATTTTATCTATTTTATATTGTGAGGTGGGGTTGTAAGTGATTTTCTGTAATTCCCTTTCATAAAAAGTACCAACTATTGGTTCATTTTGTAAATCTGTTATTGTATAAACAACCCATGGAGATCTATCAATTATTGAAGTTATAATAAATATTTCATCACTCCAGTTTGATTCATATCCTTTTTGGAAAACATGTTTATATTTAGTTATTCGAACATAATCACCCACATTGAAATTTGGTTTTTGAAAGTTGATTTTGGAAAGTTTGTTTGATCGTCTATCATAAAGATTAGTCCAAACCGTCATAATATTGTTGGAATTCACATCACATGGACACATCTTAATACTAGAGTGAAAGCTGTGATTATAAGAATATATTAAATCTTGTAAAACATCTATATATCTATAAGTATTATTATGAGTGAAATAACGCCACATTTTCATTTTTAGAGTTCTTTGAAATCGTTCAACAATACTGGCCTTAATATCAGGATTGTTAGTGGTATAGTAATTAATCTTTTTGGATTTAAAGTATTTTTGTACATCTTTTGAAACAAATTCTGTACCTTTATCAGATTGTATGTGAGTAGGTGTTAAATTACTTTCAGTAAATATACTTTCAAAACATTCTTTAATAGTTTCTGAGTTTTTCTTTTTCATTGATCTTGCAAATGCATATTTACTAAATACATCAATAACACAAAGTATATAGTTGAAACCATCATTATATTGAGAATAAGTTCGCATATCACTTAAATCAGCTTGCCACAATTCATTAATATTTGATAGAATGTACCTATTACGTGGGAATTTTTTTTGAATGGGTTTATGTAATGTGTATGTTTCTTGTGATTGTAACCATTCCTTTACTTGCTTTTTATCCATTTTACCATTCATGGCTTTCGATAATTTATCAATACTACCAAAACCAGCGGGGTTAGATGGATCATAATAAATCCTGTTAATTTCTTCTAGTACGGGGTCCATTTTTCCCAATCAAACTTTTTACGTATTTTAGATATTTTATCTCGACTTCCCGGTGTAGAAAACTCTATTTTAGTTTCAGATTTTTTATCTCCACTTCTTGGTGTAGAAAACTCTTGAACTTCAGTCTCAGAGGATTTGTTTAGATCTTTTACTTGAAGCCGGTTAATAAACTCACATCTCTTTGGATTTCCAATATAAGTAAGTGGTACTTTAATATCTTTTAATGCTTTAGCAAATCTATCCCACCCTATCGGATCACTTCTTTTTAAGGGTCTTAGTGAATCATTTATTAAATCAACAATATTACTTCCAGGAATTTTTTCATTATCAATTATGACTGTGCCTTCATTATCCCAATTTATTTTACTTTTACTTGTTTCAACTAAGTTTAATAATAACTCACCTTTTTTATTATAAGTTTTTGGTATTAAACTGAGTATTTGAGCTGTTGTATAAAGTGGTTTTGTATCATTTTCTTTACTTTTAATGGAACGATTCTCTTCCAACAAAGATTCAGCATCAACTGAACTTTTTAAATCTCTATCTTTATTTTTAAATCCAATTTTAGACTCATTTGAATCTTCATTAGATGTATCAGAATAAATTGGTAATCTGAGTGGTTGACGATCCTCTTCGACAAAGTGAAGATATCTTTGTAGTGTTTGTAAATATAACATCCACTTCTTTCGGTCTTCTATCTTACTATTCATAATATTTTGCATTTCCATATCTAATCGAGACAAATTACTATTAACCTTATTTTCTTGTTTTAATTTTTCAATCAATCCAGGTTCAATTAGTATCATTTTCTTTGCATTTTCCATGTTAACTGACTAGTCCACTTACTAATCCACTCAATATTGCACCTAATATTACTGGTAAGAAAGCTCCTCCTTTTTGTATAATTATGTTTTTTCTTATTTTATGTTTACACTTACGCACCAATTTACGGAGTATATTTTTATGTTTATTCAATTTTTGTTTATCTTGATCTTTAAGAGGTACCTTTCCTTGTAAAACGTTATGAATACATTCACAAATACAATTTATTTCTTCTTCGTCACACGTTTTAAGTAATGCTCTTTGATATTTTGGTTTAAGCGTATGCAAAGCGTTTAGCAAATGCTTATGCGTTGTGAGTCGACGATGCATCATTTAGAAATGATTTGAATTGTTTGATTCTTGGTGTATTTAAACTCTTTTGTGGGGACGTAGACTGTACAGAAACCATTAAATGGGAAGACATTTGATTTGATACGACAAAAATCATTGGTATTCTGTTTTAAATCTACCATTAAATATCCATGTGCTTCTAGAGTTGCATCCCTGTAGGCATCTTCAATGAACTTTGGGTTATCCGGTGACACTTGTCGTGCTAAATATCTTATTTGAGTTTTATCTCTAGGATTTTTAAAATATATTATATAACTTGAGTTTAAAGAAATATCTCTTTGACCTTTACCCTGATGAAATAAATTTTGTGTTAAATAAAATACACTAAGATTCCTGTGATGACTACCTTTTGTAAATATATCCACAATTCTTCCATCAGACTCTCTCATCAGATCATCAATAATAACAAGATGTGGGTTTTCACCATCAAACATATTAAGATTTGGAATTCCTTGATGATAGTTAACATTTGGTAAATTATATAAAGGTTGCATTTCATCAAAGCACCATGTGATCTGATTAAAATCACAATTACATATTTCTGTAACTGATTTTATGAAATTTGTTACAAAATTTGACTTCCCACATCCACTTGGTCCTGCTACAATAGCAGTAAACGGATGGATAAAGTGAAACATTAGACACGTCTAAGGTTCTAGGGGGTGAAATAAAAAATGAAAGTTTTGGTTTAAACAATTAATATAGATTTACAAATGATTAGAAAAAGAATATAATGAGTACAAAGAAGTAATTTAAGTAAACAGATTCACTAATGATCAGCTAATGACTGTCATTGTTAAAAAAGTATTTTTTAACTTTTTCACTTATCTCGCATTCTTTCGTATTGACGAGACGCACTACACTGATGAATCATACAAATTATCACTAAGGAATGTGATTTAATATTTAGAAAGTATGTTTCGTATTGACGACACGACGAGACGCGCTACGCTGATGAATCATACAAATTATCACTAAGGAATATGATTTAATATTTAGAAATCAATATAATTAATCATTCCTATGTTAACCATTGAATAGATTGGTACAGTAATAATCTACTAATAGCAGTAATATCATGGATACACTAGATGTACAACAACATCTGAAAAAGATTCACCCCAGTCTAGAAAATAATGTTTATGCTGCTAATAGACTGCCCATGTATACCCACGTACCAACGTATATAATATGCAATTTAGATACAGATGATAAACCAGGCTCACATTGGATAGCTTTACATATCGATACGAATGGCATCGGTCAATATTTTGATTCATACGGACGATCACCTGCACGATATCATCTAGAGTTTTTAAAAAGGAATTGTAAAAGATGGGACTGGAATGTTGATATGATTCAGAATGAGTGGACTTCAGTTTGTGGCGAATATTGTTTAATGTATTTGCTGTATAAGTTTCGGGGATGTTCAATGCACAGTTTTACGAGCATTTTTACAGGGAACACATTGTACAACGATATTTTAGTGGATGAGATGTTTCGCTCCTATTTTATACATAATCAACAATAACATTTTGGAAATAAAAATTGTAACAAAAAAAAAAAGTATGAGTTTTATTTATGACTAGCTGTGCCTGCGACCTCATCCGCGTGGAGCTTTACAAAATAGTTACTGTTCAGTGACAGACACACAAAAATTATAAATAAATATTTTGGTATATGTACTGAGTATGCATACATATGAGTTTAGTAAAACACGGTTATTTTAATATTACAAACAGACACTCCAATTTTATTTATTTTTATATATATATATATATACATTGAGAATAACAAAGAATGATAATAATATAATACAATAGCACAGATAAGCAAGGTGCATCATTAGAAACAGATAAGAGCGGCAACGACCTTTTTCGAGAAACAATGGATGGAGCACAATAGCGACGATGCTCGAGGAACGATAGATAAGCGGACAATAGAGGTAATTAAGGGTACTGGAGTTTGCAAATGTAGAAACCTAAGTCGCGAATCGTTAGAGTTAGCACAAAATGGATGCGTGCAATCGATTTAGATGACCCCAAAACCTTTTTTTTTTTTTTTTTTTTTTTTTTTTTTTTTTTTTTTTTTTTTTTTTTTTTTTTTTTTTTTTTTTTTTAGGATCACTCGATCAGAGGACCGACCGTTTGTACCAGTTCTGGCTCGTGAGCCAGAACTGGTACAAACACACTACTAGGAGCGGAGTCCACGCCGACGAAGTCGCGCGCAGAAGCTAGTATTAAATATATATTATTATATTTTACTGAAACATAATGATATAATACATAATTGTGTAAAATAATACGTACGATAGGTACACATATCTCAAATACGGGCAACGAAGTCAGAAACCATATAATACAAATAGTTACATTGCGTCAATTTTATTCATATATAATACGTGAAGTAAAAAATTTCGTTATTAAAAATTCTAGGACATTATGAAAAGAGCGAGCTCGACATTTAACCTCTGACTTTTGTTTGACATTTGTAGTTCAGTTCAACTCTTGTATACGTACCTCTTGCATATAACGCTTTTAATTCTCTTTCGGTCTCTCTATATTCATTTTTATTTAAAACTAGAATCCCGCTTTTTCTTTGCGCACATTACCTTTTTTTGGAAAATAATTTATCATAAAGCAATTCCAAAAGTCAATACAACAAAAAATAAAAAAATTGCGTGCGTACCTACAAAGTACACGTCAGAAGTGAAACTTCTTTGGCAAACTAATTGTAAAAAAGCCAACGTCACGCGGTGTTCTCAGGCGGTCACCCATCAGAGTACTGACCGCGCCCGACGTTGCTTAACTTCGGTGATCGAACGAGAACCGGTGTATTCAACGCGCTATAAAAAGTCACCGTCCCGCGTTGGCGTCGCCGTTGCCTCAAATTTTACCCCTCATGCGCCTAAAGAAGTTTCACTTCAAAAATATTGTTAAACGCAACTTTGTGAAGATACGGATGTAACTATATAAGGTAACTCCTTCAGACACATATATTTTAATTTTTCCACAGATGAACAGATTATAAAACGGGGCAGTAAGTAAATAATGTTCCACTTACTTGTTCCAAAGCCGTCCAAATTTCATTGTCGCTGTACTGATTGAACGGATCAAGATTGTATCGCAGTGTAGCAGAGAATAGGACGGGTTCTTGCGGTATAATTGATATTTTCGATCTCAAATCCTAAAACGAAAATATATTTTATGCTTATTTAATAGTAAGTACTACACTAAAGATAATTTCTTTGTTTGATCGTGTCAAACTGTTTCTGCTTGTGTTTTTTTTTTTGTATAATAAAGTGTTTTGTTGTGACAAGTTGTATGACCTAAAACATCACACTTATATAAAAATAGAGCGGAACATATAAACACGAATAAAATCGCACGTGATGTCGTCTAATTAAATGTACTAATTGGATATTTTTCGTTTCTTTACATGTACTAATCCCGAGATATACGAGTCCTCCAATTAATACAATATTTTTACTGTAAATATGTCAACCAAGTGAAAACTTTCTAAACTTTTAACTATATCTGTTTTTTTAACTAAAATTCCTAAAGATTCTTTAATATTTGAACCCTAAAATGATATTATGTATACATAATTATATACGGTGAGATTCTTAACATGTGTAGACAATGCCGCAACCAGGCCGGGCGTCTATAGGTAGTTAGGTACAAACTGGACCGCAGCAGCCACACCGACGCGACGCCAGACAAGACTTAAACCTTAAAAACCCGGACACTCGCTGCACTGTTTAATTTTATTAATTTATGAATCCTTGGTAATTGTTCAGATGCAATTTTTTTAACATTGTTACGATCGTTTCTATTCTTTACATATATTGATAACGGAGTCTGTTGATAAGGTTTTGTGTGGCGCCTTCCTGTTTAAGGTTACGTCAAAGGAAAAGTTGGAACGATTCCGTTTGCACAGATCCGAATTAAGCATCAGCAATGCAGATTCTACATTATTGACTAAAATTAGGTCTCAGCAATAATCAATATATTCTTATTTTATAATGTGATGATTCTTATTAGAAACATAAATTTTATTTTAACTTCAAACGAATTGTGTCACAACATTATCACTTATAAGCAGTACTGTATGCTTAGGTTCAATTGTAATTAATACTTTTTATGACATATCTAGTCTTCATACATTATTTTACAAAAACCAATAAAAAATAAATTTGTACATGTACAAAATAATACATTTTTTAACTGGCAACGATTATTCAATTTTATTATCTACTAGCTTCTGCGCGCGACTTCGTCGGCGTGGACTCCCCTCCTATTGGTCTTAGCGTGATAACACATAGCCTATAGCCTTCCTCGATAAATGGGCTATCTAACACTGAAAGAATTTTTCAAATCGGCCCAGTAGTTCCAGAGATTACCGCGTTCAAACAAACAAACAAACAACCAAACAAACAAACTCTTCAGCTTTATATATTAAGTATAGATACATTTTCTACCATACATATGTAGCCATAAATATTCTCCAATTGTCAAAAAGGCCGTTTAAAACCTTTAAAATGTTATTATCACACCGATAAGGGACTAGTAAAAAACAAGGGATAATAGAACTACCGAACATAATGTGAATAGTTATATAATCATGATCAAACCTTTTTAGGAACTCCAGAGGTATCAATGCCGTCTATTTTAATACTACCCTCGATGTTGGAAAGCCTGAATAGAGCGGATATGAGTGAAGACTTCCCGGCTCCTGTTCTACCGACGATTCCGACCTTTAAATGTAAAACAAACTAAAATACTTTCCCATCTTGGAAATGGAGATAATATTGTTGAAACGCCTCGGAAAGACATCAAATCAAATTAAAATGTTGTTATTGTTTTGTCTATAATTTTTATTTTTGTTTGTCTATCTGTCCTTCTGTGTCTTGGCAACAAGTCGATACTATTGAATGTATTTGAATAAAACATGGCATGATTAGAGTTCATCTACGAGCTAAGACACTAAATATTAAGTTATTTCAAAGTACATATATGTTATTTCAAAATTGATAATAAAATTTCCATTATGTGTCACGAATGAGGCCAATATATGTCACGAATGGGGCCATGTGTTAAAGCTGATATTGGTCTAAGATCCGAGATAGCTAAATATTCCCTCATCTGTTAATTAGAAAAAATAATTAACAGATGAGGGAAGATTTTGTTATATCCCGGATCTTAGACCATATGTCATAAGAAAAGGAAATACCAAAAGTTATTACAAAAATATTACGAACACAAAATATACCTTCCATCCACTATTTATTACAAAATTTAAATCTTTAAGAACCGGTGGATCTTCGAGTCCATATTTTAAGCTGACATTTTCAAACTCAATTTGCCCAGCTGACGGCCAATTCTGAGGCGATTGAGTTGCTGAAAACAAAAATTGCCTTTTAAATTATATACATATTAGAGTTTGTTTTAGTTTTATTCGTATCTTTCATTTAGGTAATTTACATTTACATTAGGTCTTAATATCTTAATTACCGTTAAAAAAGCAATAACTGTGAACATGTTTAAGGTTCCGAAAAACTATACGAAAAACGGAATCCTTATCACGGTTGATATTAACACATCTGTCACGTGGTCACAACCAATTTACCACGAATCATCTAAACCACTGAAGTTGAAATTACAAATAAATATATATGGTTATGAGCTAAATATGTTGGTATTGCAACGTGTAACACAAATATTTTTTTAGATTATCTTTTGGAAAGCAAACTAAAAAAATTAAAAAGGAAACGGATTATGGATAGCATATTGCCAGCCATTAGTCAATCGTTGGACTTTAAAAGCTTTTGATGGTGTAAATAAAAACGTTATAATATTACTAAAAAGGTACTCCAAAGGAGTCATGCGTGTTCTCTCTGATTCTTGACAGTATTCAAGAATCAAAGAGAAAACGCATGACTTAGTAAAATAAATATTGAGAACACAATTAATTCATCACTGATAGCAATTTAATAATTAATAAAGCCAGACGAAAATAACAAATATCCACTAAAACTTGCACTTCATCACAATTTTTTAATAGACTCGTTTGCTATTATTATTATGATACACTTAACTACGTCCTATTTAACGCAGGATATCTTAACTGCTTACAAAACTCAGTTATAATTTATTTAATGTATATTCATTTAATGTATAGAATATTTAAATAAATTGAACATGTATTCGTTATTTTAATACTAATTATGTAAATTAGAATAATTTTCGGTTTTATGTACCTAATGCCTAAGATGTCGTCGTATCAGTCTACGACAGCCAAGCAAATAGGAAAAATTAAGCATACATTAATTACGTAGGAATTACATTGCTATTTGTTAACTACATACTCTGGTTTTAATTTTATTTCTTTTATTTATACTTATTAATATTTATCTCTAAAGTAATAGGTAGGGATCCCTAGTACATTTTTTTCACCTGATTAGTATCAAGCTAATTTTCCGGGAGTAGCTTCATGTTGATGAGACGAACAAAAAATTCCTCTACAAAAACTCTCGATTGTGGTAGGTAACAGAGATAGCAGGGGATAGAGGAGCAGTTAGCGTAGGACCGGGATAACGTACCACGCAATTTGTAGGACTATACCACTATTAAATTATATTAATATTAACTAAATAAAAGAAAAAAAAAAACAGAAAAAAATTCAATTCATCAAAAATTATTACTAACCAGTTGATTCTAAATATCGTGGGCTTGAAAAATTATATAGATATAGCTGGATATAATCGTACACACTCGATAAGTTTTTCGACTTTTTCGTCGTCCATTTTCGATTTTGATAACTCGTACTTCTCTATTTATTTTCCCGTAGCGAACGGAGCGACTGTGCATACGCAACGGAATCACGTACGGGCCGGGCCCCGTGCGGGGCGGGACGTGAAATATATCGTCGGCGACGATGTTTTACCCGCACGGGGCCCGGCCCGGCACGGGGATTCCGTTGCGTATGCATTGTCCTTTTTTTATGTTACTAAGTCGACAAACAGGCGTACGGCTCACCTGATGGTAAGTGACTACCGTCGCCTATAGACGCCTGCAACAGCTGAAGCATCGCAAGCGCGTTGCCGACCCTATCCCCAATCCCCCCCAGGAGCTGTCCTATACATCTCTTGCTCTTTGCTATACATTTTGTATGAAACGATATTACAAAACTTCACGACCCCGGCCCGTCCCCGTCCCGTCCAAGTTACGTATGCATTGGGCTTAAATCTACCTTGATAGAACTAGACATATAAAATGGTTGTAAATTCCGTATAGCCGGGTCCTTTCTTTATAGAGATTAAAATCCCAATCTCAACTTACGCCCATTTTCCATGTTTTGTTCGGCGGGCAAGTTGGAGTACTCCAGCACGCGCTCGACTGAGGTCATGTGCCCGAGCAGGTCAGATGTAACGCGCGCGGCCATCTGCAGAATCATTGTCAGAGTCATGGACTGACTAACCGCCAGGCCCACGCTGCCGACAGCTAGTAGAGATCCTGCCGTAAGAAGCTTTTTGCTTAATATTTTAACAAAAACTCTTAAATAAAGCTCAGGCATTCCATGTTATTTCCAAGCATACACATACTCAATTTATTTTAATAATTTAAAAAAATAGCTTTTAAATTTTGTAAGATGGGGGGAGGAAATATGATTCAGCCTTTAACATTCCACTGCTGAGCATAGGCCTCTTTCTCCATGCAGGAGAAGAATCAGAGCTCAATCCGCCGCGCTGCCACAGTGCGGGTCGGCGAATATAGTCCCTACTATGAGTATGACCCGATAAATATATTTATTCTCAAACCTTCTCTATTTACAGTAGGTATAGGTACATCTAATATATATTTGATCAAAATGGAGCAAACCAAGGTAAGGGTTACATTAGTAAGTTTATAACTATGTACTGAATGAACTTACCGAAATCTATCAAAATAAATGCAGCCATTATAATACCAAGATATACAAGGCATAGTAAATCCAAGAAAAGCCCAAAACCACTTGTACCACCTATAAAGGTGAAAAACGCACTCGAATTGAGATCCTAACAAACAAAAAAAAATTTATTATACCTACATAAAAAGCAGTGTTAAGACAAATAAAATATTTTATTAAAATTAACTAAACCTTCGACTTTACGTCTTTTAATGACTCAGACAGCAAAATCCTGAAGTCATACAAACTCAATCTTACACAGTTGTTTGAGCAGTCAATTTGTGTGTGTTTTAGAAAAAAGATTGTTTAATAACTTAATATCTTTATCTTTTTTATTTAAAAAGAGCTAAAGAAGAAATATTCCTTGCTTGAGTTTATCAGCACGTAATATGTTACTAATGTTTCTTACCTTTCTTTATAAATATTTAATAGAAATATATTTTCTTCACCACTCGCGGATTAATACATTATCGGTCAATACAGATAACCTTACAAACGTTATTGATAACTCACCTGAGCGTCGTCGAACGCTTTTAACAGCCGGTATTGAGAATTAGAACTTCTAATTGTAGACAAACCAGATATGGTCGAATTTATCATACTAAATACTGGACTCTTAGCTGTTGTCAAGCACAAAAAATATAACTATTATTATAAAATATAAACATTACTACAATGAAAATGTATAATTATAATAAAAACTGAATATAATTTTCGTATTAAGAATATTATCACAAAATATATTATTTATGATGATGACTAAAACACTTATATCTATTGACAAATGTGACAAGTTATATTTAAAAGTTAGCTAAAACATAATAACTATCCAAGCGAACAATTTATGAAGTCTTTTTTGTAAAAGATATTGTGTATCTAGAAATGAAATTAAACTCACTGGTACTCTCCAGCCTCTTAACAGCCTGGGCTGCATTTAAATACCATCTCAAGATTAAAATAAATATGATCATCAGTACTGCGGTGGGTATTAACGTCCACGGCAGCGCCAGCGCATTGAGAACGAGAACACTCGCCATGAAGAAGTACATCTGGATCATCTCTAGTATACTCCGCGGTAGCATTTCGTCCATTGAGCCCATGTCCTTCGAGAATCTGTTGAGAACTCGACCTGCGCGTAAAAAAAATTAATGACTATTTATTAGGGAATCAAATATGGTCATCAAAATGGAGGTAAGTTACATTATTGTCACGCAGAAAATCCACATAATCTAATTACTATAACAACCAGCGTTTCCCCATATTACCCTACTGTAATATAGCATTACTGTCATAAAGCATTTATAGTTATAACACTTATAATATATGAGTATTAGAACTGTAATAGTACCTACCTATATACCTACTGTATACTATATACTTTACTTTATACATCTTCTATTTTATTAAAAATCGATTTCTTTAACTTTGTTTACAAAAAAATAGAATTTTGATATACTCGTAAACTCCGTAGAATTTGTGGTCTTGAAATTTTCACTTACAGTCATAATCAAACTTTAAATACTGAAGTTTGGAACTTTTAAATACCTAGTAAAAATGGTCTAATAGTCTATACTAATATTATAAAGAAGAAAGATTTGATTGTTTGTTTGTTTGTTTGCATTTAATAGGCTCCGAAAATACTAAAGCGATTTGAAAAATTCTTTCACTGTTGGAAAGCTGCACTATCCGCGGGTGACATAATTAGGCTATATTATATTTTCAAAAAAATTAGGGTAAAAAAATTATTTTAAATGTTTTGTTAAATACCCGTGTGAAGCCGAGGCAGGATGCTAGTTTTTTATGAATGTATATATAATTGATAAAATAATACGTACCGGACGGATTTGTATCAAAGAACCTCATTACGGCCGCAAGCAAATTCTTAAACATTAAGTCATGTAAGTTCTGAGAGGCGCGCATTGTCATAACGACGAATCCAGTTATTCTCAATTGCGTCATGATTATGATAAACAAAACTACGCCTCCGTAGATCCCTAAGTATTGACCTGTTGTTAAAGGACCCATTTGCGTGCCTAGACCCGGATCTAGAAAAAAAATATAAAGCTTGTTTTAAATAAGAAAATTTTCAAAATCCGTTGTCTTTATATATATTTTTGACGCCGCGTTGGCGCAGCGGTTACAGCACTGGTTTGTAGCTGTTGCGCTGGCGGTTGCGGGTTCGATCCCCGCACATGACAAACATTTGTATTGGCCATAAAGATGTTTGCCGTGGTCTGGATGTTTGTGCAGTCCTTGTGGGTCTCCCCACCGTGCCTCGGAGAGCACGTTAAGCCGTCGGTCCCGGTTGTTATCATGTACACCTGATAGCAATCGTTACTCATAGTAGGGAATATATCCGCCAACCCGCTTTGGAGCAGCGTGGTGGATTAAGCTCTGATCCTTCTCCTACATGGGGAAAGAGGCCTATGCGCAACAGTGGGATATTACAGGCTGAAGCGTAATATTTTTTTTATTATAATAATTTTCAAAATAAAATTAAAAACAAAGTAATTATAAAACCGACGCTATAAAGTTAAAAACAAACATCTTTAAAAATTAACACATATGTAAATACTGTAAAAATACGTAGTATTTAAGTTATTAAATGATGTACTACTTTTAATTTATTACGCTACCAAAACATACACCTAATCATCAGTAGCATAAGATCTGCAAACAGTTTACTTTATTTTCCTTGTGTCGTTGCAGATATAACAATCTTGCAAATTACGATGAATGTACATTTTATTAAATAAATAGCGTGGAAAAAGTGAAACTTATCTCATAGCATACGTAGTTGTTAAATGTATACGAATGATGTCACTTATATTTAACAAAAATATCCCTACCCCAACAGAGATAACAAATTTTATCTGAATGTATACAAAAATATGATAATAATACCCACTAGACTAGACTGAACTACGGGTGTTAGGTAGAACAAATTGACGACCAAAAATCGCTGGATCAATTTCGACTAGAATCGTTGAATGTTTTAAATTCCTCCCACGCTCGACAGTAACGCTAAAACGCCTGTGAAAACCATAATTATGACGAAAGAAATTCTGAAACATTTATTTCGCTAATCAGATGGAAATTAAATGGGAGTATAAATCCCCTCATTCCTCGGCAACATGCTTGTGAACTGCTGTTCAGACTTTCACATTATTAAAAACACAAAATAAAAACAAAAAATTAAAAAATTGTCTTGAATCTGATAAATGCTGTTATAATGTCTTAAAAGTTATTCCATCAATAACTTATAAATATCGTTTCAGCGTGATTAACAATAAAGCTTGTGTTTACATCTTACTTTACGTGAATGTAGGACGTGATAATTCGAGAAAACCACACATACATACGTGTATACATACGTCACAGTTCGTCTTTTTAGCCGTAGACCAGTGTTAGGTAATTAGATAGATAGATAGATAAAAACTTTATTTACAATTCCACATTACATACACAATTAAAAAAGAAAGTAAAAGTAAAATAAAAATAAAAAGTAACAAATAAAACATCTTAGTATATTTATATAATTATAATTATAGTTCATAGGTTAAATAATACTTTGGTGTTTCATAATCAGATTTTCCGACACAGAAAAAAAAGTCGATCAGTTAGGAACGTACCTATCTATGTTTTATAGATAGGACTGTGAGGATAAAACTTATATTCTTCAAATTTCAATGTACATCTTTGGAATGGTCAAAACAGTGTCTATTAACTTAATTAATTAAATAAATATTTTAACACATATCCAAACAATTATTAATAGCAAATTATTAGAATTTTCACTTACCAGGTTCTTCACCAGGTTGTAGCGATGTTTCGTAGTTGTCCACCTCATTCGTCCTGTGTTAAAGACAAGATTTAAAAAAGTAACATGTTTATAAAAATGAAGACAATTGTCACTAAGGCAAATTTCTCCTATACAACACTAAAATTATTTTAATTTAATTGTATTGAATATTTAAAAAAAAAAGTGTATCCTCTAAAACTCAAGTCTAAAAAAGTATATTTTTATTGGAATAGATAAATAAAAAGTATTTTATTAAATAACGTAAAATAATATTAGCATATAAAAACAATTTTTCATTTCTATTTGATGTTTATATTATTTGCTTGCTTTTGTATTAGAAAATCCACCACCACCACTACCAGTGGATGTTTATATTATTTGCTTGCTTTTGTATTAGAAAATATTTACAGATACTTAAAAAAAAAAACCGAAATATTGAGATCAATTTCATAAATTTACAATAAAGCACGATGAAGTTTTATCTTCTTGTTTATAAGAAAATATTAGAAGAAAATAATGAGTACCTACTAATAGTGAGAAAATAATGAGTAAATAATAAGTAATTTTTCCTGTCGGAGATAGAAGCTACGTAATAATTTACAAATTTTTTAATTCAACAAAAATAAAAATGAACAGCTCGGTAAAATCACCAATTCATTAAAGGTCGTGTGATATTCATCTGTCAAATTTTCTTACCAATAACTTATCCAGTAATCTGACAGTGTGGCTCCGGCCTGGGTTAGTATTAAAAAGAAAATGGCTATCATGACTATGAACCAGGAGTTAACCGATTGGAAATACTTCTTTATAACTGTCCATTTTATATTTCCTTTAGCCCTCTCCTCTGCTTGTAAAATTTGTTCCTTCTCTGCTCGCGGATCATCGTCACTTTTGATTGAAACTCGTGACACACTGTATTCCAATACCGCTGGACGATCAGTCTAAGGCAGTAAATTAAAAATAATACATAATAAAAAAATTATAGCAATTTTATGTTTTTAATAACTAATAGAATATAATACTGAACATTGCTATTATACATATGTATCTGTATACTTATATAAAGAGAAAGGTCACTGATTCATCAAGAAATCTCAGAAACTATAACACCTACAAACTTGTTTGGCAGGTAGATTCCTTATAGGCAGCAGACATTCGCTAATAATGGGTTTTATGAAACTCCACCCCTAAGGGGGTAAAACGGGGGTTGAAAATTTGTACGAAAGTCCTATGTTTTTGAAGTCAGAGACTTAAAATTCAAAATGTATGCCCTATAGATAGTGTTGAGGTGTACTAAAAATGTATCATTAGAAATCAACCCCCTTTTGGGGTTAAAACAGGGGATGGTAGTTTGTATGAAAGTCCAATGAAAAATAATATCTATCGATTTCATTGATTCTAAAAATTCGTCTAGATATTGATTGTTTTTATCTTTCTTTTATTTTTGCCTTTTATTAGGTATTTAGCTTTTTCGAATGTAATTACAAATTATTTGGAAATAACTAACTCCACGCGTACGAAGTCGCGGGTGGCCACTAGTATACTATATATATTACTATATACGAAGAATTATATATATAATTTAATTTATGGATGTATTTATGTTCGTGGGTGGTTTGAAAACCCAGTTAGTCCCAGTAGGTGGCGCTGCAATCGGTAAGGCAGCAATCAAAGGTTGCTGGTATTGCGGGAAGGACAACGTCTGCCAGTACCACTAGTGTTACTATAATAATGACCGTACCAGGGTAGTTATTGAAACTAGCTAGCTCATAAATTGTAAAAGGCTCAAATATATGCATAGCTCTGGGTGTTTATTTGTTTTTACATTACCATAAAAAGTCAAATATACAGTAAAAAAAACGTGTAGCGTAACGAATTGCTGCCGCATGTTTCGTTATGACAATGGTCCTGCTATGTTGATACACCAATCCCACTCAGACCTCTAAACAAAACGTAAGTAACATCTATATTAACAATTTCACTTACTTTTTTACCTTCAACATTATACTCTTTATCGTTGGATGTTATAGAAGAAAATTCTATTTCCGATTTTACCAGATCGTCGTACGAACCCACATTTTTAATTGAACCCTAAAAAATTTCATCATTGATTAGTTTACATAAACAATTTTTATCTTTAGAACAGAAGTAATTTAATTTATTACCTCACTGAGAACAATAATAATATCGGCAGCCTTGAGAAAGTGTATTTGATGCGTGACCAAAATGCGTGTACGTCCACTTAAGTAATTTTGTATGCATCCTTCAAATAGTTGCCGACCTACTTTAGCATCTACTGCAGATAACGGATCGTCTAATAAATATATATCTGCCTAAAACAAATAAATTAAATTAAATTCGATGCACATTTCTGGATATTCTAACTAATAATAAGGAATACTTTTGATTCTACAGGCTTATTTTACATTGGACTCTAATCACCCGTGACCATGGCGTCCACAACGTCGCCAACATATCGGGAGTTTCAATATGGCAATCGCGGTATCTTCGGTAGAATCAAAAGTATTCATAGTGAGCGTGAAACTTTAAAAACTTATAATAATAAAGAATGTTCGATAGAACAAAGAATTACACGAACTTTATGTCCTCAAAAAGGCTTCGCTGCAAAAAAGTATATAGCCGCAATTTAAATAGCGACCTTGCTGCAGTGCAGGTCTGGGCTAAGCCTTTTTTTGGTCTGTTGTTTAATCCTACTAAATCACAAGCTATTATTAGATTGAGAGGCAGACTTGGCTGGATATTGGTCCCTAAAGCACTCTAGGGTCCCAATTCCTTATTGTGAAAAAACTAGGAATTTGGGGCTTATTATGAACTGCAATTTGTCCTGGGCAGCTCATGACAACGATGTCAGCAGAAAAATACACTACGCATTCCACTATCTCAAGCGTCTCCAATATTTTTAAGTGCATTAAAAAAAGTATAGTATTTGTAACTGTCAAATAATAGTAGGTAATAATGCTATCGTGATTTTCTTATTGCGTTCATTACATCTTTGTCGCATCATTTTATTTTACATAATCGAGAAGGTTAAACCTACGTATCATTGAAGAACAAATTTATGCAGTTAATATCGAGAGCATGGCATTTAATTTTCGCCTACTTGCACCTGTCGTGCACAATCTGAGCCACAGCATCGCTCATATTGACTTTCCTGAAGTTAATACGCCGAACGTTACCTACATCTATGTGATGTATAGCCTCTTATTAGTATGGACTCGGACACGTGTGTAGGAATATTAAATTTGCATTTAGTAAAAATATTATTAGGCACTGACAATTCGCCGAACCGTAGTTTCGCTCCACCGAAACACAGACAGATATAGGTACGGAAGGCTGGAGAGAAGTAAAGCACTTTTTGTAATAGTATTCCGTTGGCACGCATTGAGTAAGAAAACATAACAAGAGTTATAACAGAAATTTTTAAACAGATTTAGAAATCTACAACTAAACAGTAGTCTTATAAATTCAACAAGGAAGGAGTTTTGAAACACTTATGAAACCTTAGTTTGGACATTTGGCATAAAACAAAATTAATTTACGTGTTTTTACGTGTGCAAAACCGCAGACTACATCTAGTTAAAACATGTAATTAAAAAAAATATATATTATTGTTAGATTACAAATTGCAATTTTGAGCATTATTTATTTGAAATTTTTAACAATTCCGCTTACCTCTCTATAAACAGATCGCGCTAAATTAATCCTGGCTCTTTGTCCCCCCGATAGTGAAACGCCTCGCTCCCCTACCAACGACAGATCACTATAAGGAAACTGCTTGAAATCAGGCAAAAGGGAGCATACTCGACAAACCTTTGAAAATACAAATGTACTTTAACTGTTAATGTTGAAAAGATACACTTTATGCTTGTATTCCCGACCGTTATTAACCGACTTCCAAAAAAAGAGGAGGATCAATTCGGTTCTATTTTTTTTTTTTTTTGTAATGTATGTTAGCTCGGAACTTTGGACTGGGTGGACCTATTTCGATGAATTTTGTTTTAATTGAAGGGTGTTGCATGTCATGTGGTCCCATTTAAATTTAATTAAGATCTGACAAGTACTTTTACAGTTATATCTAATAATGCGTATTTACTTGACTACTTTATCGTCGACCTACGTTGTATTAAACCGCATAACTTTTCACTGGGTTTTTCGATTTTGATGATACTTACTTTAATCAAAAGCTAACACTTGTCATGCAGTTTTATTTAAATTTGATCGAGATCTGATTACTACTTTTTGAGTAGTCTTTGTTAACACGTATTTACTTGACTGTTTTTGATCTTATTACGTTGTATTACTTGTCGATGTAATTGAAGTCGGTTTTTTTTCGTTTGCGAGCAAACACAATTATTATATATTTTTTGGATAATTAGTGGTTAAGTCAAGCCTTAAGGGTTATTGTAGATACGTATTGTAGTTACGTATTGTAGATACGGCCATACAATTGTTGCCGACCAAATTGTATAAGAAAAAAAATATTATATAAACAAACGAACCTCCTTGTATCTATTCACATCATACGGCAACCCAAATAGTATGTTTTCTCTTACTGTGGCGGGGAATAACCACGACTCTTGACAAGCGTAAGATAAGCTACCTTTGACTGCTAAATTACCACTCATTACTGGTAATTCACGAAGAAGCACTTGCAAGAGGGAAGACTAAAAAATACCACATAAAGTGTAAGAATAATATTAAAAGTAACAACAAATTAAAAAAAAACACTTATTTAAAATTAATAAAAAATAGTAGACAAATTATACTTAAACATATGATAAGTACTCATATTTTACCTTTCCGGAACCTACGGCACCAACGATAGCACACAACTTTCCCTTTTCCAAGTGCATTGTTATATTCTTAAGTGTCATTTCTTCAGGGCTTTTAGATGAGTCCCATGAAGCGCTCACACCGGATAGTTCCACTATATATTCACTTACTACTTTTGATTCTGGACTAACTACAAATTATGGAAGCTTAAATTAAAAGTCAAGTATTATATCAAGTATCAATTTTATATGAAAACCATGTGATTAAATACTGACATGTATTTAAATTAAAACTGCCTTAAAACTAAGATAGGGACAGCAGGAAAGCCGTCCAATAAGCGCGTAAGCACGGCTATAATTTACAATAAATAACATTCTACGAGAAAAAGAATTCCTTTCAATACGCATTCTTTAATTGTACCTATTCGGTAATTACTAATAATTTATATTTTAAATCCTTGTATTACGTGCTCACGAAAGGTATCATGCAGAAGGAATCTATGAAAGTATCTCGTTTAGATAAACAAAGTGAAATTTAAAAAGGTATAGAATATTTTTTGGCCCGATTGTTATCATATACACCTGATAGCGATCGATACTCATAATATAGGGAATATATTCGCTAACCCGCAGCGAAGCAGCGTGGTGGATTAAGCTCAAATCCTTCTCCTATAAGAAAAAAGAGGACTATGCCAAGCAGTGGGACATTACAGGCTGAAGCGGAAAATTATTGAAATATTTACGTTACCAATGGAAGGTCTAGTATTTTCCATGGTCGAATATTTTCTAGCGACTATTGAACTGGAACCAACAGTCGACATTTTTTTTGTGAGGCTTGAAAGGATTACGGGTGCTGTAGATTTCGTTAACAGTGATAAATCTTCTCTTTCATCTGAATTGGAATATAAAATTATTCCTATTACCAACAAATTAAAAAACAGTCACGGCATATTTTAAATTTGAGGACATATAAATTCAATGCTAAATTATACGTCATTCTCCCTGGTTATCTTAATGAATACAAAACTACCACCGGTTTAAATGTTAGATTATACTATGAAGTACGCTTACTAGCAGTAAAATAAATCTTGAACAATTGATTTCCTTGTCAATTTATTCAATGGGCATGACGACAGTATCAAAAAATCGTCAATTTAATGATTTCAGGGGAACACTCGTATTAAAACAATTCAAAATACTATTTTAGTTTTATGTAAAATAATAAGATTATTGTGATTTTCAATAAAATAAAACATTAAAATACTGCAATCGGCCATTTTGATTGAAACACAAATTGCAGCGCATGACGTCACGCTATAAACCAATATAATACGTCAGGCGCGTTCACCTACAACTCACTCTAGTCGACAAGTTGAAAAAGGTCGAAAATAGAGATACTGCTCTTAAAATTATGTGTAATAAATAGCTCATTGGATTCGGAATCGCCTAGAAAAATGTTCTAAACGTGTGTTTTGCACATCAAAAATTGCAAAAGTTATAAACAATTAAATAAAAAACTGGCCAAGTGCTAGTCGGACTCGCGCACGAAGGGTTCCGTACCATTGACTAGGTAATATATATTTAAATATATGTATTATATAAATATCGAGCAAAAATAGGTAAAAAATTGCGTTTTTTGTATGGGAGCCCCTCTTAAATATTTATTTTATTTAATTTTTAGTATTTGTTGTTATAGCGGCAACAGAAATACATAATCTGTGAAAATTTCAACTGTCTAGCTGTAGCCGTTCTCGAGATACAACCTGGTGACAGACGGACGGACGGACGGACGGACGGACGGACGGACGGACAGCGAAGTCTTAGTAATAGGGTTCCGTTTTTACCCTTAGGGTACGGAACCCTAAAAAAGGAAAAAATGGCCTTCCGTTTTTTGCCAATATTTCATAAACTATTAATATTTAAGAAATTTCAAAAAATGATTCTGAAAGAGGAGGAAATTTCCAATAAAAAACTTTCAGCTTTTGGAACTCTATCTCTATTATTTATAATTTTAATTTCATGCTGGTCTTAGGTTGAACGCGTCCAAAGTGTGTCATTCCATGACGTCAGAGCCGACGCCATGACATCTGCTGCCGTTTTGACGTGCACATTGAAAACATATTAGAAAAATAGTTTTAATCTTCCTTAAACTTAAGTTTATTACCGAAATATAGGTATTTTCGTAAATAGTAAATGTGTACCCAACTACCCACATTACGGAAGAGGTTTTCAAAATCTTTCGTCATGCCCATTAATTTTAAAGTTATTTTCCGGGAAATATTACTTGTGAAATACACTAGATGTAAGTTTTTATACCAACATTATTAGCTACTTACCCATTATCAATATATTTTGTATTCGTGCTAAAGAGACAAATAGCTCGGATAGACTGGCAATTGCAAGAGGTAAAATAAAAGTTAAATTCATCTGGACTATACTAAGAAATAACTTAATTGGATATATCTGAAAAGAAAAACAATGTGTAATAGAAACAAAAATGTTATGAAAGAGAAATATAAAATAACAAATTTGAAAGCATATTAAAGATAAACCATACTATGCTAATATATTATATAATTAACCTTCTTATACCCGCACATTGGTCTATCAGAGCGACGAAATACATTTTCCTATTTAAAAAAAAAAGAAAACATTAAGCAAAAACGTTAGCACTATGGATTTTTGGTAACGTCATGATTCGTGGCTATCTTCAAATTATTTAAACGCATTCGTTCCTGAGTGCAGCACATATCTGTATTCACAACAACTATCGGTATGCAGGTATACCATACCTTGGGGTGCATGTCGGTCACCTCCTCGTGGTGCACCCTGGGCAACGGGACGGGCAGCAGTATCGCAGTCGCGGTACTGCTGCTCGTCGCGGCTAACGACTAACTCGCGGGCGCTCCGGGTACTGCTCGACCCGTGAGCGCACTAGAGGGACGGGGTGGGTGGGTTCGCTTGCCCGCCCTGTAGCGCGAAAGCGCGGTTTGCCGGCCGGGTTGTGCTGGCTCCCTGGAGCCTTGCTCGGTTGCTGGTGCAATCCGGCAGACGTGATGTGTGAGGGCCGGGCTGTGCTGGCTCCCTGGAGCTTTAAGCTCGGTTGTTGGTGCAGTCCGGCGGACCCGTTGGGTAGTTGCCGGGTCGTGCTCGGCTCCCTGGCGCTTTGCTCGGTTGCTCGGTGCGATCCAGCGTTGGAGGTCAGTCCTGCCTGACTTGGAGGGGGGGGACGCTCCTGGACATATGTCCCCATTCTGCAGACTGTAGACTGGTCCGGTTGAGCGTCCCCTAAGTGGGGTGGCCGGCTGGGGATCGGGGGATCCTCGGCTGGCTTGAGATCCCACGTCGTCGGGAGGGGTGGTCTTGTGGGTGCCGCCCCTCTAGGTGCCGGGGCCCGGATGTTTACATTCGGGCCAACCGCCTGGGCGGGGTGGAGACTGCTAACGCGACCCCACCTGGCCCCACTCAGGTGGATGTCTGCTCACACGTGGATGGTTTTTGGTCAGTAGGAGTCTGACATAACCCTCTGGTGCCCCCGCGCTGGAGGGTATCCATGATGGATTTTCCCCACGTTAAAAAAAAAGAAGAAAAAAAGGTATACCATACCTTACACGTCTAAGACGTAGATATTATACGAATTAAGTAGGATTTTTTTTAAATACTGACTTTAAATGTTTTCCTTTTTGCCTTTTTTAGCATTTATAGATTACATCATATAACCTAAACATCTATAAAGAATGCATTAGAAGAACACTTGCTTATTCAAACTGATAAGGCAAATAATTAATGAACATTGCAAATTAGATGAACCTAAGACAACTGCGCCAGCAATTATCACAAAATAGATCATTGTTATTATTGGCTCTCTAAGAAAAGTCGTACTCCGTACAAGTACCTATATTGTGTAATGAATAACTGTTCGTTGGTAATAAAACTTCACACTCCTATCTACTCGTATATATCAAACCTTCATTTAATGATGATATTTTATCAACCAATCTATTAAATTGGCATTAAAACTTTCGATCCCAGAGACCGTGCGCAGGTATATATATATCTATGTGTTACACTTTCTCACGCGGGTATAGGAAGGTTGAAATAGTTTTGTTAATTTTGTAGAAAATTGAATAATTACAATGTCAGCTCGAAGTAAATTTCCGGAAAGAATGTAAGTCAAAGATGTTAGGAACAAGGCGCTTCTCTCTGCGAACATCATAAATCCTATGAAGACGCTTCTTATAAAAATCGATTTTCTGAGAGCAGCCAATTCGAAGGCACGGGTCATCTTCACTATATTTTGAAAGGACTTCTCCCAGGCATACATTTTTATAACCTGAAAATTTTATTTATGTTATGGGACCGTCCAGAATCCTTCTGATGCTATATCCAATTTCTCGAAATACTCCCAATATATTCAATATAACTAATAGCTTAATATAGGGTTTTTCCGGAATACAATGCTATAAAAATGTAGATGAATATACTCGTACTACTAACAAATAATCTATACTTCTATATTAATATCATAATAAAGTATTCCATTTCCACCACTTCCACCATTTCAGCCTATCACAGTCCACTGTTGGACATAGGCATCCACAAGTTCGCTCCCGACATTACGACGCGAACTCATGTGTTTTACCCATAGTCACCACGCTGGGCAGGCGGGTTGGTGACCGCAGGGCTGGCTTTGTCGCACCGAAGACGCTGCTGCCCGTCTTTGGCCTGTGTATTTTAAAGCCAGCATGGATGGTTATCCCGCCATCCGTCGGCTTTTTAAGTTCCAAGGTGGTAGTCGAACTGTGTTATCCCTTAGTCGCCTCTTACGACACCCACGGGAAG
Organism: Melitaea athalia; assembly: GCA_905220545.2. NCBI lineage: Eukaryota > Metazoa > Arthropoda > Insecta > Lepidoptera > Nymphalidae > Melitaea > Melitaea athalia. The sequence goes on from HG992177.1 coordinate 11,500,238, forward strand.
AGAGGGGGTGGCTACATTCTTTAGTGCCGTAACCACACAGCACATAATAAGGAATTCAATTTGTATTTTTGTATTTCTGAATGTTTCATTACATCTGTAGTAAACAGGCCAAATTGACGCTTTTCAATGCTTACTGTCAATCTTTCTACACTTGCGGTCTGTGGGTCGACTTCACGCAGCGAGCATACGGCGCACTGCGCGTCCAATACAATAACGCGTTCAGGATGTTGTTCGGTCTGCCGCGCTTCTGTAGCGCGTCGTCTATGTTCGCCGAGACGCGTACTGCTAGTCCAGTCAAATTACAAAATAAAAAAACATTTAATTATACAGTTTGGGGATTATGATGGATTGATAGGGGGGTGTATTCTGAGCTTAAATTCCAATTTGAGGGGTTCTCCGAAGGTCAGCTTAAGGTCATTTCGGTGAAAACGCGTTTAATTCGATATCTCGAGAACGGTTAGTTAGGAAAAAAATGTAAAAACCTTTTCTCTTCTAAATTAAATTTAATAACTTTTTTATCTGAAACTTCTGTTTTTATCATCAATTCTTTTCAATTTATTACTTCCGAAAGGCAAAAATTTTACTTTTTTTCTCCCCATTTTTCATTTTTCACAATTTTCTCCCTAACCATTCAATTTTATGAAATTTCACTTATTATCAAAGTTGTAAATCCTTTAATTATGAACAAATTTTTCCTCAAACTTTTTTTTCTAACACCAATATCTTCGGAGTTATACCTTACTATACCGAGCGAGATCCGCGCCAATGTCGCAATATCATCGACATCAGTGAGTATTCAACGCGTTTTCATCGAAATGACCTTGAGCTGACCTTCGGAGAACCCCTCAAATTGGAATTTAAGCTCAGAATATACCTCCCTATCAATCCATCATAATCCCCGAACTGTATAATTTAATGTTTTTTTAACCCATTTTTAGCCGTAATTTGACTGGACTAATCATAAGAAAGCGGTGCGCCTCACTGTGGCAGCGAGTGCGCGGAATATCGAACACCGTCCTGAATGCGTTGGCTGACCGATGGGACTCCCCATTAATTTATCGCTGGGTACAGCTCCATGCTCCCGCTGCTAATTACCATTTTTAGGACGGGAGTCTCACTGGAAGCCACAAATTTAATTTTAATTTTATTTAATTTATTTAACACGTTCGCTGCGTTGTGAGGTCATATTGGCTCATAGTGAACTTTCATGTGGTGCGGCGCGCAAAATAGCGTTCTTTCCCCTGGTGCGGAAGGCATAACTTCGTGTATTTCTATCGTAGGAATTTTTTTTTAATACCATTGTTATTGCCACTTTAACGTGAACAATCCAGTATTTTGAAATACTCGTGAGTCAATTTGACCTCACCCGCACCTAAAGAAAAAAGTTTCACCCTGGTGCGGTGTGAGGTCAATATGACCTACCGCTCCGCGCACCTCACACCCGCACTGAACGATGCGCTCGCGCCATTTCGTGCACTGAGTGTTGTGCCACGCTATCGACAGTTACCTAAGACGTCGCGTCGCTTGAAGCCATTTTTCTTCCATAGCTTTATACAATAAATCCTACTAATTACAATGAAATGCTTAGGTTTTTGGGAGTCATCATTGTCTTGATCATCATAGTATTTTTGTTTGCCATGCTTCAACGAAGAACACAGGGAAAGTTTTCAATGTCAAGAATCATAAATTACGTTATATTACGTACCTACCTACTAACCAAACGATTGAAACGCGCTGATTGATTCAAGAAACCTAAAATTATGATTAATAATGATTATTTTATAACACTTAATAAAACACTTTACAAATACATACACTATTAATATTGTATTTTAATTTTAAAGCCTCTTAAAGTTAGTTCAAACAAACAAATACAGTAGGCTCAATAAAATTTTGGGAAAATTTATCGAGTGATGTACAACAGACGTGTTTCCCATCACTAGTGTTTTGATAACTTCAGTGCGTTGTGTGGTCAAACGGACCCCACAAATTGTTTCTCTTTTAGACGCTAAACGATACAAGCGAGCTAAAAACGCAGCTAGGTATATATTGCTTGGTTATTGGTCTTTGATCTCAATATAAAATATATTCAATAATTACTATCACCATTGAGAAAAACCTGTATTAAGACAGAAGTGAATGAGGGCTTATTTGACCTCACGACGCGCTGTAAAAAAGTCCTCTATGGGTCAATATAACCTCATGACGCACCAGCAAAAAGTACACTAAAAATCCTTACGCAGTGAACGTGTTAATGTAACTATTACTAACCCTCTTTTTTAACAGTTACCAACACATAATTTAATTTAATTTTGAATTTGAATATGGATTAATTTCTCTTCGTTGTCTTTCTCTCTAAAAGAGGACGAAGAAGACTATTTTTGGTGCTTTTTTCAAAAATAGGTTCAGCTAAGAGATAAGACTATCCGCGAGAGAACGAAAGTTAGCGAAATAGCCAGTAGAATAAGCAAGTTGATGTAGTAGTGGGTTGGTCATTGGTGTCCCAGGATCAATGGCCTTCGGAGCAGACGTGTACTGGAGTGGAGACCGCTTTGTTGATAAACGCAAAGTGAGACGCTCTCTAGCTCACTGGACCGACGATCTATATAAGATTGCCGGTGGGAGTTGGATGAGGACTGAGAAGAACCAAGAAGTTTAGGAGGCCTATGTCCAGCAATGGACTGCGATATGCTGAAGCAAGCGAGCGGGCGAATGTTTGTAACAGATTAACTCAAAATGTACTGGACTGGTTTAAAAAAATATTTCACCGGGAGAATTCTTCTTTATCACTCACTAACATATTCAAATTTTAAGTGTAGAAAACATAACAGCCAAAATCGTGTTATCCCCACGGTCAAAATAGCGAGCGAAAAGCTAGTCTCGTAGTGAAATTAAAATACGGCTGTAAATTATGCAGTCACCATAATAAAAATTTATCTCTGTTTCATTAATTATATAACACAAAGTAAAAACTCTTTTATGACTCATAAGACCCGGTTATTTTACAAGTATAATTTACCTGAATTCCGCTTATAATTTCGCTCATTAACTTAATTCGCTTATCCGTTCTCTGAGCGACTGTCCTTCTAATTTTTGCAGTAAGTTTGGTAAGACTGGCTAAAATTAAACAAAAAAACTTCACGTCTTAAAATGTAATAAACTAAAGAAGTAGGTAGTATCATTTAGTTTAATTTATTTATACAATTCTTTGGTTTATAGTAATATAACACTACAACTTAAGTGAAAAGCAATAACCATAGATGAAACCAAAATATCTTGTTAACAAAAAATAAACGTCTAAAAAAATAATTTCTTTCAAATGTAACATCTCGTCTATTTATTTGTAAAAATTGAAGTAATGGAAATAGATAAAAATATGTTCTAATACAAGAAATAGAAAATCATAAATAAAAATTAATGTTTAAATAGCATGGATCGTCCTGAAAATACCATTTAAAAAAAACAATAAATACCTTGAACTGGCAAAATTAAAAGTATTACAGCGAAAAGTCCAACAAATGGGGCATAACCACCAGCTTCATACAAGAAGTACATTACGACCGCCAATTGCACTGGGACCAACCATATATAGTGTAGGAACATGAATGCCATTTCAAATCGAGCCACATCATTAGATAACAAATTTACCAACTTTCCAGCTGCTACCTCGGTAATGGAGACTTGACTCATACGCAGTACCTACGAAATTAATCAACTTGTTAATTCGACTTATTAAAATGTCTAATTCTTTCGATAATTTAATTTATAAAACTTTAAACATTACATGAAAATTACCTTTCTATAAATCAGAGATGAGCATGCTACTTTCATTTTCAAACTGAAGCGATTTACAAATAAAGTATTATGATGTTGACTTAAGGAAGTGACTAAATTAAGCGCCAACATGCCAATCGCATAATAACCCGCTTGTGCTTGGGTTATTGACTGGCTTGAATTAGCAGACCAGTAGGATAGAAGCTCAGAAAACAGTAAAGGTTGTGCGGTCCTGTGATTAAAAATTAAAACACGTTTATATAAATATATTCTTCTTAACTGCGTACAAATTTGTGCCTATTTAAATACCTCGCTATTGTATTAATTAAAAGAAAAATGCCTCCAGGAAGATAGGCAACCCAAAATGCTCTCGCAAGGGCTTTCGAAAGTGACGGCTCACGTTTATTCCTTATAGCTCTTTCATACTCCTCTAACCAATACCTGAAGGAAAGTGAATTAAGAAAAATATGTTTATGTTAGAAATATTCATGTAGTATTCAACACATGGTGTTGATAAAAAAAATTGTAAATAGCACAAAAATTTACCTTTCTAATTTACCACCAAGCATATCAGAATCATATTGTTTGTTAGGAATAATTAAGTCATCTTCTTCAACGTCCCTTTTATTTCCTTTATAAAGAACTGGACAAATCCAACACATAAACAGTTTAGACAGTATATTTGGATTACTTCTCTTTTTATTAACTTCTTTCTTTTCTTCCATTTTCGCGAACACCTTTTTTCCGTTTGAATAAAATGTCTCTCTCTTATAGTTCACAAATCTATTTACGCTCCGATATTCACTTAAAAACACGTCTATACACAAGTGTAGGTTAATCGACTTATTGACTGATAACGCAATCAATGTAATATCATATATACAATTAAATTTCAGTAAAAAAACTAGGTGGTACTGATATAATAAGTATACTTGCGTACAGTTTATTACACTTTATGATTCAAATATCACTAAATAAAAAATCTCGTATTTTGTGTTGTTATTATTTTTACAAACTACCTTACCGACTGTAAATGTAAGTTACTTTAAACGAGTACGAGACAGTTAATCGGTATTCCGTAAATAATTGTTATAGCGCGTAATTTTTAAAATGGCTTATAATTTTAACCAAATAAAATTTACGGTCCTAAGGCTAAAGTCTAGACTACTTATTAATACTGTTGAATATCATGTTATAACTTCGGTTTTTTTTTTTGTGTAACATTTTTTAAAGCAAGCGTTGTACTAAATTACAACAAAACAGCGCAAATATTGTAATAACTAGAGTACTGCTTCAGCTTCGTACAGGCAATATGTAATGCCTAAATTTTAGATCCATATGCATTTAGTAAAAAGCGGTTATTTTAATATTACAAACAGACACTCCAATTTTATTTATTTATTTCTTATTTTTCGGTAACTCCTAAACTGTTCAATCAATTTATACATGATTATGAAAATGTGCATTATGTGGTTAATGTAACTAAAGCTAATACTTAATTTATTATATGCGTTTCAGCTTTCCAAGTATTGCATTATAATGTATCTAATAATCTTAACTTTCGGATAAAATAGTATTTAGTTTTTAAAAGTACTATATATTACTTTTCATTAAAAAAAAAATTATTACTTCAGAACATTAAAAGATTACAGATATAAACATTTACAAAATTTTTATAAAATGGAAATATAATTTGAAGAATATTATATGTTCACAATAAATAAGAAATAGGTTTCCACAGTACAATAAATAAATCTAATTATAATTAAATTCTTCTTTTGCATGTATGGGACACACTTGAGAGCAAAAAGAATCACAAGTACATTTAGATTGCACTAACTTTTGTTCAATACTTTCTACTAACATTTTAACGTGGCATAAAGGAACCTTTTTACATTCACAATTTTCTAGTTTAGAGTTCTTTGTATGATTTTCTTTAAAGTTTGTATATTGACGACTAGGCTCTGGTAATTGTTCAGTGGGAATATGTAATGAATTTAAAAGCATTGTTTTATTTAATTCAGCATCTGTTTCATAATCCTCGTTATTATTAGCTTGGTCATTGCAGGCATAACTACTTGAGGAATTTTCTTTGTTAAATTCATTTGAAACGCTAAACCCAATATCACTTGTAATGTTTTGATTACCACGCGCCTCTTTTGAATATTTAAGCACAACTTCGTGTTCATTATTAGCCGTCATTACTTCGACATTACAATAATTTTTAATACTTTCTGTTTGGGAAGTCCTATCATTACTTGTATTAACATGTTTCGATTTTTTTTCATACAGTATTTTATCCATGACACATGGTACACTTTTGGAGTTATCTACCATAGAAAGCGATTTCCAGACACGACATTTTTTTCTATGACATGTTTCTACCAATGACTTAGTGCAATAACATAAACCAAATGTACAGTTACATAAACATTTTAATTTGCATCCTTTATTAAAACATGTATAAGATATTTTAGTTTCCAATAAATTAGCAATACTCGTATCTTTAGGTAATTTAAGACATTCTTTCACTGAAGTTGATAAAATTTTCGTCGGCTCTTTATTGTATGTTTCCGTTAATTGAAACTTGTCACTTTTGTCTTTTAAAGTTTTGCTAAGCAATAATTTCGCATATTGGTTATATGTACCGCTACCATATAAATAGCGTGATTCAACTGCATAACAACTGCAATCTGTTATGTAGCCCTTTTTTAATTCGCAAGAAACTTTTTTTTCAGCTGTATCTATAGTGTTTTTTAAACCATCATACATAACTTCACACGACTTATTATCAATAGGGATACATAATACCTGTGTTGAAGTATTTTCTGTATTTTTCTCATGTTGACTATTGTTTTTGCTATTATCAAATTGGACATCCATATCTTTACATTCTAATAGTGTTTCGGTCATCTGCTCATTTAATTTTTTAAGAGATGAATTTTTGTCACATTTACATATTGCTTTTAAACGTTGAAAATCATCTTCAATCAATTTACAAACTTGATCTAAAATAACTGGTAAAAATGTCTCTGAATTATTGTTATTAGAAATACAAGCACGATGAACTCTCTTCATTTTTACTTTTAAATATTCTTGCAGCAACCCGTAGGTTCTCTTCCAACTGTCCTCGCTGATTTTAAGTCCATTAGATTTACAATTTATTTTATTGGAATTTTCTGAAAGTAATACCTTAACTTTACCTAATATTTTAGATAGCAGTACTTTTTCTTCCTCAACTGGTATACATGTTGATATACACGAGGAAGTTTGAAAGTCTTCTAACTTTTCTTTCAAGTGTTCTTGAAGCAAAGTAAACATGTTTATTTCTAAATTATTAAATTCTTCCTTATCACAACAAACACATTTCTTTTCCTCATCTTCTATTACGTCTGAAATTTTCTTTACAACTTTGCTTTTTTCTATGGAATCACATAACGGATCTGAAATTATTTCCGTCTTACTTTTATCATATTTATATTGTAACTGAGAATTTATTGGCTTATTTTTTTCAATCTCACCCATATTTCCTACATCACGACTAAAGCAGCTCTCTTCATCAATCAGAACTAGATTATTTTCTTCATATTTTTTCTTAATAGTTGGTGTCGCTTTTATGTTTGTAAGAGTCGCTCCCAAAAATTTTACACAATAATCACATTCACGTGGTATTAAATCTGATTTTTTTAAAACATCGTCAACGTATGATACCCCACTAATTTCTAAGCTTTGCTTACTTGCATTATTATCAGAATTTTGTAACTTTTCAGCACATTTAAATTGAGAACTGTACTTACTTCTATGTACCTTCATGGAATAAACTTTAGATTCTTTTTTAAGATCTATATCACAATTCTTTAAAGAGTGTTGGTCCCGTTTTACTTCTAAAGGCTTTTTGCTATAGGATATTTCATGTCCATCACCACATTTTAGTTTATAATTATTACTTACATATTTACAAAAATTATCATTACTTTTGTCTAAATTAATTGCGCCAATATATTCAGACTCCGTAGTAGCTGGTAAAGTATCATGATTCGTGCCTTTATCGATATTTTCAATATAACTATTTTTTAGTAAATTATTTTCCAATTCATTAATTATGGAATATACGGCAGGCTTATCACCTTTTGTAAGTGTGCTTAAATTTGAATTATATTCATCGCTATTAATTTGACCTCCTTTTCTTTCATTGCATATTATTGCCTTATCGTGCGTATTATTTATGTTTCCGTTCCATTTTAATAAACAATCTAATAGTCTTTCAATAGACGTATTCGACGGAATTTTATGGAAACAAACACAGTCACTAGGACAAAGGCTCTTTGTTGAAAATTGCTGTGTTCTCGTATCAATATTCGACGCTTTTGGCATCACTGCAGGCATAGTTTTATTTTGGTTTTTTGTTTTATTTTGTTTTAAAGTTGGTTGAAAATCTGTATTTTTAGGAGATCCTTGAGGCAAATTATTTTGTGCTCCGCATAAACATAAGTTTACAGCGTATGATGGTTCATTTTTCTTTAGGAGTTTGCCAGATTTTTCCTTTACATAACCACTAAGATAATTGCATGATTCATCTATAGTTTGTCTCGTAGTATGCGTCTTATTTTCAGATGTATTGATTTTGCTAATATTTTTTGTATTTTGCTTAATTCTTTCATCGGTTTCTTTAATACTTTTGATTTTTTTATTTGCTTGGGTAATATTCCACAAATCCTATAAGACAATCATTAAAGTAGATTTAATTGTTACCATTAAGGAAATGTTAATTTATTTAATAAATGTAATAGTGTGTTTAATAGTGATGAATTATTAATGTGAAATTACTTAAAAAAAAAGGAAAAAAATCAACACTTTACACTCAACATACCAAACTAGGGTGTGATTACATACTGTGTCCAGAAACACACACAAAACACAAGCACAAACGCTAACCACGGCTACAACGAATGGTCTATACAAATATTTTTCATATGCGGAAATCGAGGTCGCAACAGTTAAGCGTCAGCCAGTTGCGCGCAACCACTGCGCCAAGTCTTCGTAGAATATATTATAGCAACTGCAGAAATACTACAGTCAGTCACGCTTGATACTCGACTAAATTTCTGGTTAGTTAGAAATATCAAGCTCTCTTCTACGAAATTACTTGTAGTATTATTTACAGAAATCTCTTAAGGGGCCTACTCGTAACATCATACTTACCGAAGATTGTTTAAGTATTTTTGTTATCTTTTCTTCCATATGTCGTAGATCTTCTTTTTTTACAGCCTTCTGTACAAAGATTATTAATTTAGAAATATAAAAAACCGTAAAAAAGTATTCTATTACCTACTACTAACATTATTACTTCCAAAGTAATACCTTTTTCAGATTTTCAACTTGAACTTTAAGTTGAGTGACGTCTTGTAATGCACGTTTAAAGTATAATGGTGTATTCTCGGTATTTTTGTATGGACTATATTTTGTAATTGGCCTCTTGACAAGACACTGATATACTGCGGCTGTAACAATCATCGATTTTTTTTTGTTTTTCAAAGTTTTTAACTGTTTTATTTAAGAAAGTAATAATAGCTTGCATAATTTAGCACGCGTACATCTTAAGATGTTTCACAATATCTCTGGGAAATAAAAAAAAACCAACGAACATTGAAACTTGTCAATTTTCAACATAAATTAGTAATGAATATCAAAAAAATCTGTATGTCTATTAAGTTATTGTAGAAACATCCACATGTTTATTCCTTCTAGATTATAGTTACGAAACATATAAAGTCGTTTCCAACTACAAAATATTATTATCACACTTAATTGCTTATGTTTAATGCAAGAATACAAGGAAAAACCAATAAATATATAATATTGTAAAGATAACGTTCTTTTATAGGAAATGAACTATGTACAAGTAGTGAAGACAATTAAATTGCTATAAACAAAGGAAATAGTACGCTAACACCTACGTTGTGTCTTGCATTCACAGGGAGGCGGTCCTTTAGTGGCTATTTCTTTAGCTTTTTTTGTAACTTGTTCAGCTCTTTCTTGGAAGAGTTGCTCTGCTAATTTTGTAGCAAGTTTTTGCGCTCGACGTTCTATGGCTCTTTCCTGCCAACCTTCATTAGTATCTTCAGGATCAGGCGTCATTTGTATTTGATCCGCACAAGAGGCACCGACCCACTATCATAATCATTATTGTTTATTAACGACTTTATTGAAAGATCTTTCAAAAATTGTTTAACACTTATCATATTAGTTTAGTAAATATAGTGTTAACAAATTATATATGACAAATTAACTACTATTTGTATTTGTTTTTGGATTCTACTAACTTTTGCATGGTATTTTTCAATAGATGTAGCAATGGCAATGTCTAACTCTCCAACGAGTAGTTGCTCGAAAAAATTGCGTAGGTTCATTTTAACTACGCTAGAACGGTCCCAGTTATGTTTATCTTCAAGGCATTTCAGTAAGTGACAAGGCATTAATGAACCTGATCCACCCAACTCTGTTTGAAGTCCACCGAAAAGATCACCGAGTAAGTTAGATAAGAGTTGGGTACGTAAAGAAGTGCATGAACAGGATTCCTGAAAACAATTGTCATACATGAAAAATTATTTATAATAAAATTAGAGGATTTATCTGTACAAATAAATAAAAATACGAGTGTCTGTTTTTAATATTAAAATAACCACTTTTTATTAAATGCATATGGATGAATACATGGTACATAAACCCAAATATATTTTTCTACAATTTTTGTCTGTTGGTCTATCTGTCTGTCTGTTTGTTCCTGCTAATCTCTGAAACGGCTGGACCACTTTTGACGGAACTTTCACTGGCAGATAGCTGGTGTAATAAGAACTAGTTTAGGCTACTTTTATTTTAGACATTTATTTATTTTATTCTGCGAACTGAACAATAACTTTTTTGTTCAATTCCACGCGGACAAAGTCGCGGGCACAGCTAATTATGATATATGTTTATAAGTTTTATTATTATTTAGATTAAAGTGATATAATATTTAATCCTTGAGTAACTGCATTATTTTAGTATTGCTAGTAGGTATTAACTAATTTAGATTTCAAGGCTACATTAAATGTAAAATAAACTAGAATAATATTTACCAGTAATTTATCTTCAGGGGAACACTGACAAAGCGCAGCTAGTGAAGGTGTTCGCTTTACTTCTACGGCGACATCTTGAGGAATCTTGCATTTACATTGTATGACTTTTTCTTTCAATTGCATTATTTCCTCCCTTTTCTTCTTTAATTCGTTTAGCCTTCCTTGCATTCGATTATCACACGTTAACTTACAACCATCAAGATCTTCTAATAAATCGTCTTTTTCTTTTCTCAACTCTTGAAGCTAAACATAGGTACGTCAATTTGATATAAAAATGATGATAAATAAATTTGAACCCTGGATGTTACTTTCAAGCAACCTATTCTATTCACTGAACCATATCGACCAATTCTTGGAAAAGATAATGGACTAAGCCAATGGAACTTTTTTAAATAAGGATAGTCAGACTAAAATATTTGTGTTTAAAATTAATACAAACAGTGACAATACGAACAATCAGTCAATGCATTCTTATGTCTTTTTAATCAGTTATTTTTAAACTGACGGAGATATTTAATTATCATTAAATCAAATCAAACATGTTTCTTGTACAAATTTACCTGAACATTAATAGCATTACATTCAGACTCTTCAGACAGGAGTTGGTTTGAAACTTGTGTAACCTGTTCCTTGAGAGCTGCGAGTTCCGCGCGCATCGCGCACTCCGCTTCTTGCGTCAAACATCGAGCCGACTGTATCTCACTTTCTAGAGATGATACTTTTCTACGAACCTGATCTTCTTTGAACTGTATAGGGTTTTTTAATTATTTAGATTGATCGTAAGATTCTATTACCTTTAAATATATTTAAAAGTAATATGAAATTCAAATTAGAATATAGTTCGTAATCATTACATAGTATAAAACAAAGTCGCTTCCCGCTGTCTGTGTGCTTAAATTTTTAAAACTACGCAACGGATTTTGATGCGGTTTTCTTTAGTAAATAGAGTAATTCCAGAGGAAGGTTTATATGTATAATACATGCATAATATAGTAGAGAAACACTGATAGTTTTTGCAACCGTGCGAAGCCGGGGCGGGTCGCTAATATACGTATGATATAACTTACAAAACGTACTATATCTATACTAATATAATAAAGCTGAAGAGTTTGTTTGTTTGTTTGTTTGTTTCTTTGTTTGAACGCGCTAATCTCAGGATCTACTGGTCCGATTTGAAAAATTCTTTCAATGTTAAATAGCACATTTATCGAGGAAGGCTATAGGCTATATATCATCACGCTAAGGCCAATAGGAGCGTAGCACCAATGAAGAATGTTTCAAAATCGGTTTTTTTTCCTTTTCCTTTTTGCCATGATGGAGAGTCGGATCCGTGACCTATCAATAATAATAACTCACTTGTCTATCTCTGTCCATTTGATTCGCTCTGCAGATCTCTTCAGCTAGTGCAGTATCACCCCTTGCAGTTTCTTCGCTTAACCGCAGGCGAACACAGGCGCGATCGCATAAATCCTTCTCGATTAACGTCAAACAAGTTCGCTCCTTCTCCACTGCCTCACCACGCTCTTTTAGTTTCTCCGCCAGTTTTGTGCAGGCGCCCTTATAGCCATTTCGTTCGTCTATTATCTTTTTTATCTGGCAGAATACATTTTTATTTACTTCTTTATTATATACCATAATAAAATCTATTAATTTTTATTATATTTAAAAAAAAACAACAACTCGAAAATCAATTCACGGAAGAAGTGTGAATATCAAGATAATTACCGTGAATCAGTTGTAGTCGTAACAGCCGGTTTTTCATTGAGTTTTCAAGTTTGTTTATTCAGTTGAGGACAATTAATGAAGTATTGTATGCAATGTAATATTTATATACTACATGACGTGAAATCATTTGCGCTCTATTAATGCAAATAGAAGCTTCTGAGACTAAATTTAGTATATTAATTTAAGAATTAAATAATACGAAATCTGACATTCTTTTTTATATTCTTACTTGCTTAGCCAGATCATCTTCCTTCTCTTCAGCCAAGCTAAGTCGTCGCTGATAACCAAGTTCTAAGTCCTTCCACGCGGCTTCAGCCCGCTCCAACAGCTCGACGCGTTCAGCTTCCCGACGAGCGAGTCTAGCAGCTCGGCTTCTTAATTCACAAACTGCTGTGTCTAGCTCCGCGAGGCGTTGCACGCACACAGAGTCCATACAACACGCCTGTGTTTGTTTAATCGAAATAAAGATCTAAATACACTTTACTCGAAGAAAAGTATAAAGCATTCTTAAATCGTCAATTTGTTATATTACCGTACAGTCTAGTACTAATACTACTACTCTATTACTCTTCTTTGTATACTGCTGTGATATTCTGCTTCAAGCCATTCGCAAAGCCGTTATTTAGTGAACGCTCGCTGTTTTAACAGAGTTCACTAAGCTCACTAAGACTTTGTGTTATTCAACCTAAAGTTTTGCGGATTGCCGATAACGATTCTAACAAGGTTGATGCGACGTTCTATTCTCTTTACAAAAGACTAGTATATACATATCTCTACTTTTGTTAGTAGTCATTCCAGTCTCCTACGTTATGGCTCAATTGAAGCAGTACCACAAAGAAAACCACACAGATTATCTAGGCCTAAATTGCCATCCACACACGAATATTGCAGCCTGATAGTCGTTTATGATACTACATGTTGCAATATTAAGACCCGTTAAAGAATTATCCAAATCTTTTATTTAATTCACCATGGCTGATTTTTTTGGTGCGTTCTCCCTGCGTTATGCACTGATTTAATAATAGTTTGAGGTTGGCAGTGTTAAATACGCTCTTTAGTTGGATATATCAAGCTTAATCTGCCTGGTTTTGTTCCATGACAGAAAAATTTGGCTTGAAAAGCAGATAATCGCATTACGTTACTAATCGGCAGCCAGTCTATTCGTCTCTTTTCCCACTACGTATAATACACACTCATGACACTCCCATATATTGTGATTTCCCACTTCGTGTTCATCACGATTCAGCCCATAACGTCCCTCTGCTGGGCATAGGCCTCTTTTTTCATGGGAAGAGTCGCAGCTTAATCCACTATGCCGCTCCAATGCGGGTTGGCGAATATATTCCCTACTATGAGTAACGATCGCAATCATATGTATACGATAACAACCGGGACCGACACAGCTTAACGTGCTCTACGAGGCACGATGGGGAGTCATAAAAGGACAGACATCCAAACCTGAAAGCAATATTTATACAGATACAAATATCCATCCCTAGCGGGAATCTAACCAACAACCCGCCGTTGTTTAGGCGGTTACACAGCACAGGCATCACTACACCAGAGCGGTTCGTGTTTCATACTCCATCTCATTATCATATATATTCACTTCAGCCTACCGCAGTCTACTACTGGACATAGGCCTACCCAAGTTCGCGCCAGACATTATAGCGCGAACTCAGGTGTTTTGCCCATAGTCACCACGCTGCGCTGGGCAGGCGGGTTGATGACCACAGGGCTGGCTTTGTCGCACCGAAGACCCTGCTACCCGTCTTCGGCCTGTTTATTGCCTGCCTGGTTATTGTAGTGGAACTTTGCTATCCCTTTGTCGCCTCTTACGACACCCACGGGAAGGGAGGAGGATATATTCTTTACTGCCGTAACCACACAGCATATATTGTAATTGATAAAAATAATAGACATCAATAATTACTTACAGCATCAATTTTATTTTTCATTTCATTTTGACCTTTTGCTGAGTTGTTTTGCTGTGATATTTTTTTTTCAGAATGACGAGCACAGGGCGAATATTCTGTTCGCATAATAATTTTCGTTTCAACTGGCAATTTAACCACAGGCCCCATAAGTGACTTAATGTCAAAATTCGAAGATTCAATATCTTTAGGACATTCTGGCGATGTATGCCAAAAATCTTTGCACTGTTTCGAAGAAACGCTAGCTTTGTTAGCTGAGTTAGTAATATACTTATTACAATTCTCATGAAACGGTACAGTGGTGTTACGATTTTCCTCTATAAATCTGAAATAAATATACTTATTTAGTGTTTACGTACTTTTCTTACTTAAGATAAATGAAATAAGAGAGAAAGTTTTTAAAATTATTTAATTACTTCATGCCAGAGTAGCATTTTCATCACTTTTACCTTACAGTAACAACAGAAACTTTATTTCTAGATGCTTGTCCATTTATTTGTATGGAAAGATTTTTTTTTAATAGAAATTATTAGCAAATATATATATATATATATATACGATAAGTATTTATTATTTTATAGGTATACGTGTATTGTTATTCCTACAGCTTACATCTGTGCAAAGATGTTCTATATACCTTCTATGACTCAAATGGATAGTTTTCTACTCATTTTATTAAAAGAGTAAAACACAATTAAAAATGGAGACGTAAAAAACCACTATCAAGATCATTTATCTGAATAGTACTTACTACATGATATGACAGAAAAATATTACGTATACCAAACTCCAAATACATACTAATAGTTTACGAGAAAGCAATTATAATTTAAAAAATAAACCATACAAACAAATTAAAGTAAATATTCTGTTTTTCAAAAAGGTTTTACTAAAAATATACTCATAAGTATTTACGTAGAATAAAAAAAAACAATATTTAAAGTGTTTTCTTTGATTACCTACGTATATGAAAAAAAAAGTAGCGTTTGGGCACTGACGGATCCAGGGGAGGGGGTCACGGGGTCATGACCACCCCCTGGACTGTGTCCAGGACCTAGGTGGACCACTAATTAAAATTGTTAAACAAGATTTTTGTCACAATATAGGTATTTTTAAGTACATTACCTAGATAGTTTAATAAAATACCTACTTTTTACCTGTATCTATCATTATAAAAATTAAATTATAACTTCTTTTTACTTGACCACGACTATGTGACCCCCCTGGCGCCTTGACCATGACTGTGACCCCCCCTGGCTCCAAAGCTGGATCCGCCCTTGCGTTTGCGTGATATAAACGCAATAAATTTTGGACAAAATTCGACTCAATTATTCATCTTACGACAAACCTGCGGGCAGCATTCAATAAAATTAGTTAACTACAATAATCAGCATCATGTTTTAATGAAATTGTCTGCCCGCGTTTTGTTTGCCATTAAGAGTGCGCATAATGCAAAATTACCATCTTCTATTTGTTTTGACATGAAAAGTTCCAGACCAAATCTTAAAATAAAAATATATGACAAACTACGTGATATTTGCAAGGGTTGACCCATATCAAAAACATAAAATAAGGAAATTTCCTCGATAAAATATAATCACAAAGTAACCTCTAATTTTTATATTTTTTCTATTTATACTCGATATGGTTATGACCATTAAGACAAAAATTTGATAATTAATTACATTTAAATATGAGTAAAGGCTATGCTTAGGCATTTAATGTAATTACTTTTAGTTTCGGAATTATATACAAAATAACATATTTGTCGTTTTTTACATTCGTAATGCGCTCAAAACTATATCGTCTATCGCACTCTGACACGAGGCTTTGTGTATATTTTGTTTCATCGGGCGCGCGGGTGAAATCTGATTTTTTGCTCGCCTTATGCACGCTCTTAAGAGTTGTAATTGTATCTTACCGTGACATTATTATAACGATTTATAATTACAATATTAGAATAATGAATATCACTTGAACAGACAACGAAATCCTTAAGCAAACATCCCGCATAATACTACATAGTGACGTTATATACGTAGATATCTAGTAATTACGTATAACTATTATTTAATTATGTCACGGAAAGTGAAAATTTATGTAGGTAGGTACTTGAAATATTTACTTTTTATAGAAGTACATGACAGAGCTATTTTAGAAAAAAAAATAAACGAAACATTATTTTGTTCTATTGTTTGTTGTAAAACAACTTATCAGATAATATTTAAATTATACGGTGTGATAGTGGCTTTGGTAATTGTCACCGTGTCAACAGAGCGTAATAACGATGCCTTTAATTGCCTTCATTATATTTGAAGGCGATATACCACAGTACGTTCGGTTTATGAGGGTCCGGCCTTAAATGTTTTATATTTGGCCATAACGACGTGGTCTTATTAGCTGGTACATGCACTTAAAAATTATTGTCTTTTTTTTAAATGTATCCGGACCGTTAGATAAAACAAACCGCTTTTAAACAATAATATAAATAAATATTTTAATATTTGTCTTTTAATTTAATTATATTTAATACACTGAAAGGGAAATTGATTACTTGATTTTGCACGATAAAACGTATTTAAATACCTTTAAATATTGAATTAAGTCATTAACTCCATATAATTTTTAATAGTTACTTTTACAATACAATATTATGTATTATACAAGTTTACTTTACAGATTTACCTAATAAATTGATTGTTTTAATTTTTTTTTTCTATACTGATTTTTATAATAGGTTTTTTGTTTGTAGTTGATTAACTGTAACTACCCTAACCGGCTTTTACTTAAGTAGGTATCTAAGTTTTAAGTAGATATGGTGGGTCAAATGCGAGATTATAGAGAATATAAATTAGAAAAATCAGCCAAGTGCGAGTCGGACTCGCGCACTAAGGGTTCCGTACCATTGACTAAACTAAAGGCTATATTTTATTGTTATTAAACAAAATACTTAGTATATAAGAAAAATATTAATACTATATAAAAATGGAAAATAAACTAGTCAAATACGCCATCTATCTATCGATCCATACCGCTATTGGAAAGCTATTATATTGGTCTATCGACGACGTTTTCTTGGTTTCTGGATAGATGGCGCTGGAATTAAATCGCGTTGCGTTAAATATTTATTTTACTTTGTTTTTAGTATTTGTTGTTATAGCGGCAACAGCAATACATAATTTGTGAAAATTTCAACTGTCTAGCTATGGCCGTTCTTTAGATACAGCCTGGTGACAGACGGACGGACGGACGGACAGCGAAGTCTTAGTAATAGGGTCCCGTTTTTACCCTTTGGGTACGGAACCCTAAAAACTATTTAAAGACGCAAGGTCGTATAGTCTCGTATAGTAAAAATTAAACCTGCAGTTAGGATAAAAACAAATATCATCAGGTATAGAACCCGTTGTATAATGGACTAGCTTCTGCGCGCGACTTCGTCCGCGTGGAATAGGATCAATTCTGTCATACATGATTTGTGCGAAACTTTACCGTTTACGCACCGGAAGCTCTCAAAAGGAAAAAAAACCGATTTTGAAACATTCTTCATTGGTGCTACGCTCTTATTGGTCTTAGCATGATGATATATAGCCTATAGCCTTTCTCCATAAATGGGCTATCTAACAATGAAAGAATTTTTCAAATCGGTCCAGTAGATCCTGAGATTAGCGCGTTCAAACAAACAATCAAACAAACAAACTCTTCAGCTTTATTATATTAGTATAGAATTATAGATAATTGTGTTTGCTCGCAAACGAAAAAAAACCGACTTCTATTATTATTACATCGACAAGTAATAACGTAGGTAGACGAACAAAATAGTTGTAATCAGATCTCGATCTCAACCGCACCGACCAACCAATCTCCTTCGTGTGTTCTCCACTCTACGTGACATTGGCGGAATCAACCGTGCTCCACTGGCACAACTGAAAGCCACTAAACCAATCAATCAATTAAATATGACAACATGATAAACATCAGCTTTCGATTAAATTAAAATTATTAAAATATGTAGGTACACCCAGTAAAAAGTTATGCGGTTACAACGTAGGTCAACGAAATAATAGTCAAGTAAAAACACGTTATTAGATACAACTCGAAAAGTACTTGGTAGACCTAAAATAAATTTAAATGGGACCAAAAGACACCACCTTTCGATTAAAAATTTTTATCGAAATCGGTCCACCCAGTCAAAAGTTCTGATGTAACATACGTAAAAAATACAATGTAATTGGTAACCTGCTCCTTTTTAGGAAGTCGGTTAAAAAAATACGCCATCTTAATGCATTTGACAAAGTCTTCAATAAGAAAAAAATTTAGGAAACATTGTTACATGCTAAAATAATTAAAAGTTTTATTTAGATAAGAGTACAACAAAGCATATTTTCTTTGATGTTAAATAACAGCTGGCTGACTGACAAGTTGAATCTCAACTAATCTTGACAAGTTGAATCTTATTCAATCTTTAATTGAGGTAGGACACAGCGGGAAATATCCTGCTCGAAATATGGATATTTTGAAGTTGTACCGCTGATGGAATGACAAAAATTGAAGTTGTACGTATTTATTAAACTTTGGTTATTTCAAATGTATCTATTTTGGGTGATAAAAGCCGTGACAACAGCTAATAGTAACTACATCGGTTTATCATTACCGACGTTCTGAATGGTAACTTCCTCATATAACGTAATCTTACTGATAAAGGCTATCAGTGTCCTTGTGGCCGAGCTGCTGCCAAGCCAACAATGCGCAAGTGAGATGCCGGTCAGACTGTGACATCACGCCGCTCTCGTCACGCGACTCACGCTCCAGACGCTCGTGCGCCGAGCGCATCGCATGCTGCATCAGACAATATACTTCTATGAATTATTTAAAACTCGTATTGCTTTTTTATAAAGTAACAAACGAATAAGCGGGTCATCCGATGTAAGGCCTCATTTACGGAGACGCGAAGCGTTGCGCGTAGCGTGTGGCGTAGCGTCGCGCGTGTGTCAAAATGTATGAAAATGAACGCGTGTAAAATCGCTTCTCCGTAAATGCACTCATCCAACGCCCTACATTTGAATTTAATGCGTTCCGCCACGCCACTCGCTACGCACGACGCCCCGCGTCTCCGTAAATGAGGCCTTAAACGAGTACCGCCATCTATATACTTGTAGCACCAGAGGTTATGCAAACGCGATATGGCCTGAAGAAATTAAGAGTAGTAAACTTTCTAATAAGTATAGAAAAGAGACTAGGCTAAATATTTTAATAGTAGCTAGTACTACACAAAGAATAATTTAAAACTCGTGCTATATTTCTATCGTCACACTGTTACGTAACATGTTAATGTTAAAAATTAACAAAATCATGATTCATCTTATACTTTATACGTTTAATTCTTCACAATTCATGTTTTTAGATAATTCCTAGCTGCTGCTCGCGACGTCGTCTGCGTGCGTTCACTGCTCGTTCCCCGCAGGTGATAGCGTGATAATATGTAGCCTATGTTCTGACCCGACTTCTTAATAATATTCGTGCCAAATTTGAAGTAAATCCATGCAGTACTTTTTGAGTTTATCCCGGACATACATTGACTTTTCTATCATTTTATTATATGTAATAATATAGATTAAAAGTAGGAAGGTACTAATAATGTAAATCTCAACGTTTATTACTTATATAATTATGTTATAGAAAGTAAAGATTAACTAATTAACTTTTATTTTTATCTATGAAATAAAAACGTAAAAATAAATTATGAATTCAAAAATTATCGAAATTATTCACCCTTAAATCCATATATGGATTATCTTCGAACGCCTTGGAAACATTCCAAATAATAAGGGATCGCATCGACGTTTGTTTAGTTGGCAACGAAAACGAACCCGTTTCACCGTATTTTTTACGGCTTTGAGCCTAGAAAAAAATATTTTTGGTGTATTTTCTATATTACACAATATTTCTACTATTCTTTTTACCTGATTGCCTATCATTTTCGTTGCACGCGGAGTACGTGGAGCTTATTAAACTATCACTAAAGCAATTTTGATCGAAATTAAAAACTTGTATTTTTTTTTAAATAAAATTACATTTTTTTAAAGCGATTTAAATTGTAACTGAAAATTTATTATGTACGTGTTCAACATTTACGATAATTTAAGTGACATCTATCAGATTAAGAAAACTGTTTTTAACGAAAGAAGTTTTATTCTATCAAGATCGACATTATTTATTACTAGCTTCTGCGCGCGACTTCGTCCGTGTGGAATAAGCTATGTATCCACTAGGGGACAAATGAGGAACATTTGTCCCTCAACAATGTTGCGGGACAGATGTTGCGAACATTGTGTAGGCCACACTAGGGGACAAATGCAGCAACATGTTCCTCATAGAGAAACAGAAACACCTGCATCATTTGTGAAGTTATTTTTATTTATTTATTTAATTAAATTAATAATATGCTCATGAAAAATACGTCAAATGGCAATGAACTTGTTGGCACAATTTTTGTCACAATACCTGCTGAATTAAAACAGTATTTAGATCAACCAAATATTTCAAGGTCATTAAATGCACTAAAATTTTGGATTGATAGTAAATATTGAAATATTATTACTCAGGTACTCTCAGAAATAGCTGTTAAATATTTGATTTCTTCTGTATTGCTTCTATAATCAATCTTTTAGTGCCTAATAATCGTAATAGTTGTTTGACAACTGAACATAAATATAAAACAACGAATATTTTTAAAATTTACTAAATATTGGTACGCATTATTGTTTTATTAAAATTGAACAATAATTACTGAGAACCTTACATTTTAATAAATCACTGATAATTTAATTTGTTTAACAAATATTATACTGAATTATAAACTGTGTAAATTATTTTTTAAATCGACTTACGATTGTTTTTTTAATTATCAAAATCGGACAACTCTGTAAAAAGTTATGCGTGGTCATAGGTACATAAAAAATATACGCGTCGAATACTTAACCTCCTCCGTTTGTACATCGGTTGAAAAAAGGCGATGAAATAAAATTGAATAATTGTGTTTGCTAGCAAACGAAAAAAACCGACTTCAATTACATCGACAAATAATACAACGGAAGTAGACTATTACGAAATTTAGTAACGCACTAGTCGTCACTACGACTTTCGAAGGTTCCCCTCGATTTTTCTGGGATTCCATCATCAGATCCTGGTTTCCTTATCATGGTACTACCCTTGGGATATCTCCTTTCCAACAAAAAAAAAAAGAATGATCAAAATCGGTTCGTAAACGACGAAGTCATCCCCGAATATACATTAAAATCGAATTGAGTAATCTCTTCCTTTTTTGAAGTCGGTTAAAAAATATCGATATATAGATTTTTTTTTCGATATATCAAACTCCGATATTGATTATATATATTTAAAAATATCGATATATCGAGAATCCGATATTTTAAAAAATATCAACAGCCCTACCATGCAACATTGACGCGGAACAAATGTTTTCGATCTCGAAGCGGGAACAAGCAACATGTCCCTCAACACGTACATACTGCGGGACATGTTGCGGGACATGTTGCGGGACATGTTGCGGGACACTGTGCAACATGTGTGAGTACGTGTCCCCCAACATGTCGCGGGACAAAATGTTCCCTAGTGTAGCTGGGGCTGACGCGGAACAATTGTCCCATGTTGCGGTAATGCGACATGTCGCGGGACAATATGTTCCCTGGTGAAGACGAGGCAATAGGATCAATTCTGTCATATATGATTTTTGCGAAATTTTAACTGTTTACGCAGCGAAAGCTCTCAAAAGAAAAAAAACCCCGATTTTGAAACATTCTTCATTGGTGCTACGCTCCTATTGGTCTTAGCGTGATGATATATAGCCTATAAGCCTTCCTCGATAAATGGGCTATCTAACACTGAAATAATTTTTCAAATCGGACTAGTAGTTCCTGAGAATAGCGCGTTCAAACAAACAAACAAACTCTTCAGCTTTAAAATATTAGTATAGATTATTATGGAATGTTATCTATTTTTCTTTCAATATAGATTGTGCGATTAAGTTAGTAGGTATGTGTAATAAGTGAAGTTACAAAAGTAATTTAATTGATTAAGACAAAACAACCTTATTTAATTCTAATCTGATCGCCACGATAGGATAAATGAGGCTAAACGCAATCATTACTTTACAATTGAAAATAAACACGGAAAGGATAATGACGAAAATAATTATAATTTATATAGCTGAGAAAACACTTATTACTATTAACATTTACATATTAAATAGTTGTTATAATTAATTATTTAGTTATGTACATCAAACAACGTGCTTTAACTTGAATTATACCACCAGAACATCAGTCGTGTTCAACTAATTTAACGTAGTAAACTAATTGCAAGTGAGGTAGGGCACAGCAGGGAATTTCCTGCTCAAAATATGAAGCAGCCCGACTGGGGTAGTACCTCGACCTTACAGAAGACCTCAACTAAATAATACTGCTTTCAAGCAGTGTTGTGTTCCTGTTGGTGAGTAAGGTGACCAGAGCTCCTGGGGGGGTTGAGGATAGGGTCGGCAACGCGCTTGCGATGCTTCTGGTGTCGCAGGCGTCTATAAGCTACGGTAATCGCTTAACATCAGGTGAGCCGTACGCTTGTTTGCTACCTAGTTATATGTATATAATAAAAGAAACTTGTAAAAAGATCCTAAGATTAAAATTTAAGTTATTTTGATTCGTAATTTGCTAAATATTTTAATTTGATTTACTCTCTTATCTACGTTCTTATTTTTTAATAAATGTCAGTATTTAATTTTTCGTATCGTCGTTGTTCGTATTGTTGCGTGTTAGGGTTCGAACGATTTGGAGAGAAAGACCTTCTGACTCTTTTAGAGACTTTATTCATTAGCACTCGGTCCGACACAAAACACTGGGTACAAACACTAAGTACTAGGTACAAACACTACGCACTAGGTACACTCGCTAAGCACTAGGTACACTCACTAAGCACTAACAATGTCCGAGGTCGTAGCCAAAGTCGTAGGTTTCCGCTGGTATCACTTCTTGATCACTAGTCTTCACTTCGAAGTCGCTTCGTCGTTAGCTCAAACTGAACTGAACTCCGCTCGGCCTCCCGCGGCCTTTTTATACCGGGCCGAGCCTACTCCCAGACAGTTCTAGAATGTTCGTGCGTGTACTCGATCTTGAGTTCATTCACCCTATATAAGTCCTCTAGCGCCATCTAGTATTGAGGGGATGTTTCACGTTGTCTTTGTAACAAAGTGGTTTGTACAGCACACAACGTGGTTCCTCCGCTCCCCGCTAGATGGCGCAAGCTCCTGTAATTTATGTACTCGTAACACTACTCCCCTCTTAGAGATGCTCGTCCCGAGCATCGTTGTTACTGCCATGGTAACGCGCCAGACGGTCTATGTGTACCACTTTGAATGTCCCTCTTGGTTGCTTTTGAATTCTATAAGTCACATCATTCATTCGGGTAACCACTTTGTATGGACCGTCCCACTTGGTCTGCAACTTTGGAGATTTCCCTTTCCGGCGGGTTGGGTTATGCAGCCACACCAGTGACCCTTCCTCGAAGCCGCTTGTGTTCGATTTCCGGTCGTTAATCTCCCCCTCTATCCCCGCTGCATGCCTGGAAGATAACAGTTTTCAGGGTTTCCACCGCGTCAGCCAGAACTCGTCTCTTAGTTCTAGCTTTTATTCGTTTCCCTTGATCCCGGGCAGGGAACGAAGCCCTTTGCTTTTTCAGCTCCTCTATTTGTTCCTCGATCCTTTTCATCCTTGCCCTCTGGGTCTTCTTCTGCGGGCAATCGAGCTGAAGATGACCCCTCTCGCCGCACTTGTAGCACATGACTCCAGAACGTGTCTTCGTAGGAGCCTTAACCTCCTTCGGAGAGCAGTTGAGCTGAAGGTGGCCCCTCTCGCCGCACTTGTAGCACATAACTCCAGAACGTTTCTTCGTAGGAGCCTTAACCTGCTTGACTTCCTCAGAGACCTCGCGCACCTTATGGGTCTGCCGTACGTCATGGCGAACAGCCTCGACCTCCAAAGCATGCGCCAATGCTTCCTTTAGCGAGGTATGGTGACGAAGCCTCACTGCAGCTCTGACCTCCAGGTCTTTGATTCCGTCCACAAATATAATATAATATAATATAATATTTATTTATTTCAAAAATTTGGTACATAGCATAAACAATCTGTAACGATAATAACTACATTAGTATAAAACTGTGTCGCAGTCATTAACGCCCTCCTCACAACGCGTCGTATCAGAAAGTAGACCAAATTTCAAAAAATATAAAAGCAAAACAATATGATCAATAGGAAAAAGATCAAACAATAAAAATAACAATTATAATAAAAAAAAGCATGCTGTTTGTGTGTGTGTGTGTGTGCTAGTGTGTGTGTGTTTATTTATAAGGTTTGTTTTGTTCATTTATATAAGTACACTAAAAATATCTAGTTAAGTTACGGTGACCAAAAGATTTTCCGTCTGGTTGTAATTTAATGTCAATAACCAGTTTTTCAATTTATATTTACATACACGATAAGTTAGAGGATATATATTTAACTCCCTATTTATTTTATTGTACAGTCTGGGACTGAAATAATAATGCTGACGACTTGAGGAGACCTTGTGACATAATTCTATTGGGCAGACTCTATCACTTCTCCGTTTACCGGACAAAAACCGTTTGTCAAATGGGATAGATTTGTGTTTACGAAGAACGGAGCAAAGGACAAATAATTGTCGAACTGTTAATACCTGACAAATCTTGTACAATTCAGTTGTTGGGAAACGAATAGGTTTCGATATCATAATCTTTAGAATACATCAATGCTTGAACAATATTCGTATCCACCATCTTGGTGTCGGCTCCTGGGTGTGCCTTCCTGACGAGTTTTTCAATTTCCAACGCCTATTGTTGTAGTCCTTCTCCTGAGCGTTGGACTCTGTCACGCAGTTGGGCACGGAACACGTGCTCCAGGTGTCGCTCCCCGTATCTGGATTCAAGTGCCTCCATCAGGTCTTGAAACCCATTTCCTGTATGTGGCAGTGCTTC
Source organism: Melitaea athalia (assembly GCA_905220545.2). Classification (NCBI taxonomy): domain Eukaryota; kingdom Metazoa; phylum Arthropoda; class Insecta; order Lepidoptera; family Nymphalidae; genus Melitaea; species Melitaea athalia. The sequence goes on from HG992177.1 coordinate 11,525,851, forward strand.
CAAGACAGACAAGGCTTGCCCTCTGAGCGCAACAGTGAGAGCGGTCAGGCATTGTTCTTCCGTCCATCCGTTGGCAGTAGCAACAGTCTGGAATTGCTGACGATAGGCGTTCCATGAAGTAGTGCCGTCGTATGGCGGCACTTTCACTCTTGGTCCTTGCGCAACTCCGGTAGTTCCACTAGACATCGCAACTCCCGTGGTTTCAAGGCGCGCTACTCTCTTCAGTAGTTCAGCGAGGAAGATTTTCACATTTTCGATATCCAATCCTAACCCGCTAACTCGTTCTTGCACTTCGTCGAAATCTTTTCGGAGCTTACACACCGTGTCACTAACATCTTTTATAGCCCAAAGCGCTTTTTCCTGTGATTCTTGCAAAGCGCTAAACTTGCGTTCTTGTGATTCTTGCAAAGCGCTGAACTTGCGTTCTTGTGACTCGAACTTGCGTTCTTGTGATTCCTGCAAAGCGCTGAACTTGCGTTCTTGTGATTCATTCATTGCCTTTTGTGATTCTTTCATTTCCTTCATTAATTCAAATAAACTTCGTAATTGAAGTGCCACTTGAGGGTCGGTAGAAGCTACGGTGCCGCTGGTGGGCGTGGCCTGTCCGGTGGTCGTGGCAAGGTGGGCGGGGCCAGTGGGCGGGGCCTGAGGGGTGGGGCCAGTGGGCGTGGCCTGGTAGGCGGGGGCCAGTGGGCGGGGCTTGGCCCACAGTGGGCGGAGCTTGGCCCCCAGTGGCATCCGCAGCTCGTTGTGCCCTCGTCCTGACCCTCTCCTTGGAGTTCTCTCTCGGAGTCAATGGCATCTCCAAATCTCACTTCCGACACCAGTTGTTGCGTGTTAGGGTTCGAACGATTTGGAGAGAAAGACCTGCTGACTCTTTTAGAGACTTTATTCACTAGCACTCGGTCCGACACAAAACACTGGGTATAAACACTAAGTACTAGGTACAAACACTACGCACTAGATACACTCGCTAAGCACTAGGTACACTCACTAAGCACTAACAATGTCCGAGGTCGTAGCCAATGTCGTAGGTTTCCGCTGGTATCACTTCTTGATCACTAGTCTTCACTTCGAAGTCGCTTCGTCGTTAGCTCAAACTGAACTGAACTCCGCTCGGCCTCCCGCGGCCTTTTTATACCGGGCCGAGCCTACTCCCAGACAGTTCTAGAATGTTCGTGCGTGTACTCGATCTTGAGTTCATTCACCCTATATAAGTCCTCTAGCGCCATCTAGTATTGAGTGGATGTTTCACGTTGTCTTTGTAACAAAGTGGTTTGTACAGCACACAACGTGGTTCCTCCGCTCCCCGCTAGATGGCGCAAGCTCTTGTAATTTATGTACTCGTAACAGTATTTAATCGACATGATACAATACAATAAAAGCATCTTGGCAGCATATCACAGAGATTTAAGACGATGGAAATTTTACGCAGACATTTCCAAGTTTCATAAGAGTAAAATTAAATAATAAAACATTCGACACGTTATGTATTATTTTGATTTCATCTATTACTTACAAATAACTATGCCTTTGATTTTAATCAAAAATGACTTTTGAATTTAATCAATGTTATACTAGAACTTGTAAACAATGTATGCGATTGTAAGGAAATTTGCGATTTGTTTAATTATATTTATCTAGATATCTAGCTAGCGAATTTTTTGTGTTTTCAAAATCAAGTAAATTGCAGTATAGATAGATTGTATAGTATAGATTGCAGTTTTAATGGAAAAATATCCTTGACATTGCCAAGTACATAAAATCTGGGGCGGCCAAATATAGGAATGCGGCAGTTTGCATCTTAAGAGGAAGACAACAGATGAAGAGGTACAATTTTGTGACATGAAAATAATCAAAAGTTGTATCAACGATTGAAGGCAAGTAACAGTAAGCCATTACGATTGTGCATCGAGGCCATACTTCTAATTCAATTACTCGACGACTTTTTATTACAGACAACTGATCTAACAGACGTTGTTCTGTCTTGCGAATTGAAATGATCGTTACGTTTTCTAAAATTAATTCTTATTTATACAATTTTCTTAATTTTTCAAACATGTTTTACAAAAATTTAGCCAAATTGGTCCAGCTGTTCTTGAGTTTTGAGCTCAGCAAGTAGCAACACATTAAGTAATTCATTTATATTCATAGACTAGTCACGCTTGTTATAAGTACAGCCTTTTATGTATGACTAGTTACTGTAATATTGGAAATTTGCAAAAAAACGCGCCAAAATACGCTATTATTAAAATTTTAACTACGACTAAAAGTAGGAGTTTAATCACGTTTCCACTCAACTTGTATCCCATTAAGAATCTCAAGGACCTATCACCTCGACGTAACACGAGAGAGGAAAGTATTAGAGGAGAAACACTTAATTAATGGTCCTCTCACATAAATTAGTAGTGGTTCGTAAATGGTAATTGTTTTTTATCACAGATTCGTGAACATAATATACAAATCTAATAACGTTTAACATTAAAAACACTCTACTGAAACAATGCTCAATCATAAAATTTTATTATTATTTAAATTCTTCAAACTTTATGTACATATAAAGGTGATTCATCGTTATGTAATTTGCTGTAAGTGAATACAACATATTGGATTAAGAATAAAACCAAAACAGGCAGGTCGATATACGCAAACAGGCGGCGCCGGGTCGGGCGCCACCGGCTGGTTCCCATCGCTAACGGTTCGGCCTTCCAAGTATTGCTAGGGCTGCTATTACCTAAATTGCAGTCGAAGTCAAGAAAACCTTCTAAAACTGAAAACTTTAGGGTGGAGTTTAATTTTTTTGAAACTACCTACAAATGAAGAAAAATGAATGTAACGAGTAACTTTTAATATTATCGTAATGTATAACTAGTTTTTAAAATATCATTTATTTGATTGACCTTTAAACACTTTTGAAAACCCCACCCAGACTTTCAGGGACGATCTCCATATGAGATTAAATCTGGTGAAACCAACACGGTTAGCAACCCTAATTGTAAGTGTAGCCAGTATTAGAAATACTGTATACAAGTATTACCAACCTATTTTTAGCACAGGCTCCATAGCAGCGAGACCTCAGGCGTCAAAGCCCATATATCCTGTTATCCGCATTAAGCTAACGTGGAAATAAAACGTGTTTCAAAATTGAACTTGAAGAATCTTCCAGAAAGTATGTACTTGTGTCTTATATAATAGCACATTTATATCAGGTACTTTCACATTTCTTCTTCAATCTATCACAGTCCACTACTGGACATAGGCCTCTCGAAGCTCGAGCCAAAGATCCCCCCTTTCCGCAATCTTCGTCCCCATCCTCATCAACATATGACAATGACATCAAACAAAGATATAAAACAAAGTCGCTTTCCAATGTCTGTATGCATGATGAGGTAGGTATGTATGATCTTTAAAACTACGCAACGGGTTTTAATGCGGTTTTCTTTAGTTAATACTTAATAGAGTGATTCCAGAGGAAGGTGTATATGTACTAGTGGTCGCCCAGAGGTCGAAATTCGACCATAATTAAAAATTTAAATTAAAGAAATCAAGCAATTATGAAAATAAAGAACCTTTTTAAAAAAAATTCAATTTGATAATCAACAAAATAGTATAATATGCGTGTGTGTGTCAAATACATAGTAGTGTGTAATGCTTTTTTTGTTAATTTAATGTATAATATTTTATTATAATATTAGTAATCATGCTTTTCTTCTCTAAATAAACTACAAGTGTGCGAAATTTCATACTTCTCCGTACGCGCAATTTCCGTAAAAAGGGGTACAAAGTTTTTGCTTCACGTATTAATTTGTAGAAGACTAGCTGTCCCCGCAAACGTTATGTTTTGCCATATATGTTATTAACCCCCGCAACCCCCCTTGTGGGTGGAATTTCATAAAATCCGTTCTTAGCTGACCGCTACTCGGCGAAAGGAATATTCCTACCAAATTTCAAGCCTCTACGCCTTATGGTTCCAGAGATATCGTGACGAGTCAATATATGGGTGGAAATAACTTTTATATATATTATAGAAGATAGATAATACATACATAATAATATAGTAGAGGAACACTGATAGTTTTAGAGGTTTCTAATTAGTCCAGTCAGTTGGTAGTTTTACCTGGAAAGTTTTCCGGTAGTTTTGAAAATTAGTAATTTTATAAATTTCGACGTGCTCTTTTCAAATTTTCACTTCGCCACCGTATCTTTGCCGCTCGTGCCGCCATATTGGAAAAATGGCGCTCAAATACAGTTTATTGAGAATAACTCCGTTCCAACTCATTTGACGAAAAAAATAGTTATGTAATAAATTAAACTAGAGAAAATTTCCTACAATTTACGTAGTAACGTTTTTTTTTTTTTTTTTTTTGGAAAATCAATAGTTTCAGCGTACGAGAGCCGCAAAGTCCACTCCAACACGCGTTTATACGTGTCATAATTATATTTCGTTAAGTCCAGTCGACAAGTTTTGAATATTTTTTTTATTTTGAAAAAATTATAGTGTATTCTAAACACTAAAAATGTTTAATTCCCTTTAGAAATTTTACTTATACTTAATTTAATTACCGCCGGGAAGAGGCGGCGAATACTAGCGCGACCCCATCTCGCCCCACCTAGGCGGATGACATGTAGGGTTTTTAGCCAGTAAGAGTCTGTCATAACCACTTCGGTTCCCCCGCGCTGGAGTGGTATCTATGATGGATTCTCCCCACCAATGTTTACCACTGCTCTGGAATAAAGAGAACGGGGAACGAGGCATCAACGTCAACGGCGAATACATCTCACACCTGAGTTTCTTATATTACACTGTGTCGTTACCGTTAGTGTATACCACACTTGACACGTATAAGTAACTTCAATAATAATCATTGTGTAACAACGCCGTGCATATATCATCTAGGCTATTTATAAAATAAACAAATATAAAGCCATAGTAATTTTGCCACAGTAGTATATGTGACATTACATTTAGTAGATAAACTAATTTACTGTTTACATTAAACAAATATACTTCGCATAATTTAAATTAACAGAGTGTATGTAGGTACCTACTAAAAACTTACGTTCATAAATTAAATAAAAATAATCTTAGACCATATTATAGTAGCTCAAAAAAGGCAGTCTTCTTACATTATTTTCGCTTCAGCCTGTAATATCCTAATACTGGGCATAGGCCTCTTTCTCCACGTAGGAGAAGGATCAGAGCTTAAGCCACCACGCTGCTCCAATGCGAATTTTTTTTTTTTTTTTTTTTTTTTTTTTTATGTAACTAGGTTGGCAAACAAGCTTACGGCTCACCTGATGGTAAGACCGTAGCCTATAGACGCCTGCAACACCATAAGCATCACAAGCGCGTTGCCGACTCTATCACCAATCCCCCCCGGGAGCTCTGGTCACCTTACTCACCAACAGGAACACAATACTGCTTGAAAACAGTATTATTTAGCTGTGGTCTTCTGTAAGGTCGAGGTACTACCCCAGTCGGGCTGCTCCATATTTTGAGCAGGAAATTTCCTGCTGTGCCCTACCTCAGTTAATTGGCGGAATTGAATTGGCGGATATATTCCCTACTATGAGTAACGATCGCTATCAGGTGTACATGATAACAACCGGGACCAACGGCTTAACGTGCTCTCCGAGGCACGGTGGGGAGAACCATAAGGACTGAACAAACACCCAGACCACGGCAAACATCTGTACATGGCCAGTACAAATGTTTGTCATCTGCGGGGACCGAACCCGCAACCGCCAGCGCAATAGCCACAAACCAGTGCTGTGACCGTTGCGCCAACGCGGCGTCTACATTATTTTATTCCTTTTTAGGGTTCCGTACCCAAAGGGTAAAAACGGAACCCAATTACTAAGACTTCGCTGTCCATCCGTCCGTCTGTCACCAGGCTGTATCTCAAGAACGGCGATAGCTAGACAGTTGAAATTTTCACAAATTATATATTTCTGTTGCCGCTATATAACAACGAAAATTAAAAAATATATATTTAAGTGGGGCTCCCATAAAACAAACGCGATTTTTTACCTATTTTTGCTCGATATCAGACACTTGAAATTTTCACAAAATACTTAATTGTAAATATTTACTTTATTAATCTATACTAATATAATAAAGCTGAAGAGTTTGTTTGATTGTTTGTTTGTTTGTTTGTTTGTTTGTTTGTTTGTTTGTTTGAACGCGCTAATCTCAGGATCTACTGGTCCGATTTGAAAAATTCTTTCAGTGTTAGATAGCCCATTTATCGAGGAAGGCTATAGGCTATATAACATCACGCTAAGACCAATAGGAGCGGTGTCCACGCCGACGAAGTCGCGCGCAGAAGCTAGTAAATAATAAAATTAAAATATAAAAAAAATATTTAGGGGGCTCATACAGCAAAAGTGACTTTTTCTGGCGCTTTTTGCCAGATATTAAAATCAATGTAGGTACGGAACCCTTCGTGCGCGAGTCCGACTAGCACTTGGCCGATTTTTTTTATTATTTATACCAAACTGATATAGAAGCGTGTTTAAGTAATGTGTAACGTTAAAAGTAAGAGCGTGAAACTAATTATGTAATTATGGAAATTAATTTTATTTTCTTTTATCTATATACTAATATATAAAGCTGAAGAGTTTGTTTGTTTGGTTGTTTGTTTGTTTGTTTGTTTGTTTGTTTGTTTGTTTGAACGCGGTAATCTCTGGAACTACTGGGCCTATTTGAAAAATTCTTTCACTGTTAGATAGCCCATTTATCGAGGAAGGCTATAGGCTATGTATCATCACGCTAAGACCAATAGGAGCGGAGTCCACGCCGACGAAGTCGCGCGCAGAAGCTAGTTTAGTTCATAAGTTTATTTTGTTGTATCTTAAATGAGTATATTGCTCCATAATATAATCAATACGAATACACACTTATGTAGAGTAATAAAAAGAAATATAAACATTTTTAAATCTATACTAATATATAAAGCTGAAGAGTTTGTTTGTTTGGTTGTTTGTTTGTTTGTTTGAACGCGGTAATCTCTGGTACAACTGGGCCGATTTGAAAAATTCTGTCAGTGTTAGATAGCCCATTTATCGAGGAAGGCTATAGGCTATGTGTCATCATGCTAAGACCAATAGGAGCGGAGTCCACGCCGACGAAGTCGCGCGCAGAAGCTAGTATAACATATTAAACAACGCTATTGCCAAAAATCTATAGCTTTTCTATTCCTGATTAGATTCTGTTTCTGAAAATATATTACGCCAGTGATAGCTTTTTAGTTGCGAAGTTTAAGCAACCTTGTAAACTTTAAAACCTGAACGACCCGAACCTATACGAAAAATTCGTGTAAAATATATTTTGTAATCGAAAACAAAACATCATCACAAATACAGTACTGGTTTTGTGTGACGTTCGTCAACATATGGCTGTGGTGTGACCTTGTATAATCTTATACTATTAAACGAGCAATTCTTGTATATATATATATATATATATATATTCTGAATCTCGGAATCGGCTCCAACGATTTTCGTGAAATTTAGTATGCAGGGGATTTCGGAGGCGAAAAATTGATCTAGCCAGGATTCATTTAAAAAAAATGTCGTTTTATCCCTGTTTTTAAGCAATGAAAAAATATCATTAGAATACGAAGCTTAATTTCACTACGCGTCAACATAGCTTTAATGGCGTAATTAGTTAATCGGCGGGTCTCAAATCGTGTTGACCCGGGTTCGAATCTCAGTCTCCAGATTGATTTTTTTTTCTTTTTTTTTAAATTTCACTCGTGATTTATTATTTAAATAAAATTAAAATATAAAAATACCGAGAAAAAAAAACAAAAAATAAAATGAAAATACCGAGCGAGGCTCGGTCACCCAGGTACTACATGTTAATACGCAAAATACAAAGCATTAATTCATACTTAAGTTGATAACATATTTATTATTTAAATACATTTGGAAACAGCCAGTTGTTTGGAATGGACCCTCCAATAAAATAAGTTAAAAAGCAGTCTATCTTAATATATACCTATAAATCTCGTGTCACAATATTTGTCCTCAATGGACTCCTAAACCACTTAACCGATTTTAATCAAATTTGCACACCGTGTGCAGTTTGATCCAACTTGAAAGATAGGCTATATTTTATTTTGGTTTATGTAATTATTATATTTAAGAAAAAAAATGCGGTACGAAGTTCGCCAGGTCAGCTAGTATAATATAGAATATTCATCATAAGTCCTTAACACCAATAAAGCAGGTACCCATACAATTTTACTAATGAAACAAAATCCGCTTGAAAGCATTATAGGACACCTTTAATTTTCAACCTTTTAACAATTTAAATTTTGTTTATTCACCTTGCAAATAGATATTGATAATAAAACACAAAGTCATTCAAATGTAGCAGTTATCGCTATATCTAAATAATAAATTATTTATATACGATTATATGAAATCAAACAGAGACAAATGTAAATATATGACTTCATGATTGCGCTGTGTTATCAAAGCTTACATTATTCTTCATAGAAAAAGAAAAAGAATAATGTTTATCAGAATATCTATTGTACTTATAAAACACTAGCTTCTGCGCGCGACTTCGTCGGCGTGGACTCAGTTCCTATTGGTCTTAGCGTGATGATACATAGCCTATAGCCTTCCTCGATAAATGGGCTATCTAACAGTGAAAGAATTTTTCAAATCGGCCCAGTAGTTCCAGAGATTACCGCGTTCAAACAAACAAACAAACAAACAAACAAACTCTTCAGCTTTATATATTAGTATAGATTTCGACCTATCTATTCTAAATAGCTTAAATGATTACCTTAAGTTATGCTTTAAGAACTTATTTAAAACTAGCTGACAAGGCGACTTTGTACCGCCATTTTTTTTCGTGAATATATTGTTTTTAACCCCCGACGCAAAAAGAGGGATGATCTGTCTGTCTATCTGTCTGTGGCTCCGTAACTCGCGAACGGATGAAGCGATTTCAATTTAGTTTTTTTTTTTATGAAAGGTGAGTTACGGGCGAGTGTTTTTAGACATGTTTGATGAAAATCGGTTGAGTCGTTTAAAAGTTGTGGGGGTGAAAATGGGGAAGAATAACCGAAGGTATGCAAATATAATCGAGTGGGGTCTCAAATGAAAGTGTATCACGTGCACATTACAAAATAATATGTTCAATGAAAATCGGTTGAGCCCTGAAAAAACTGGGGGTAAAACTGGGTAAAATACCCAATATCTGCAAATATATGTGGTGGGGAGAAAATGAGGATGGCAATCCGAAAGTCAGCTTTACCCAAGTAGGGTCGCAACTCGCAAATGAAATAGCATCACATGCACTTTACAAAATTAATAATAAAAATAAATGAAAAATATTAAAAAATCGGTTGAGCCGTTTGAAGTTAATGGGGCTAAAAGTGGGGATGGAAAACAGAATGCCTGTGAATGTAATAGGAGCGGTCCCCCAACGCGAGATATTTTTATTAGAATTATTAATACTCGTACTACATACTTAGGTACTTTAAGATTGAGTTTCTTTCATTATTTTTTACTTTTTGAAGGGAACTCAGGTTATTGTGTCGGGGTTTTTTTTAATTTTAAATTTTTTTTTTTTTTAATAAGATCTTGACCTTACAACAGCGAAAAAAAAAAAGAATTTATGCGTGTACTTACATACATTTTTCGTTTTTTTTTTTTTGCATTATAATAAGAAATTATTTTGAATGCGTTTAAATTTTAAAACCAAATGATAAGTTTCGATTCAGAGAAATTAAATAATCTTATCAATTTAAGCAATAAATTCATTACCTAACGTAAAAGTTTATAGTTTGTAGATTTCTATGTTTATTTAACATTTTGTTAATGAACCAATTTCGCATTGACCATTGTCAATTTAATTAACGTTAAAATTTTAATATTACCCGCCCTCGTTTTAGTTTAAATTTTAACATCGTAGTTGACGTGACGTACGGTCCAGTAAGCACAGTAGAATACTGTTTCTTTTTTAGCCCGACTGGCTTTAATTACAGCTTAACGTTGTGAACTTATAAATTTAAAAAATGGTCAAGCTAGTTCGCTAAAATTGTTATCAACACACTTTTAAATATTTTTATATACATTTTTTTTTTTCGTATTTCACAAGACATTGCAATAGCGATAAAAGTAGAAATTGTACAAGTCTCAAAACTTAAAACGTAAGGAAAAATACAAACAATCACGTGAGTGGAAAACGTTTTAATTTAAAAATAGACATCAATTAATACGAAATATTATCTTAAGAAAACATTAAGATTAGATAAGTAAGTATATAAATAATTATATATATTTACATATCAGATTATATGGCAAATACCTTTTAAAGGAGAGAAAGGAAAATTCTACAGTTCTATTTATAAGTATTTGTAGACATAGTGATTATTTATATTTACCTACGTAAAGTAAACTGTATACCGTAACGAGACTAGGACTACAGAACTCTAAAATGTACCTACATATATGAATGAATATCAACCCATTTGTGTTGGGCGCGGCAACCCTCTTCTAAAGTGATTGTTTTTAGAGCGGAATCCACCGCGCTACGCCACTACAACTTAGCAGTGGAGTAGGCCTCGAAATTTATTTTTAGAAGCGCGAGCTTCCTAATGTTTCTCTACCGCAAACGTAAAAAGTTTCAACACTTGCCAAGAATGTTTTAAGACTAGGTTTATATTTATCAGCAACAAACGGACGATTACTCTCTTCTAAACTGATTTAAAATTGATAATTACATTTCTAACGGCTTGATGAATAAAATTATGATAATTTTTTTTTTTTTTTTATGTAAGTGTTAAGTAACAACATTACTTATTATGTCATTTTGTTTAGAATTATCCACATAGTTACTAGAAGTTATGTATTTGTTATTATTGGAACTTTGGACAAACTAGCACTTAAGGTTTTCAATCGCTAGAATAAACCTATTGTTTATGCAATTATTATTATATTACATAATACGAGTAATATTATATTTATGTTAATGTAAATATACATATTATGTATAATACATTAATTAGAAATTTTGTTGCAATCCGATTTGGTTTATGTGTTTGTTACTTTATACGTCATCGTTTTGTCGTCGTTGTTTTTATACGTCATTTTCAATTAATTAATATATTTTCACTTAGACACACAAGTTTAATGTGTTATTTAACGTACAAATTTAACTCTTCCTTTTGAAAAACATCCCATAGAGTGTAGACCGTAGAGATTAAAAAGTAGCCTATGTCCTTTCTCAGACTCTACACTATCTGTATACCAAATTTCATTTAAATCTGTTCAGTAGTTTTGGCGTGATTGCGCGACAGACAGACAGAGTTACTTTCGCATTTATAATATTAGTATGGATAAATTAAAAGTAAAAAACCTTTTTAAAAAACAAGCTTTTATTTGAATGCACTAAAACGAAGAAAATAAAATTTTACTTTAAAACTTTTACTATCTACTTATGAAGTCATTAGTCATTACACATAATCTATACGATAGAAAAGCTTGTCGCGAGATATGAGTACTCGTATTTCCTTAGTTTGAAAATTTTAATAGTTAAAATCAATCACATCAATTTATTTAATTTACTTGTTTACAAGCAAATCTCGCGACAAGGTTCATAAGTAGATAGTAAAAATTTTAAAGTAAAATTTTATTTTTTTCGTTTTAGTGCATTCAAATAAAAGCTTGTTTTTTAAAAAGGTTTTTTACTTTTAATTTATTTTTGACTTTTTAGTCGGTTATCAGAAAGAAAGAAAGAAAGAAAGAAACATTTATTTGACCACACACAAGAGACGACAACAAACAGTTTAAATAAACTATAGTAAGTAACATACACATGATATTTTTACAATTTGTTAATACGCAAAATACAAAGCATTAATTCATACTTAAGTTGATAACATATTTATTATTTAAATACATTTGGAAACAGCCAGTTGTTTGGAATGGACCCTCCAATAAAATAAGTTAAAAAGCAGTCTATCTTAATATATACCTATAAATCTCGTGTCACAATATTTGTCCTCAATGGACTCCTAAACCACTTAACCGATTTTAATCAAATTTGCACACCGTGTGCAGTTTGATCCAACTTGAAAGATAGGCTATATTTTATTTTGGTTTATGTAATTATTATATTTAAGAAAAAAAATGCGGTACGAAGTTCGCCAGGTCAGCTAGTATAATATAGAATATTCATCATAAGTCCTTAACACCAATAAAGCAGGTACCCATACAATTTTACTAATGAAACAAAATCCGCTTGAAAGCATTATAGGACACCTTTAATTTTCAACCTTTTAACAATTTAAATTTTGTTTATTCACCTTGCAAATAGATATTGATAATAAAACACAAAGTCATTCAAATGTAGCAGTTATCGCTATATCTAAATAATAAATTATTTATATACGATTATATGAAATCAAACAGAGACAAATGTAAATATATGACTTCATGATTGCGCTGTGTTATCAAAGCTTACATTATTCTTCATAGAAAAAGAAAAAGAATAATGTTTATCAGAATATCTATTGTACTTATAAAACACTAGCTTCTGCGCGCGACTTCGTCGGCGTGGACTCAGTTCCTATTGGTCTTAGCGTGATGATACATAGCCTATAGCCTTCCTCGATAAATGGGCTATCTAACAGTGAAAGAATTTTTCAAATCGGCCCAGTAGTTCCAGAGATTACCGCGTTCAAACAAACAAACAAACAAACAAACAAACTCTTCAGCTTTATATATTAGTATAGATTTCGACCTATCTATTCTAAATAGCTTAAATGATTACCTTAAGTTATGCTTTAAGAACTTATTTAAAACTAGCTGACAAGGCGACTTTGTACCGCCATTTTTTTTCGTGAATATATTGTTTTTAACCCCCGACGCAAAAAGAGGGATGATCTGTCTGTCTATCTGTCTGTGGCTCCGTAACTCGCGAACGGATGAAGCGATTTCAATTTAGTTTTTTTTTTTATGAAAGGTGAGTTACGGGCGAGTGTTTTTAGACATGTTTGATGAAAATCGGTTGAGTCGTTTAAAAGTTGTGGGGGTGAAAATGGGGAAGAATAACCGAAGGTATGCAAATATAATCGAGTGGGGTCTCAAATGAAAGTGTATCACGTGCACATTACAAAATAATATGTTCAATGAAAATCGGTTGAGCCCTGAAAAAACTGGGGGTAAAACTGGGTAAAATACCCAATATCTGCAAATATATGTGGTGGGGAGAAAATGAGGATGGCAATCCGAAAGTCAGCTTTACCCAAGTAGGGTCGCAACTCGCAAATGAAATAGCATCACATGCACTTTACAAAATTAATAATAAAAATAAATGAAAAATATTAAAAAATCGGTTGAGCCGTTTGAAGTTAATGGGGCTAAAAGTGGGGATGGAAAACAGAATGCCTGTGAATGTAATAGGAGCGGTCCCCCAACGCGAGATATTTTTATTAGAATTATTAATACTCGTACTACATACTTAGGTACTTTAAGATTGAGTTTCTTTCATTATTTTTTACTTTTTGAAGGGAACTCAGGTTATTGTGTCGGGGTTTTTTTTAATTTTAAATTTTTTTTTTTTTTAATAAGATCTTGACCTTACAACAGCGAAAAAAAAAAAGAATTTATGCGTGTACTTACATACATTTTTCGTTTTTTTTTTTTTGCATTATAATAAGAAATTATTTTGAATGCGTTTAAATTTTAAAACCAAATGATAAGTTTCGATTCAGAGAAATTAAATAATCTTATCAATTTAAGCAATAAATTCATTACCTAACGTAAAAGTTTATAGTTTGTAGATTTCTATGTTTATTTAACATTTTGTTAATGAACCAATTTCGCATTGACCATTGTCAATTTAATTAACGTTAAAATTTTAATATTACCCGCCCTCGTTTTAGTTTAAATTTTAACATCGTAGTTGACGTGACGTACGGTCCAGTAAGCACAGTAGAATACTGTTTCTTTTTTAGCCCGACTGGCTTTAATTACAGCTTAACGTTGTGAACTTATAAATTTAAAAAATGGTCAAGCTAGTTCGCTAAAATTGTTATCAACACACTTTTAAATATTTTTATATACATTTTTTTTTTTCGTATTTCACAAGACATTGCAATAGCGATAAAAGTAGAAATTGTACAAGTCTCAAAACTTAAAACGTAAGGAAAAATACAAACAATCACGTGAGTGGAAAACGTTTTAATTTAAAAATAGACATCAATTAATACGAAATATTATCTTAAGAAAACATTAAGATTAGATAAGTAAGTATATAAATAATTATATATATTTACATATCAGATTATATGGCAAATACCTTTTAAAGGAGAGAAAGGAAAATTCTACAGTTCTATTTATAAGTATTTGTAGACATAGTGATTATTTATATTTACCTACGTAAAGTAAACTGTATACCGTAACGAGACTAGGACTACAGAACTCTAAAATGTACCTACATATATGAATGAATATCAACCCATTTGTGTTGGGCGCGGCAACCCTCTTCTAAAGTGATTGTTTTTAGAGCGGAATCCACCGCGCTACGCCACTACAACTTAGCAGTGGAGTAGGCCTCGAAATTTATTTTTAGAAGCGCGAGCTTCCTAATGTTTCTCTACCGCAAACGTAAAAAGTTTCAACACTTGCCAAGAATGTTTTAAGACTAGGTTTATATTTATCAGCAACAAACGGACGATTACTCTCTTCTAAACTGATTTAAAATTGATAATTACATTTCTAACGGCTTGATGAATAAAATTATGATAATTTTTTTTTTTTTTATGTAAGTGTTAAGTAACAACATTACTTATTATGTCATTTTGTTTAGAATTATCCACATAGTTAGTAGAAGTTATGTATTTGTTATTATTGGAACTTTGGACAAACTAGCACTTAAGGTTTTCAATCGCTAGAATAAACCTATTGTTTATGCAATTATTATTATATTACATAATACGAGTAATATTATATTTATGTTAATGTAAATATACATATTATGTATAATACATTAATTAGAAATTTTGTTGCAATCCGATTTGGTTTATGTGTTTGTTACTTTATACGTCATCGTTTTGTCGTCGTTGTTTTTATACGTCATTTTCAATTAATTAATATATTTTCACTTAGACACACAAGTTTAATGTGTTATTTAACGTACAAATTTAACTCTTCCTTTTGAAAAACATCCCATAGAGTGTAGACCGTAGAGATTAAAAAGTAGCCTATGTCCTTTCTCAGACTCTACACTATCTGTATACCAAATTTCATTTAAATCTGTTCAGTAGTTTTGGCGTGATTGCGCGACAGACAGACAGAGTTACTTTCGCATTTATAATATTAGTATGGATAAATTAAAAGTAAAAAACCTTTTTAAAAAACAAGCTTTTATTTGAATGCACTAAAACGAAGAAAATAAAATTTTACTTTAAAACTTTTACTATCTACTTATGAAGTCATTAGTCATTACACATAATCTATACGATAGAAAAGCTTGTCGCGAGATATGAGTACTCGTATTTCCTTAGTTTGAAAATTTTAATAGTTAAAATCAATCACATCAATTTATTTAATTTACTTGTTTACAAGCAAATCTCGCGACAAGGTTCATAAGTAGATAGTAAAAATTTTAAAGTAAAATTTTATTTTTTTCGTTTTAGTGCATTCAAATAAAAGCTTGTTTTTTAAAAAGGTTTTTTACTTTTAATTTATTTTTGACTTTTTAGTCGGTTATCAGAAAGAAAGAAAGAAAGAAAGAAACATTTATTTGACCACACACAAGAGACGACAACAAACAGTTTAAATAAACTATAGTAAGTAACATACACATGATATTTTTACAATTTTTAAACTATCGTGTGCCCCAGGAATGAGCCAAATTGGTTCGGTTCGGCATACGTCAGATTACCATAGTAAAAATGGTACCTGACACCGGTTTTCAACCGAACCATAGGACAAGTGCGTCATAGAATATGTCAGTTGCCTACGAATAATGACTATTAAATTTAAATTTATTTATTTATTTATTTATTAAATAAAGAATAAAATAATAAATAAAAGAACAAACGTAACGTAATTAACCAGAAATAATACAACCACCACCACAAACACATACATACACAGTTATACCACCACCACACCCATAAACACGTATAATATTTATATAGAGGCAAAAATGTTGATACTTAGACCAAATATATATACATACATAAGACCAAATATAAGTAAAGACTAGATAGTAACAATTATGTGGCTGAGGCATTTATGATCGTATCCATTGTCTGTTGCTCGACAACAAGGAACTGCTTTAAACGCCGTCGGAACGCATCTAAGGTATTGAGAGCTCTTATAGGCGGCGGCAAGTTATTCCAGACCTTCGCCGCCGCGTAGCGAAATGTTCCTCTAAACGCTGCAGTTTTGTGTGGGTGTGGCGAAAGTTGCTGCGAGCACTGTCTGCGCGCGGTGAGCCAGCTCAACTTCTCATAAAGGTATGGCGGATCCTTATATTTGATGACTCCATACAGCAGACACGCAAGGTGGTATTTGCGCCGTGCCCTCATTTTAAGAACCGACCGATTGTTTAAATAAGGCGTGACATGGGTTCTGCTTGGAATGGAGTAACAAAACCGAGCGCATGCATTTTGTACTCTCTGGATCAGTTTCCCCGTTCGAGCCAATAAGCGAGGTCCATAAACTGTGTCACCATAATTTAATTTCGACAGTACGAGAGTTTCCACTAACTGTTCTCGCAGCTCCTCAGAGAGAAAAGGTCTTATCTTATAAAGAACCCTAAGACGATAAAAACAGCTACGTACTGACTCAGCCACGTGTTTTTCATACCTAAGGTGTCTGTCTATCAGTAGTCCTAGGTTTCTGGCTTCGTCGACTCTGTCAATAGGCTTCCCCAATCACGCCACTTTATTCGAATTTTTTTAACAAGCCCTTTCATTTGATGCCCATATTGTAGAAGTGCACTAAAAATAACTAGTTCGCACTCTTGGATATACCGCCATATTGGATTTAGAGTGACGTCATAAAGTTAACCATCTATTGGCATCCAAATTGAATCTGTACATAATATTTCAGCTCAATTGGTTGAAGATATCTGCTTCAAAATTGAGTTGCAAGATTTCACCCGAACAAACATACATTAAATTTACATACATACATACATTGCAAGTTAAATAAAAGCTTGTAAAAAGAAAAAGTCCTAGGATTGATCTCTGTGGAACGACAATTTTTGACACAGATCCACAAGGCTTCGTTCCGTTTATTGATACGTGTTGAATTCTATTAGATAGATATGAAGCAATGACATTAAGAGCTTTACCATTAACACCGTAATATTCAAGTTTACTTAATAAAATCCCGTGGTCCACGCAATCAAATGCCTTTGATAAGTCACAAAATACACCAATAGCATTTTGTGACCTCTCCTAAGCGTCATATATGTATATGATTAAGAAGTGCCACACCAGCATCTGTCGTAGAGCGACCTCTAGTGAAACCATATTGTTCACTTTGAAAAATTCCATTATCTTTAAAATGGAAAAGAAGTTGATTAATTATAATTTTTTCGAAAGTTTTACTTAAGGACAGCAGGACTGAAATGGGTCTATAATTACTAGGATCACTACGATGTCCCTTTTTAAAAAGTGGTAAAACTGTACTATATTTTAGCAAATCTGGAAAAGAACTTTAACAGCATTGATACAAAAGTTAAAGCTAAGTACGGAGCGAGGTCATCAATGATAGTACTATAATTTAACTGAAATGCCCCACAGATCATTGGTTTTTTTAATATTAAGACTTTTCAATACTTTTTTGAATTCGACGAAGTCGCGGGCACAGCCGCAAATTCATGCGCTTCCAGTAACGCCCCTGTGCCCGTGTCGGGCCGGGGTGGGAACCCGGCCCTGCTAGACTCGGCGTGGTTGGGACTGTTCAGAGGTGAGCCGGATAGTCCCCATGGAGGAAAAGTCTGGCCTTTTCGCCGAGGCCAGCCTGTCGCTTGAGGGATCCTGTTGATAGCAGATCTGGGACCCTCCAATTAAAGCGGCTGAAGGCTCCCGCAGGGGCTTAGTGCGATATTGGCACCCCCAAGTGCTGAGCAGTGGCGGATTTACAAATATGCCGCCAGTAGGCTATAAAAATTTTGCCGCCCCTAGTGACCTCTGAAACTCGATATCCTATATTTTAGTACAGTCGACATATGTACGTTTATAAAATTATAAATATACATATATGTCGATAAATTAAAAAAAAATACAAACAAACAAACATGTATCCACCCGTCACTCGAAAAACGGCCAAGTTGCGATTTTTTCGGCCAACCTTGTGGGCACGGCCCTCTCCATTCATTTTCTGGATATATATTATTACGTTTCAAAAATAAAATTACTGCCCCTAGAATTTGCTGCCCTAGGCTCCAGCCTACTCAGCCTATTGGTAAATCCGCCACTGTAGAACACACTATAACGTAAGATATGCAATCAAATTCAAGCAATCATTTTAAATTTCATTAAAATATTAGAAAATGTTGACTCATTGTACTGCAGACGAGCCGAGCTCGTATCGTCCGGTGAATTGTCAATAAAGTACATTATGCATTGTCAACACTCAGTGTGATGACCCAACTACAGACAACAATAACATCTCACAATGCTGCACAGACCACCGGAACTCGTAGTAAGTGCTAAACTACTTGTTTATTGGAAATTTTTCCGTTCAGACGTAATATTTTACATTTATATGAAAATTTCAGGTGAACCTAAATATTTAAATCGGAAACTGTAAAGTAACGGAAGTAGTATAGCAAAAAATATTTAAAGAACTTAAGAAGCTAAGATAAATATTTTTGGCATTGATTTGAAACTATGGTGAAACGGAAGCAGCCATATGCGTCAATTTCATTTTTAATTAAGTATGTGCCAGTTGCTGCACCAAAGAGAATCAAAGTTATTTCTTTAGGAGTAAAAGAGAAACTGGCAAATGCTTAGGGACTAATATACTTTCCTTAAAAATAAACTTAATTACAACATAATAAGATAATAATATTAGATTATTCATTCAATCATTCCTTTGGTGTAATGGCATTCCATAGTGCCAAGACAGCACAAATTATTTCACCAATATCATTCACCTATATTATTTCGCGACGTTAACCCCAATGAGTTCCTACTTCCACCACAACTAGAAAAGGAAATGTTGCACAGATCAGGTAACGCCAAATAACTTCGGATGAAAACAGGTCTGTCGTCTTAGAATTTTCAAGAAGATATTTTTAATACAAATATTATGTCTATACTAGTTAGTTATGCAACACGCGCCATATTCCATGAAAATATTTTTTAAGATGAGGAAATGCTATCAACACACTACCCGCTGCCGAGACCTCAAGAGTGTGGAGCTCCTAGCAAACTGCCAGACTATCTACAAAAACCCCATGTTCTCTTTTTTTCTCGTATCTTTCTGATCGCTTGCAAATAATACCACGAAGCCCCGGTGTACAACCTCTCGGCTCCGTAGGAATGGACCTCAGCCAGTCAAAACCTCCGCTGACCAAATATTAAGGAACCAGGTCCAAGAGCGTCTTATGCTATTACACACACAAGTATTAATAATTCAAAAAAAATACATCGCGTTGGGGGACCGCTTCAAACCTAACAATTCAATTAAAAATAGTCTAAACTAACCTTTTTTTTTAACGTTGGGAAAATCCATCATGGATACCCTCTGGCGCGGGGGCACCAGAGGGTTATGTCAGACTCCTACTGACCAAAAACCATCCACGTGTGAGCAGACCTCCGCCTGAGTGGGGCGAGATGGGGTCGCGTTAGCAGTCTCCACCCCGCCCCGGCGGCTGGCCCGAATATAAACATCCGGGCTCCGGCACCTAGAGGGGCGGCACCCACAAGACCACCCCTCCCGACGACGCGTGGGGTCTCAAGCCAGCCGAAGATCCCCCGACCCCCAGCCGGCCACCCCACTTAAGGGACGCTCAACCGGACCAGTCTACCGTCTGCAGAATGGGGACACATGTCCAGGAGCGTCCACCCTCCAAGCCAGGCAGGCCTGACCTCCAACGCCTGGCATCACGGCGTTGGGGGTCAGGCCCGCCCGACCTCCAACGCCGGATCGCACCGAACAACCGAGCAAAGCTCCAGGGAGCCCAGCACGACCCGGCAACTACCCCACGGGTCCGCCGGACTGCACCAACAACCAAGCTAAAGGCTCCCAGGGAGCCAGCACAGCCCGGCCCTCACACACCACGTCTGCCGGATTGCACCAGCAACCGAGCAAACCTCCAGGGAGCCAGCACAACCCGGCTGGCAAACCGCGCTTTCGCGCTACAGGGCGGGCAAGCGAACCCACCCACCCCGTCCCTCTAGTACGCTCACGGGTCGAGCAGTACCCGGAGCGCACCCCGCGAGTCAATCGTTAGCCGCGACGAGCAGCAGTACCGCGACTGCGATACTGCTGCCCGTCCCGTTGCCCAGGGTGCACCACAAGGAGGTGACCGACATGCACCCCAGTCTAAACTAACCTAACCTAACTAAGCAACCTAGAATAATCTATACTAATATTATAAAGAGGTAAAGTTTATAACTTTGTATATACGGGGTAATCTTCGCAAGTACTGATCCGATCATGAAAATTCTTTCGCTAACAGAAAGCTACACTATTCAGGAGTGACAAGATAAAAGGAAAAAGATAAAAATATATAAAGATTTTAAATCAGCAGGATTTGAACCTGCGTCCTCTGACGTGCCGTGTCAACAATTCAATCTAATCAAGCATTATTATTTGCCTTAGAAATTAATTGGTGATTTTAAAACATTTATATATATCTGATTTGCTGAAAATAGTGAGAGGCTACACTATTCAGGAGTGACATAGGCTATATTTTATTGTAATTGTACAAAAAAATTCAGTAAAAAAGAAAAATATTAAAATATATTATGAAAATGACAAAGAAACGAACGCCATCTATCGCTGTTAGATTTAACTATTTAATACTCTATTTTATTTCCTGTCTATTTGAATCTATCGATGACGAAGTTTTTACGCTTTTTGATAGATGGCGTTGGAGCAACATATTATTTATTTAAGTGGTTTAAAATTTGTTCTTTATAGTATGTTATTTGGTTCTGTAATTTAAAATAATAAATACACGATATTATTACGAGTGTATACGTCCAATACTTGCTATAAACAATGAACCTAATAGAACTTAGTAAATACTAAGAACTACACAACATAGGTAATGCATCACAAAGAAAAAGGTAATTAACGCCCAACGAAGTGGGCACGGGTCGGCTAGTTTAAAAATAAAATTGAGGAAAGAAAACTTTTATAAAATTACGTCAAAATAAGCGCGAAGCGATCTTCCAACGCGATGTATTTTTTTTTTTTTTTTTGAATTATTAATACTTGTACATACTTAGGTACTTTGAGATTGAGTTCATTCATTATTTTTTAACTTTTTAAAGGGAACTCAGGTTACTGTGTCGGGGTTTTTTTTAATTTTTAATTTAATTTCTTACAGAGTAGTCAAGTTTTGATAATCCTTTTTTTTTGGAAAGAGTAGGTATACCCCGAAGCAATCCCATATAAATTTGAAAATAAAAACCCAACCCAAGTTAATAGCTTAAGTAAGATAGGTAGATATTTTAAAAGTAATCAAAAATTATGCATGTAGTAATTAGAGGATTATTAAAAACTTTTTAACAAAAAATGAAACCGCCGAAAAAACTGAAAAACAAAAAATAATAAACCTTTTTCATTTAACCTTAATGACTAACTTCTTAAAGTAATGAATCTATATCGAAGTATATATTTTTGTAAATAGTTGAGTTTTTAATTAACCTTAATAACTAAGTTTTTAAACTAATGTAAGTATAGGTATAGCTAAATAATTTTGAGTCTCAAATAGAGGCTTCTGATAAATTTAGTTCAACAGTTTTAATTTGGATATGATTACTTTTAAAAATAACTTCCTGAATTATCATCATAGCTCCGATCTCCGAGCAATATATCTTTCAAAGTAGTAGTGTAAATAAGGCAGTGAAAAATAAGAGCCACCAGCGAAAAAGAAGCTGACATAAACCTGCTTCATATAAACGTGAACACAGCGCGTACTCCACTCAGTGGTAGGAGGCTAGCGATCGGTCCGTGTCGTACTCTTCAAGGCGGTTTGCGCTCGCGCATCCTAGCCCTAGCGCCCCACGAGTTTTACTGTTTTACAATAATGTTCATTAAACTTTTCTAATTTTACATCAGTAAGGTGTATACGTGGACTTTTTACACTGAATTTTTTTTACTTCGTTTTTATTGTTAATTAAAATAAAATTAAAATTAAAATGGTTAGTGGAAATAAAAATCCCGACGATCCTATGAAACTACCGCCAAAAAATCGTGAAAAGAAGACAAATAACTACCAACGGGCAAATATATTTTCAAAAGTATGGTTCACGTGGATGATGCCAACCTTCTGGCGCGGCTACAAGCGGGAACTCTACGACTCTGATCTCACTAAACCCAAAGACAACCACCTCTCAGACAAACTCGGTGATCGACTTGAAACGTGAGTAATATTTCCCTTCTATGAAGTATTCATAGTTCATAGAGTGGATACTTGATGTCTTCAACCGAAGTTCTAGTATAAGTAAATATTGTTGATCGTTTTTACAGCTGTTGACCTCATATTTATAAGGTAGTGTACAAATATATGTACCATCATGTACCACGAAATATTTTCTCCTTATACATAGGTATTTCTTTTATATTACATCAATATACTGTAATATCATATTGACAAATTTTAAAGGGAATTAAATTATTAATTAAATTAATTAAATCTGTAATAATATTTGAGGATTAGAACTTTGTTATTTTTATTACAAAAACTCTACAATGAAAAATTATAAGATATTAAATATACATAAATAAATATTACATCAATAGTATTCTGTTAAAAAAGCGTAATATTAAATTGTAATTCAAGCAGTAAATTTTATTAGCACTATTAATTATATTACATATTATTTAAATGGCGTAGAATCATGTTGACGTTGTTCCAAAATTAAGCCATCATATATACATATACCATTTTAATAATTAGATACTTAATTAATTTTCAAAAACAGAAGCAATCATAAAAATGTTTAGTTGTGGATGCCGATTGCCAGTAGAGCAATTAGTGATTGTCTATAAAATGAGATATAATTTATGTTGAGTAATTGTGAGGTTTTTTGTAAAAAGGGAGGCAAATATCTTAACCTTAGCGTATTAATATATATTATGATATTTCTTAAATAGGTATACAAATAATATCGTAACAAAAAAAGAAGTGAAAATGTGTTTAAAATTTTTATTTTTCGTCTGTTACATTTTATTCGTACCAAAAAAATTTAAAATTATTTTTTTCTGTATAATAATTCCAAGTCATAGCTTTTATATTTGTAATGTAAATATAAACTTGTCATGTATTGTAAACTTCACGAGTAGATACTATTAGGATTTAATCAAACACAAAATATTACAATGAAAAAGCATTTATTATAGACGAATAATTTTTATAATTCTCTACTAACTATATAACAAAAACGTAGAAAATCAAAATTATCCAGACAGAGAAACCGTCGATTTGAAATTCCACTATGCATTTCTAAATCGAGATTTAAAAAAAGTGAAACATCTAATGTAACCGAAAAACCAGCTTTCCAAATATTCCCTAATTGACATTACAGTGAATGCCGGTAATACGAGTGTGCTAACCATAACAGCATCTCAATAGGAAACGAGTACATGCATCAGATTCTTTAAAATAGAAAACTAATATATGTAATAACTAGCTGCTGCCCGCGACGTCGTCTGCGTGCGTTCACTGCTCGTTCCCCGTAGGTGATAGCGTGATAATATGTAGCCTATGTTCTGACCCGACTTCTTAATAACATTCGTGCCAAATTTGAAGTAAATCCATGCAGTACTTTTTGAGTTTATCCCGGACATACATACAGACAAACAGACAAACAGACAAAAATTCTAAAAACTATATTTTTGGCTTCGGTATCGATTGTAGATCACACCCCAAGTATTCTTTTAAAAAAATATTCAATGTACAGTTTTGACTTTCCTACCATTTTATTATATGTATAGATATTAGTATAGATATAGAAATAATAATATATTTCTCTATTTGTATGTCAATCTCTATTAAAATAATGTAATAAAAAACACAGTACCAACACGTATATAAACGCCGTTCAAAACTTTGCTAATGTGTTTAATTATTTTTAACTGACTTCCAAAAAAGGAGGAGGTTCTCAATTCGACTGTATTTTTTTTATGTATGTTAACTCAGAACTTTTGACTGGGTGGACCGATTTCGATCAATTTTGTTTTAGTTGAAAGGTGTTGCATGTCATGTGGTCCCATTTAAATTTAATTGCGATCTGACAAGTACTATTAGAGTTAGATACTTTTAGGGCGGCTTGCAGCTCGTGTTGAATCTAGATTTAAAAATCGATTTTGTCATAAATCAGATTCAATGTCTTGCACGTCATCGATTTAGCTTAAATCTCGATTCAACTAAACGTCAAAGTTAAATCGGCACCAGAGTCGGTTTAGCGTTAGCGTAATTAAATCTCGATTTTGTGAACCATCATTTGTGAATACTTACGTTATTGTTTATTTGTCTGTTTCTTTCTGTTGTATTATAAAAATGGATTTTAGTTTGGATCATGACCATGAGCACGATTTATTATCAAATGATGACCGAAGAAATCCTTCAGTATTTGGAAACGCCGTATTTCTTTTGGAGAGTCTATGTTCAAAGTGATTTGTTCAACTCATTACAGAAAACTCGAAAAACACAAAATCAACTGCGACAAAAATACCACACGAAACAAAACCGCTTGACTTAAAAATCGCGCGGAAACATATCAATATTAACATTGTTATTTTAAATTTTATCCCCAACTAGCTTGTGCGCGCGACTTCGTCCCCGTGGAATAGGACCACCCGATTTTGAAACATTCTTCATTAGTGCTACGCTCCTATTGGTCTTAGCTTGATGATATATAGCCTATAGCCTTCCTCGATAAATGGGCTATCTAACACTGAAAGAATTTTTCAAATCGGTCCAGTAGATCCTGAGATTAGCGCGTTCAAACAAACAAACAAACAAACAAACAAACAAACAAACAATCAAACAAACTCTTCAGCTTTATTATATTAGTATAGATAGGGAAAGGCAAAGGACTATTGTCCATACAGCCTAGTCTGAATTTGTATTTTTCATTTTTACATAACAACTAGCTGACCTGGCGAACTTCGTACCGCCTTTTTTTTTCTTAAATATAATAATTACATATACCAAAATAAAATATAGCCTATCTTCCAAGTTGGATCAAACTGCACACGGTGTGCAAATTTGATTATAATCGGTTAAGTGGTTTAGAAGTCCATTGAGGACAAACATTGTGACACGAGATTTATATATATTAAGATTGATTCTGACAAATATACGTTTCTGTGTACGCGATATTGCTTTGGCGTACATTATTTTATCTAAAACGGAACGTAAATAACGAATGGCGACCGAATGATCGAAAAATCTCAATTTTATGATGAGTTAAGTTAAATCGAGTTTAGGATAAAATCTAGTTTTAATAAAATCAAGATTTTTGTAATTTTGCTGCAAGTGGCCCTTAGAGTTATATCTAATAATGCGTATTTACTTGACTACATACTTTTTCGTCGACCTACGTTGTATTATACCGCATAACTTTTTACTCGGTGTACTGATTTTGGTGATACTTACTTTAATCGAAAGCTAATACTTGTCATGTAGTCTTGTTTAAATGATATCGAGATCTGATAACAAATTTTTGAGTAATCTTCAATAGCGCGTATTTACTTGACTATATTTTCGTCTTATTACGTTGTATTACTTGTCGATGTAATTGAAGTCGGTTTTTTTTCGTTTGCGAGCAAACACAATTATTAAACAGCTAAATTTTAATTTATTATACCTGATTATGATTGCCTTTTGTCAGTTAACTTTATTTATTAAGTATGTTGTATTCATATCTTTGAGTTATATTTTTTATTTTTATTTTTACTAGCCGCTAAAAAATATAATTATGATTGAAACTAAATAATATTTTTTGCACAAACATCTCGAATTTTCTGCATTAGAGCACACACAAATACATAATATTATACCTATATTATATACCAACATACACGCTTCAGCATGTAATATCCCACTGTTGGGCATAGGCCTCTTTCCCCATGTAAGAGAAGGATCAGAGCTTAATCCACCACGCTGCTCCAATGCGGGTCGGCGGATATATTCCTACTATGAGTTACGATCGCTATCAGGTGTACATGATAACAACCGGGACCGACGGCTTAACGTGCTGTCCGAGGCACGGTGGGGAGACCCACAAGGACTGCACAAACACCCAGACCACGGCAAACATCTGTATGGCCAATACAAATGTTGTCGTGTGCGTGGATCGAACCCGCAAACCGCCAGCGCAACAGCCATACACAAACCAGTGCTGTGACCGCAGCGCCAACGCGACAACAAAGGCGTACCAAGTACCAACATACAGAGGGCAACAAATGTTCATATTTGTTTAGAGCACCTTTTAGTTTAATTTATGAGTATTTATTGAAGTTCCATTAATATTTCATATACACATTACAAAAATGGAATGTCTGTAATGAAAATAACTAAAAAAATGTTTCCAAGTATTAATCGATAAAAAACGAAAAGAATGCATGAGTAACGATTGTTACAATTTTTTAATTAATTATATTTGATATACTAACATATAATATCACAGATATATTCTTCTCTTTATTTCTTAGACTTTATGACAAATTGTAACGCAACTATTATTTATAATATTATAAAAAAAATTAATACCAAGCATTATTTTTTTCAATAGCACCATTACCGTATATTTCTAGTTCTAATTTATTTATTTTGTTTATTTATTTGGTACACCAACGATTGTTACAATGTTACTTACATCTAAAGTATCATATTTAATTTATTTGCGCTAATTGCACAATCAGTTACAGGTATACACCACATGTTTTTTATATTATACTAGCTTCTGCGCGCGACTTCGTCAGCGTGGACTCCGCTCCTATTGGTTTTAGCGTGACGATACATAGCCTATAGCCTTCCTCGATAAATGGGCTATCTAACAGTGAAAGAATTTTTCAAATCAGCCCAGTAGTTCCAGAGATTACCGCGTTCAAACAAACAAACAAACAAACAAACAACCAAGCAAACAAACTCTTCAGCTTTATTATATTAGTATAGATGTAGATATATAATTATAACAAAATTTGTTACAAACTAAATTATGTCTTAAACACCAAGACTAATAATTAAAAAAAAAAATTACAATGAAACAACCCCTCCAGACCCCACCACGGCCCACCAGGCCTCTCAGACGTCCGACGCATCGGATGCTTTACAGCAACCATGATAACGTCGGGCATCCAAAAAACCCAATAGACCGCGACAAAATCGAAAAATCTGCCCCACTACAATGCGTGAAATTCGCGTAAATATTAGAAAACAAAAAAAAATATTAATAATAATAATTACTACTAAGTCAGCCTAAGGGCAATTGCTGTTTTAAATCCTGTTAGGGACATGCTGTGTACGTCAATCGATCCCCCACACCTATTATAGAGCATACAAATTCGTGAAGTTTGCACCCAAAACTGTTCTTCGAAATGGACGAAAGAGTGGCTCAACCGGCTTGCGAGGCATCTGAAGAGGGATTCTAAACATAAATTTTTACAAAAGCGCTGGGCAACTTAGATAATTTCTCATGATTTTATAGAAGAAACAGAGATCAAGTAAGTCTCGTCGGCTGTTTAAACTCTGCATTTTCAGTAACTCTAAGAAACTATTATACGAGAGTGACTTCTTGTCTCTGTAATGGTTGTAAACTAAATGTTGAACCAGCCGCTTTTGAATTCGTTCTATACGTTTTTATTTTTTTTATGTAACTAGGTTGGCACACAAGCTTACGGCTCACCTGATGGTAAGACCGTAGCCTATAGACGCCTGCAACACCAGAAGCATCCCAAGCACGTTGCCGACCCTATCCCCAATCCCCCCTAGGAGCTCTGGTTACCTTACTCACCAACAGGAACACAATACTGCTTGAAAACAGTATTATTTAGCTGTGGTCTTCTGTAAGGTCGAGGTACTACCCCAGTGGGGCTGCTCCATATTTTAAGCAGGAAATTTCTTGCTGTGTTACCTCAGTTATATATGAGACAAGCATAATGTGGACGCCATACCAAGCTACCATATTCGAGAACTGATCTTACAATACTATTATAAAGAGCTATTTTAGTTGATGAACGCTTAAATGCCCTGACGTTTCTGATGACAAAACCTAACAGTTTGGAAGCTCTTCCAACCATGCCTTCAATATGCGGCACAAAAGTCATTTTGACATCCAAAAATACTCCCAAATCTTTCACTACATCAATTTCTTCTAGTCTCACATCTATACTAATATAATAAAGCTGAAGAGTTTGTTTGTTTGTTTGTTTGTTTGTTTGTTTGTTTGAACGCGCTAATCTCAGGATCTACTGGTCCGATTTGAAAAATTCTTTCAGTGTTAGATAGCCCATTTATCGAGGAAGGCTATAGGCTATATATCATCACGCTAAGACCAATAGGAGCGAAGTCCACGCCGACGAAGTCGCGCGCAGAAGCTAGTCATTAATAAAGTAGACCGATGCGATGGGAAACAATTTTCTCGTGAACTTAATGTGATTACATTTCTTGATGTTGAGCTCCATACCATTTCTTCCGCACCAGCGCACGACAGCATTGAGGTCACTCTGTAGAAGGGAAACATCTTCTTCTGTGTCAATCACTTTCCACAACTTAAGGTACTAATATGACCAGTATTGTCAAAATATTTAAAAACTTGAACGGAAATACAACAATAGAACTTTCATTTTCGCATAGGACTAATGACCTATTAAAACATATGGAAAAATCTGAAAAAGTTTTTATATAAATAAAACTTTTCCAGTTTTTTCCACATTTTTATGATAGTAAATACACCATGATCAAATACTTAACATTAGTGCTATAAATACTTTGTTTATACCTACCTACCTTAATATGTTTGATGTGTGAATTATCGTCTATAACGAGCAACGTCAAGTATATTACTTAACATAACACTCCGACGAGAACTAAGAACATAGTTTACCTATAGCATGCATTCTCGTTCATTTTTGTTCTAATGTAGTTAAATAATATCACACAATAATGAAATAAGACTTTATTTTAAAGCTTACAATGGAGAATCAATCCATAATATTCATATCAAATTTAAAAAAAAAAACCTTGACGTACTGATATCAATTTATTATAAGAATAGTTTTACACAATTATACATGTATACAGTGTATACTTCTTTATATAGAACTATACTGTATTCAAGAAGTTATCTTCTAATTATGTGGGATTTAAAATAATCTTTCTAATATGTTTTATGGATAAAAAAATGCATACAACCTCAAAGGTCACACCAACCAGTTATCATTGAAACTAACTTACTCGAATGAAGTAGAAATACAATATTGTTTTATTATTACTTTCGATTTACAAATTTTATTCAGATGGCAAAGTCTCAATTACTTTGTTTTAAAATGTACAAAACATACATGTATAATGGATAGATTATTGAATCCATCTAGGATTTATTCCTATGGATTTATAAAAAATAGCTTTACCTTTTATTAAGGAGGTAAAAAAATATGAGCACTTCTAATAAGTAATTAAAGCCTTAAAAAAGCATATTTCTCCTCATTTTATTTACAGAATTACGTGTCTTTACAATATTCATCAACTCTGTTGAATTAACTTTGCATATGATTCTAGCCAATTCATGATGAAAATTGTTATATTTTTTCTTACAAATTAAATTAATGTTTTAATGATAAAAGAACGTGACATGTGAATCAATCTCTTTCTTTCTGACTCTGAATACAGATGTCATAGAGATTTTCAAATAATTGCATAACGTTTTTTCTAATACAAACTTTTTCAAATGTCATTCGTATATAAACATATTTTAGAAAATTATGCTATTTAATTAGAAGCTGATTGCAATCATAATTAATAGCAATTACAGATCCATATTTACCACCATCGTGAAGTCCTCTGTTTAAGGTTTTTAATTTAAGTTGTTTATTTTAAAGAAAATATAGGATAGTAATAAATATATAATTTATACAAATATGTAAAAACTACCGGAAAGCTTTTATTTCAAAGTTAAATTATTTCTTCAAAATATGAATACTGATGTTATGAAATGTGTCCTCAAATGTAGAGAAAACAAAATATACCTACAAGGTTACAAATACCTATAGACTCAAGCTCATTGACCATTGAATAAACACTAAACTTATTAATTGATTATAATTAACTGAGGTAGGGCACAGCAGGAAATTTCCTGCTCGAAATATGGAGCAGCCCGTCTGGGGTAGTACCTCGACCTTACAGAAGATCATAGCTAAATAATACTGTTTTCAAGCAGTTTTGTGTTCCTGTTGGTGAGTAAGGTGACCAGAGATCCTGAGGGGAATTGGGGATAGGGTTAGCAACGCCTTTGCGATGCTGCTGGTGTTGCAGGCGTCTATAAGCTACGGTAATCGCTTACCATCAGGTGAGCCGTATGCTATAAAAAAATAAAAAAAATCAACATGAAAATGCTTGTAACTTTATATCGCACGTAAATAACAGTCGGCATCGAACTATTATTTTAAAGAAACCTCCTTAATTGTTTTTCTCTATTAAAACCACCTTCTTTGAATAGATCTGTTCCATACTTTTATTTTCCTTGCTATACCTACAAATTAAATCATTCTTAAAAAGAGTAAAAAATTGTTAGTAATAGAGTAATTTGTTTCATTCCTTTTTAATTATTACACAGAGTTACATAATATATTAACAATATAAAATTCCATTAGGTAATTTAATAATATAATAACCTCCAAATCTCGCCTAGTCAAATATAAAATAAATATAACATCAAAACGTAATAAAACAGTTGGAAAACATACAAAATTAAATAAACAGATAAAATCTAGTTATTTGTGTAGTATCAACTTACTATGTATAAATAAGAATAGCTACTTCGCACTTTATTGAGATAAGAATTAATATTAATAACGTAGGTACGTCAATTTACAGTTTAGTTAAAATTTACTAGAAATTACAATGTTATTATAAAAGTCAGTAGTTACTATTCCATCAAAATAATAAAAAAATATTGTGAAGAAAATTTACGATTGAATGCGTGTTTACATAGTTTATGTATATTATTATAATATTATATTATGTTATATTATCCCTAAGTTGTGAACAAACTGGAAAAAACATCGATGCTCACTATTTTCGTATTATATAATCTACTAGCTGACCTGGCGAACTTCGTACCGCCTTTTTTTTCTCAAATATATTAATTACATATACCAAAATAAAATATAGCCTATCTTTCAAGTTGGATCAAACTGCACACGGTGTGCAAATTTGATTAAAATCGGTTATGTGGTTTAGGAGTCCATTGAGGACAAACATTGTGACACGAGATTTATATATATTAAGATTGGAAGAATGATTTGAATGATGACCGGTTTGATATCCTATATACATATGTATGTCTATTATTCGTCGACCCGCATTGGAGCACCGTGGTGGATTAAGCTCTGATTCTTCTCCTGAAAACAGCCCAGCAGTGGAATATAACAGGCTGAAGCGTAATATGTCTATTTCTTATTATACGTAGTATACTACGAGTAGGTAGGTACATTACAATGCCACTTAACGACATTTTAATACGTTTTTTAAATATGTTTAAATTTTATCTCGACAACCATATTTTACAATCATCATCTGATTTTATCCTGTCAAGTGGGTTTTAAAAGACATTTTTTGCAAAATATTTTGTCTGACTGATTTATAGGTAGATGACTGTCGAAATGATTAGATAAAATCATTTAAAGAAAACTTAGAGAAAAAACAAAAAGATTGTTAAAATTAAAATTTTCCAGTGTCTCTAATGTTTAAAAAGACTAACGCAATACAACAAGTTTCCTGTTTAACTTAGCCGACTTTCCGCGTAATTGTGATTATATGCCAATTTCTTGGGTAATGTAGATGATGACAGCGGCGCTTCGATAACGTTTCTGTACCACACAGGAACCGGAGGCTCATTAGTCAATTCAAGACTGTACTTTGGACTCGTTTAGTGGAACGCTTTACAGAATCTTAAAAAAGCGACCAAGCAGATACACGCTTGCACACAAATAATTCTGCATAACTTCCGAACGACTGCACCAAATTGAATAAATCTTCGTTATTGTGAGGTCACAGTCTATATTTAAAAAAATTGATATATTCAAGAAAAAAAATATGGCCGTACAAAATTCGCAGTTGTATGTATGAGTCAAGCGTCTACCTTTTATGTTTTAAAAATTATAGTCTTATACTGGCAACGGAAAACAGATTTCTAGTCCCTTTTGGTACGGAATACTCAATTTATGATGATTATATATGATTTTCCATAATAATACTTTAAAATATTAGATTGTGCAATGAATTAATAGCGTCAATAACAATTTTAGATATACATGTGTTTTTCTTACTTAAATACAAAGTCTCATCTAACTAAATAGGTACAATTTATGTGATTCATCCACGTCCTTGCTAGTTCAATACCTATGTAATGTTTAAATAGTAGTTTTATTAAAAAAACTTTTTTCATTATAAATTTTTCCGAAATTTTTTTTTAAACAAATCCTTCATTTTTTATTTTAACTAAATTAATATAAATTACTACGTTACCATTTCTGAAAATGACAAAATATATAATTTGTATTAACAAATTGCCATTTTTGTAACGAAAGTTCAATGGGGATGACGAAAGATTTTGAAAACCTCTTTCATAATGTGGGTACACATTTACTATTTACGAAAATACCTATATTTCGGTAATAAACATAAGTTTAACGATGTTTAAAACTATTTTTCTAATATGTTTTCAATGAGAGCGGCAAAACGACTGCAGGTGTCATGGCGTCGGCTTTGACGTCACAATATAAAGTGGGCCTTACTTTTTACTTTTCCCTACTATTACAATGTACTCTGTGCTTTACTCTTTGAAGTGCGCCTGACGTATTATGTTATGTTGCGACGTCATGCGCTGTAGTTTGTGTTTCAATCAAAATGGCCGATTGCAGTATTTTAATGTTTTATTTTATCGAAAATCACAATAATCTTATTATTTTACATAAAACTAAACCAGTATTTTGAATTTTTTAAAATACCTACTGGTTTGTGTGTTGGGTGTTCCCCTAAAATCATTAAATTGACGATTTTTTGATACTGTCATCATGCCCATTGTAGTTACGATGTACCTATCCGCTTTGCTGCACAGTTGAGTAGCTGAGACCATGATGAAATTATCATATCCATCCCTACATTACATGTCATAATCATTTTATCTGTTTCCTTCTAAGATTTCGGCAATTACTTTAAGGCGATGCAATCTTCTTGGCAAACAATCATGACAGGACTCTATTTTATTGCAGTGGCTCAAACACGATAAAATATAAAATGTAGTTACTAGGCACTATACAAAATAGTAGAATGACACTTAAACACATATAGCGAATAGCAAGATTTAGTGTGAATGTGTGAATTGTTAAATTGTCAAGATGCTCTTGACAGATTTGCTGAAACTCCATAAAGGGAAATAAATAATTACAAAATTCCCGAGGAGGTGTACCGATATTTTCACGTGCACGTGCAATCAAACGCCAAGCTTGCCTCGGTAACATCTTCACTGTATTTAAAAACGCCGTGTTCGTGACACAAAGGCCTGAATCTGTGCGAATGGGAAGTACTAATCAAGGCAACGAGCGACTTGTTAACGGGCACATTATGTATACACAGTATACCTACATTATAGCATGCTTCTCTTGACTTAGTCACACTGCACGTAACAATGACTTGTACGTCTCTACGAGCAATTATTAAATACCATGTGATACGGGGTATCGTAATTGGATTCAGATCATACAGCACGAATGTTGATTAAAATTATTATAATTTTAAATTATTTCAACGTTTATTAAGTAAATTCTAGAAACAGAAGTAAATTTTATTACCTACATGAGTATTGCAGGTGTTTAGGTATATTATAACTAATCTTTACAAACATATAAATAAAATTGAAGTGTCTGTGATGTCAAAATAACTGTTTTTCAAGTGCGTATAGGTAGTTATTTACATGGTACTTAAACATAGACAAACGTTTTTGAAGTGAAACTTCCTTAGGCGCATGAGAGGTAAAATTTGAGCGACCGGTAACGCGGCAGCGTCATGACTGAGCGTCATGAATTTTTCAATTCGTTTTTTTGGTATTTTAAATTGGTTTTTATGATATATTTTTTATTTGTTTTATTTTTGACTTAGTTTGCCAAAGAAGTTTTACTTCTGACATGTGTACTTTGTACGCACGCATTTTTTTATGTATTTGTCTGCCTGTTATTTTGTTTGTCTGGGCTCCGAAAAGGCTGGAACGATTTTTAAGGGATTTCCAATGATTTCAGTTATTATAATTGTGTTTGCTCGCAAACGAAAAAAAACCGACTTCAATTACATCGACAAGTAATACAACGTAATAAGACGAAAAAATAGTCAAGTAAATACGCGCTATTAAAGATTACTCAAAAAGTTGTAATCAGTTTTCGACCTAATTTTAACAAGACTACAAGACAAGTATTAGCTTTCGATTAAAGTAAAAATCATCGAAATCGGTACACCGAGTAAAAAGTTATGCGGTATAATATAACGTAGGTCGACAAAAAAGTAGTCACGTAAATACGCATTATTAGATATAACTCTAAAAGTACTTGTCAGATCTCAATTAAATTAAAATGGGACCACATGACACGCAACACCTTTCAATTAAAACAAAATTGATCGAAATCGGTCCACCCAGTGAAAAGTTCTGAGCTAACATACATAAAAAAAAAACATACGTGTCGAATTGAGAACCTCCTCCTTTTTTGGAAGTCGGTTAAAAAATGAAAAAGAAATATTTAATTCAGTAATCGTGGAGATTTTCCCGTCAAAGAGTAAAATAGGTGTTAACATTTTCTACGGAAAGTCCATAATTTTGTAGTGAGAAAAAATTTAATTTATTAATGTATGCAATTTATTTTTGGTCTACTGATTAAATTGATGTTTCGTGCATTTTTAGAAATTCTATCCTTACAGGAGTGAAATAAGGGATGAAAATTTGTAAAGAAATTCGTCACTTTTGGTGTTAGAGGTATAAAACTTTCTTTTAAGGATTTGTCATCAAAAGTAAAAATCTGATACATGTATTTAACATGTATCAGATTTTTCGGAAATTCTACCCTTAAAGATTAGGGAAATTTGAAGCTTTTATAAAAGTTCGTTCGATTGTTTTAATATTAGAGATATGAAACTTTGTTTTTCGAGCTGCTGATTCAAAATAAGTAAAATGTGTTTCAGGATATGTTGAAATACTACCCTTAAGAGGATGTAAACCAAATGTTCATAAGTTAATAATAGTTAATGATTAGTTTAGAGGTTTATGGGAAAGTGCGCCATTTCGGGAGTTAAAAGTATGACACTTTATCCTTAGGCTCATGACAAATAGATTATTTTTAAAGTTTAATCTCTAATAAGGACAATCAAGGCATTTTTTTCTTCACAGTTGCATAAACCTTTGTTTTTGGACTGTGTTTGATGTTTAAGGTACCCTTATTATTAGACGGTTAGGTCCTCAATAATAAATAAATAAGAGTTCCAGTCTTAATCGAATTTTACCGCGTCGTATCTAAAATTATGCCTGTCATATCATAAGTTAAAAGCAAGAATTTTTTTCTTTGTACTTGATTGCATATTGAATAAATTAGTATTCCAAATTTTGCGTAAATTCTAGATGGTAATAGACGGGATTATTTCGTATCACTGAAATTACCTAAAATGGATGAAGTAGATCTAAGGTGAGACTTTTTTTCGTATAACTGCCTCAAAGGTCTCAAAGCTAATCGAAATTGATCTCTACGAGTAGTCTAGTAGGTAGTTCTAGAGCACGAAAGTCGAACCATAAATGTGGTATACAAAGAGGTTCTAAATTATTGTGCTATAATAATTACTTACTACTTTAGCACCTCTTCGTAAATATAATCAATTTTCTACGCGAGTAAAGCAACTAATTCCGAATATAATCTATTTTATTGACGTTCTTGTAAATGTTAGATTGCACTAAATATCATATTATATTAAAAATAATTTATTAAGGTTTATCGTACAGTTCCTAAGAATAACAATTATTTACCATACGATACGAGTAAGGTTTTGATAATAATAGATGAAACTTCGGTTAGGTTTGGATACCATTTAAAAATATTACTGTAGAGTAGGCATAATTAATTCGAAAATAAGTTTTTCCGACCGCACCCTAAAATTATAAAAACAATACCGTTTCAATTTCATAATTGAGAAAACCGCGACAAAATTAATTTGTACTTTCAGGACAACCACTTTGTGTGGTAAAATATTATGCTATATTATATAAAAATGTTGAAAATTTAGAGGCCTAAATGTTTTCAATACCTTTTCCTTCGTACAATTACTAGGTATACTTATGTAACAACCACAAAAAAAAATGTCTTGTTTAAATTGAGTGTCATGAACAGAATTTGGGAAGTTTCGATATTTTCAAAGCCGGGACAATGTATCCGGAAATCACTGAGACTGAGATTGATCGGTATAAAATTATCATGAAATAAATCTTATTTCGAACTTAATTAATAACATATTAATTAAGTTAATTGGTTTATTATAAATCAAATTACAGTAATAGATCACTATTATAAATATCACATTATTAGAATGATAACATTCTCCCAATAAAAGTTGTTAATAGTAGTCATCATCCAGAATTGCCGTGTGGCTACGGCAAAGAATTTAGCCTCCCCCTCTCTTCCCGTGGGTGTCGTAAGAGGCGACTAAGGGATAATATAGTTTCACTACCACCTTGGAACTTAAAAAGCCGACCGATGGCGGGATAACCATCCAACTGCTGGCTTTGAAGTACACAGGCCGAAGACGGGCAGCAGCGTCTTCGGTGCGACAAAGCCAGCCCTGCGGTCACCAACCCGCCTGCCCAGCGTGGTGACTATGGGTAAAACACATGAGTTCACGCCATTATTGGCGCGAACTTGTGGAGGCCTATGTCCAGCAGTGGACTGCGATAGGCTGAAATGATGATGATGATGATGATGATGATCATCCAGAATAATAAGTATCGCTACGCTTCAGCCTGTAATATCTGCTGGGCAAAGGCCTCTTTCCCCATGTAGGAGAAGGATCAGAGCTTAATCCACCACACTGCTTCAATGCGGGTTGGCGGATATATTCCCTATTATGAGTAACGATCGCTATCAGGTGTCCATAATAACAACCGGGACCGATGGCTTAACGTGCTCTCCGAAGCACGGTGGGGAGACCCACAAGGACTGCACAAACACCCAGACCACGGCAAACATCTGTATGGCCAATACAAATGTTGTCGTGTGCGGGGATCGAACGCGCAACCGCCCGCGCAACAGTCATTCGCAATCCAATGCTGTGACCGCTGCGCCAACGCGGCGTCTCTTAATCTTATCTTAATTATCTTTATAATAAGATACATCCGAACTTTATTTTCTTTTATTAATAATTTGTGACCCTACACCACGTACTACATTCTATGATATATGTATTTATGATAGTTATTACTTTAGTACTGGATTGTCCAATTATTGAGGTAGGTTTAAACGCTATTGACAGTACGATTCACAGTAGCAGAACTGTAACAATCATCACCATTCAAATTTAATGCGGATACTGTGCGACTCATCTAGCTATACTATACACAAATCCAAATACAATGTTGTCATCAACAAAAAAATCATGTACGGATGTTAGACCTACAATCAATACTTACACATTATATAACACTGACAACGCATGCATTGAACAGAGTAATCGCGCTAACAGGGGTAGCGGGGACGCTTCGAGAGTATTCGAGAGGAAGCTATGACACATTGCATCGTTTATTCTATCATCGAGATTGGATCTCAAGTTTTGCTCCAATTAAACTGTCTCGCTGGAAGCTGAAAACATTTTGTTAAGTATAAAGATGACAACTGTTTTGAGGTAGTGGTGAACTACTGCGGCTTGAATTCCCAGACCGGATATTTGGGAGGTCGTAAGGTTGTCAGTATCTAATAGTATTTTTCAGAAGATTTGCCTAGCGATTAGGACAGGCTGTTTCGGTGGAGCTAAACAAAGACGTTACTGTCGTTGCTTTCAGATGATCTCCTTGCTGTCTTCAGCAATAGCAAAAGAGAGCATATTCTCTCAGTTTTTCAAATGACCCTGGCCTGATAAATAAAATATTTGCAATGCATTGCCCTTTGTCCAGGTTATGTATGCAAAACAGCCGTAGTAACGAAACGTAAGATTTCCTGAACTGTTTGGTATGTATACTACTAGTCTATAACACAAAATTATAAAGTAAGATTTTAAGATTTTACGGCCCCCAATTAAACGAGACTTACCGCGATTATATACGAGTACCTATAATATCTTAAATTTCAAAATGGTATTTATTAGTGAAAATCAAAAGAAACTATCATTATTCATTACCTACATAGTATAAAACAATCGCTTTCCGCTGTTTGTATGCTTAGATCTTTAAAACTACGCAACGGATTTTTATACGGTTTTCTTTAGTAAATAGAGTGATTCTAAAGGAAGGTTTATATCTATTAATACATGCATAATATAGTAGAGTAGAGGAACACTAATAAGATCTGCAACCGTGCGAAGTCGGGGCGGGTCGCTAGTTAAAAAATAAATTGATAAAAAAGGAATGTTTGTTTGATCAAGCTTATATCGGAACTATATATTTTTATATATTAGCATTTTTGTCGTAATAAGTATGTTTGTTGAATAAGGTTGTACACTATAAGACTTCATGTTATTACAAGGGGAGCAGTAGCAAGTATTAAGTCATATTATCTATATATTATACAAGTAATATAAGAGTATTATTCAACTTGTGCTCGAGTAGCAGACTTGCCGTCTACATATTTAAACAATGTTTTTATCTGATATAAATCTTTCAAAGTATAAACAAACATGAATAAAAATTAAACACTTTACCTTAATATTTAACAATACGAGTAAGTATAACGCCTTATGAAATTTCTAAAATTTAAACTATATTCTTTTTAAAAGAATCTTGATAATATATCAAAATTGTGAGGAATATAATATCTTATGTATCTTAGATTATTTTTTTATCAGTTTTTACTTTAAGAAGAAAAAACATAATACAGGTACGCAATACAGGTGTGTTTCTGTACACAAACACGCAGATACACTGATACATATTAATAAAAGTAATAATTAATTTATTATCGAGTTCATATCGCGTTAAAAAAAAATTTTTACTGTTGCAATATCACATTACAAGTAACAATGACCACATTATCATTATATTGCTTCAGCCTGTAATATCCCACTGCTGGGCGTAGGCCTCTTTCTCCGTGTAGGACAAGGGTCAGAGCTTAATCCACCACGCTGTTCCAATGCGGGTTGGTGGGTATATTCCCTACTATGAGTAACTATCGCTATCAGGTGTACATGATAAAAACCGGGACCGACGACTTAACGTGCTCTCCGAGGCACGGTGCGGAGACCCACAAGGACTGCACAAACACCCAGACCACGGCAAACATCTGTATGGCCAATACAAATGTTAATCTTTTGCGGGGATCGAACCCGCAACTACCAGCGCAACAGCCACAAACCAGTGCTGCGCCAACGCGTCTTCCTATTAATCTATATATATAAAAGAGTTACCCACCCATTGACTCATCACGATATCTCTGGAACCATAAGGCGTAGAGACTTGAAATTTGGTAGGAATATTCCTTTCACCGAGTAGGGGTCAGCTAAGAACGGGTTTTGCGAAATTTCACCCCTAAGGGGGTAAAAAGGGGGTTGGAAGTTTGTATGAAAGTCCTATGTTTTTGAAGTAAGAGACTTGAAATTTAAAATGTATGCTCTATAGATGATGTTGAGGTGTACTAATAATGTATATTGAAAAATCAACCCTCTTTTGAGGTTAAAACAGGGGATGATTGTTTTATGAAAGTCCAATGAAAAATACACCTACAAACTTGAAATTAGGAAAGGCTATAATCCTCAAATTAACGCGGGTGTAACCGCGGGGCACAGCTAGTTATCTTTATATTCGAATACTAGCCGACCCGTGCCCACTTCATTGGGCGTTATAATCCATTTCACATAAGAAGGGTACGGTGAAATTCGATCCAATACACTCTCACTATTTTCAGAAAATCAGATAAATATAAATGTTTTAAAATCACCAATTAATTTCTAAGGCAAATAATAATGCTTGATTAGATTGAATTGTTGACACGGCACGTCAGAGGGCGCAGGTTCAAATCCTGCTGATTTAAAATCTTTATATATTTTTATCCTTTTACTTTTATCTTGTCACTCCTGAATAGTGTAGCTTTCTGTTAGCGAAAGAATTTTCATGATCGGATCAGTATTTGCGAAGATTACCCCGTATATACAAACAAAGTTATAAACTTTACCTCTTTATAATATTATAGTATAGATTGAAAAGAACATACATAAAATTCAATAAAGCGGTTGTAGTTTAAAGTCATCGTCAGCATTTACACTTCCGCAATCCCCACAATAAGGAGGAGGCGAATGTAGTAAATAGTAAATACTATATAAACTGGGCATTTAATACAATATAACCTTCACAAACAAGTCATTTGCAACATCCTTATTTACATTGTAAAAATATATCTACTATCATTTCTATATTATCATTTGTATGTTATAAATAGGTATATACTATATATATATATATATATTATAAACTAGCTGACCCGGCGAACTTCGTACCGCCTACTACCGATACTAACGTCACTCAATTGCCTTCCCGGAACCCCTCCACTAAATCTTAATCTTTATGGTATGGTAATAAAGTTCAAATTGACTTTTAAGTATTATTACGAAATTTTTGTATGGGAATATAGAAAAAGTGTTGTTTTTTAGAATTCTTCATGCAATTTTTTAAATTTTTCTCTCCGTAATAACAATCCTAGTACTTCAAGGAATATTATAAAAAAAGAATTAAGAAAATCGGTTCAGCCACTCTCGAGATTTGCGCTTAGCACACTATTTCTGTGGCGCTTAGCAACACATTTAGCGATTCATTTTTATATATATAGAGATAAAGGTCAGTCAGATTTAACTGAATATTTGTAGTTTACTTACAAGTCTTACAACACATTTCATTGTTATACATTTTTATAACTAAACTTAAGATTAAAATACACTCTTATTTGCACACTCAATTTTTCTATAAGAAAAATTAACACTTTTAGAAAAACAGAAAATCTTCTGTACCTATGCTTATATATAATCTCACTGTGTACCTACAGTTCATAGACGTGTGTAATGTAAAAAACTTATTGTTATTTAAAATAAATAATTGTTTCTTGTACATATCTAACACGAAGGTTTCTTTATAAATGAAAATTTTTATAAATGAGACAACATTTTTTTGTTCGGTTTATACTAATTGTAAGTAAAAATAAATAATAAAAATCTTAGTGAAGTTAAAAAGTTAGTAGAGCTTCGTGTAAAATTTTGATATCACTTTTGAAATTGTTAGTAATTGTGTTTGCTAGCAAACGAAAAAAACCGACTTCAATTATGGTCTAAGATCCGGAATATAACGAAATCTTCCCTCATCTGTTAATTAGAGGAAACAATTTTTTATAGGCTGATTTCAATATTGTGAATTTATAAAAACAACCTCTGCCACCATAAGCCTGAGATTTAGCTTCTCGGATCTTAGACCATTACATCGATAATTAATACAACGTAAGTAGACGAAAAAATTAACAAAAGCACTAGTCGTCACTGCGATTTTCTCTGGGATTTCATCATCAGATCCTGGTTTCCTAATCATGGGACCACCTTTCACATCACCTTTGGGATATCTCCTTTCCAATAAAAAAAGAATTATCAAAATCGGTTCATAAACGACGAAGTTATCCCCGAACATACATTAAAATCTTCTATGTATTACTTCATATATTGACTCATCACGATATCTCTGGAACCATAAGGCGTAGAGACTTGAAATTTGGTAGGAATATTCCTTTTGCCGAGTAGAGATCAGGTAAGAACGGATTTTACGAAATTCCACGCACGAGAGGGGTTGCGGGGGTTAATAACATATATGGCAAAACAACGTTTGCGGGGTCAGATATATATATATATATATATCGGTCGATTTGAATAACCTCCTCCTTTTTTGAAGTTGGTTAAAAAATTTGATATTGGATTTAAATTTTTGTCAATCAGTAAATTAATTTAATGTGTATTTTCTTTATAAAGTGAATGCATTGCTGTTTAATATGCAAGAAACGTTCTGGACTGTACACACTGGCTGCTGAATCTTGATCTTACAAATGCAGCACACTTAATCTACATGACCCATGAATTCCCCATGACTTTTCCTCGATAAATTATTTAATATATTCAATAATTAGTAAAACCATCAACTTGAAAGAAATAAAAACATACGTAATAAACCTGTAAAGTAGGCACGCGAAAAATATTTTATTAAGTCAAATAATGAAACTGACATTAGCAACACAACATTAATTTATTTGTTATTAATTCTTAGTATGCACGTACAATTATATCTTAGACAAAGTATATTTTATCTTTAAGCAATCGGTATGCCGCGTTTGTCAAACATTAATACTATGCAAGACGCGGGGTACGTTTAATCGATTTTATGTTACACATGCTCTAAAATTCGCGACATGATCCAAAGTTTAAGCTTTTTTACACGCTTTTTATTAGCTTCGCCTGTATGTTTGTTAATATGTTTGTAAGTTTGTAACAGACTCCTTCGGAGTTCATTTTGACCCACTTCTAACGTTCAGATTTCATTTAAACTTGGTAGACTTATCGAGGACCGATGACAATACACTAATTTAATAAAATTATTCAATTACATAACGGCTTGGCACAATAATCAAGGCTTTTCTCGCTATCCTTTGGACTTTTCTAACGTTCAGTTTCTCTACTTTTTAGTTTGGTTTATTCATAAAAGCGTGTTTTTTAGTTTTTTTAACTAAGTATTATTTTCTTAATTATCAAAAATTTTATATTCTTAACGAACTATTTACAGTCACCCAAGCATTGTTGTTGTGTTTAGGGCACATGTATTTCTGTGCTCTGTGGGCACATGATTCGCATAAGTTAACTTTAACATGATCGGTTTCTTGGAATTGACGCAAACAATATTAGATACCGAGAAAAATACTTAAGCTTAACACACTTCTTGCTAACATAGCATTTGTATTACATGCACCATGCATTGCTAATGAATACAATAAATTTATATCATATCAGACTGTGTGAAGGTACAAAATAGTTTTCAATATTTATTGGAATGGCGGAAAAATGTCAAACTAAGGCATAGCTCTGACAGTAATAACGTAGTAATAATTAGATAGATTGTGTAAACCATCGTGTCGGAGCAAAACAGGGACAAGGCGAAGCAACGGTCGCTATGACGCCACAGCGGCAAACGTTTAAAAAAAATAACCAATGCACTCAGCTTATGTTTACATTTGACTTATTACAGTTAGTTACAGTTTAGGTAAAACTTGATCACATTTTCCTTTTCCCATGTGTAATACGAATGAGTGAAGTTTAACGAATTTTCCAAACAGCCAGAGATCCGATACCGAAACTGTAACATATTTATAAACATTGCTGCACTCTTAATTCAATTACGTAACGTAATATGATGACTTTCAAGTATTGGAAAACAAATGAAATTATATGAATAATGCACAGTAAATGAAAAACAAAAATAATTTACATAAAACCGTTGTAATAGTTAATATTATTACACGAAAAAATTGTAAAATGTTATAAGTAGGTAGTATTTTTTTTGTGCGCAATATTGTATGATGGCTCATACGGAGTACTAAGTCATAATATGCGAGTAGAGTCAACTAACCCGCGTCTTCAATACATTACACTTACACAGTCAGTCAGACAGTCCTAAACACAGTAAGAAATTTAATTTAAAAAATTGTTAATTTAGTCGGTTACCGTACATTTTTATAAGTAGCGTACATGATATTATAGCGATTTTTTTTAAATCATTCAAACGTGTTTTTCCATCATGCTTTTTCAACAAGTTGGTTGCGTTATATACGGTCGATACACCGGTTTTTCTTTACTAACAATTCCATATCTACGCTTTCTCTAATGCTGTAAGTATTTATTTTTCGTTAAACTTGACATGGAATAACTTATCTCAAAACTGGTATGACACGAACAGAATGTTAATCTAACATTATAATGTTTTACTTGTCAACTGAATATATAAAATCGAAAAAATATTTCATGATTCAAGTGGGCATCAAAAGTACTTTTAAATCGTCACTTTATAATGAATTTTTTATTTAAAGCAACCGTAAGTGGTTACTTTAACTATAACCACCAGTGCAATATGTACTCACTGACTACTTTCCTTAAAGTATAGATTTTTCTTACTACAG
The DNA here is from genome assembly GCA_905220545.2 of Melitaea athalia. Taxonomy (NCBI): domain Eukaryota; kingdom Metazoa; phylum Arthropoda; class Insecta; order Lepidoptera; family Nymphalidae; genus Melitaea; species Melitaea athalia. The sequence continues at coordinate 11,570,668 of HG992177.1, forward strand.
ATTAATCTTAACTCCGACTCCTTACGTATTGTTACATAATTTTATTGCAAATTAAAGTTTACTGTAAGCTTACTATTACTGTTTTTCAATAAAAACCTTTGTCACTTGAAGTATTTATTTTTTCATGTATCTGCAGGAAAAAATAATATAAATACAAACTTCTTTGACAAGCAAAAATAGGAATAATTGCGGTATGTAGTGCTCTTATCAGCTTTGCTTTAATCACCACTTGGTAAATTCATGTATTGACAACACTTATACACAATATTTAGTTATGGTATAACGAATCCTAATACTTATACGGCCGAAGTATACCTATGCACTTTTTCATAATTGTAGTTTATCAATTTTATTCTGATTGTATTACCGATACACGTAAAGCTTAGTAATTATATTAATTAAAAATTAATTGTTCGTTTATTATTATTGTTTTTAAAGATTAATTTATAAATTCAATTTATAGTAACAGATAATAAGATCTATTGTTTATTTATTTTTACAATTCATTAACCTTAATACATATGTAGGGACTTGCGCTGTTGTCGATATTCATCTACCCTCAATCATTCTATTATTCAAGTCATTTTGACGTGTATGTCGGTACCTGCACTGTTGTCGTTATTCGTCTACCCGCACTCATTCTATTACTCGAGTCATTCTGTCGTGTGTGGAGCGACCGGTACAACCGCGGCTAAGGCAGTCTTGGCTCTGGCTTGGCACGGTGCACTCGTTGTATCCTGCTAGTAGCTTAACTTAAGACTCTTTCGATAATTATTTTTGTACCAACGAATTAATTGTCACATATTGTATTGCGATCTATAATTTGACTAAGACAGGGCGGGCAACTCAAGCAGTGAAGGTGAGCGCTGATCCGTATCTTAAGGGAGGCCTCCTTAAACCTACACCCGTGGTCACAAGTCCCGGGCCAGTCTCTGAGCAGTCTCAGAGTTTGTCCTTCTGCCACGCGATAGACCCGGCACCCGCTCGGTGAATCCAGTGAACAATCATTAGTTCGGCCTCCACCCCGTTAACTAATCTGTGTAACTTATTTTGTGCTACCTTACATTGTAATTAATTAGTGTGACCTCCTCTTCTGATTCCTACACATAATACCGGTATTATTACAAATCATTAATTGTTTACAATAATATGACAGAATTAAGAAGATAATAAAATTTTGATATAACTTATAGTGGAGTGTCTGGGGGTTTTGACCTCAGACTTTTGTTACAGTGAATGAATTTAAATGGTCGATGGGGGGTTTTCTTTTTTATACTATAAAGTGTAAAGTTTACCCAAAAATTTTTTGTGCTTTTGATTTTTTTTTATTTAAACCAAAAACTATAAAAAATTAATAATTTTATTTAAAATTTTTTTTTTTTTCGTATTATATACGTTGAATAATACCTAAATAGACGTAAAATAATATTTTCTTGAAATGTTGGAGCGTATGAAGGGTCATAACGACCTTGGACAGGTAGTAGAACGTGGAGAGGGGAGAACGAAAGGATGACTTGTTACCTCATCTTCAAACTTAATTCATTTACACTCATACAGATTGTCGCCAAAAATATATTCATAAAAATATATTGAAACATATCAGAAGAGGCCCAATGGAACTCCATTTTCGCCTTCGAAAAAGAAACTCCGAAGTAGAACTGATTTATTGAGCTTTGAGTGGGAAAAACTGTTTCATCTGTGGTCAAGAAGCTAATAAAGAAATATAAGCAAAATTAAATAAAAAACGATGAAGTCAAATCTCATATATATTAACACTCCAACTTAAAATGACTCCATTGTAAGCTATATAGCTGTACCTACATAAAACGATTGTTATCAAGAAATTCATAAAAGAATTTCTGATATAGCAGATTTACAAATAAAAATTTACAATTAAAAATTCAAGGTTGGTTTGACAATTTCGATGATAGATGCAGCAATGGAGCATACATACAAGTATAGAAGAGAATGACGACTACCAATTTTCTATGCAAGAGTTGAAAGATACGATGGTATATACCTCATATCATGCACCGGATGAAAAAACTATTAGAAAACGACTAATAGACCGCTATCATGATGATACCTAAATTGTTGGATCAAGTAAATTTGGAGCTAATATTATTATACTTTTTAAAAAACTAATCACACACACACTTCAGAATATCGCAGTCCACTGCTGCTCATAGGCCTCCACAAGTTCGCGCTAAAAATGGCGCAAACTTATGTGTTTTGCCCATAGTTACCAAGCTTAAAAAAAAAGGATCAAAAAGGATTAAAAAAGGATTGTGGAGCTGCTTGTGGATGTCGAAAGAGTGGCTTATACTGCAGTGTAGCATGTCTACATAACAGTGCAGCGAAAATACCTATTTTAATACTCCGCCAATCATTGAAATAAGTAAGGTTGAAGAAAATACTTAAATAGACAAAAATGTAAATTGTTTGACAAATGATTTCTTGATATTTTTTTTTCTTTCATTTTCCTTCATTTATTTCTTTTTCCTAATTACTATCTCTATATGAATGTATCAATTAACTTAATTTTGGTGTAGAAAAATGTTCTACAGGGTTTAAACTATCAAAATTATAATAATTTCTTTTTTTTTTTTTTGAATCGAGATCACAATTTTTCAATAGGTAAACTTTTTTGTATATATTATAAGCTAAACATTCCACTTTAAATTATAAAATTTCATTCACTGTAACGGAAATCCGAGGTTTTCGTGTATTTAACGCCCCAGGCACTCCACTATTAGGGTTTTCTTTTTTATTTACAGTGCCTATACTCAGACGATAAGGAAATTAACTTGTTGGTTTTTATTATTTAAATTAACTTTAAAAATTTACTACTTTTCATTAGTAATTCTTGGTGATTATTTTTTTATAATGACATTAAATGTACCAACATATTTTCTAAGCTCCACTTCTTGATCCACAATATACTTATTACTTGTTGCAGTGTATAAAATTGTTACAAAAAAGTTTTAATAATATACCTAGTTATGCTATAATTTATCCTGCTTACTGTCAAACTGAGATAAAATAAAGAGTTACCCACCCATTGACTCATCACGATATCTCTGAAACCATAAGACGTAGAGACTTGAATTTTGGTAGGAATATTCCTTTTGCCGAGTAGAGGTCAGCTAAGAACGGGTTTTACGATATTCCACCCCTAAGGGGGTTAAACGGGGGTTGGAAGTCTGTATGAAAGTCCTATGTTTTTGAAGTAAGAGACTTGAAATTCAAAATGTATGCTCTATAGATGGTGTTGAGGTGTACCAATAATGTATTTTGAGAAATAAACCCCCTCTTGGGGTTAAAACAGGGGATGATAGTTTGTATGAAAGTCGAATGAAAAATACACCTACAAACTTGAAATTAGGCAGGTAGGTCCCTTATAGGGAGTAGATATCCACTAAGAACGGGTTTTACGAAATTCCATACCTAAGGGGGTTAAACGGGGGTTGGAAGTTTGCATGAAAGTCCTATGTTTTTGAAGTAAGAGACTTGAAATTTAAAGTGTGTAGTATATTTAGTATCGGCATTTCACCCGTGCGAAGCCGGGGCGGGTCGCTAGTTACTAAATATTTTTATACTTAAAAATCTTCAACTTAAAAAAGTTAAGAACTCTGTAATATCTGTAAATCAAAGTAAAGAGTCCAGTCACAATATATTCATCTTTAAATATTTATTAATTAATTTTTTTCTTAGTAATAATTGAAAGAAGACCACTACATAGTATAAAACAAAGTCGCTTCCCGCTGTCTGTCTGTCCCTATATACATATGCTTAGATCTTCAAAACTACGCAACGGATTTTGATGCGATTTTCTTTAGTAAATAGAGTGATTCCAGAGAAAGGTTTATATGTATAATACATGCTTAATATAGTAGAGGAACACTGATAGTTTTTGCAACCGTACGAAGCCGGGGCGGGTCGCTAGTATATTATAAGATACAGTTTGCTTTATTACTGTCAAAACAGCCTTTTTTATAAATAAATACGAGTAGCTGTACCTACCCTGCGCGCGTTGCTACCAGGGCCGGACCGTGAGGTCAGGGGGCCCTGGGCTAATACTAATTAGGGGCCCTGGGCTAATACTATTTAAATTTGACCACGATTGAGATGAATGTAATGTTTTTTGAGAAATCAACCCCTTTTGGGGTTAAAACAGGGGATGGTAGTTTGTATGAAAGTCCAATAAAAATTCCCCTACAAACTTGAAATTAGGAAAGGCTATAGCTATAATTTTTCTCAAATGACCGCGGGGGTAACCACGGGGCACAGCTAGTTTTTAATATAATTTTTATTTTATACTTTTTAAAGGTACCATTCATTTATTTTTATTATTAGTTTTGTTAAGTGCATGTGATGCTATTTCATTTGCGGACCCTACTTGGGTTTTGCTGATATTCGGATTTCCATCCTCATTTTCTCCCCATCACATATATTGGGATTGCAGATATTGGGTATTTTCCTCACTTTTACCCCCAGATTTTTTTCAGGGCTAAACCGATTTTCATTGAACATATTATTTTGTAATATACACGTGATGCGCTTTCATTTGAGACCCCACTCGATTATATTTGCAGACATTCGGTTATTCTTCCCTACTTTTACCCCCCACAACTTTTAAACGACTCAAAGGATTTTCATCAAACATGTCTAAGAACACTCGCCCGTAACTTACCTTTCATACAAAAAAAAAACTAAATTGAAATCGCTTTATCCGTTCGCGCGCTACGGTGCCATAGACAGACTCACAAACAGACAGACAGACAGACACGTCAAACTTATAACACTCCTCTTTTTGCGTCGGGGGTTAAAAATGATTCAAGAAAGCAATGTATCTCTATTAGATTAGATCTAGTAGTAGTTTTCTTGTTGTTAATTCACTATTTATCTTTACTAACATTTTCCTGTTGTTCTAGTTTAAACCAATGCCCTTATAATTAAGTAAGGTTTCGTAAACCGTTTCATTAAAGAATGTGATCAAGTCAACGATCACGGCCTCAACCGTGTTTATTACGTAAAATATAAACAGCTCAATCGATGGTAGGTTAATTACCAGCGCGTGATAAATAAGTGAAAATTAGAATATCTGATATAATATGTAAGTATCAGGAATTTTATGAATTTGGATACGGATACATCATTTGGATTTGGTTATTTTAGTAATATCGTATCTCTTACAAAAGAATTCATTGTAATATTAAAACTTTGAATAGTTGGGTGCTGTAAATAGGGTTGCCACCCGTACTTTATAATAAAGTATTGTACGTTATTTTAGGTAAATGTACTCTATACTTTATGAGAGCAATAAAGTACTCGAAAATACTTTATTATGTATGATCTGATTTCTTTAGAATATTAAAAAATTTTGCTGTCGTAGATGTCGCTACTCACCAGCGCCACATCACCTAAACACTCATTTTTAACAATTTCTGATCATATCTGATGATATGATTGAAATTTATTAGCATTTTTGTAGTGACTTATTAATTTTCTATACGAATATAATAGAGGTAAAGTTTCTAACTTTGTTCGTTTGTAGGAGGTAATCTTCGCAAATACTGATCCAATCATGAAAATTCTTTTACTAATTGAAAGCTACACTATTCAGGAGTGACAAAGGCTATATTTTATTGTTATTGAACAAAAAAATTCAGTGAAAAATAATAGTATACATATGTAAATCAAGTCGGATAAATGCGAGCGAGATGAAAACTTTACTATAGGTATATGCATCACAAAAATAATTAACGCCCAACGAAGTGGGTACAGGTCGGCTAGTATTTAATAAAGCTGTTAAATGTCTAAAAGGCAACTGCATAACAATTTTAGATATTTATGGGATTATGGTTAGTATTAGAGAAAATATTATTAACATAATTGAAAATTTTAATCTGCGAAAACTTTATAATGTAAATATCGATGATCTTTATGGAGAAATTGCTTTACATTAATATTATATATGTACTTCTAAGGGTTTTGCAGAACTATCAACTGCACAAAAATGGCAGCAAGTATTTAATAAGAGTGATGACAATTTAATAAACTTGTATAAAGTAATTTCATTCTTATTATCTATTCCCACTACGTCAGCATTCAAAGATTTTTTGCTGTGATGAATAACAAATGTCGAGACGAACGAAACAAAGCGTCTCTAAATTTGATAAAAAATGAGTTACTTATTTAATTTAAATATAGACTGTAAAGATGTGGTGTGGGCTGCTGTGTGGTTGCGGCAGTAAAGAATGCAGCCACCCCCTCTCTTCCCGTGGGTGTCTTAAGAGGCGACTAAGGGATAACACAGTTCCACTACCACCTTGGAACCTAAAAAGCCGACCGATGGCGGGATAACCATCCAACTGCTGGCTTTGAAATACACAGGCCGAAGACGGGCAGCACCGTCTTCGGTACGAAAAAGCCAACCCTGCGGTCACCAACCTGCCTGCCCAGCATGGTGACTATGGGCAAAACACATGAGTGTGTGACAAAGCCAGCCCTGCGGTCACCAACCTGCCTGCCCAGCATGGTGACTATGGGCGAAACACATGAGTGTGTGACTTGTGGAGACCTATGTCCAGCAGTCGACTGCGATAAGCTGAAGTGTGTGTAAAGATGTTGTGCAGTTGTTAAGTAGAGATACTAATTTGATACAAGCTGCAAAAAGCAACAAAAAAAAATATGTTTTTAAATTTAATAAAAAATAAAAATAAATTGTACTTTATGTTGATACTATGTACTTTTTTTTTTCTTACCTATAATACCCAATGTACTTTAATTGAGAAAAAAAAAGGTGGCAACCCTAGCTGTAAAGGACTCGCTGTAGATGGCACCACGGTTAGTACTATTTATTAATCTGTGCCACGGTTGCTTAAAAACCGAATAAATCATAATATTAAAAATACATAGTATGTCGGCGGTACGAGTTCGAATCCCGCTGGATAGAAATTTTGATATGATAATAAAAAACATTTTAATATTATATCGGGTTCGCTTACGGATAGTTAATTCGGATTATCGAATAGTTTCAGATAATTTCGAATAATACATTTTTAAGAACTTACCAATTTATTTATTATTTATTATTACAATTTATTTATTATTTTATATTTTAAATACACACTGGTTGACCTTTATATGTACATATACTAGATGTGCTCGCAAGCGCGACTTCGTCCGCGTGGAATAGTGACTACAATGACAATATGTTCAACGTGATTTTTTAAATTGGCATAACTTTTTTATTTATGAACCGATTTATATGAAACAAGCACTAAATGTTAAGCTAAGCTTGCCACAATATATTAAGTAAAAACCACATCTAAATCGGATAAGCGGTTTCTAAGATTAGCGTACACAAAAGCACAGACAAACAAACAAAAATTCTGACAATCATTGTTTTGGGTGCTATTTGCGTTGATAAAGGTCCCAATAATATTTTTTCTCATAGATCTTAAATGTTCAGACAGCAACCCGTTACATTTTTATTATATGTATTGATGATGATTGATTTGTCATTAATGGTACTAACTATAAATCCCAGTAGGATTTTATTGCAATTTTAACTAACGAGTTATGTTAAGTAATAAAAAAGGACTGCTAGTGTGTGGGTTTTATCAGGCAAACATAAAATTATGTATTAATTCCTATTTTTTATTTAATTTTCTCCCTTATCCGAAATTATCCGAAACTTTATATTGCATTCTCTTACGATCACGGATATATTTTAATTTCGGATATCCGGTAGTTTCGATTACCATTACGGAGCTAGATAACAACCTTAGCCTAGCTCTATCTTGGCTTTGGCTCCATCTTACTAAGAGCAGATAGTTTTTCTCAACGGTGGGGTATTATGTATTATGTAGGGTATGTGTGGTGGGGTATATTAGTGGATAGAAACTGTAACAGAACAGAATATGGGAAAGTATGGATATTAATCTATACTTATAATATATAAAGCTGAAGAGTTTGTTTGTTTGTTTGAACGCGGTAATCTCTGGAACTACTGGGCCGATTTGAAAAATTATTTCAATGTTGGATAGCCCATTTATCGAGGAAGGCTATGTGTCATCACGCTAAGACCAATAGGAACGGAGTCCACGCCGACGAAGTCGCGCGCAGAAGCTAGTCGTAAAAAAAAACCTTAACTGCAGGATGTCTTTAAGCTAAGTAGGTAATATTAATTTATCCCATTTGTAATAATTAAAAAAATATAGATGGTAAACATGAAATTGCCTCAATAAATTCTTGTCGATTGCACGATTTAATATTCGATGCTTAACGGTGAATTAAATATAATTTCTGTGCTACATTTGTTCACAACGTTTTATATTAAATTTATTATGTATGGGACATAATCATATGTGTTTAGTAAAACAGGTTAAAAGGGTTTTCCCTCACTTGTACCTAGCCACGTGTATAACGTACTCGTAAAAGTTGCCGTTATTACTATGCAGAGTGGGATCACCGCGTTGCTGCGTCTGCATCGTACTTGATTTACCAATTAGGCTGAGTAGGCTGGAGCCTAGGGCGGCAAATTCTAAGGGCGGCAATTTTTTTTTGAAAAGTTATAATATAAATCCAGAAAATGAATGGAGAGGGCCATGCTCACAAGGTCAGCCGAAATAATCGCAACTTGGCCGTTTTTCGGGTGACTGTGATCACAACCTTTTTGGGACTTGGATCTGCGACTGCAGAGGTCACTAAAATTTAATAGCCTACTGGCGGCATATTTGTAAATACGCCACTGCTTACTCGTAATTATGAGTTTAACATTTAAGGTCAACCGACCATCATACCAGCTTACCTATAGGAGTTTACTCCTTAAGAACAGATTTGCATACAAGGCCACTGGTGGCTCCGGTATGAAAAAAATATGAGGAGTAAAATCTACTGAACGAAAACGAACGTAACGAGGTCATTACCTCTCTCTCTGTTTCTCGTAACTCTATCTATCGCGCAAAGTTTTTAGTTTACCAAAGCAATTTCACTTCTGACTTGCGTACTTTGTACAATGTACACATAATAAACGAATTTGATATAGTGGGATAGAATGAGCATTCGCTCGTCTGATGTAAATCGACCCTAATATCTAACATGTGTTAAGAATATACAGTATATACCTAACATACAACTCTTTCAGCAATAAGACCGCCTTTGTACATGTTTCATTTTAAGTTATTATTTTGTTGTTTCTTTTAATGGTGTACAATAAAGAGTATTATTATTATTACAGCACAAAATAACATAATATAAAATACGTGTAGGTCGAAGTATCATATAGATATTTAATGATATTCACAATGTTAGAACATGATTCATCATATTGTTATAATATTAATCTCGTATTTAACGTTACCTAATCGTTTAATGTAATTGGCGTCGCTATTGTCTCTTCTATTCTTTAGCCAATTGCTAAAATTTAAATTTTTTGAACAAAATTTACGTAATATTTGTTTATAAATATTATTAAAACATATTTTACACTAGCTATGCTTGCGACTTCGTCCGTGTGGAATATGTAGTGACTTTACAGCATGTTCAACGTGATTCTTTAAATTGATATAACTTTTTTATTTACGAACCGATTGACATGAAACAAACACTAAATGTTAAGTGAAGTTTACCAAAATATATAAGTGAAAACCACATCTAAATCGGATAAGCCGTTTTTGAGATTAGCGTGCACAAACGCACAGACAAAGAGACAAAAATTCTAACAATCTTTGGTTTGCGCACTACTTTTTGAGTAATATTTGATAGCGCGTATTTACTTTTTGTTTTATTACGTTGTACGATGCACTTGAAGAATAATTGTGTTGTTTCGTTTGCAAACACAATTATTATTATATCTATTGATATACTATGTATCAGCCTGTAATATCCCACTGTTGGGCATAGGCCTCTTTCCCCATATAGGAGAAGGATCAGAGCTTAATCTACCACTCTAATCCAATGCGGGTTGGCGGATATATTCCCTACTATGAGGAAAGATCACTATCAGGTGTAGATGATAACGTGGCCATAAAAATGTTTATCATTGTGCGGGGATCGAATCCGCAACCGCCAGCGCAACAGGCAAAAACCACTGCTGTGACCGTTGCGCCAACGCAGCGTGGCGTCGTCGGCGCGGTAGTTGATAAATGTACTATAAATGTAGATACAACAACGCGTGTCCAGTATTATAATTAAATTTCATAATTTGTTATTAGGAAATGGAAAGAAGAAATAGCTTCAGCGAGCAAACAGGGACGGAAACCATCGCTTCTTCGTGCGATGACCAAGACCTTCTGGTTAAGTTATGCTCCTTCCGGCTTCATGTTTTTTTTACAAGCGGTCGTCCTCAAGTAAGTTTTCAACACAAGTATGTTTGAATTGTTGATATTTTTAAATTACAAATGAAAAGTTTTAATTGCTATTGAGAAAAATTAATTAAAATTCACTGTAACAACTCAAAATTTTAAAATGACTGTTCAACTGTAAATTAAATGTCAATAACAATTTTTAGGCCGTTCCAGCCCGTGGCGTTGAGCATGATGCTGACATACTGGGAGCCGGGAACTAACATGACATATGAGCAAGCCGTGTATTGCGCTTCCGCTGTCATAGTCATGTCTCTGTTGATAGCATTCCTGAACCACCACGGAACATATTCCACTCAACAATTCGGCATGAAAGTCCGCATCGCTGCCTGCTCATTGATTTACAGAAAGGTTATACTTTTTCTGTTATACAATTTACATTAACAATAACATAATTTTAAAAAGCTGTAATTTGTGTAAAGTTACTGTAAATTTCTTATATATTTGAGTCAGAAAGGTAGTATCGATAAGTAATGAATTGTTTATACTAAGTTAATATAACATTGTGATATTATTCTTTAGGTAATGCGAATGAGTTCAGGTGCTTTGGCTCAGACGACAGCTGGACAAGTGGTAAATCTTCTGTCTAACGACGTAAATCGATTCGACTACGCCTTCATCTATACACACTTCATCTGGCTGCTTCCGATACAAGTGGTTCTTGTTTGCTACCTGATCTACATTAAAATTGGCTATGCTGCTATTATTGGGGTCGTCGGCATCGTAGTACAGACTATACCAGTTCAATGTACGTTAAGCTAATTTATTGAAATAAGTACACAGATAATTACAATACAGTAGATACCATTATCATGATCAACAAAGAGCTGATCCACATGAGCAAGCCGCCACAAATTTACGCATATTTATTGTGAATCTAAGTATTTACAACAAAATCGTAATTTAATACTTAGTTTCTTATTACTTTATGACAATAATAAATATAGTAATTACGTCAATACAACGTATAATTTTAATGTAATAATATTTATTTTACACAGCATACATGAGTAAATTAGCGGCAAAATTACGTATGAAAACCGCTTACAAAACCGATGAACGTGTGCGCATTATGGATGAAATTATTAGTGGCATGCAGGTAAATTATTGTTTAATACATACAATTCATTTTTTAATAGGAACTAAAGAAGTACAATAATAATGTATGTTATACTCACTGCATTTAATCATTTTTTACACTAGGTTATCAAAATGTACGCTTGGGAAAAACCGTTCGAGAAGATTGTAGCAACGGCTCGTAAGAACGAAATAAAATGTATCACCTCCGCGTCTTATCTCCGAGGAGTCTACCTTAGCTTCATGGTTTTCACAGAAAGACTCACTCTTTACGTCACCCTTTTATCGTACTCTCTGTTCGGATTTCAAGTTACCGCTGACATTGTAAGTATTATTTAATTTTATTAGTAAGTATTGTGTAGTACATATCTATGTCTTCGAAAATTCATTCATTGAGGATAAATGTAATTGAAGGAATCTTACCAATTGCTTTATTTACAACACGTGTACTTGTACACCTACTGCGTAAGGCGAAACTACGTTTTTATTTTTCCACGTGCAGGTGAGTAACTCCAAACCATAACATCATTTTATTACAGGTGTTTCCCTTGGCGCAATTCTACAATACACTTCAGGGCACACTCTCAATTATAATGTCAAATGCTGTATCATTTTTGGCAGAAGCACTGATTTCAGTCCAACGCCTCGAAGCGTTCATGCTGTTAGGTATGTGAGGCCTAATGGCCTCGATGCATGCCTTGACTAAATGCATGATACGCAATTGGCATGCAATATTTTATTTAAAAAATATATAAAAATATTTTAAACACGTAATGACTAACGCATCGCAAATACGAGTATTTACTACTGCACGGATATTAGATCAATTAATCAATACTTCTAATTAATTTGTCTTAACCAAAATGATGACAACTATTTGAAAATTGGTGACTTCCACAGGCTTTCCCGCTGGCTCAAATGTTCAATATTCTTCAGGCTTCGTTGTCTATTTTATTACCGATGTCTCTATCAATGATGTTAGAGTCATATACTTCTATTCTCCGAATACAACATTTCTTACTTTTGGGTACGAGTTTAAATATTCCTTTGTGAGTGGCTCTTGTCCAACGTTAAAGGTCACAGTTGCGTTAAATACGCTATTCGTTAATTTTGTGTCTGTCACACTTTAATACTAACGAAGAGGCTTGTGTGTGTTTGCCGCATGTGAGTACTAACTGTAATGGTGGCGTAAAATAGGCATTCCACTACTACCACTAGTAACTGTAATGGTGGCGTAAAATAGGCATTAAAAAACAAGAACTAACAAAGCTTTTCGCTTTATATGTTTATATTAAGGTATTTGTTATCTGATTGAAAAGAAGTTTTGAGTTTTTATTTTATCTTACTTCAAAAATACATGATGTCCATGTGCTATGTGTTGCTATTTAAAGGTATTATTATTAAACTTAATGAACGAGATATTTTTGTAAAAAGAAAATATGAAACAAAAACGATATATATATATATATATATATATATATAGATTATTAATGGAATTAATATACACAGATGAAAGAGAAGATCTACGTAGCGTAGCACATGTAGACATCGCTAAGCTTGTAGAAACAGTTGAAAACAAAAAAAAGAAGAACCTCTGTGAACTAGACCCTAGCTCGAATACGTTTAAGACAATAGATGAAGAAGGAATCTATAATCCAGGTATAATACTTCATCCAAGTTAAAAAAAGGTGTGTGTGCGATTCACACACGATAGAAGTGAAACTTCTTTGGAAAACTAATTAAAAAAAAATTAATTTAAAATTAGCGGCTTGCAGCGCGGCCCGACCGCAGTGATGCCGCTTCGCGGCCGCAGCGCGGCGCGTCCTTTCCTGTCGTTTTTCCGTTGCATCCGGTTTGAAATCACAACGATTCTAAAGAAGTTTCACTTCAATAAATAAAAGTATTTATTTACCAAACTCTTAATAATAATAATTCTAACATTATTATTTATTTTCTAGGTTTTGAGTACAATGAAAAGGGACTCATGACTAAAGTAACAAGCACAATTCCGGTACACTCAGATATTGGTATATCGATTCAAAATGTTAATGCTAATTGGACAGAAGACGGCCCTGTAACATTACGCAACATTAATTTAAATATTCCTAAAGGGAAACTTTGTGCAATAATTGGATCAGTCGGTTCTGGCAAGGTGCTATATATTTGTGTTAGGTACTTAGTTGTATAATAATAATAAAAAATACAGAACATTTCTAATCTAAATTACTTTTCAGAGTTCGATATTACAATTATTATTAAACGAATTACGCTCAAGTGCTGGGAAAGTATATCTTTCTGGGCCTTTATCTTACGCTTGTCAAGAACCCTGGCTTTTTGTGGCTACCGTGCGTCAAAATATTCTATTTGGCTTGCCATATAATCATAGAAAATATAAAGAGGTATTACAGCTAGTTTCTTTTAAAATTAATTGATTAATTTATTTACTATGTATTATACTTACGTGCCACGTGAATTTCAGGTTGTACGAGTATGTGCCTTACAAAAAGACTTTCAGCAGTTTCCACATGGTGATCAAACTCTAGTCGGGGAAAGAGGTGCTTCGTTGTCTGGAGGTCAACGAGCACGCATAAACCTTGCCAGAGCTGTGTATAGAGAAGTAAGTATACCAAGGTATTCCTCTACTTTACTTTCCTAGACAATATTTTCATAAGTATTAAAATTTTTAGATTATTTAAATAAAAACCTCCGAAAAACACATCAAGATTGTGTTTATGATCTATGTACTTGAATAAAGGAAATCAAATCACAGTTCTATTCTTTCAAATAGGTTTTTTACTTTAAGAAGAAGGTTAGAAGTTAGAAGGTTATGCTTTAAGAAGAAGGAAAGCTATTTTTTCCTCAAATCAACGCGGGTGAAACCGAGGGCACAGCTAGTAAACTATATCGTAATTTAAATTGAACGTTTTAGTCTTACCGGCTAATTTTTATAACTCTCATTTTTACTGTGCAAACAAATAAATATGTTTACGATATTTTCATTTTAAATTAAAATATCACGGTAATCGAGCCTATTTCGGTTTTATGTAGACTAGAAATTTAAATATATAGGTATTTTTGTACGATTTTTTTATTTTTCTACATAAAATTCTTTTAGGCCGACATTTACCTCCTCGATGATCCATTGTCAGCCGTGGACGCGCACGTGGGCCGACAACTGTTCGACGAATGTATCTCGGGCTACCTGCGCCACACCACCCGCGTGCTCGTCACTCACCAACTCCACTACCTCCAAGCTGCAGATTATATAGTCATCATGAACAATGTAGGTATTCTTAAGTGCACAAATGTAATTTCTTTTAGTTTTAGTAGAATCATTGATTTGTAGTAGGTACCTATTCTTACTCCCATTTTGCCATCTTATAAGTGTCGAGAAGATTCAAGTCATCTTAAAAATTGCTTTCCCGACTTAATAATAAAAAAAATTTCGTGCGTACAAAGTACACATGTCAAAAGTGAAACTTCTTTGGCAAACTAATTCAAAAAAACTAATTAAAAAAACGAATTTAAAATACAAAAAAAAAACTAATTGAAAATAAAACAAAAAGCCAACGTCACGCGGTGTTTCCAGGCGATCACCCAACTAAGTACTGACCGTCCCTGACGCTGCCGCGTTACCGGTCACTCAAATTTTACCTCTAATGCGCCTAAAGAAGCTTCACTTCAAAAGTCATACATGCACAAATTTTATTGAAATATTATGTTTGACAGGGTTGTATCGAAACTAAAGGCACCTATGATGAATTATCGACATCAGGAAAAGACTTCGCTAAGTTGCTACATTCCGTTCAAGACGACAATAAAACCGACGCGGAAAAAGAAAAGCCTCCACCGTTACCACGACGATCATCTTCGAGAGTAAATATTTTTGTGACTCCTAATATAACAGTGTTTGTCAAACAGCAATACTAAACCAGATATACTTACGTTATAGTTGTCAACAACGAGGCGTCCATCTCTGGCAGAGTCTATGACAGCATGTGAAGCTCCTGCTCAAGAAATGGAGGAAGAAGAAAGAGAGTCCGGTACAATGGGCTGGCGCGTTTACGGAGCCTACTTAAAGGCTGGTGGACGAGCACCTAAAATAATCTTTATGTTACTGCTTCTTGTGATTGGACAACTATCTGCAACTCTCTGTGACTACTGGGTCACTTTCTGGTACGTAATTAATTTCAGTATCTGTAGTACGTAAATGACTAAATGTTATATCGCATAAATATATAGCATATATATCCCTACTGACACAAGTTATTAATTGTAGGACAAATGAAGTAACGCTTATGAAAGAAAGAGAAAGCAACAATACTGTTGAACACTACGACCAAGTCATACCTGCGGTAAATACGACGTTTTCTCTCACAAGTTACTTCTCCGGCATCGACCTAGAACCGAGTAAGATATTTAATTTTTTTTTTTACTATTTTTGAAGTGAAACTTCTTTAGGCACATGAGGGGTAAAATTTGAGCGACCGGTAACGTGGCAGCGTCAGGGACGGTCAATACTTGGATGGGTGACCGCCTGGGAACACCGCGTGACGTTCACTTTTTTTTCAATTTTTTTTTTTTGTATTTTAAATTCGTGTTTTTTTTTATTGTTTATTATTTATAGAGGGTTTCGTCAGACTGACGTTGCCACCCTCATAGGTCTTACAAACTTATTCAATGCTATCTACTCTTAACAGCTACTTTTACAATTTTATACAGCATTCTGGCTTCCACAGATAGCGGGTAAGCCAGAATACAGTTTTTAATTAGTTTGCCAAAGAAGTTTCACTTCCGACATGACGTGTACTTTATACGCACGCTATTTCTATTAAATGAAACGAATTTTTGCTAATATAAATTGTTACATTTTCAGATTTGAATTTATATTCTTTAATTGGACCACTGAATACGTCTCAATACCTTTACGTCTATACGGCTTTAATCGTATGCTGTATCTTCTTTATCATGGCTCGTGCATTCATGTTCTTCAAAGTTTGTATGACGGCATCAAGAAATCTACACAATGATATGTTTCACTCTATGCTTCGCGGAGTTATGCGCTTTTTCGACTCTAACTCATCAGGTAACACTAGAGTAAAAAAAATTAAGTGGGCAATGGTTGAAAATACTGTAGGTAACTACGTATTAAAAAAAACACAAAATAAATTTATTTCATTAGTATATCTAAGTATATATATTTAATGTAATAATATTTTAGATACGATATGTTGATATTAAGTGTGTACATAATAGTGTAATTTATGTTTTAGGTCGTATTCTGAATCGTTTTTCAAAGGATATTGGTGCACTAGATGAATTGCTGCCACGTTTCCTCCTCGAGAGTATTCAAATTTACCTCGTAATGTTCAGCATATTAGCACTTAACGCGGCTGCCTTGGTCTGGACATTGCTGCCAACGACTATAATACTTACGCTTTTCTATATCATACTACAGATTTATTTGAAGTCTGCGCAATCTATAAAACGATTAGAAGGAACCAGTAAGTAAAAACAATTTTTAGAACATTTACCTTATAAAGTAACACATTTACGTTAATTCTTACATTCAATCAACAGCAAGGAGTCCTGTGTTTTCACACATGTCCGCAACATTGAACGGCATCAGTACCATCCGGTCAGCTGGAGCTCAGAAACGCCTCATCCAGGAGTTCGATCATTATCAGGTTAAAATTTTACTTGTATCTATCACTAGCTGTGCCGCGCGGTTTCACACGCGTTAATTTGAAAAAAATAGCCTATAGCCTTACACATTACAAACAAATATTTCTACGAGGGAAATCCTACTTTTATAATTATTAAAACGGAAATCTAAACTAAAGTAATTCTTTATTTTAGGACATTCATACATCTACGTGGAGCAGTTATCTGGCTAGTGGAGTTACACTTGGTTTTTGGCTCGACTTCATTTGCGTCGTCTATTTAACAATTGTAATTGTTGCCTTCCTCGTCATTGACAGCAGTGAGTATTTCAACTTCACGTACACATTTGCTAAAAAATGTTTATTTATATTTTTGTTATGTACTGAGATTGAGATTTAGGTACCTACTTTTTAACCGACTTCCAAACAAGGAGGAGGTTCTCAATTTGACTGTATTTTTTTATGTATGTTAACTCAGAACTTTTAACTGGGTGGGCCGATTTCGATCAATTTTGTTTTAATTGAAAGGTGTTGCGTGTCATATTATGGTCCCATTTAAATTTAATTTTCGTCGACCTACGTTGTATTATACCGCATAACTTTTTACTCGGTGTACCGATTTTGATAATTCTTACTTTAATCGAAAGCTAATACTTGTCATACAGTAGTCTTGTTTAAATTAGATCGAGATCTGATAACAACTTTTCGAGTAATCTTTAATAGCGCGTATTTAGGTACTTGACTATTTTTCGTCTTATTACGTTGTATTTACTTGTCGATGTAATTGAAGTCTTTTTTTTTTTTTGCGAGCAAACACAATTATTACTTAAATTCCTTTACAAATAATTTACA
This sequence comes from Melitaea athalia, assembly GCA_905220545.2. NCBI lineage: Eukaryota > Metazoa > Arthropoda > Insecta > Lepidoptera > Nymphalidae > Melitaea > Melitaea athalia. Next base: position 11,588,633 of record HG992177.1, read on the forward strand.
AATACCAAACCTGTTCTATAAACGATGTTAGTATCTTTTATACATGCACGCTGCTCTTTTGTTGCAGAAACAATATTCTCTGGCAATGTGGGCCTGGCGATATCGCAGACTCTCATCTTAACGGGAATGCTCCAGTTTGGAGTGCGGCAAACGGCGGAAGTGATCTCACAAATGACTAGCGTGGAACGAATTCTACAATACACACATATTGAACGAGAACCCCAGTGGGAAAAAGGAGGTAAGATATGTTTAATTTCGAATAAAGAACGTAGGTACTTACGTGTGGCAATATTTTTTAACCCTTTTTCAGTTATTTTTACACAATGCTCTTTTAAGAATGTCTTTAAAGCGATGTGATAGTGAAGCCTTAAAAATTAATATCTGTTTCAGCTAAAGAAACCCCTAAAGGTTGGCCTTGGCGCGGCCGCGTTGAGTTTCGCAATTGTTATATGAAGTACACGCCTGACGACTTACCCGTTTTAAAAAATTTAAATTTAGTTATTGAAAGCGGTTGGAAGGTGAGCATTTGTTTTGTAGAAATACTTTTTATTACATTAATTACTAAATATTTTTATACTTAAAAATCTTCAACTTAAAAAAGTTAAGAACTCTGTAATATCTGTAAATCAAAGTAAAGAGTCCAGTCACAATATATTCATCTTTAAATATTTATTAATTAATTTTTTTCTTAGTAATAATTGAAAGAAGATCACTACATGGTATAAAACAAAGTCGCTTCCCGCTGTCTGTCTGTCTCTATATACATATGCTTATTTCTTCAAAACTACGCAACGGATTTTGATGCGATTTTCTTTAGTAAATAGAGTGATTCCAGAGGAAGGTTTATATGTATAATACATGCATAATATAGTAGAGGAACACTGATAGTTTTTGCAACCGTACGAAGCCGGGGCGGGTCGCTAGTATATTATAAGATACAGTTCGCTTTATTACTGTCAAAACAGCCTTTTTTATAAATAAATACGAGTAGCTGTACCTACCCTGCGCGCGTTGCTTCGCTTTTTTTTTTGTCATACCAACTCAGAAACCTTTGTGGGCTCATGCACAACACTTTGCCGAAGACCATAACATGATCAAATGCATAGTTACGATTCTAAGGACATACAGACAAACATTCATTTATATACATAGATGTACATGTCCATAGGTTGGCATAGTCGGTCGAACAGGAGCTGGTAAATCGTCACTAATATCTTCTCTATTTCGACTATCTATATTGGAGGGAGAAGTTCTCATTGATGATGTTGATACTGCGTATCTTTCCCTTCAGGTACAATATTTAAATATTTTTATATACGATATTATAAATAGTTTTACAAGTGATAATACGAATATTTTTATACATTTATCAAATCAAATTTACATAATATTTATATCTTTTAGGAATTGCGCTCTAAGATATCGATCATCCCACAAGAACCGGTACTGTTTTCAGCAACTATTCGATATAACCTAGATCCATTCGACAATTATGATGATGAACAAATATGGAAAGCCTTGGAAGCAGTATGTATCTCACATATTCCTCTACTTTTGTTACTTACATTAGAAATATTTCTGCTTATTTATATTTGAGCAAATTTGTTTTTATCTTTTTAAGGCTGACTTGAAAGCGGCTATTCCTGCGTTAGATTTTAAAGTGTCCGAAGGAGGTTCTAACTTTTCTCTTGGACAGAGGCAATTGGTCTGTCTTGCACGCGCTATTCTTCGCGGAAATCGTATCCTTGTGCTAGACGAAGCTACTGCAAATGTGGACCCAAAGTAGGTTATTCGTTAAAATCAATTGGTAATAAACTTAATTTGTAATGTAACATTTTCACACTTATTTACAAAACATATAAATTTCAGAACCGATGAATTCATTCAGAAAACCATAAGGAAACGTTTTTCGGATTGCACAGTAATAACGGTTGCCCATAGATTGAACACTATAATGGACTCAGATCGTGTAATGGTTATGGACGCTGGATGCCTGGTTGAATTCGATCATCCTTACAAGCTGCTTAATAAACCTGAGGGTTACTTTACAAAAATGGTTAAAGAGACCAGTGAAAAGATGTCAGCACAACTATACGAAATAGCGAAGAAAACATATATTGATAGTGGCGGAAATGTAGATATATAAAATGCATAGGTTATTTTTATATTGTAATTAATATTCTAAGTTTATTGTTTTGGAATGATGCAGTTAGGTACTTAGATTTTCTATTAGTAGGAGATTCGAAATAGAGATGAACTTCACCCATCTGCTTAACGGACGAAAATTATTTATTTATTTTAGTATATTAGAAAAAAATGCGAAAGTATTGGCTGAAAAATTCCTGACCAGGCTATGTTTACTTTAAAATTGAAAAATTTATTTTTATTTCAAAATGCAATGTATTAAGCCTGTAGAAAATGCAAACATTGGGTTGTCTATTATTTTGCTGGTATAACTAGTGGAATGGCAGGTTTAAACAAGTATATTAATATATCAATGCTACTAGTTACTTTCACCCTCATGTTTTATTAATAAATCTTACATCAAAATGAGCGCTATTTCATTGCTAATACAATGACAGGTTTGCCGAATATAATATAGTCTGGTCAGGAATTTTCCAGCCAACCCTTATGCAATTTATCTTATTATAGCTACATATATATAACAACTATAGAAAATAATTATTTAATTTTTATCCTTTAAGCAGATGGGTGAGCAGATAGTATGTTCTTCAGAACATGTCTAGTTCGGATCTTAGACTATATTGTTGGATACCGAAAGTATAAGCAACGGCGACGTGGCGAAACCATATAAATTACAGAGTAAAAATCGTTGCCATAATTACAATTAAGTAAAATATTAAGAAATTATAGTAAAGATTTGTCCCCAAAGCTTATTTAAGATACTTTTTACATTTCGATTTTTAATAAAAAATAGTGTTAGGTAAATAATAATAATAATTGTACAAAGTGGTAAGTCACATTCAAATAGCCTAACCAGGCAAATTAATCGTAGGTGTCCAACATGTTATATTTTAAAAAATGGAGTTTTGTTTTGTTGTAATCAGCGACGCTAAAAACTGTGACTAAAGCCCAATGCATACGTAACGTGCACGGGACGGGGACGGGACGGGCACGTGAAGTTTTTCATACAAAATCCCCGTGCCCGCCCCGTGCCCGTTCCGTTGCGTATGCATTGTCCTATACATCTCTTGCTCTTTGCTATACATTTTGTATGAAACGATATTACAAAACTTCACGTGCCCGTACCGTCCCCGTCCCGTCCACGTTACGTATGCATTGGGCTTAACTATAAATCATTTGAAATCTCATAATTATATTTTTATGGTGAATATAAAATATTTGTGAACTACAAAGGTATCTATCTCGATTTCTCTTCTATTTAGTAACTCTTATGAGAAAATATTGGTTAGCAATGTACCTACTGATTCAAATATTCTGCAACGTTACCGTTATCATAGTATTACCTACTTATAACTTCACCGCCTTAATATAAATCGCAACACCTTAATGTACATAACGGCATGTTATTCCAATACGGACTGAGTGATGAATGAAAAAAGTAGTTATTAAGAAATGCTCGAAAATGTTATTTATTTTTACTGAAATATTTTTAATGTATTCCATATAGTAGATAACATAAATTTAATTACTATTAGAAACTATGAACTGTGACGTGAGATTTATATTCTCATACAATAAAATTAACTTAAAAATACTTTTGTTTCTTTTTTGCTAATTTAATTTAAAAGTTTAATAATTGCGTTTTGATGAGAACAGAGTATTTTTACAACGTATTTTTCTACAAGCTGTCGTATTGATCATACGACTACTGCTAGGCGCAAATCTCGAGAGCGGCTAAACCGATTTCGCTAATTCTTTTTTTATAATATTCCTTGGCCTTGCAGTACGAGGATGGTTCTTACGGAGAGAAAAATTTAAAAAATTCGCCGAAAAAGTCTAAAAACATCAACTTTCTATATTCCCATACAAAAGATTCGTAATAATACTTAAGTCAATTTGAACTTTAATACCATACCATAAAGTTTAAGTGTTAGTGGACGGGTTACGGCCATTGAGATATTAATTAAATAATATCTCAATGGTTACGGCAAGGATAAGTAGGTATTAAAAAAATAAAAAATTAAGGAATAGACTGTTAGGCGGTACGAAGTTCGCCGGGTCAGCTAGTCTATACTAATAAATAAAATTGGAGTGTCTGTTTTTAATATTAAAATAACCACTTTTTACTAAATGCATATGGATCTATACACGGAACATATACCAAAATAACATTTTTTACAATTTTTGTCTGTCTGTCTGTTTGTTCCGGCTAATCTCTGAAACGACTTTCACTGCCAGATAGCTGATGTAATAAAGGGGTAACTTAGGCTACTTTTAATTTAGAATTTTTTTTATAATTGCGAACTGAACAATAACTTTTTTGTTAAATTCCACGCGGACGATTTCGCGGGCACAGCAGCTAGTTTAAAATAAAAATATATCCCACGCAACTCCAAACTCAACAGTCCGCAATAAAAAAATTTAATTTTTCTCCTTAATGTGTAAAAAATGCCTTTGTTATTTCGTTTGTTTAGTAGGTAAATATTTTTTTCTATATAATGATGTGCGGACCGCGACGGTCATTTTATTTCTTCAAACGGACTCCGAGCGAAACTAATTGATGACCCCTGCTCTAGACCATTTGTATACAAAATTTTATTTATATCTGTTCAGTAGTTTTGGCGCGATCGCGCGACAGCCAGACAGACAGACAGAATTACTTTCGCAATTCGCATTTATAATATTATAATATAATATAGTATGGATATAGTATGGATTATAAACCTGAAAGTTGGTTTGTTTGTTTGTTTTTTTAAACGCGCTAATCTCAAGAACTACTGATTCGAATTGAAAAATTCCTCTGAGGTGGATACCCTATTTAAAGAAAAAAGGTTATGCTTTAAGAAGCAAGGCTATTTTGTTAATCAAATCAACGAGGGTGAAACCGTGGGCACAGCTAGTTACCTATATAAAATCCCTTCAACGGTTTGGAAAATACTACTTAGTACATATTTGTGATACGACGATTTGATAAAGAAAAACATAATTATGCTTAAAAATCCAATACAACAAATTATTATTTATTGTACGATACATATACAGGAAACAGGATGTCCTGAGCTAAAACACCCCTGGGGATTCCGGATCATCCCTATGTACCTATATGATCCGATTTTTCATAGCTTAGAAGATATGAATTTTTTTCCATTTTTTCGACCTTAGTGCTATTTTTGGTCATAACTTCGTAAATAATTGAAATAAATGGCTGATTTTTTTTTTGTAATTTAGCTAAACCTCATTTTTTTTTTAAGAGTGCGCATAATGCAAAATTACCATCTTCTATTTGTTTTGACATGAAAAGTTCCAGACCAAATCTTAAAATAAAAATATATGACAAACTACGTGATATTTGCAAGGGTTGACCCATATCAAAAACATAAAATAAGGAAATTTCCTCGATAAAATATAATCACAAAGTAACCTCTAATTTTTATATTTTTTCTATTTATACTCGATATGGTTATGACCATTAAGACAAAAATTTGATAATTAATTACATTTAAATATGAGTAAAGGCTATGCTTAGGCATTTAATGTAATTACTTTTAGTTTCGGAATTATATACAAAATAACATATTTGTCGTTTTTTACATTCGTAATGCGCTCAAAACTATATCGTCTATCGCACTCTGACACGAGGCTTTGTGTATATTTTGTTTCATCGGGCGCGCGGGTGAAATCTGATTTTTTGCTCGCCTTATGCACGCTCTTAATACCGTAATACTGGTATCCAGTTAAAGGACTTATCATGAGGATTTTAAAATGTTGCATCATGGCCCTATTTTATTGGCTTTGTAACACCCGACACTTTAGCGATATTGCTGATATCATGGTCTCGGCAAAATAATTATAATTATCACGGTATGCCCCTATAAATAAGTGTTGCTTATGATAGTGACATTTTGAAAACTTTACACACCTATATCATCAATCTAGGAATAACCTAAAATGTATATTTTAGGAGGCGTTCAAGTATTACGTAACGCTAATTTGGGGGGGTCTTGTTAAACGTTACGATGCGTTATAGGGGCGGGAGGGGGTTTTCGAAAAAACGCGTTACGTAACATTGTTTTTTATTTAATTAAAAAACTGTCGTATTAAAATCTATTGTTTTATTTATTTATTACTGCCGCAAACGCGATTAAAATAATAACAAAAGTAATTTAGCGACTTTCCGGTTAGTTTGCGCAACATCGTTGTGAAATTTGGGTAAAAAGGTCAGTTGGGTGTTACGTAACGTTTATGGGGTGGGGGGGTGTACAGGAAAACGTAACATGGGGAGAGGGGGGGGGGATCAAAATATTCAAAATTTGCGTTACGTAATACTTGAACGCCCCCTTAAATATTAGAAATGTATAGGTACAATTTTTTAAATTTGTAATTATTGTACTAGGATAAAAATATGACAAAAATTAATTTAATTAAGTTTCAAGTAAATGAAAATCTTATGTATGTAGGTATTAAAATTAAAAAAAAATAAATACTGAAAGTTTTTACATACAAAAACGATATTACGAAACGAACAGTTTCATTTGAATATTTGGTGCAAAAAAGTCATACACATTATCAATATTACATGAGACTAACATAAAAATTTAATGAATGAATGAATTACTGCATATTTATTTTATTTTTTTTTATATGGAGTATAGCAGTAAAACTCTTTGTTATTTACTAGCAGAAAATAATAACTTCATTTTTATTATAATACCACGGGTTAAAAGTATGCAGGAAAATAAGTAAAGTATTCATGAATATGCCTCATTTAATTTATACCTGTGTAAAAATAATGTAATCAAATTTACTACAAAGACTAGTAGTACAATAAAACTTACAACAAATTATGTTTTAGGCCAGGAAATTTAAGTTTAAAATCATACATATAAATACAGCCTTTATTTGCCCTTCCTTAACTACAACTTAATATATGTACCACAAAATGTGATTTACAAATGTTTAAAAACAAAATGGAATTTTAAATTTTAACATCATGCTAACTGTTTAAAAATACAATATAGTATAATGTAAATGCAATATTTTTAGAATTACCATACAATATATATACAGCACAATAATAGGTGAAAAAAAATACTGCAATAATAATCTTTTTAACCGACTTCCAAAAAAGGAGGAGGTTCTCAATTCGACACATATGTTTTTTTTTTATGTATGTTAGCTCAGAACTTTTGACTGGGTGGACCAATTTCGATCAATTTTGTTTTAATTGAAAGGTGTTGCGTGTCATGTGGTCCCATTTTAATTTAATTGAGATCTGACAATTACTTTTAGAGTTATATCTAATAATGCGTATTTACGTGACTACTTTTTCGTCGACCTACGTTGTGTTATACCGCATAACTTTTTACTCGGTGTACCGATTTTGATGATTCTTACTTTAATCGAAAGCTAATACTTGTCTTGTAGTCTTGTTTAAATTAGATCGAAAATTGATTACAACTTTTTGAGTAATCTTTAATAGCGCGTATTTACTTGACTATTTTTTCGTTTTATTACGTTGTATTACTTGTCGATGTAATTGAAGTCGGTTTTTTTTCGACACAATTATTCACTCACATGCATATAATATAAAAATTAATATACTAAATATTCGCAGTTATCATTTAATAAACAATGTATTAATTAATTACCTTATATGTAGTAAGCTGTTTATTTATATGGTAATGCTTAAAAAATATTAATATTATCATTAATATATATTTTTGCTCACACAAAATATCGTACATTCATAGGATTCATCATCCAAATATTACAGAACTCAATTCTTAATCACTTTTTAAAATAATAACTTAGATTCAGATCCTGATTGTTGACAATACTCAAAATTAAAAGCAATCTATCCTTTTTAAAGTATAAAAAGCATGTTTTCATTGTTGATTTAATGATTTTACACCTAAAATTTATTGTTATATAATTAGCTATAATTTTGTATAAGTTCTTTATTGTACATCTGGTAAATCTTCTTCTTCGATGGAGCTTGAATCATCATTCTCGTATTCGTCTCCAAAATCACCGATTTTATTTGAGAACATGTCATCAGTCTCATCGCACTCATTACCACTGTCTTCTTCATCCTGCCATCTATTGAAGTCTACTCTGAGCCAATGATGTTTCTTTTTATCACTAGTCAAAGAAGGCCAGTACGCCTCATCCGGGCGCTCCTTTGCTAAAACAACCTCAATCAACCTGCCCTTATTAACATGAGTACTCTTCTCTGGATCTATTTCTGAATATAAGGGTATTTCAACTTCGTACAACTTTTGATCAGGTATACAAATTCCTTTAAACGAAATTGATTTTTTTTCTATTTTAATATCCGGCTTCTCACACTCAATATTAAAAGTTAAAAACACGCATGTATTTCTTTGTGCCCACGACACGGAAGGTGGGGTTGAAATTGCTTCTGTAGTCATTGTATATAAGATCAATACGTATTTTAATAACGTTGATTATAACAAAATTGTTCTCTACTAATAAAATACCTCCGGTATAACCAGTACAACAGTACTACAAATTGTTGGTTGTTAGGATTTGGGAACACAACAATGCGTCTATCTAAATTCTAAAACACAGAGTACAATAACTATATCTAAAATCTAAATTCTAATGTCATATGTCACTTGTCAGCAAACGCAAAGTTTTTTTTTTTTTTTTTTGATCTGGCAATTCTCGTACATAGTACATTTGCCATTAGCAAACGGGAGAAATTTTTCATGTAATATTAAAGGAACGGGAGAAGCTAAATTTAGGAATCATTCAGGGCAGGAATATATATAGGATATTTATGACATTTAGATAATAAATATATAAAATAATAAAATGTATAATTCAAATGTATAATAAATAAATAAAATTACATTCATATAATATTACTTATTTTAAATATTACCTATTTTATGCGTGTATAACACACATAATATAAAAAAACTAAATCAAATATATATTTAATGAGCTAAATATTTAAATTTCTATATTATTAGTAATTATATAATCTGAAATTATCTTATATATGTAATATTTTTTTATATATAATAGACAAGTAATTGAGGTTGGAAAAGGGATTTGATATTCTAGTAAGGATTTAAGGAAATCGATACGATCATATAGAGGACAAGAAAAGAAAAAATGATTTGCATCGCCTGTTTCACAACCACACAAACAAGAAGAGTTGTTAGTAATTTTAAGTTTAGAAAGGTGAGCAGGAGTACAAGTATGACCAAGTCTCAACCTTGAAATGATACTAGAGCACCTCCTATTAAAATTCATTGAGAAGAACCATGGTTTTGATAAAATATCAGGCTGAAGGGAGTAATAATAATTACCCTTTTCTTTACTACTTTTTTCCCATAATGTTTTCCAAAATGTGTCAAGATCGAGTTTAGGTATTGATAACAAATCTGAGCAGTAAATCTTATACGGAACAAGGTCACCACATGAAATCGCTTCATTAGCAAGAGAGTCTGCAATAACATTACCTTGTATTCCAGAATGACCAGGAATCCAAGAAAATTTAATATTATAGTTTTTTGATAAGCATATAGATAGTAATTTTCTTATATCAAATATTATGGGATTGTGCTGCTTAATTTTAAACGGGTTCTTTTCTAAAGCTTGTAAAGAGCTAAGAGAATCAGTAAATATTATTGAGTTATTGAGCTTAGCTAATATTATATATTCTAAGGCTTTAAAGATACCCAAGCACTCACCAGAAAAAACTGAAGATTCTGGTGGGAGTTTTACCTTCTGTACAATATTATACTGACTGTGAATGATTCCTACGCCCACTGTACCGTTAACATCATGTTTCGAAGCATCAGTAAATATCAGATGGGAGTTTTTAAATTTTTTGTTAATTATTGCATTAAATTTTTCGTTGGCTATTAAGAAATCCGACTTGGATATACCAATATTCAATATTTGTGGCGATAGAATGAGAGATTCGTATGGACAAGAAAACAAAGGTAACATGTTAGATTGATGTAAAGGTGTAGAAAGAGATTTGAACTTAAAATAGCTGTTGACTAAACATGGATTAGATTTATGTATCCAGTACGATGAATTCGACACAAAGTAAGCTAAAAGATGAAGTTTTTCAATAAGAGGATGATTAGAAAGCTGTAGACGGCGAAAAAGAAATTTATCAGACAAATACTGACGTCGTAATTGTAACGGGGGATCGCAGCACTCGATTTGTAAAGCGTTAATAGGGCTAGACTTCATTGCTCCACAAATTATTCTTAAGCATTTATTTTGAATTTTGTTCAACATTTTAAATCCAGAAAGAAGACCCGGTTCTAATAAGAAGGATCCATATTCCATGACACTCCGTATGAGAGCATTATACACAAGTTTCAAATAAAAGGGATGGGCACCCCACCAAATTCCTGCTAAACACCTTATGATGTTAATTATTTTTTCACACTTACTTGAGATAAAATTGCAATGAGGAATGCCTGTAAGTTTATTGTCTAAAATAACGCCTAAGAATTTATACTCATCTTTTTGTGGTATAATGGTCTCATCGTAATAAACGTGAATTGGAGTGGTTGATCGTTTACGGGAGAATAAAACAATTGAGCTTTTAGATGGGGACAAATTTAGACCATGATCGTCAAGCCATTTTTTTAAATATTGAAGAGATGTAGTTAACTCTGTACATGCTAATTCAATGTTATTACTTTTTACATATAATAATAAATCATCCGCATATTGTAAAACCTCAATCTTTCTATCGATACTTAAATCTAGATCATATGTGTATATATTATACAATATGGGGCTCAAAACGGATCCTTGTGGAAGTCCTTTAGAAAGTACTCTAGAATATTTTTGATCACCGTCAATAAGAGAAATCGATCTATCACTAAGCATATTTATAATAAAACGTATAATTTTTTTGGGAATCTGTAGGTATAGAAGTTTTTGTTTGAGAATTGGGATCACAACATTGTCATATGCGTTAGATAAATCCAAAAATGCTGCAAGAACAGAATTATTAACAGAAAAGGCTAACCTGATATCAGTTGTAAGTAAACTAATATTATCTATAGAACTTCTGTTTCGTCGAAAACCAAATTGAGATGCTGAGAGCAAACCGTTGCTTTCGACGTACCATTCGAGACGATTCTTAATTAATTGTTCACAGATTTTTAGAAGAACAGATGAAAGAGCAATAGGACGATAAGACGAAGCAGAAGAGGGATCTTTATTAGGTTTTAATATTGGAATTATTATTTGAGATTTCCAATTTGAAGGAATGTGACCAGAATGAAAAATAGAGTTTATTAAATTTAAATAAAATGACATGCTTCTGTCATTTAAATGAGCAATGAAAGAATAAGGGTGCATTTTCATGTGACGCTTGACGCTGGTTTTGGGCGTCAAATTTGGTCACGTGATTACAGCGCCATCTTGAAAAAATTGTAGCGATAAACTTCAGCGTTTAGCGTCAAATTCAAGCAAAAAATAAAGAACGTTAGTATCGATTACCGAAACGACTTTCGATAATCGATACTAACGTTTTTTTAGTTTAATATTTGTTTTATTTTTGTGATATTTTTTCACTATAATAAAAAATGTGTTTATTAACTATTTTATTCACTTTGAATGGCAATTAAATTTACTGAAAGATAATTTTTATATTAATAGTATTGAACTAAATAACACTTTACACTGCTGAGAGGGAATTTGTTTATTGATATGTACCATCGCCATCTTGTATTTTAAGATACGAGGTTGCACTTGACAATTTTTTTTTTGATTTGGGATTGCGTTTTGTTAAATAAAAAAAAAAATTGAATGAATAATTTTGTTTATAACTTTACAGATCTATGCGAAAATTAATCAAAAAAATTGTATTTACCAATACTTAACAATACCACATTTAGAAATAAATAAAAATTTATTTCTACACTCGCTATTTTTTATTTATAAAATCACAAAGTAACAGCTAATTGTTGTTTTATAAGGATCGATTTACTATTGATTATCGATATAACTGTTCGAGTTATGCTGACGCTAACATCACCCGTTAAAAAAGCTAAACTACGTTTAGCTTTTTCGCTACAGTTTTTTCAAGATGGCGCATAGTTCAAATGTCAAATTTGACGCTCAAAACCAGCGTCAAGCGTCACATGAAAATGCACCTTAATAAATACCATCTAGTCCAGGTGCAGAATCTGATACATGTTTTAAAACGTTCTTTAATTCCGACATTGAAAAGGGAGAGTTTAATTCAGATGATTCATTGTAAAAGGCATCATAATCATTTAAGTTATCTTTACAGAAATTAACAGTTGGGGGAGAAATTCTATCAAGAAAATCGTCTATTAGAAAGGATGGAAAAGTTGGAGATGGGGAGGTATTATAAGCCGATCTAAATCTTCTAATGTTTTTCCAAACAGCGGATGAGGGAGTATTGGGAGATAGAGATGCGCAGAATTTTTGCCAACTGTCTCTTTTTTTTCTTTTAAAAAGTAATTTTGTTTTGTTTGTAATCTCCTTTAACCTCTTGCAATCGCCGGTTTTTACGAAAGAAACCGTTAAGATCGCAGATTTTTTTGCGCGCGAAGGCGTCATCGCTCCTTAAGTGTTATTTTACGTGTAGCGATGGAATGCTTTTGAGTAGGGTGATTCCACTTACTTTATCTGAAAGCTATTGAAATAAGCTATAATATTGCATATAAAATGTTTTGTATTGTGTTTTGATTTTATTTTACACATACCTTTCATTTGACAAAAAGTTGTAAAATAGTTACATTTTAGGAAATAATATTTTTTTCATCAAAAATAATTAGTTTTATTTACTTGTTTTTAAGTTTCTACAGTAAATATGATATGTTCTTTCTAAAATAAAACTAAAATGTATATCCTTTCATAGTAATATTTTGAGTTTTTCACCATGAAACATACCCACGAAAATTACGATGAACAGAAGTTGCACTCGTTAGTGCCTTTCTTTCCAAATCCTTTTGTGACTAGGTTTTTAGCATTAGGCTTTAAATTTATATGCTGTCCGATAGAAAATATATCCAGGATTTAGTTTTACATTATATCAGATGAGATAGTTCAAAAAAATTATATCTTATGAAGCAAAATGTCGGCAATGGTAGGAAATTCATGACAAAATCCGAAGATTTTTATTCTCAAAAAAAAGCTATTATAAAACGCGTTTTCTTTTCATAAAATACTTTCTACAAAACGCCAATGAATAGACCTCTCTGGAAAGGTATCACACAGGCACACCATAGAACAAAAAATCCTTACAAAATGATACTTGAAATGGCCTTGCGTCAACACAATTCCGAAAACTCGACAGCAAGCGTACACGTGTTTACACTGCCGTATACAGCGGGATCTTTTTTTGGGTGAATTCGCAACAGACGTTATTATTTAGGTATGTTTTCTTGTCATTTTTATTATATTTTTTTTCAATTGCGATGTAGTTACATTGTAATAAATAAATATACTAAACATGAACCTGACACTATACTCTAGTCAAATTAGATGTGAATGTATAAAAAAATATTTTTAGAATTTGACCTTTGAATTTGAATACATAAATATGGCTAACAACGCCTGATCTGTGACTCGACACTTAGCTCTGTTTTGGTTTGTTGACAAAAAAATCACATCGAATTTGCCTGGCGTATATTTTCTTGTCATGTTTACTACATTTTTTTCTATTGCAATGTGGTTACATTGTAATAAAGAAATATAATATACATGCACTTGACACTATACTCTAGCCAAATTAGATGTGAAAGTATAAATAATTATTTTTAGAGTTTGACCTTTGAATTTTCTTGTCATTTTTATTATATTTTTTTTCAATTGCGATGTAGTTACATTGTAATAAATAAATATACTAAACATGAACCTGACACTATACTCTAGTCAAATTAGATGTGAATGTATAAAAAAATATTTTTAGAATTTGACCTTTGAATTTGAATACATAAATATGGCTAACAACGCCTGATCTGTGACTCGACACTTAGCTCTGTTTTGGTTTGTTGACAAAAAAATCACATCGAATTTGCCTGGCGTATATTTTCTTGTCATGTTTACTATATTTTTTTCTATTGCAATGTGGTTACATTGTAATAAAGAAATGTAATATACATGCACTTGACACTATACTCTAGCCAAATTAGATGTGAAAGTATAAATAATTATTTTTAGAGTTTGACCTTTGAATTTGAATACATAAATATGGCTAACACTGCTGATCTTAGCTCTGTTTTGGTTTGTTTACAAGAAATCACTTCGAATTTGGCTGAAGAATTGTCAAGTGCATGTATATTATATTTCTTTATTACAATGTAACTACATTGCATTTGAAAAAATATAGTAAAAACTTTTGACATGTAAATAATTATCTCTTACCTAAGTTTACAGTTTTGGACGGGTAAATGAAAAACAAAACAAGGTTTATATTTATATAGGTTTATATTTGTCTAATATGTACATAATCTTCTTATACTTATTTCAATACCGATACCAATACCTTACTTCTGTTACGCTTATAATAATAAAACTCAAACTATCAAATATATCAAAGTTCTTTATTTATTTTTGACAGAACAGGTTTCAGGACTCTTGGACACATATCAATTGTTACAATCGGTACAAAGAAAATTACAATCAAATAATAGAAGCAAAATTTGAACTAGTACTCATAGAAACGTATGTCCAGCAGTGGACTAGTACAATCAAATAATAGAAGCAAAATTTGAACTAGTACTCATAGAGGCCTATGTCCAGCAGTGGACTAGTACAATCAAATAATAGAAGCAAAATTTTAACTAGTACTCATAGAGGCCTATGTCCAGCAGTGGACTAGTACAATCAAATAATAGAAGCAAAATTTGAACTAGTACTCAAAGAGGCCTATGTCCAGCAGTGGACTAGTATAGGCTGATGATGATCATGAGAACAATAACCGCTTACGCCCATTCATTCTTCAATCACCCCATCTCTCAATTGTCCATCTCAGTCACTTTCTCCTCATCCATCGCATTCAGTTCAACGACATGACAATATGCCTAGTGTGTCCTTTCATCCCTCATTCTCAAAACTCACTCGTGCTGCTCGCTGCCTCGGGGAGCGATGGTTAGATTTTCACGTGAGTGGTAATCTAACCAACACTCTCCGATACACAATGGTACCTGACACACTAGGCATATTGTCCTGACCTGGGTCCGTCTCTTCATCAACTTGCACCGGGCACAGGAAAACTTCCTGTGCACTGCAGAGTTCGGGAACTTCTCCGTTGGCACCGGAAAATGTTTCCCCGGTTGGAGCCTAAGAGACGGGTGCAGCACAGGTCGTAGCGGAACGCTAGCTTTCCCGAATCGGGCAAACAAACCTTCCGCTACACTACGCCGAAAATCTCGGTGCGAGCACAATTTATATGTGGGGTTTTTTGTGTATATAATGAAGGCATTCAATAGGCTGGTGTTCACCAACCTTCTGAATACCTTCATGTACCACTTGTGGCATCTCTTGCGCTCGAAAAGAAACGTGGACAGTTTCTGGTCTTTGAGATCCACGCCCCCCATATATTCATTGTAGTCCCTCACCGAGACTGGCTTATCCCTGGCCACTCCAGCACGCCTTCCTGGCACCATTTCATGGCTATGGTACGTAGACAAAACGGTGACAAGCTTTACGTCTTTCCACGTGACCAGTGCTATGTCACCGCAATGTCTAGCGTGCCAATCTCCCCGCGCAACCTGGTTCTGTTTCAAATCTTTCAACGCCTGCGGGACGTTCTTGCGGGTACGGCTCATGGTCCCCAGTACATCTGTACCCCGGCTCTTGAGGTACCTCGTTAAGTACAACTGGTTGTACCAGTTGTCCATAACGAGTACATGCCCAGCATCCAAGTACCCCTCCATGAGTTCTAACACAACCTGGGCAGTTTTGTTAGCAAACCCATGGATAGGTACCAAATGCATGGGCGTCTCTTTGCCGGTGTACAGCTTGCACTTGAGCAGATACCCCGTCGTCGCCTCGCACAAGTCGAAAGATTTGATGCCGAACCGTGCGGCTTTCGACCTTATACACTGCCGCCAGCTTAGACGGCCCTTCCAAAGTAGCAAAGACTCGTCTAAGCTGATGTGCTGTTCGGGAATGTATAAGGCCGAAAACTTTCGGTTGCAATGGTCTAATATTGGGGCTATTTTGCCAATCTTTCGTTCATAGCCACGCTCCGACGAATCTCTGTCGCTTACAAAATGCAAAAATTTTGTAATCAACAGAAATTGATCGCGCGTCATCATCTGCCGAAACATTGGCATCCCCATTAGACCACCTTCCCAATATTCTTGAATTTTGGAACGCAGACAAAACGACATGCATATCATCACGGCAAAATATTGATACAATACTTCTATCGTGACCTCTTCCCATTTATCCAAATATTTTGGCATAGTGGTGCCAAGGTCAGGATCTGTATATGTTTCAATATATTGCCGTGCATATTTATTAGTTTCATCTGCGATGAGACCCATAATCCCTGCGTCCCAAAACTCAAGGAATATTTCGGCAGGATCTTGTGAAATGAAGGTTGGACCAGGATCTCGTCGGTACGTTTCCTTCTGGGCGGTAAAACTTGTGAAGTCATCCGACCACAGAAACTCCGTACTTTCGCGATCTGGTCCCACATTCATTCCCTCATTCCTCATTCTTCCCTCGTTCTCATCATTCCCTACATTCATACCCCCCTCGATCTCATCATTCCTTACATTCATACCCCCCTCGTTCTCATCATTCCCTACATTCATACCCCCCTCGATCTCATCATTCCTTACATTCATACCCCCCTCGTTCTCATCATTCCCTACATTCATCGCCTCATCATACGTATTCCATGCATCACCTAATTCTTCTATTACATTCTCTTCTTCCTCTCTTTGTATCATCGTTTGGCGTAAGCGTCTTATTTCCCCACGTGGGAAGATGCCCCCTAAATCACCCGCGTCAGATTCGGCGGCGTCGTCGTCGTCGTCGTCGTCACTGCCCGAATCTGCTAAATATTCTGCTATTGTATAATCCTGGAGGGGGAGTGAACGACGAGCTCTGACGATGCGCCGGCCGCGAGAGGCAGACCGAGTACCCTAAAAAAAGAAAAAAAAAATTAGATCACAAGGTAAAGATAGTCCAGAACTAATCGAATGGTGTCTGTCAAATTCTAAACTGGAGTCTAGTGTCAAGTGCATGTATATTATATTTCTTTATTACAATGTAACCACATTGCAATAGAAAAAAATATAGTAAACATGACAAGAAAATATACGCCAGGCAAATTCGATGTGATTTTTTTGTCAACAAACAATTCTGTGATAAACAAAACAGAGCTAAGTGTCGAGTCACAGATCAGGAGTTGTTAGCAATATTTATGTATTCAAATTCAAAGGTCAAATTCTAAAAATAGTTATTTATAATTTCACATCGTATTTGGCTGGAGTCTAGTGTCAAATTCATGTATATTATATTTCTTTATTACAATGTAACCTCATTACAATTGAAAAAAATAATAATAATAAAGATATACACTGCAGGCAAGTTCGATGTGAAATGTTTATGGACAAACCACAAAAGAACATACAGATAAATACCAGCTGCGGGAGATATAGACTAAATTTGGTATGGAATACAATACAAAAAATTGACTTACACTTCCGCCTGGTACAGCTACGTCAGCCCGAGACGAAGTCGGTATCTCCTGCAAAGGCACCTGAAATAAAAAAAAAAAATTAGGAACACATTTTAGCACTAATTGAATGGCGAATGATAAAAAACAACGCCTTGTAGGCAGGCAAGAGATACAGCACACCAGAGGTGAGGCCAATTCCATCAGCGGGTTGATATAGGTACCTACTGTGAATACAACACATGACAAGAGAAAATAAGATAAAAGAAAATAGACTTACACTTCCACCAGCTGCCGAAGTAATATGGGCCAAAGAGGGGGGGTTCCCCGTTGGGTGCAAGCTCCCACGCGGCGTTGCAGTGTATGAGTGTGCATACACCGCACACACAACATTTTCTTCGTCTTCAGAAGACATAACGATGTAACTGTGAAAAAAAAGTTAAATATAACAAGGGCAGAGTAAAAACCTAAGAACGTCCTATTTATTGAAATCGGCTAATAAATAATTATCTCAATAATCACTATAAATATATGCACCTCATAAAATATTTGAACCTAATAAATTCATGTCATAAGCAAATCAGCGGGAATGGCCACACAAAAATACAACACCCTTTATCACGATGACTAGCGCGGCCGGGCGCATGACACGCACACATTCAAGATAGAGATGTGTCTGTGTGCGTGAATTTTGGGGACCGCGCACTTTACAATCAAATATAAACAAAACTATGGAATGTTGGGCCAAGATAAGGATTGAAATAGATTCTACGATACTTTTGTCACTAAAGTAAAGATATTTCAACACATACCTAACTAAATAACTAATAGAAATATTGCACACAAAACAAAGGATCGGCCAATTCGCGCGCAAATAATTGCGACCCGCTGATTTCTACTCCAAGTTATATCAACAAATACTACTTATTATACTATTGTAACTATGTAAAAAGCTTGATAAAACACTCTAAAACGTATAATAAATAAGCAACTTACCGATTCTTTTCAAAATAAAGGAGAAATCCGCAAATGTTAACAAGTCACAGAAACAATGAACACAATGGTCGGCGCGCTTCGGTAGACTGAACTTTGACCGATCGGATGACAGAACTTTATTTTTAAAATGGTGGCAGTTTCTGTTTCATTCGAACGGTTGGTTCACCTGGCGTAAGTCAATAATTAAATTTTACGAAAAGAGACCTTCACGACATCAAAATAAGGCTCACAAGCAACACATGTCAAAGTGAGTCATATGACTCAGCGCGATGTTTATGTAAGTTTCTACGTGAGCCATATGGCTCAGCGCGATTGCAACAGGTTAATGATAAGAGGTTCTCTATAGTCATATTATTTTTAAATATTTTTTCAGCCTTTTTTCTTTTATTTAAATATTCTTTACATTCGACATCCCACCATGGAGGACTTGGAATATAGGAGCCCCCATGATTTATATTAAATACCTCATTGGCACTCTCAGTTAATGCATCCAAAAAAATTTGTGCGTCACAAGAATCCTTAATTTTTTCAGATATTTTCTGATTAAGTTTAATGTCAACCTTATTACTAAATTGATACCAGGTATCAGAATTGGCTTTAGATATGTTGTATCTAGGAGGAAGTTTGGTACAATTTTTAATTAATTTACCGAGAGGAAATGAGGTTATAATGGGATAGTGATCACTACCGAATGTGGATGATAAAACAGAACTTGACAGCTGAGATGTAAATTGCGGTGAACAAATAGTTAGATCAACTACACTACTTCCTTCGGATAGGTTTGTACGTCTAGTGGGATTTCCATTGTTAATAACACATAAGTTGTTTCTGTCTAATATGTCTAAAAGTTTATTACCATAACAGGTTGACACGGAGCAGCCCCAAGACTGGTGATGACAATTAAAGTCACCAGTTATAATTAATGGTTTAGGAAGAGATAAGAGGATATCCCCAACTTCATTTAATGTATTGATAGAAGTATGTGAAATATATACAGAAACAAAACAAATTTTATTTACAATAACAGCTAAAATAGAAATTTCAGGACTATGTACAGGAATGGATACTATATTAAAAGGATAGTCTTTCTTAATGAGAAGAGCTACCCCACCATATCCATCTAATCTGTCTTCTCTGACAGTATTATAATTTTTAATATTTAATGTAAAACCTGGTCTAAGCCAAGTTTCACATAATGAAAATAAAAATGGTTTATATTTATTTAATAAATAAATAAGATCACTTTTCTTATTAACTATACTTCTAGCATTCCATTGTATAATTTTGTTGGCCATTATTTATTTTAAGTAAATTTACAAGTAATTCCATTAAAGGGGCAGCGATGGACGGTATATTATTATTGGTCTGGGCAAAGGTTTGTAATAAAGATATAATATCTGATATTTTTATTGGTTCTTGTGTGGAGGGAGAATCATTTGTAATTGGACTATAATTTCTATCTATTTCATTAAAGCAAAATTCTTTTATGATATTGTCATGTGCAGTTTTGTCATAACCATTTCCAACTTTTATAGGACGGGAGGATTTAGATATTACTGTTTTCTTGTAAGATTTTTCTGGATAATACGAAGTTGTAGAATTACTATTAACATTTTGGAAAGATAATTTTCTTTGAGGACTGGACAAGACTTCAGCAAATGATTTATGTAGTGTAGGGAAAATTTTACTAGCTTCTTGATACGAAACACAATTTTGTGACATATAAAGTTTTATTTCTTTTTGTCTCTTAAGTTCTGGACAAGATTTACTGTTTGCCATATGTTGGCCAGAACATTGACAACAGTAATAGTCATCTACGATATTACATGTGTCGCTAACATGATCTTGACCACACTTTAAACATCTAGGTTTGGAACGACATTGCAACTTTGTATGTCCATAACGACAGCAGTGATAACATTGAATGGTGGGAAAAACATATAGGTCTACGGGCAGGGAGTTGTAACAGATAAATATTCTTTTTGGAAGTACCTTACCATCAAAATACACCACTACCGACTGGGTGGGTTTCCAAGTTGGAGATCCATCAACAATAGTTTTATAATTTAAACGTCTAATTTTAACAATTTTACCACAGCCAACAGGGGTTGAGATATTCGACATTATTTCCTCAGGAGACCAATCTGTTGGAACTCCTTTAATGACACCTATTCTTAAAATGTTAAATGAAGGGACGTATGCTTTATAATTATTTTCTGTTATAATACTATTGTTTATAAAGGAGTTGGCATCTAGGTAATTAGTAAAAGAGACAGACATACGGTTTCGACCAATTCTTTTCACACTACCATTGACTATGTTATAAATCTTATTTTTCAAAAGAAAATTTCCAAAGGTAATTGGATGCAATATAGTTCCGTCATTATCGGAGGATTGAATCTTCTGTACATGAATAATGTAAGGAGGCGCGTCTAATTCATTATAAAGATTTCGACTAATAGTAGAATTTGGTTTACTGCGCAATTCAACAACTTCTGGATTATCAGATTGTAGTAAAGGCTGCTTTGTAATTGAAGGATTTGTTATGTCTTTACCCTCATCAGATTTATCTGACTCTACACAACAACATCCAATGTCCTTTTGGTTTCCAACATTTTTTCTTTTCTTTCTGTTACAATTTTTACATATTTTATTTAAACGACGTTTTAAAAATTTTTTTTTTTGATGATTGATCAGTATCCATGCTAGAGTCTTCATAATTTTCTATAGTGATATAACTACCAGGTTCGGGAACTTTGCATGTTCCCCCGGGATCGGGTGGCTCATTCATATTAGAATAGAAAGAAAACTTACCAACTAAGACTGCTAACTAATTATAATATATTATACAAACTAAATTAATAAAAGAATACTATAGAAAACTGATCTGAATGAATAAATTATAAAAAACTATTAATTAATGAAGAACTAAAAAAAAGACAACCGCGCGCCTTGAAATTTCCCGCCGTTTTTTTCAAACGCAAAGTTAATTTTTTGTTTTTTACTCTGTTTGATCTCCAGTGTTACCAATTCTAAATTTGTCTCGGAGGTATTAAATGATTTCAGAAGAAGTTTTAAATTCATGTGATCTTTGTGTTTGTTTGTGATGACTTATGGTTGACTTATGGCACGAAGGGTTCTTTAACAGGCAAAGTAAATGTAATATTATATATACTCTGTTTTTTTTTCAGTACGGACCATGGGTACGGACTAAATTGACATAAGCTGTGTTGCAAGCTTTTTGCGAATCATTAATAGTGATGTACCACTACCGTAACTTTACGTAATTTATAATCTAGTATCGTTTTTCACTAATAATTACAAAAATCTTTGTCTTTAAAATTTTCGAATGTGGCGACAACCGTAATGTACCTATAGGCATACCTATACAAGGTGTGGATGACAATAGAACGATAATTGAAAACACCGTTAGTACTAGTATAAAGAAGTATTTCAAAACCATCAGATAAGTCCTAACATCAAAATCAAAAAAAAAGATTTTTTCATACAAACTAATTCAATATAATTTAATAAAATTTTATAACATCATTTTTGTAACTACAGGATCACTGACCTGTTACACGCGTCATCGCGTCGCCTTCGCGCGTGGCCTTCTTTCTACGCGGCATAATCGCGTGGAAGTGCTATGTGCTTGTACCTACAAAACTTCATTATTTTGATTGAATAAAAAATAGTAAGTTAGAAAAGTAAATTAAAATAAATTGTTACGCATTAAAAATTAAATTGAATAAAAAACTATTTGATTTAAATTTTCTCAAACCATCAATTTTTTTTTTAATATGCAGAACTGATCAGTAGCCGATACTGAATAAGTTATTTTTTTTTTAAACATTAGTTATTATAATATTATTTGGTCTGCGAACTGTCACTAAATGGCAATGATTAAAAATTGTGCCTTTTTGTGGCAGTCGATGCCATATCCATTATTTCTTAATCTATGATTTTAAAAATAATAATAGCTGTCCTTGAGTCGTTAACCGCCGGTTTTAGGGTAGGTCAGGTCTTTAGTCTGATACATACGTAGAAATTTAAAAAAATGAAAAATCATAATTTGTGACTAAACTACTGGATGTATTTTATTGATTTTTTGTATGTGGGCTTGGAATGTCATTACATATACGCTGTCCAAGTTATCGTTGTATTATCATCCCTACCCTGTATAATGTTAAATGTACCTGTATGGCTAATGTATAGATTTATGATAGATGAAGAACAGTTATTTTTTAAAGTATTTATTAATCTTAGTAATAACATGCAAATTGAAATAAAATGAAATGAAAACATTTATTTCTCCTTAAGGTGATACACACACTTATCAAAAGAAAAAAAAAAGTCATTTACAAAAAAAAGAAAAAAAAACAACAATAGTAAAAGAAATTTAAGGTAGCATAATTGTGTTTGCTCGCAAACGAAAAAAAACCGACTTCAATTACATCGACAAGTAATACAACGTAATAAGACGAAAAAATAGTCAAGTAAATACGCGCTATTAAAGATGACTCAAAAAGTTGTAATCAGTTTTCGATCTAATTTAAACAAGACTACAAGACAAGTATTAGCTTTTGATTAAAGTAAGAATCATCGAAATCGGTACACCGAGTAAAAACTTATGCGGTATAATATAACGTAGGTTGACGAAAAAGTAGTCACGTAAATACGCATTATTAGATATAACTCTAAAAGTACTTGTCAGATCTCAATTAAATTAAAATGGGACCACATGACATGCAACACCTTTCAACTAAAACAAAATTGATCGAAATCGGTCCACCCAGTCAAAAGTTCTGAGCTAACACATAAAAAAAATTAAATAAAAAAAAAACATACCTGTCGAATTGAGAACCTCCTCCTTTTTTGGAAGTCGGTTAAAAATATCAAACAATAAAATAAAATATATATTTTTTATCTTAACATTAGGTATACTTCGCGTCATGTAAAAAGAACGCTGGCCTTCAATGAGGTAGGGGACGGGCGTGTGTATCACTTACCGCATGCTTGCAGGTGTGCTATTGGTTGGACAGTTCGACGTCGACTCAAAATCGCTCGCGCACAAAAGTCTTAAGTTACGAAATAGTTTTACATAGGGAAGTGAGAAAAATGATTTGTAACGTATATTGTTTTATGAAGAGAGAGGCTGATAATAATACAGTTAAAAATTTAAAATTACGTATGAGCGACACCCACGACGACTTAATGGAAGGAGTTTCACAACATTCCTTTTTATTTTTTGTAATTAGATTAAACATTCTACACTGAATCAACATGTTTTTAATTCTATTTAATGATATTCTATCTATACTTTTTAATGTACCTACCAATAACCATTATACGAAGCCGCGAGCAAAAGGCTAATTCAAAAATAAAACAATAGGCCTAGTACTTTCGTGCGCGAGGCTACCTATGCGCAAACATACCCCCTCCAGTTTCTTTCAGCGTTCTTTTTACATGAAGCGAGTTATACATTACAAACTTAAGTAATGTACCCAGTGTTATAAGCAACCTTAAGTTAGTCAAAATGTTAAAATATTAAATTACTCAAAATTTCTAATGTCTCGGAAAACTCTTGGTACTTTTTATAAAAAAATTTATATCATATAAAAAAAAACTAAGATCTGGTTTTTTTATTGTGTATCATGAATACGATGGAAATGCCTATAGCTATACCATTCGGACTCCTTGTGCTTCGTGCTACAGTCCATCGACCAATTTCTAGTGTAGTTCCTGTTAAAAACTTGTTATTGCGTACCTATTCTTCAACAACAAATAAGTAACTGTTGTATTTACATAGATAATAAGTAATTAAAATTAATAAATATTTTTTTATATGATGCTCCATAGTTACCATGATTTTTAAAAGATTCGTCTATTGTCAAATAATAATAAAATTATGTGGTAAAAGTAAAAAGTTACGATTCATAAAACCGGTATCGTATTCATAAAATCGGTATACAACACTATTACTAAAAATCTGGTATCATTATTTCGAAAATTGACATTTGCATGTGTCAATTTAGTCCGTACTGAACTACTGAAAAAAAACAGGGTATAGTATAGAATACATGCAAATGAAATTATAGCAAAATGAGCTATTATAAAAATTATAATTCAACAAAAAGAAAGGGACGAAAAAATAAAGTTCCTTATAATCAACATTTTCAACATAATCATCACAAGGTTCTCGGTAGACCATTGATAATAGGTTACATGAGTGTTGATGGTAATCGCCAATATTGTTCTAATTTGTCACAACTGAAGTTTTTAAACAGTAATTCAAATATTTCAACGTCATTGAATTTAAATCATAATATAGATGCAGCCATAAAGCGTTCAACTGATGAGAATAATGAGAAAATTGATCTTTTACTGCAATTTCTTTTGCATCAGAATCAGTACATAACTTCATTGTACAAAGGTGAAGGTCTTGATTTTATTACATACCGAAGAACATTAATAAGTGTCATGTGTAGCGCCTTCACTAGTTCAGAACCACTGATTGTAAAAGCTTGTTTGTTTCAAGATAAAATATATTTATGTTCCGTTGAAAGTGCCCAGGAACTGCTTAGACGACAGGCTCGTACCAAAGATGAAGAGATGTATTGTGCATGGGGTTATAAATTTGAACAATATCTTCTCTCAGGTATATTATAGTTAAATATATAGTATCTTGTAGCTACTTTAATTATTTAATTGCAGTAAATATAATATTACGATTCAGCCTGTAATATCCCACTGTTGGGCATAGGCCTCTTCCCCATGTAGGAGAAGGATCGGAGCTTAATCCACCACGCTGCTCCAATGCGGGTTGGCGGATATATTCCCTACTACGAGTAACTATCGCTATCAGGTGTACATGATAACAGCCGGGACCGACGGCTTAACGTGCTCTACGAGGCACGGTGGGGAGACCCACAAGGACTACACAAACACCCAGACCACAGCAAACATCTTTATGGCCAATACAAAATAATGTTGTCATGTAGTAAATATAATATGTTATCCTTTTTCTAATTTGTTTGGCATATTCGACAAATCATAACTGTTATCATATATCGATCAATTGTTAAGAAAGACTGCTTTTACTGAAGTATAAACTTTCAATGTATACTTATTATTTAAATATATGTATTTGAAAGTCAAATGTACTACCAAGCAACAGAATTTTAAATAGAGAATAAATACTTCATAGACATAGGTATGTTAAGCACATTTTGATTTTACTGCTGCAGCAGTGGTCTGACAATTAATTTTTTTACAGCAGTGTGTAGTACTTGTGGGGCTATAAGGCTTTATTAATCTTAAATAAATAGTTTTTAAATATTACTCTACTTAAAAATATAATATTAAAAAAAAACTTTATTTACAGATCAACCTGACTCAAGTCCAAGTACAGAGAAACCTGTTGTTGAAAATGAAGAGTTCTCATTATTTTATTACAATACACTAGGTGATCTCAGACTTTTGTATGGAGCACAAATTGATGCATTGTTGACAAACAAATCTACAACACAACCTCCTAAGACAGATGATTTTGAAACAAACTTAAATTATTTAAGAAATAATGAGTTTGCTGAATTAAAAACGAATAGAGAATTACAAAACATTAAACAAGAAAGAAATTTTAAGTATGTATGACTTAATTAAATACAATAGTATTAGTTAAAAATATATTTAATGTGTTATTGCCTCCACTGACAACATGAGGGCTGGTGCATTTTTTGCCCAGAGATTCAGTATTGGGATTCAATAGGTAAATGTCATTCTTGGCACCATTCTACAAGAACTTGATTCATACTGCAATTTTCTGATAAATAAAATTAGTGCTATAGTTGTAAATATGTAAGATATTATGAAAACTTAGATTCGTGAAGAAAATTAATGTTCTATAATATTTTCCATATTTTCAGAAGATACAAATTGCTTAGGTGCTGGTGTCAATGCATTTTAGCCAATTTAAGTGGTTTATTTGTTGGTTTTCGAAATGACCAAGGCATTGTCCAGAGGTTACATTGGTTTAACACTCAAGATTTAGTTAAATACTGTAAGGTGTGCATTGCAAAATTATTTGAAATGTTTTTAGTGAAGTGTAACAAAAAATTTAAATTTAGCAATGCAATACAATTTTGATTACTTTATTTCTATATATTTTTGTTGTAGGATGAATGGAATCCTCAACAAGCTTTAGACTATCTGCATTATTTCCTTTCACACGTCAAACAATGTTTTGATCCATATAAAACTCAAATGGGACCATTTGCAATACAATTTGAAATTGGTGTTGATAAGAAAATTACTATAGCTGAATGTGGTAACGATATATTACCTTTATGGTTTGTAGAAAAAATCAATAATTGATAATGGAATATCAGAATACTCCATTAGATAATTATACTATAATAGGTTCATATTGACGTGTTTGATTATGTCTATATAAAACCTTAATCTATTTAAATATACATTCTTTTAAAAAGTAACAACAAGTGACAGTATGTAACATTAAAATGTCATAGCAGTAAAACTTGAACAAAATTTATAAATTTTCAAACCAACATGTCCATGTTTCTTATCCCTAAATTACAAATTATGTAAAATATATACAAAAAATATGAACAAACATGGAATAAACACGACAACAAAACTCTTTAACATTATTAAAAGAAAATGGGGCATATAGAGGAAAAAACGTCATCAATAAAGATGGCTAAAAGCTCTTCTGGAGTGAAGAAATCAAGCGCAAGAACTACAAATACACAATTGACAAAAGAACCTATAAATTTTTGTGATCCAAAAATACAAGGAGTTTTGCTTGTGGGACTATTAGCTGTATTGGCACTTGCCCTCTGGTTCGGTTTCACACGCGGCTGTTTGGGAACGCGACGTCGACGGAGAAGACGATCTTGTAGTTGGTAAAAGCAATCATTTACTCATGCATTTAGACAAATTAATGAAAGATTTATTGTTTGAAAGGATTTATCACCATATTATATATATATATATATATCTTGCCGTCGCAAGGCGCCGCGTTGGCGCAGCGGTCACAGCACTGGATTGCGATTGGCTGTTGCGGTTTCGATCTCCGCACACGACAACATTTGTATTGGCCATAAAGATGTTTGACGTGGTCTGGGTGTTTGTGCAGTCCTTGTGGGTCTCCCCACCGTGCCTCGGAGAGCACGTTAAGCCGTCGGTCCCGGTTGTTATCATCTACACCTGATAGCGATCATTACTCATAGTAGGGAATATATCCGCCAACCCGCATTGGAGCAGCGTGGTGGATTAAGCTCCGATCCTTCTACATGGGGAAGAGGCCTATGCCCAACAGTGGGATATTACAGGCTGAATCGTGATATATCTTCTTGATCAAATATCAATTTTTTTTTTCTCAAAGAGTATGTTTATCAGCAATCTTAAAATGCATTCCTACAACAACACATGCAGGTATCACTGAAAAGAATGCTTTATATGATGATTTTGGACATGTTCAATAGTTATCCTGCTAAATCTCCAAGCTATTTAACGAAATATTAAGATCTGTAATAAAGCACTTTAATCACAATTCGTGACAGTATTTTTTTTCACATATTTTAACTTAATAGCTATAAGGTAATAAAAAATTGAATATTATATCCACGATTTTGATGCATAGCAGCTCAGAAACAATATAAGATGTATTTTTGTTACACTTAGGCATCTATTTGTAATTCTTATTATATTTTATATTCAAACAACTGCATAATTTAGAAGACTTAAGGATTCCGATGTATATTAATAAAACAATTGATTTTATAAAGATTGTGTATTTTACTAATACAAAGTAATAGAGAATATAATTTATATTTCAAGAGCTGATGACCATGGATGGGGATCGGCTGTCAAGTCCTTTGAAAAACTGCACATCAATGTTGAAGATCTGAAAAATAAATACATTTGAATTGTTCATATTCTGATAAATATACCTACTACTAATACCTAATTTTCTTTTATTTGCTAACTTGTCATAAATATATTTATCTACACTAATGTTGTAACATTCTACTTCCAATACTTGACTTATAATTACTACTGTTATAGCGCAGACAACAAAACACTCAATTTAAGCAATTTCACATGATGGTAGGTATAATATCCACATCGATATCGTAAAATCTCATTATAACATCGCGCGCATGCGCGCAGCTGCGCTCTCATTGGTTAGATTTTAATGGCGGCAAAATCACTTTGACAATACACGTACGCGTGAATTTAATTTAATAAATTAAAAGTTAAAAATGGATAGCGACGATGATATTTCGACGGTGCCGTAGAATAACGTTACATGTGAATATAGTACGAAATCAATTTTATTTAATAATTTACTTCAGGAGTTGAAGATCTATCTATACATGCAAAAAAAATAATTTTACGACCAATAGTTTCTGAGATTCTGAGGCGAACAACGTCCCATGTGTTTGTGTCTCCGTATTATAATGAACTAGATGCATACGTGACGGAGCTCGCGGCCGGGGGTAGCACGCGTTGGCCGTGCCAAAGTCACTTGTTACGTTGTTGAGTGGAAAACGAGCTTGAGCGCACGAGTTACCGCATTCGCCGATGATAAAGTTATTTTTCTTAAATAGTATTCATAATTAGTACTAAAACGTGTCCAACTATAATAACAGATCTAATAAAATCCTTGATTTGGTGAAAAACAACTGTAAAAATTCGGAAGAAGAATTTGATAGTGGAAAGATATCTGGTTATAACAAGGAAATTTCGAATTATCCCGGTAAGTTAATCTTATTCCTTATTAATATGTATAACAAAATTGCATTTTAACGATTGTTTTATATTCTATGGTGGTTTATTTTAATTTAAATAACTAACGCCAAATTTCGCGTTTCATATTCATATGTGATGTTATTTAATGGAGATTAGTCTTTACATTGTTTCTTACAAAAATGCTCTTGCAAATTAAATCAAATTGTAAAAGACATCTTTGACTATTATTGGAAAACTTAATTTGTTGATATTAAAGTATGAGTTACAAGTAGTGATATGTCGTTTTACCACGGACATATTCTGACGTTTTTGAGTTATATGTGAAGATAGAACGTTCTTTTGCGGAAATCTTGATGACATATGTGAAGACAGAACGCTATTTTGTGGAAATCCTGATGTAATATGTGAAGATAGAACGTTCTTTTGCGGAAAACTGATGTAATATGTAACATTGGTACGTTTTTTCTTCCAGAAAAATACTGTAATTTGGTTTAAATTGCTTTTTTCTTAATTAAATTATCAATTTATTCGTATTCAAATAAAATTGTTTTCTTTTATTTTTGTAATTTTTATATTTTATATTATTTTTTCAGTTTCAAAGACACCTGTAAGCCCATCATCGTCACCATTACATCCGGGTTCAGAAAACATTGCTTTAGAGCTAAAAGACGTATTATTCAGTCAGTTCAGCCTATTGTAGTTCACTGCTGGACATACCCTCCCCAAGTTCGCGCCAGACATCCCGGTTTTCCGCAATCCTCCATGAAGACTACACCGGCAATCTTACGTAGATCGTCGGTCCAACGGGCCAGAGGACGTCCCACAATGCGTTTGCCAAGACGTGGTCTCCACTCCAGGATCCGTCTGCTCCAACAGCCATCGGTTCTGCGACACAGATAACCAGCCCACTGCCACCTAAACTTGCTAATTCTGTGGGCTATGTCGATTACTTTCGCTCACGGATAGTCTCATTTCTAATCCTATCTTTGAAAGAAACCCCAAGCATAGCCCCTTCCATTGCACGTTGAGCGACTTTAAACTAGTGGACCAGTCCGTCAGTGTCCATGTCTCGGCTCCGTATGTCAACACAACCAGGACGCATTGCTCGAAGACTTTTGTCTTCAAGCATTGTGGAATCTTCGAAGGCAAGACTCGACGAAGCCTGCCAAACGCCGCCCAGCCCAACCAAACCATCCTATAAGCCTCCTTCTCGAGTTGTTTCAACCTGGTTGAATGGTGTGGCCAAGGTAGACATAATCCTGAACAACTTCGAAAAGGATACCGTCAATCGATACCCGTCTCGGTATCACTTGGTTGTTAAACATAACTTTCGTTTTATCTAAGTTCATACCGAGACCCACTCGTCGGGAGGACTCGTTTAGGCCGGCCAGCATTCGGCCTAGCTCATCCGACGTCTCCACAAAGATTACGAAATCGTCGGTAAAACGAAGGTGCGAGATGAATTCGCCGTTGACGTTGATGCCTCGTTCCTCTCAATCCAAGGTCATAAAGACATCCTCCAGCGCAGTGGTAAACAGTTTCGTTGATATTACATCTCCCTGTCTTACCCCACGCCGCGCCGGAGGAAAATGCACAGCCTGCTCCGGTGGGTGGAATTCGTCGAGTCTTCTGGCGAGACGATTCGTAACAACCCTTGAAAACAGCTTATAGACGTGGCTCAAAAGTGAGATTGGTCTGTAATTCTTCAACAAAGACTTGTCGCCTCTCTTAAAGAAGCACCACCACACTCCTGGACCACGCCTCCGGCGTGGTACCTCGGTGGATGACGGCGTTAAAAAGTTTATATTTCTATTCTGCTCAATCAGAGTAGTAATCTCTCTCGTATTTGAGCAGCGGAGGTCTCGGCGTACAAGTTTCCGTATCCTCTTAGACAAAGCCTTCTGTTCTGGCGAAGTTGCTTGGGCAGCGGGCAACTCGCACCTCCGCCGCATCAGATCCAAGGCTTCGGGAGAAAGTTTAGACTGCTTCGTTGACTACCTCGGCGGAAAGTGTTTGCGACCCAGTGTACACACCATCTTCACCATGTTGTCGGTCATCTCGTCCACTTCGCCAGCGAATCGAATCGGTTTTGGAGCTCCAGTTGGAACTGCTCGGAGCCACATAGTATTTGGAGCAGCGTAGGTCAGAGAGTAGATTTCATCAAGCGCGTATTCAGAGTGCCCCGTAATAGCCGGTGGTCGCTGCTGGTGTTAACCGGTTCTAATTATAATAAATACAAAGAAAGAACAAAATGTGATGTTGAAGACTGATAATTTTAGTATTTTATGTGAGTTTAAAAAAACGTTGATTGATTTAAAGAAGTGAAGATATTTTTTATGTTTAATTATTATAAATTTGGTACTTTTAAAATAAAGGACTGATTTTGTTTTTAAAATGTTTTATTTTTAATCGATTTTATACAAAAAATAATAAATATCTACTATTTATGACACGCTACTTATGAAAATAACTGCTCAAAATAAACCTGGAATATGCATATAGGACGAAATAACTAGCTTAAGTTTCATAAAAAAACGTTCCATTTGCATCTGGATCCTTAGAGCCTCCGGTGAATAACGTCACATGTGTAAATGTGACAGCAACAAGTCCATTATAAAACGTTATATATAAACATCGACCCTACTATCTTTTTAAATAAAACTGTTTCAAAATAATTAATAATACTGATAGATAATCACAGGCTTAACGTAAATTTTTCCAAAGTATAAAAGCGCCAGGTTTTTCCGTTTCCGAAATATAACAATTGAAAACTTTGAACGGCTCTACTGTAAAACGACTATTTTGCAGATAGTACGTTATTCTACGGCACCGTCGATTTGTACGCCTCCGGATATTTATTTTATTGAAACGACACGGAGGGTGGAAGTCTTCTACTGTGGCTGAAAGCTACATTGATGAGTCTTTAATGAATAAAATTCAAGTCTCAAATACGATCTTGAACAGTATAGAAAACAAGACGAATGAAGTAATTATAAATATTCCGACTCCGTCTACGAGCTCTACTGCTTGCCCCGCGACCGCTACAGCTGCTGGATCAATAATTAACATTAACTTTCAAAATTGTACCATCCAAAATTTGAACAATTATTATAAATAAACTATTGTCAGCTTTTACTCTTGTTGTTTGATTAATTGCATTAGTGAAGATAAAGTAGTGTATGCAACTGCATATAACACGGGTATTAAAACACTCGTTACTATTATGAAACTCGCTGCGCTCGTTTCATAAACTCACACTCGTGTTTTAATACCCTTCATTATATGACAGTTGCATAAACTACTATTGAATAATAATAATAGGTAAATAATAGTATAGTTTTACACTTCGGACTCACTCTACAGAATATTATACTGATTTTTTAATAACACCAGGGCGACAAACAAACGTACGGACCACCTGATGGTAAGCGGTTACCGTAGGTTATAGACAATTAGACACCTACAACATCAGAAGCTTCGCTAGCACTAGAGTTTCCGCCACTCCCATCCCCAAGAGCTCTAGCCAGCAGTGGGCAAGTAGTGTTAGATGAGATTAGGGATGCCCAAAACGATTATTATATAAAAGAGATTTCCACCCATTGCCTCATCACGATATCTCTGGAACCATAAGGCGTAGAGACTTGAAATTTGGTAGGAATATTCCTTTCGCAGAGTAGAGGTCAGCTAAGAACGGGTTTGACGAAATTCCACCCAAAGAGGGGGTTGCGGGGGTTAATAACATATATGGCAAAACAACGTTTGCGGGGTCAGCTACAGCTAGTATGATATATCGGAATATAGATACAGTACTATACGATTTATTATTATAGCCATACGATTCGCTGCGATGTGTCGTAGTTCTATTCAAATATTGTATCGATGTACCGCATCAAACTATGACAAAATTTTGTTTAGAATTAAATTTATGTGGATCACATTACTCAAATCTACCACCCATATAATTTAAACGTAATGATTAGTAAATACTAAACATTGTTATTATAATGATTGCAACTTAACTAATCATGAAACAGAGAACTCCACCAATCAAATTTTATTTACAACTAGCTGCCCGGACAGACTTCGTTCTGTCTATTGTTTTTTTTTTATAGTATATAAAAAAATTACTATTTTATAGTATATATATAATAAACACCTTCCGTGGGATTTTTGAGGAACATACAAACAAAAATTTGCCGAAGCGGTCTAGCCAATCTCGAGTTATGAGCTTAGCAACATTCATTTTTATTACATAGATTTGTCAGTACGTTTAAATTATTTAAGATATTTAAAGGATTGTCTGTACTGAAAGCTTTGTTTAAATTTTAAGCTCATTGCTTGTGTTTATTCATAAGAATAAACACAAGCAATGAGCTTTATAATTTATACTAGCCGACCCGTGCCCACTTCGTTGGGCGTTATAATCCATTTCACATAAGAAGGGTACGGTGAAATTTGATATGTTCCAATACACTCTCACTATTTTCAGCAAATCAGATAAATATAAATGTTTTAAAATCACCAATTAATTTCTAAGGCAAATAATAATGCTTGATTAGATTGAATTGTTGACACGGCACGTCAGAGGGCGCAGGTTCAAATCCTGCTGGGTCGAAAATTTTGATAATTTTTATCTTTTTCCTTTTTATCTTGTCACTCCTGAATAGTGTAGCTTTCTGTTAGCGAAAGAATTTTCATGATCGGATCAGTATTTGCGAAGATTACCCCGTATATACAAACAAAGTTATAAACTTTACCTCTTTAGCTATGGTTTATCTAGTTATGGCAGAACTTACAAAACGCACATAGATAAAATTTATACATTACAATTACGAATTTTAAAAGAAATTGTTCCTGTTAAAATTAAAAATAAATTCAAAAATAATTATCACCAATTATTTGACTATTGTAAAATAATACCTATATATGATAAGATTAAGCTCACCTTATTAAATGAAGAATTTTTTAACGATTCCTTAAAAGTATTTAAGAACATAGACCCCAATAGTATAGTCACCCGACGTAAAAATAACTGTATGTTACTATTACCGAAATACAATAACTTATATGGTAAAAGAAAACTGAGCTATATAATACCTAATCTTATAAATGAACTTCCTTTAGCTTTACGGGAATCTTTAACAACAAAAAACATAAAAAGATACCTAAAAAAATATTTTATTAATAATATACAATAACACCAAATCATAATTTGAATAAAAATATAACCGAATTAAATTAAACTGATTGGTCGGTCTATCGGCATACAGCGTTTAACCTATTGATGTGTGACGATTAGTTTTGTATAATTAATAATTGATGTGATAGTAGGATGATGTACTTCAAAATTATAACTAATATAATTTTTTACTAGTTACTAGTACTGATAATGTAGACAATACTGATGTCCGGTAAAACTCAAATGAGTTTATGTGGCATCTTATTATTAGTTATTATAATTTGTATTCTTTCATGTATGTTAATAAATAAATATGTTAATAAATAAATAAATCTATACTAATATTATAAAGCTGAAGAGTTTGTTTGTTTGTTTGTTTGAACGCGCTAATCTCAGGAACTACTGGTCCGATTTGAAAAATTCTTTCAGAATTAGACAGCCCATTTATCGAGGAAGGCTATAGGCTATATTATATCATTCTGCTAAGATCAATAGGAGCGGAGCATCAATGAAAAATGTTTCAAAATCGGGTTTTTTCAAGCAACTGTTCTACGCGAACGAAGTAGCAAGCAGAAGCTAGTAATATTATAAGTACCTATATAAGTATAGATTACTCCGTAAAGAGTAATATAAATTATAAATATATACACACACGGTCGTCTGTTCCTAAAGTAAGCAACTTAATGCTTGTGTTATAGGCAACAGCCTACATGGGTACACTGGTATAGCTACATTTTTTTTTCGATAAACATAAATAATAGGTAGGGATCCCTAGTACATTTTTTTCACCTGATCAGTATCAAGCTAAATTTTTGGGAGTGGCTACATTTTGATGAGGCGAACAAAAAATTCCTCTTCGAAAACTCTCGATTGCGGTAGCTAACAGAGATAGCAGGAGGTAGAGCAGCAGTGAGCGTAGGACCGGGATAACGTACCACGCAATTTGTAGGACAATATTAACATCAAATTATATAGATATTAACTAACTAAAAGCAAAAAAAAATCAGAAAAAAAAATAATTTTTGATGACCTTACGAGGTCATCAAGTTGATGACCTCGTAAGGTCATCAACTTGATGACCTCGTAAGGTCATCAAAAATTATTACTAACCGCTGTTTTTTTTTTTTCTTTTAGTTAGTGATTATCTATATAATTTAAAAGTAATAATGTCCTACAAATTGCGTGGTACGTTATCCCGGTCCTACGCTCACTGCTCATTACTTTTTTTCGTAAGGTCATCAAAAATTATTTTTTTTTCTGATTTTTTTTTGCTTTTAGTTAGTTAATATCTATATAATTTGATGAATATTGTCCTCCAAATTGCGTGGTACGTTATCCCGGTCCTACGCTCACTGCTGCTCTACCTCCTGCTATCTCTGTTAGCTACCGCAATCGAGAGTTTTCGAAGAGGAATTTTTTGTTCGCCTCATCAAAATGTAGCCACTCCCAAAAAATTAGCTTGATACTGATCAGGTGAAAAAAATGTACTAGGGATCCCTACCTATAATACATAATATATAAATAAATATTTATATTACACCCAGACTCGGGGTGGGAATCGAGCAGGGTCACTACAAACTGCGCCAACGGGCTAGTCGTAGTAAATTGTTTGAAGCTATTTTATTTAGGCAGAATTGTGTTAGCACGCAAACAAAAACAAAAGACCATTATTTTCTATTGAAACCATTTCGGGGATAAATTATATCAACTTTTTAATAAAAAAATTTAATGAATTTGTAATTACCAGATAATAATAGCGTAACACTTAGAGTTTACACTTACCATCGTTATCCGTTTTAATAAAATAACTCCAAACAATGACTTTACCGGTGGTGCCATTAACATAACTTTGAAATTTTACTTTGTCACAGAACAATATTTACCGGGTCAACAACTATTGATTATAACTTAATGTCTAAACTCTAAATGATCACTAAGCAAAGCCCTAAGAGAGCAGACAAAAAGCTACAATTTCAACTTTATAATTTCGTAACAAACGTAAGCGATCCGATACGATATATCGATACAAATTACTTCTTTCAGTAGCTGTGATATTCTGTAAGGTTAAGATACTTCCCAGACGGGCTACTCCAGATTTTGAGCAGGATATACTTTGCTGTGCTCTACCTCAGTATAAATATATTGAAATAATATTAGGTATAATTGGTTGCTTTCCATTTACTAACATAGAGGGTCTCTGCAATAAACTGCGCAACACTGCCAAACTTTGTATAAGAGCGTGAAATACACAGCATAGTGTCATAGTGGGATTTTATTAGTCTTAATCAATATTTATTTAATTTATAAACGTAACCTTTCAATAACTTTTAGTACTTTCACAATTCAAAGGGAAATAAATTAATAATTATTTTATAATAATAATAATTTTGATTAACAATAATTATTTCAGTAATTTTAAACTAGGTACTATTGAATTAATCAAATTGATATAGTTCGGATACTTAACCATTAAGTAGTCGAACCGAATATATTTACTCTCAGCAGATGTTTTATCGAACTAATAATTCAATTAATGTAAAGAAATTTTTAAGTATTAGGTAACACACTGTCAAACGCTACTTTTTCGAGTGTCGAATAGTGTACATCTGTGTCGTTGATGGAAAGCGCTTTGTCGAACAATGCGTTACACAGCGTCACTTTTTGTGTATTGGGAAAGCAACCATTAACAGTGTAGTTCTTACACTTATTGTACAGAAAATTATTCAGAAATTTCAGATACCTGTTTTATCTTTAATGTGAACAGTATTGTACACATTTCAAACTATTCTTCCTTCTCTTCTTCTTTCGTTTCGGCTTCGTCCCACTTTTCTTCTCCCTGGCCCCAGTCATAACTCTCTTCAGCCTCACACTCGCCTTCACCCTCATCCTCGTTTACTAAAAATAATTAAAGTATTATACCTACAATTAATTATTAAGAACAAATATAACTTTAACTTGTAAAATGACGATGCAAATGTTTTTGAAGCCCATTTAAATTAATTAAGGTGCTATATATTTGTAATCAAACTGTAACATGCAATGTAAGGTGTTTAGCACTACGAATGCTACTGAAATTACGAAAAAAGTATGGTCGTCTGTTCCTATGGTAAGCAACCTAATGTTGGTGTTATAGGTAACAGCCAACTGTTATAGCTTTTTTTTTTTAATAAATTTACCTACATAGAAATACAGGCGGAAATTCGAACCCACACACGCACGAAGCAGAAAGCTCTACAAACTATTCTATTTTATCCATAAAACACGTTAGCTAATAAGCGGGACGAGATATGACAAGAAAAAGATCTTTTATTATATCTTTTAAAAAAAAATCAAATGTTTAATCTGTTCTTTTTTAAAGCACGAAATGATTTATGAGTGGGACTTTTGTGAAGTAATATTTGTCAAAGTAATAAGTAAGTGTGTCCCTAATGTATTCTATGGACAGCCCCTTATTATTATTAAATTGATATTTTATACCTTCCATAGTATTTTCTTCGTTCTGTTTCTCCTGCACTCCTGTAAAAAATAGTGAGACACTCAGAACTAGTTTACTCTAAATAAACTTGGCAAATCTAAACTAGTGAATTTTCTTTTCTTTGTGGAAAAACACAGATCTGCATAAATGAAATTAATATAAATTAATATATAATGAATTAAAGGCTTAACTTTTTGAATTTAACAACTAAAGCTTTTAAATTTAGCGAGTTTTTTATTATGTAAACATTCATAATATATTCATAATTTTAATAAAAAGCTAGCCCACATGGAGGCAAACAATTTTTTAATTTCGTTTCCTTGTATACAAAATTGAATAATATATTACATTTACAATCGAACAGTTACTCTAAGAAATCATTTATTTTCAATTTTGGTGCAGATTAAAGGTCATAGCTCACTACACCCTCACCGGAACGCCTCGTCGCTCGGCGTCCACTCGTTGTCGACGGGTGGTCCACGGATGGACGACGGGTGGACGACTCGTCGTCAATGGGTGGATGACGCTTTGTTACTTATGATCTCACTGTGACTTTATAAACCGTGATTTGGCACTTATAGCTGTAGCGCTTGTGAAGAAGAAAATGAGACGCAACAAAAACATGAACAAAAAACAAAAACAACGCAAGACAAGCGTGCGAGCAGCGAGTTGTCACCGAGTGGTCCACCCGCCAGCTTGCGTGCGAGGCGATCCGGTGACGATACGGCTTTGATGTAGTGAGCGTATATCCATACAAGTCCATAGAAAGACTACTAACCGCTCAGGTGAGGCGGTGCTGTTCAGGTGCCGGGTGGGTCTAATGAGCTATGACCTTATGTGTTAAATAAATAAATAAAATAAAATCTAAATTCTACTCACCATCATTGCCTCCGCCACTCTTCATCATTTTTAAAATGTAATGCTTTTCTTTTGCTAGATGTCGCTTGCCGTTCAAATGCATTGTCATTTGTTCCGAGCAAGTCACTGACGTCTAGAAAACAAAAAAAAAGTAAAAAAATATACCTTAACTAGTACTAGTAACCTTCATACTATTATACATATTTGATATGTGCTAAACACGACCTTTTTGTATTAGGTTAATTATGTCTTTGCAATATAGTTTGCCTTTTAATTTAATTTTATTATTTTAACGAGTGCATCTTATGAATGGTATTAGGGGACATCCATTAATTACGTGAGTTCAGAATGGGGGGAGGGGGTCCAATGAAATCTCACCAAATTTCATTTAAATCGAGGGGATAATCGAAAATTTCACCTCAACTTCAAATAATATAAAATATAACATATATTAAAGAAAAATTATTATTTCATTTAAATCGAGGGGATAATCGAAAATTTCACCTCAACTTCAAATAATATAAAATATAACAGATATTAAAGAAAAATTATTTTGTGTGGTCATTTCGCCCGCTAAAATAAATTTCATGGCTATTAAAATCATTTATTTCAAAAGAATTAAAAAAAAGAGTCAGTTTAAAATATTTTTAGCGTCAATCTCACATAAAGGTAGACAAATCTCACTAAATCTCACCTAAGGGGGGGAGGAGTCTAAACTGATCGAAAAATAGCTCACATAATATAGGATGCCCCTTATATGTATTAGTCAGTTAGATCAAAATGTAGTAAGTTTATGTTCTTTTAGGATTTCTAATATGACATACTTATGTAGACGTAAAAATTGTATGTACGTTTCTACTTAAATACAATCCACACACAACACAAAGAGAAGTTTTTGTGTACATTTTTCCTAAAAGTACATAAAAAATTATAAAAGCAAGCAATTCTGTACAAAAGTAATAGTCGATACGGTCAAGTGGATATAACGCGTGAATTTAAAAAACGTCGTTTGCACAGGCCCTTAGACATCAGGGATTGCAGGTTCAAATATACAGACATTATTGAGTTTACTTTTTTAACCGACTTCAAAAAAGGAGGAGGTTACTCAATTCGACCGTATATTTGTTTTTTTTTCTTTTTTTATGTATATTCGGGGATAACTTCGTCGTTTATGAACCGATATTGATAATTCTTTTTTTGTTGGAAAAGAGATATCCCAACTTAGGTAATGAGGATGATGGGACCCAAGAGAAATCGAGGGGAACCCACGAAAATCGTAGTGACGACTAGTGTGTTTGCTTATATTATTATATTTATTATTTATTACTTGTCGATGTAATTGATTTCGGTTTTTTTTTCGTTTGCTAGTTGTCTTTTCAATTAAATTATCGTATAATCGAATATTTTCGAAGAGAATCAGTAGAATAGGAACACTGATAGTTTTTGCAACTGAGTGAAGCCTGGGCGGGATCACGATTCAGCATGTAATATCCCACTGTTGGGCATAGGCCTCTTCCCCATGTAGGAGAAGGATCGGAGATTAATCCACCACGCTGCTCCAATGCGGGTTAGCGGGGGCGGGTCGCTAGTTAACAATATTACCTTGCAAATTTCACAATACAGATCTGACTGTACAGCTTTTGTATCTTTCTCAGGAACCACTTCCTCTTCGACAGCTTTAAGACTTTTCTTCTCACGACGGATTAATTGATCCCTAAAATAACAATAATGTTATAATTTTTTGTTTTTTACTACAACTTTTAAAATTTTCTACACAAATATGACTACAAAGCTTACAATCGTTGTTCCATTCCTGGTTGAAGCAAAAACGGATTTCTCGGATTCTTGCGCCCTTCAACAATCCTATAAAAAATATTTAAGTTTGTTGTAAAATTGTAAAAAAGAGGCAGACAGACATACATAAATTATTAAAAATTTTGATTTGAATTTATTGCTGACATAATGGTCTCTATTTTCATATGCACTTAAGGTCTCATTTCCTCGAATACCTCTCATGTCCAGACACCGGCTGGCTACAATTTTATTCTATACAATGTCAACATCAACAAAAAAAAGTATATGTCAGACATACCAAGTAGGTACACCTGTATTAACGTTCCATATACATAAGATAGCCTGCGATTTCGTTCGCATGTAAATTCACATCGAATGTTGTTATACTGTATCTTTCAGGAGCTCTCCCATGTGCTTCCGTGCATGTTTTATTATTTTATGTTTAAGAAGCTAAACACTATTCATTTCAAATTAAAAATGACAGCATCATGCAAACTTTTATCCCCTATTTCTTATTGTTAGTTTGTCTACCTTTATAAACGTGTAATTTGAAAGTACCGCTGGAACGGTCGCTATTTTTGATATGATATTAAAAATGTTTATAATTTGAAAGTAATTAATCGATTTTGACAACGCTTCATCCTGTAATATCCCACGGTTTGGCATAGGCCTCTTTTCCCATATAGAAGAAGGGTCAGTGCTTAATCCACCACGCTGCACCAATGCGGGTTGGCGGATATATTCCTACTATAAGTAACGATCGCTATCAGATGTACCTGATAACAACCGGTAAAAGTTCGTTTATTAAGCGTGAAAATTTTTGCTTGACTGACCGTAGCATTTTCTTGTAAATTATGATTATAATCACCTGAGAAAAAACCAGGCTTAATAAACTCGGAGAATATTTTTGGCCCTGCCACTTGGACCCAAAGACCGACGGCTTAACGTGCTCTCCGAGGCACAGTGGGGAGACCCACAAGGACTGCACAAACACCCAGACCATGGCAAACATCTGTATTCCTGATTTTGACAAAACCTAGGTATATCAATTACACATTATAATCATTATAGATAACTATAGCTTTGACGTAC
The DNA here is from genome assembly GCA_905220545.2 of Melitaea athalia. Taxonomy (NCBI): domain Eukaryota; kingdom Metazoa; phylum Arthropoda; class Insecta; order Lepidoptera; family Nymphalidae; genus Melitaea; species Melitaea athalia. The sequence continues at coordinate 11,630,624 of HG992177.1, forward strand.
GCTCTGTGTGGTTTCCCTGCGTAGTGGGAATCAGAGTGAGTTTTCGACGTAATATGAACGTCGCAAAGTTCACAGTAGAGCTCACGTGCCTTCAGAGGTAGATTAGTCTGCAACATGATTGTATGATTAATAATATGTTGATAAATAAATTTGACATATAGGACATAATTATGACAACGTTTTGAAGACTTGAAAGAGTAACTGTTGAGTTTCTGGCTCTTTTTCTTAATATCTACTTTACCAATCAATGGTACATTCACATTAACTATAGTAATTATTTTAAATTAGATACTTATACATACTTTGTGAAGTGGCTTCGATTTACAAATTTAAAATTGATAATATTTATTTGTTCAAAAACACAGCATTACGTAATTTATGTAAAAAAGTTGTATACCTACGGGACCACAATACTGTCACTCGTGATGAATAGGATTCATCCTAAATGACATTTCTATATTTTAACGGTGACCAACTATGTTTGTTTATTAAATATCGCGTCTTAAAAGAAAGACAATTTGTATCAATATAAGTTTCGATTTTGACGACGGTGTTCACATAAATTTCACTTGAATTATTTGTGGGCAGCGCGATCTTGTTATATACACTTGCTTTTATTTTTGAACAATCTCAAGTGAAAATAATATTTAACAGGAAATCGAATACTTTTTATGTGAATCGTAAAGTCGCCAAAATTTCTACGGAAACATTACGTTGACAAATTGTCAATTACCTGTCTGGCGCGACGGAATCCTATCTCAGATTGTTGGGATAACCATTTTTTCTGATTCTTCAAATGGTTTTTGGAAATGTAATGTATGCGAGCTGTAAAAAGATTAAAATATACATCACGTTTTTATTTTGCATAGATATCAAAAATGTACTAGTTTATGTATTAGTTTATTAATAATTATCCCGCAATTTTTTTTTATTTATCATCTGTTACCTACTGTAACTTTTTTTCTGTAATAAATAAATAACTTACACATGGAAAACGAGTCAAACTCTTGGGCGCAAAGTCCACAATACTCAGGTTCAATCAGTTTCAATAAAGCATGGGGCAAATTCTTAAGATGCTCTTTTGCAACACCACAACCTGTTAAAATAAAATTACCTCATTATGTTATCATCTTGATCACCGTTTTGGTACTTTAGAGTAGCGATTTCTTTACATGTTTTACTTACGTAGAAGGTATTTTATAGTTTTGTCATCCACTGGCAGCCTACGGTTTGGTGGACCATCGGGACCAAATCCTCTTCCCCACATGAAATTTCCAGGGGGCCCTTGGGGCCCCGGGGAACCATGATAGAACATGGGAGGGCCACCTGGCATAGGAAACGGGCCACGAGGGCCAAAATTACGCTGTGCTCTAAAGTTTTGCCCGTATCCACCCCCTGGCGGACCATAGCCACCACTATAATCTCCATAAGCATTGTTGTAGCGGTCATTCCTACAACAATTAAACATTATATTACCATCTGATCATTCTTTTTGTAGCAAGACACTGCTCCACATATACATACACATGTTACAGCTGTAAGTTAGTTATATTTGTACTGAAGTAAAAAAGCATTGCCAAAAAATTATGCCGTTAAGTATAATATCTATAAACTTTTTTCATTGACATTTATATCAACTGCATAGGAGTCAGTACAGTTACTCTTTGTTATGTACACAAAAACTTTTTTTTGTGAAATTGAAGTGATAATAATAAACATTTGAATAGTAAACAGAAAAAGCATTGAAACAAGCAAAGAAAAACAAAAGCGATTCTTGTCGCTAGAAAAGTGATCCCTTGTGCAAAATCTTTCGACTATAATTATGATACGCAAGCAAATGAGAAGAAATTGAAATGACAATAATAATTAATAAGTATCCATTTCACACTCAATGACAGTACACAAGCAAAAACGCCCATACCATGGCAAACTGATGTAGGGCACAGCAGTAAATTTCCTGCTCAAAATATGGAGCAGACCGACTGGGGTAGTACCTTGACCTTACCAAGATCACAGCTAAGAAGAGAAGATCACAGCTAAATATTGTTTTCAAGTAGTGTTGTGTTCCTGTTGGTGAGTAAGGTGACCAAAGCTCCTGGGGGGAATTGGAGATAGGGTCGGCAACGAGCTTGCGATGCTTCTGGTGTTGCAGACGTCTATAAGCTACGGTAATCGCTTACCATCAGATGAGCCGTGCACTCGTTTGGCGACCTAGTTATATACTCGTAAATAAATAAAAACTTGGCCAGAGTCGGACTCGCGCACCGAGGATTCCGTACAAACAAATTTATTAAATATATTTTTATTATATGATGTAACAAAAATGTATGCTTTTTGCAATTTTCCCTTTATCTGTGCTATAAGACGTTGCTTCGTACCAAATTTCAAGATTTTGAGTTCATGAGGAGTACCATGTAGGTTTTAATTCCCTTGCAAGTGTTGAAAATTAGCAGCATAAACGGCTGCATCTTTTGATTGCCTTGGGTAAGAAGTTTGATTTTTTCACAGCTTCAAGGGACAGTAGACTTGAGTATTTGATATAAATTTCAGCTTGATACCTCCACGTGTTTCTAAGAAAAAGGGTCTTGACATACAGGCGGACAGCAAAGTGATCCTATAAGGGTTCTGTTTTTTCCTTTTGAGGTACGGAACCCTAAAAAACACCTTTATGGCAAATATATGTTTGTTACGAGTGGGGATCGAAACTGCAACCGTCAGCCCAACAGCCAGTACTTGACCGCTTCGCAAACGCAGGCAACGCGTCGTCTAAATAATTATAATAAAGAATAAACGAAACTTAGAACTAACCTATAATTATTTCGGAATTTTTTTGGTGGTTTAATGGGTTTTTGATGTTGCTGTTCACCCTCATCATAGTTTTCTTCTTGATACCCTTCACCGTAACTCTCATCCTCCTGATATTGATCATCACCCTCATATTGTACATCACCTTCATTATTTATCTGGTCACCCTCTTCCATCATACTAGAAAAATATTGTTTCATGTATTAATTTTGAATTACTTAGCCCTGTATTTTTTATATGAAAATAAAATGGCAGAAATAATTATAACAAACACTATGAACTATAAACACGTGGGGTGATCCAAAAGTAAGGATAATAGAAATAATAAAAGTTTAGGTAAAAAATAATTTATTTATTACCTCCTATTCCTAATTTAGTATACATATATTCATCATAGACATAAATAAATTGCTGTTTATATACATATATGTATATTCAATATAACACAAGGGCTACATGTCTGAAGAAATACACTCAGTGTTCCCCGGGTTCAATCATACCATTACTGGGTAAAATTTACACAAATAACTACAAAATATAATCTCTATTAATGTCTTTGTTATAACAATATTGTAATTGATTACTATAACACATATTTATTTGTATGTATCTCTTCTTTTTTTTGTTGATTATATTTTGTGTATACATATACAACAAAATATTACTCAATCAAATCATTTTGCCTTTAGAGTGGCGGAGTGAGATATAAGTCACTAGGTGATAAACCTTACAGATTGTACATCTAAGCAATTTGAATAAAAAATAGAATCAAAATAGTTCATTTTCAGGATCAATCTTTTTTTTCTTTTCTGGATTATTTTTTTGAGACACAGCTAAGAATTCACCAGACAACTTTTCTAATTAACACGTTAAACGCCGCCTAAATTTTTTAGTTTTTCTATTTGGCCCATGGGGAACACCATGTAGTCGACACACAATTGTTCTGTTGGTGACATAGGGGACACCACTTAACCGCGCGCCATAGTCAACATAAAAATATGACTTACAAGTGAGGTCCAACTGGTGACCCCCTGGCGTTCAATGTGTTAAAGTTCTAATTTTAGTATGTTTTTTCATTAAAAAGTTTAAATTATATCACTATTTACCACCACCACCACTTCAGCCTATCACAGTCCACTGTTGGACATAGGCCTCCACAAGTTCGCTCACGACATTATGACACGAACTCATGTGTTTTGCCCATAGTCACCACGCTGGGCAGGCGGGTTGGTGACCGCAGGGTTGGCTTTGTCGCACCGAAGACGCTGCTGCCCGTCTTCGGCCTGTGTATTTCAAAGCCAGCATGGATGGTTATCCCGCCATCCGTCGGCTTTTTAAGTTCCAAGGTGGTAGTCGAACCGTGTTATCCCTTAGTCGCCTCTTACGACACCCACGAGCAGAGGGGTGGCTACATTCTTTAGTGCCGTAACCACACAGCACTATCACTATTTAGTACTTAATAATTTATAATTATTACTTTTGGATCACCCCTTGCATTACTATTGTAGGATATCAATATATAATTATATATTTATATGATTAAAATTAAGTAGCAATTTATCTTAAAAAATCACCACAAAAAATTCTCACAAAGCTGAAAGGTACGATATAGGAAGCAGGAAGCATAGGAAGATGTGCACAAACTTTAGTAATTGTAGTGATTCGAAATATGACATTGGGTTAAACAGTATTAACAAATATTTCCACTGTGTACTTTTAATCTGTTTATATTAATTTAATTTCCATTAAAATAATTCTGCTACATAATTGGGAATAGGTTGTTCAATTACCTTCAATCCAATTTTTGTAGAGAACATTTCGATTAACAAGTAAAACGGAATTAGTTTAAATCTAATGATTTACATACCTACTATTATTAATTTTACAATTAATTTAAATATATATTTATATATATAGATATAAGTACATATTACAATAGTAATCTGCAACCTTTAAAATATAAAACAAATCAATACCTTGTTTAGTTTTTATTGGATACTTTATCACAGGATCACAGGAAGTTAAAACCTTAGGAAACCACTGGGCACAGTCTGTTTGTATGACTGTCTAAGTGTGTATCTTGGTATCTAGCTATCTAGATTAGATTTAGAAGAAATTAAACTTATAACAGCAATGAGCAATGAGCAAAGCAATCAAAGAGCTTAAAAAGAGAAATTTAACCATAAAGAACTAGGTATATATGGTTAGTTTTTACACGCAAAACGCAAGGAATAGGCAGTGCTGCCAACTAGTCTTGGCGAAAACGCGCTGTCAGAACTGTAAAAAAGCGCTAGAAACTTAGAAAGCGCTTAAATTACTTCTTTTTTTTTTAAACGCTAGATTTCGCGCCAAATGCAAATTTATTTTTTTGAGGAGATATTATGTCCATGTTTTTAACTTTTTACCTTTTTAAATGAGATGCTGTTTTACGATGTCTTTTGATATCACTGAAACCAAAAACTCCCGTTTACAAAAAGTACATACATTGAGCTTTTGTTGGATCACGAGGCACAGGTTTTAATCAACGTTTATAAGGCCTGCTCCCACTCACTCTTTTAACGTTGTTTATAATTTGTTGAAATTAATTATAGTGAATAAATCAAGCACTGCAAATGTGTTAACCGTAGGTCAACTATAAAAGTATAAATAGAATGAAACGATTGTAGTGAAGAAGTAAATTAGTAAAGTTCGCTACGTTAGTTTTTCAATTTTGGTAGAAATAATTTTATTTAACATTTAAATTTATTATGTTTTACGCTGTATTAAATATAGTTTCATATAATTTGAAAAAGCGCTAGATTTAGCGCTAGGCGCTAAAACGCGCTTCGAAACAAAAAAAGCGCTAGATCTGGCGTGAAAAGCGCTAAGTTGGCAGCACTGGGAATAGGAAAGCTCCATGACATCCAAAGAAAAAAAGTCATCTTTTATCTATGGCCCAACGACGTATTCCCACGTATTCCGGTATTCTTCAAGTTCAACAGACTATTCTAAATTCTAAGGTAGGTATTGTGCGTTTTCCAATATCAGGACTAAAGCGCATTATGCGGTATAATGCTCAATGCTCAACGTTGAAAGTTCCAAAGCTACAGCAACGCTTCACACAACGAGCACTCTCAAAAGTAGGGCTTCCGTGTGCGGCCAAGTATTAAATAGTAGTCTATGATACTGTCTATGCTATGCGCTTGCGAATGCGTCAGTGCAGGGATGTCAGACGTACCATTATCCCGTGAGTAGGCGCGCCCTAAAGAGTTACACGAGTAGGCGCACGTATAGCAAAATGCTCACACTCTTCAAATGACTTTTTCGTGGGGAAAAAAAGGAATTATATTATAAATTTTATTTATTATAATAAATTAAAAGTCTTATATTATTGAAATATAATGTTTTATTACAATTAAATAACAAAAATGCAAACTTATGAACAAACTAAAAATCTTATAAACTTTGCCCTCAACTTATGGCTTATTTTTAGAAAATAGACAAAAAAATAATAATTGCAATAAAAATTGAAATATTTTATTCTTCCATGACATCTTGAGATGTACGTCTCTTATAAAATATACGGCACATAAACATCACATGCTCGGTGCAGAGTAATTTACTGCACAAAGTGCATGCTTTTTTGGAACGCCTATTTTTCCTCCTTTTTGTGGTTTTGTGGCTACAGCAAAGAATATAGCCTCCCCCTCTCTTCCCGTGGGTGTCGTAAGAGGCGACTAAGGGATAACATAGTTTCACTACCACCTTGGAACTTAAAAAGCCGACCTATAGCGGGATAACCATCCAACTGCTGGCTTTGAAGTACACATGCCAAAGACGGGCAGCAGCGTCTTCGGTGCGACAAAGCCAGCCCTGCGGTCACCAACCCGCCTGCCCAGCGTGGTGACTATGGGCAAAACACATGAGTTCACGCCATTATTGGCGCGAAATTGTGGAGTCCTATGTCCAGCAGTGGACTGTGATAGGCTGAAATGGTGATGATGATGATTTTTCCTCCTGGGACATAGTTCACAATAACCATTTGCCCTAGGCTTCGTGGGAGCTGTGAATGACTGAACAGTCGCTTTCTACGTCATCTACTCGATTTTGAACCGTATCTTCATAATCTATTGACTTCCCTTCTTCAGAATCGGGCTCTTCTAGCCAAGCACAAATTTTAGAGGTTTGTCAGCATCCATTTTAGACTTTGTATGCTGAAAATAGCAAACAGAATATTAGAACAATAAATCAATAATTTTTTTAAATTTTTATATACGAAAAATAAGAACAAGTATACAAAATATTTTTCATTTACTAAAAAAAATACTTACACGAGTAGGCGCGCAATGAGCAAAATGCCGCACTTCACGATGCATTGCGCACGAACTCCTCACTACGCGGATGCAGCGGCACCGAGCTGTGCACGAGTCACGTCAGGGGGAAGGGCGTGAATAGTTAGGAAGGTACTGTGAAGCTTATAGTGCCCGAGCTTATAGTAATCGAAATAAACCGCAACAAATTTTTGCGTGAGCAAAATGCTCATAGCGCGCCTACTCACGGGTTATTTAGACTTTTAGAGCAATTTAGAGTCACGTACCATCACGACCACCATCATGACTATTTGTCATGGTACATGGTACGTGATATACATATATTGTACGTACGTATAGCAATTTATTATAATATCAAAAAAAAGAAAGATTTGTTTTCTATTAAAGGGGGTGATAGACGTACAAACATAAAGTACGCGGTTTTTAAGATCGCGAACTTACTCGGCTCGACGTCGGTGACACACGTGAAGCTTACTCATTCTGTATTGCGATGTCGTCGACAGAAGAAGCTTTGTGTTATCTAAAAATTGTATCGTATTACATTTTAAAAACATTTATTTTGAGAAATTTCTCAATCAAAATAAAAAAAAACTACAAATACTTAAGCTACAATACAAGCGTTGCGCGTCCACTGACTGGCGAAACATAATTGTGTTTTCTCGCAAACGAAAAAAAACCGACTTCAATTATATCGACAAGTAACACATAGACGAAAAAATACTCGTAGTCAAGTTAATACGCGTTATCAAAGTTTACTTAAAAAAGTAGTCATTATTTCGCCATCATATTTAAATGGGACCACATGACAACTTTACTACTCCATTAGCTTTTGATTTATACAACAAACATCAAAATCGGTGCACCTAGCAAAAAGTTATAAGGTATAATACAACGTAGGGTGACGAAAACACAGTCAAGTAAAACGCATTATTAGATATAACTCAAAAAGTACTTGTAAAATGTCGATTAAATTTAAATGGAACCACATGACAAGCATAATATTTTGACTAAAATAAGAATCATTAAAATCGGTACACCCAGTGAAAAGTGCATAACTTTTAGTATAATACAACGTAAGTCGACGAAAAAATAGTCAAGTAAATACGCATTATTAGATACAATTTGAAAATTACTTGTTAGATATAAATTAAATCTAAATGAAACCACATGACACGTACCATCTATCGATTAAATTAAAAAGTATCAAAATCGATCCACCCAGTCAAAAGTTTTTAGGTAACATACATAAAAATAAAAAATTAAATTAAATACAATCGAATTGAGAACCTCCTCCTTTTTTGGAAGTCGGTCAAAAATGGCGGCTCGCGGCTCGCAGTGCTGCCACACGTACGAGCGGAGGCGGGTTACGAGCAAAATTTCAAACTTGTCGGATCGCCAACGAACTTACTCGGCGGTTTTAAAGTACGCGTACTTAGGGTGACACACAGGCGAAAAAGCTCGTCGAGCCACAAGTTCGCGTACTTACTCGCACGTCTATCACCCCCTTTAAGAGTACACGAAATTGAAATATAATTTTTTTTCACTAATTATAGGCTGTGATTTACGACACAGTTTATATATTATCATACATCAGTGTTGGCGTACCATGTTTTTGTAGCCAGTACCATTTTTTTAGCTTCTTCTTCTTTGGCTTTAGTTCCCTTGCGATTTTTTAGCTAGTTCGATACAATGATTTCTGAGTGGCCGTCTAACATCCCTGCGTCAGTGTCTGTGGTCAGTGTGCTACGGACATCCAAGCCAAAGACCCAAAGAGTATATAATCACTACGTGATCCAAGCATGGCAGACGTATAGTAATAGTTAATAATAATAGTTTAAATTGTACTTTGTAACAAAAATATCGATATACTGAAATATCGGTTTTTTATTTAGTATAATATATCGTTTTTTTAGTATACTGTTTAAAAATCTCGATACGAAATATATCAATAATTTTTTTCATTTCCCATCCTTAGTTACATCAGTTATCTATTAAGCCTGCAATACATGTAGGCCGAGCATCGACGAGTGAACGCCAATACCAACGTGTAGGCATTACCGTCTTTACCATAAGGGCACACGGGGCCCGTGCCCAGGGCCCACATTCTCAGGGGGCCCCGAAGGACCGACAATTTCTCTTACTCATTTATTCTCAAAACATTTTTGTCGGGCACATTACACTTTTTTCACAAATCAGTAATCTTATCAGAAGGTATTTACAAGGAATATACTACGCCATAACATCGATGACAAAGCCTATTCCTACTGTACTAATCTATACTAATATAATAAAGCTGAAGAGTTTGTTTGTTTGATTGTTTGTTTGTTTGTTTGTTTGAACGCGATAATCTCAGGATCTACTGGTCCGATTTGAAAAATTCTTTCAGTGTTAGATAGCCCATTTATCGAGGAAGGCTATAGGCTATATATCATCACGCTAAGACCAACAAGAGTGGAGTCCACGCCGACGAAGTTGCGCGCAGAAGCTAGTTAATAATATTTCCGAACGTATCCTACCTAATTTACTATAATACACCATCTAGCGATCACTCGCGCAATCACTCCGATTCCAAAGTCAAGCTGCACCGTCTAAACAACTAACAAGGCCTAACATAAATGTCACAATTGTCTATGGTTGGGGGAATCTCCGAATGATGTATACACTTTCAGTCTGATAAGAGTGAACAAAAAATAAGAAAAAAAAAACTATTATTACTAACCAGCTGATTTTTTTTCTTTTAATTAGTAAATATTTATATAATTTAATAGTAATATTGTCCTACAAATTGCGTGGTACGTTATCCCGGTCCTACGCCCACTGCTGCTCTACCCTCTGCTATCCCTGTTAGCTACCACAATCGAGAGTTTTCGTAGAGGAATTTTTTGTTCGTCTCATCAAAATGAAGCTACCCCCAGAAAATTAGCTTGATACTAATCAGGTGAAAAAAAATGTACTAGGGATCCCTACCTAATAATTTTGATCAGTAGGAAACGACTGCTAAAGAAAAAAAACCATATACTGACTACAAATATACATTTGAAAGAAAAATATTTCGCAGCACAGGCATCACTTTTTTGAAAGATTATCACTTTATCAGAGACTGCACAGTTGAGAGGCAAGGAAAAGTTTCGTGTAGGTACACTTACATTCCCATAATTGACACATTAAATACACATTTAAAAAAAAAAACGTAAAATCAAATAAATTGGAATAAACTTTTAAAAACGTAGAAATTGCTACAAGAATATTCCTTTGCCTACTGGTTACCAATTGTAGCGAAGAGCGGTCATTTTCGCAGCATAAGAGAATAAAAAATGTATTGCGAACAACAATGTTACAAGAACGACTAAGTAATAGGGGATCGGACAGTAATCAGTTTAAAATCTATAATGTTTTAAAATCAATAAATAACTATCTACACAGTACTTAGATAAAATAAATATACTGTTTTACGATTATTTATCGAATAATAATTTAATATAATTCATTTAAATATTTTTAAATGAAGAAATAAAATATTGTTATTTACAATATTATTAATCTGTACTAAAACTCCAACTAGAGTGCGTGACGTCATTTGGCGGTACAAGCTACAGAGTACTTTAGGAAAGAGCAAGCATTGACTGCACGGGTTATTAAGCCTGTTTTACGCCGAGGCAACAATGTGCGTCATTGTGGCATGCGGCATTGACGCATGAAAAATGTCGCACGTTGTGGCAAGAACCTTGCGGCATGGCAACACCTTGCGTCATGTGGCAGAGTGTCGCAGCTTGTATCCGATCACGATGGATTCCGTGCGACAATTTTTGATGCGTCAAGCCAGTTTCTAGGTTATGTTTTGATTGTACTTATTTATTTTATTTACAAAATGAGATAAATCGGACATGGAGTGGTGTAATGATAATTATATTTGTTAGCAAACGAAAAACACCGACTTAGATCACATCGACAAGTAATACAATGTACCTACGTAGACGAAAAAAATTAACAAACTCACTAATCGTCTGGTATCTCTAGAAATTGTACCCTTACTACAGAAAATCTAAAAAAGAAATATATAAAATCTACTTTTTTGTTTTTTTGTCTGAAGAAATTCTAACCTACCTCTATCAATCAAGTAGGCAGACTAAAATTTGACAGCACGACGCTTAAAAACTGTTACCTTGGCATAAAATACGCTGTCGCATGCCACATATGCCACAATTTGTCGCATGCCACAAGATGGCGCACGCCACAATATGTCGCATGCGACAATGCCGCACGTTGTTGCCTTGGTGTAAATCAGGCTTTATATCCATATATTCAACATACTCTGTGCTTTATATACTCTTTGTTTATAACCTCCAAATGACGTCACGCGCTGTCAGATTTCATAACGTGGCGTTTTGGCGGGATTTTTAAACAAACAATATTAAAATATGATTTTGAGTTCCTAAAAGGCTGTGAATTAATAAAATTTTATTTTTTATGGGTATAATTATCCATAAGGATTAATTTAAAACGCTTTTTGAAAATTTTTCCGATCCCCTATTTGTCAATTATGTGCATAGAAAGTGATATCCTTCAAAAAATTAACTTTAAGGGTATAATAGTAGATTTTGCTCAACAGAAATCCCGAAAGAAACCGTTATCGTAATCGTAACCGAAACCCAGTAGCATTTTATTGTAATATTATTAATGACATAATATTATAATATCATACTGTATTTGATTACCTATAATAAATGGTCATACTTAGAAAAAAAATGTTATTATAATTCGCTTTTTTACTTTCCAAAAGGGCCCCAAATTCTTGGGTGCCCAAGGGCCCCTGCCTAGTTTAAGACGGCCCTGCGTGTAGGTAGACAGTAGGTATATTTTCATTGGCTTGTCATCGCTCGTTGTCGCTCGGTGTTGCTCGCCTAGTTAGCCGCGATAGTAAAGCGCCAACGTCACCGAGTGGTCACCAACGTGTATAGGACTCATTTGGCGTAGCTTGTCACAACTTGCGTTCGCTCACGTTCACTTGCCTCACTTCGGAACGCTATCGGTTTTTCTGCATAAATCAAAGGCGCTCGCGCTCACTCGGCCAATATAGTGTCCACATGTTTGTCAGGGCGCCAATACGTGGTTGGCATCGGTCGTGTGTCGTGTGAATTGAGCAACTTCCTCCTTTTTTGAAGTCGGTTAAAAATAGTATCTACAAATAACTATCTACACAATACACACGGTCGTCTGTTCCTAAATTAAGCAACTTAATGCTTGTGTTATAGGTAACAACCGACTGTTATAACTACGTTTTTTTTTTTCGATAAACATACTTATAAATCCACCACCACCACCACTTCAGCCTATCACAGTCCACTGTTGGACATAGGCCTCCACAAGTTCGCGCCCGACATTATGACGCGAACTCATGTGTTTTGCCCATAGTCACCACGCTGGGCAGGCGGGTTGGTGACCGCAGGGCTGGCTTTGTCGCACTATTAACTACTTTTGAATTTAACTTCAACGTCAAATAACTTTGAAATGAGTGAATTCAATTAAAAACGTTACCTACTAAAAAAAATTGTTGAGTTTTAAATTTCCTTTGATAAAAGTATTTTGAACCATAAAAATATTGGTATTTCTGGTATATAGTTACAAAAATCCAAATTCGAAACGCAAAATTGAAAAAATACATCAATGTTTAAAGTTAACGGCTTGTTTTACATTATTTACTAAGCAAGCTTTTTTTGTAGGAAATTTAATTTACTTTAAGAGTACGCATCGTTCAAAAATTTTCAGAATGATGATTGACGAGTTTTGAGTAAAATAATGTGATTTCTTTTAAAAAACCTATACGTGTGGACATTTCTTCAAAATTCGACATTGGCCATTTGCATTAGCTGGCCCAACGTGTGGACAGCACTTGCCTTGTATTAGTTTGCCTGCGCTTGCCTACGCTCGCCTAAGCTCAAGTTGGCCTAAGCTCGGCCAACATTTTTTTTTTTTTTTTTTATGTTACTAGGTTGGCAAACAAGCGTACGGCTCACCTAATGGTAAAACCGTAGCCTATAGACGCCTGCAACACCAGAAGCATCGCAAGCGCGTTGCCGACCCTATCCCCAATCCCCCCAGGAGCTCTGGTCACCTTACTCACCAACAGGAACACAATACTGCTTAAGAACAGTATTATTTAGCTGTGGTCTTCTGTAAGGTCGAGGTACTACCCCAGTCGGGCTGCTCCATATTTTGAGCAGGAAATTTCCTGCTGTGCCCTACCTCAGTTCTGTGCCCTACCTCAGTTACATGTATTCAAGGGCGGATCCAGCTTCGGAGTCATGACCCCCCCCCCCTGAGATTTGCCACTGCATGTATTGCAGGTTTTACATAAATTATTATTTTAAAACGAAAATAAATCGATAAAAATAAAATCGATTTCATTAAGAAAAAATATTCGGTTATAAAAACAATACTGTCAGTTGGCGAAAAAATACAATTAAAATTTGTGCTGACCTTTCTTTTTCAGGTCAATTTCTGATAAAAAAATGACCACACGACTGAAGTAAAACTTACGAAACGTAACTCTTTCTCTTTTCACTAAGTTATATCTCCCTCACAACTTCCGTTTGCCTCGCCCGATCACACTTTTCGTAACACTCATGTCACGCATTCATCAGCTTACTCCCCAACCCCAAATCAATCATGCGTAAGTTTTACTTCAAAAAGTCAATGCCAAACACTAGTACCAAAAAAAAACGATTATTCTTTTCCAAAACAATCGATTATTTTGACATCACTAATTTGTCATAACATAAGTACATAACGTCATAACCTCAACACAGTGTTGCCAACCCCAAGAAACTAAAAAACAGCAGATAACCAATAAAAAAACAGGAGAAAACAGTAGGTTTAGTAAAAAAGGCAGATTTCATACTTTCCTCGTATAATTAAAACAATCACCTACTTTTATTAGTTATCAGGACTCACATACATAGTTATATATTAATATTTATCACAACTTAATAAAAAAATAAAATCAAAGTAAAATTATTTTTCACTTTCATTATCAATTGCTTCATCTTCAGTATTTCCAAACTCATTTTCCTTTTTAAAATCATACATATTATTGTTTTTCTTTATGTGCCTTTTTGACTTCAAGTGAATAGCAATCGGTTATTTCGGATTTAGTGTGTTAAGTGTGTAAGGCTCCTTTAATAGTTTTAGTCGATATTTTGTTGCGTAATTTAGTTTTTAAAATATTTATAGCTGAAAATAATCTTTCCGCGGTGGCACTGCTGTGTGGTAAGCACAAAAGTTTCTTCACCAATTCACACAATGGTTATATTTGTGAATGTTTGAAATGTTTTGAAATAATAAGACTCAGCAGGGCTATTGCGTATCTCAACTGACAGCTCTTGTGTCGTACACTAGACGTAAAGGTCGGGGAATTCCTTATTCGAATCCCGACAAGAGTACATAGTTACATACTGCCATCTAGTATCATTGTGTATTATTATATAGTGGTTATCACAACATATTACATAGTGTAATAGGTGACGCTGAACGCTAATTGAAAAACAGTAAAAAATTACAAATGAAACAGAAAACAGGGACATCGATGTAAAAACAGCAAATCTACTGTTAAAACAGTAGGGTTGGCAACACTGCCTCAACAGTCAAGTCAGTCAACATAATCCACAATTCCACAGAATACAGCATGAATACAGTGTGAATTGTAAAACCTAACTTGAACCTAACAGCCGCTGACTTAACTGCGGAACTATTATACTAACTAGCAAGTATAACCAGACGTTATCACGTAACGTAATTGTATTTGTCCATACTACATAACCTAATGTAAATCGTACTGTTAATTATTATCCGAAAATGAGTTGCTCCCGAGGGAATAACGCTAGAACAAGACCTCAGAAACATCAAAATAAAACTGCGTTTAAGAACAATTTGCATGACACTAGTAAGAAAACGAAACTTTTAAATAGTTTAGAAGTGACTGGAGTCTGCGAACGTTGTAAAGAAATAATAGAATGGAAAATAAAGTACAAGAAGTACAAACCTCTCACAGCTCCGGCAAAATGCGTGGCTTGCGAACAAAGAAATATTAAACATGCTTACCACGTTATGTGTATTAATTGTGCAACTGAAAAAAAAGTTTGCACCAAATGTTGTAAATCATCAGAAGTAAGTAATCAACTAGGCTTTATTAAATTTTAATTTTGACTGTGTAATGAAATATGATGTAAATAGAAAACTCTTTACCTTTATTAGATGAGTATGGGTTAAAATTTAGACTGTGGACCGTCGATTTTTGGGGGTTTGAGGGATGCGGGGGGGAGGGGGAGGGGGGGGCTACCCACCAGTACCACTCCCACATACCAGAAACCCATAGTTATGGAGATATCTATGGTTAAAGTTTTAAGATTAGAAGAAGAATTTAGATCGTTTGGCACGAATTTAAGGGCGAGAGTGGGAGAAGGGAGGTAGCGGCGGTCCCCCTAAACCCCCCCATACCACTCACGATACAAGGTAATGCGCCGTTCTTGAAAAACATAGAAAAAATGAATCTCATAGACCTAACCTCGAAATTTGACAGTTGATCGGTATAAATTCATTCCGTGACGGCTCCGGCGCTTCGGAAGGGCAGCCCTTTCGCCCTTGCGTAACAAAACGCAGACACCCACGCTCGCCTCCGCAGCCTCGGCTTGCTGGTCGCCTTCGGCGACCAGCCTCGGCCTCTCCGGCTCGCCCGGGTGTCTGTGTTTCGTTACAGCGGGCGAGGTCTGCCCTCCCTCCGCGCCTCCGGCTTTTACAAAACACTCTAGGGGTAAGACAGACCAAGACCACGTGGATAGTGGGGTGCTCCGATTCGGTTTTGGGTATTTTTCGGACTTAAAAAAAAAATAATCCTAACCTATCTAACTTCAAAATTAGACTGTTTATACGCATAATTTTGTTACAAAAAAAATACCCTAACCTATTTAACTTCAAAATTTATAATGTGACGGTAAATAAGCAGAAAAAATATGAAGATCTAAATCGACGGTCCATAATCTAAATTTTAGCCTGAGTATGGACTAAAGACAGCATTATATCCTAATACTTATTTATTTCCTAATACTTCCTAATACTTAGGAAAAATTTTCTATTTCCTTAGTCTTGTAATCCTTTTTAAATACTGATTTATATATATACAGTCGAAACCATTTATAATGACATCGTTTACAACGACCCACAGAGTACATTGTAATAGTAGGGAAAACGACCTATCGGTTATTACGTCCAGATTGTAAGGTCCCGGCTGAATCTCTAGTAAACTATTCAGTAAACATACTGGCTATAACGACATCGGATATAGCGAAATATCGCTTATAACGACAAAACATATCGATATTCATTGACTATAACGACCAACCGCTTTTTGTCTCAGCAAAACAAAACAATACAATGATTTTAGATCCTGTTGATAAGCACTGAAGGAATATTTATATACACATATTTTTACATACATACATATACTTTTTTTTTTTTTTACACTGGATGTTATATTAACCACCACTACTCACAGCGTCACAGCGCGTCGGTGCACTCGGGCGAAGTCATGTGATACTCGGGCGGCAGTCATGTGATACTCGGGCGGCAGTCATGAGTTGGCCCGCGGTGTTTGTTATTATTACGTACGCATTGTTTTGTAACAACGTGTTATAATTATAGCAAATAAAACAACACGCTAGAAAAATATAGTTAATAGTCTATAACACATCTTTAGTATAATTATAGCAGATTTGAACATCACTAGCTGTGAGAGACTATCAGAGTATAAAAGTTATAAAACTATAATGCTATCCCGCTCTAGCCTCACTGTGTACGTTTAGAATTATTTGAGACGCCTAGTTTGTTGAGACGTTATATTTCTAGCGCGAAGTCAAAGTCTAAAAACGAATACATAATATAACTACTGTACTTGTGTATATGCATCGCTTAGAATGACTATCGGATATGACGTCGGCAACTATCCGGTTTTGACTGTATATCTATATATATATATATATATATATATATATATTTACAAAATATCTAATTATAAAATGTTTTATCATAATATTTAGCTCACTAGAGATTGCAACATACTGTTTATTCAGATTATTAGGGAAGATAGGCTACTAAACATTATGATACATAATTATTGCTGAGCATTAATTACAAATTTCATAAAAATTCATATCACTAATTTTTTTTTAATTTAAATAATTTTCAATTATAATACACTAGCTTCTGCGCGCGACTTCGTCGGCATGGACTCCGCTCCTATTGGTCTTAGCGTGATGATATATAGCCTATAGCCTTCCTCGATAAATGGGCTATCTAACACTGAAAGAATTTTTCAAATCGGACCAGTAGATCCCGAGATTAGCGCGTTCAAACACACAAACAAACAATCAAACAAACAAACCCTTCAGCTTTATTATATTATAGTATAGATTAATATAAAATATAAAAACAATATTTATCTACACTAATGTTGTAACATTCTACTTATGTTTCCAATACTTGACTTATAATTACTACTGTTATAGCACAGACAACAAAACACTCAATTTAAGCAATTTCACATGATGGTATAATATCCACATCGATATCGTAAAATCTCATCAATTAAATTAATCTAATCATTATAACATCGCGTCCAAGGCGGCGGGCGCGCGCCGCGCCCAGCGCCTGCACGCGCGCCGCGCGCCCTCCAGCGCCGCCTCCAGCGAGCGCACGGCGCGGTTGATTGGTTAGATTTTAATGGCGGCAAAATCACTGTGACAATACACGTACGCGTGAATTTAATTTAATAAATTAATTGCATTAGTGAAGATAAAGTAGTGTATGCAACTGCATATAACACGGGTATTAAAACACTCGTTACTATTATGAAACTCGCTGCGCTCGTTTCATAAACTCACACTCGTGTTTTAATACCCTTCATTATATGACAGTTGCATAAACTACTATTAAATTACTAAATTATTTTATGTTTTTAGGAAATTGTTGACAAAAAAACAGAAGTAGTTGATAATGAGACAAAGTTACAATCAATAATAAAAAACCTACCTGAAAGAAAAAAAAGGACATTGTTGAGGTAAGATATGTTGGAGGTGTGGGTTCGAACCCCGCTGGATTGAATTTTTGATATGATATTAAAAATATTTCAATATATATATTTAAACTACACCATGGTCATCTGTTCCTAAGGAAGGCAACTTTAATGCCTGTGTCTTAAATAACAGCTACCTGATTATCATGTGTGTATTTTTTTGAAATAAATGTTCAGGAGACTTTCTTAACATAATTGACATCCATGTTTATTTCCAGACTAAAAAAATATTTTCTTATTACAGGCATATAAAGAAAAAAGAAAATGAAGGCCATGATGTCACTACCTCCGATATAGACGCAATGTTAATAGAAATAGGAAAACTTTATTTAGATAATGACTTAAGTGAGGATATAGATTTTTCTGATTTAGATGATTAGAAAAGAAAAGTTTTTGATGTCTTGGTGCATATAAAGTAAATAATAAACTATGATATCAATTGGATGTTTTTTATTAACAATTCCAAATTTTAGAAAGAATTATATAGATTTTTTAAATAAAATTGCTAAGATTACATTCATGCCTAATATATAATCAACCAGGTATATAAAATCTGTTTTCGATAGAACAAATTGTACAAAATGGCAACATTATTGCATTTTATATATTACATAATAATTAACTTAATTAATGTCTGTACAAATAATAGAATGTGTTAACCTAAAAATAAATAATATTTAATTTAACTTTATAAATAGACAGAACTATAATTATCTATATCAAAGAATACCAAGTTGATGCAACTGTAACAAAAAAAAAGGTTATATTATTACAATACTAGTTTATTCACCATAAGTAAATAGTGACTACAATGTAGACAGTAGCACAGTATCATCCAGATTGAAATTTATTTTTATACTTCAATGCTTGTGTGCTTTAGAAAGCCTTAATAAACTATTATAGTTTTATGTAAAATTGTTTTTTTTATTTGACTAAATATTCCGGAGACCAGCATCCAAGAATACAAACTATTGAAAAAAAATTGCTCTTTAGGTACTTAATTAATTTCTTTTCAAAAGGTGTTGAAAAAAGAAATTGTTAAAAACTTACCAGGCTTTGTCTTTCCTTCTCCTTTTCTAGTACCATTTCAGTTTGCTTGGTGTCAAACTTAACTACTGCTGATAGCACCTTTGCTAGAGTCATGGAATGTGTACCTGAACCTGTTAGGTATTCATATAGAATATTTCTCAAATATTCCAACTCAGTATTCTCTTGTAATGAATGCAAATGTCTTAAGCTAACAAGAGCTTCATCTAATCTCCTTTCTAGCTTTTCATTAGATAGCCTTAATTTTTCATTATTCTCTTGCATTTGTTGCATGTTGCCATTAACTGATTGATTCATTAATTCCATATCATGTAATTTCTTTTCCAATTTATTTTTTGTTTCAATTGCATTACTGTACTTACGAACTATATCCTCATTTTTTTCGCTCTTGTTATCGGTAACCGAGTTAGAGTTAGTATATGTTTGTGATTTTATTTGGTCCTTCAATTCTAAATTCTCCTCAGCAAGTAATGAGTTTTCTCTAATCAAGTTATCTATTTTATCTTTTCCAAGTTGAATTTCACTTTTAAGACTTTCTAAATCTTGAATTAAAATGTCATTTTTCTCAGGGAAACCATCATTTGTAGCAATTATTTCTCGTAATTTGTCATTAAGTTGACTATTTTCTTTTGAAACTTTGGTCATATAGGATTGGAGGCCTTCAATGTCTGACTGCAATCTTTTGTTCTCTTCTTTTAGAGAGTTAAGCTCAATTACTCGCTCATTCTGATTTAATAATAAACTTTCTTCCATCTTAGTTAAATCTAATTTGTGATCCTTAATTTCTTCAGATAATTCATTGTTTATGTTTTTCAAGGCCTCTATTTCTTTATTTAATCGTTCAATTTCTTCCTTGCTATCATTAAGATGCTTTTCATTGAAATTATCTGTTTGTGTATCTTTAACATATACATCTTTCTCTTTCTTAATATTACTTTCAAGTTCACAAATTACGGAGTTCAGACGATCTTTTTCAATTTCAATTATAGAATGAGATTCGCGCACTTCCTTTAATTCATGTTCAATATCTGTAACATTCTTTGAAATAATTTCAGATAATTTCTTCAATGATGTGTTTTCTTGGTTAAGATTGTCAATTTGTTTTTCTAAGTCAAGAATAATATCTGTTTTTTTCTCATAGTCTTCTTTCATTTCCAATAAATCACTGTGCTCCTTAGTTAATACATTAAATTTATTAAGTACATCATCATATTTATCAGCTATATTTTTAAATTGGTTGTGTGAAGTTTCCTTATTAGTTTCAGTTTCTTTTAATGAAATAAGTAATTCATCATTTTGTTGTTTTAAGGCGTTAATTTTTTCAATTAGAGACTTCTTTTCTAAATTATAATTTTTCAATTCCTCATTTAACTTTTCTGAAACTTGTGCATAATTATTCAATTCCTTAACATTATTTTCGTTTTGATTTTGTAAAACTTGTATTTTTTGTATCTGTAAACTGTTTTCAGCTTGGAGTTCATGTATGCTTGATTTTAATTCATTGTTGACTGTTTGCAGCTGATTATAATTGCTGTTTAGAGTTTTGTATTTTTCTGATATTTTTTGAGCATTACTTTGTAAAGAAGCATTAGTTAAACGCAAATTTTCGTTTTCATTTTCTAACCGAGCAATTTCTTTTGTAGTCATTTCATTTATTAACATCACTTTTTCGTTAACCATATGGAGTGTTGTATCCATAGATTGCTTAAAATCCTTTAATTCCTCTAAAGTTTTAGTTAAAAGTACTCGTAAGTGGTTTATTTCTATTTTTAACTCTTTACAACGGGTTTTTATCTTATCGCTTTGAATAAGCTTAGTTTTTAGGACAGTTATTTCTGACTTTAAACTGGCTACTGTACTTATCAATTGTTCATTATGACTTTGAATAGATTCGTGATTTGATAAAAGTTTTTCGATTTCCGATTGCAACTTTACAAGTTCCACTCTCTCTTCTTGAATTTCTGATTCCAGGTTACTACATTTTAATTTCCACTTATTTACTTCTTCGACATAATTTTGTTCTTCATGTGACTTTTCTAATTCATTTTTATTTGAAGAATCTACCTCAATTTTTATATTTTGAATTTCTTTTTCTAAATTGCTAATTTGTGAACTTTTCTTTGTATTCTCTTCGATTAATTGTGTATTTCTATTTTCTAAATAAACATTTCTATCTATCATTGCTAATTTTTCTGCTGTTTCTTGCTTCACTTGTAGCTGAAGGCAGTTATATTCTTCATCAGCCTTGCTTTTCATTTGTTCAAGAGATTGGTATTTTTGTGTAAGAATTTCTAACTCTGCCTTCAACTCGCCAATTTTAGCTTTATCAATATTTAGATCATTAATCTCATTTCTTAACTTCGAGCGCTCATCTTCCAATTGACTTATGTTACTTTTGTAATCATTTATAATTATATTAAGTGACTGGATTTCATCATTACTATTTGCTACACTATCATTTAATGATTTGATTTCGGCTTCCTTACTTTCTAGCTCTTTATGAATGCTAAGTTTATTTTCAGCCAATGATATGGCATACTCTTCTTCTCTTTTACTTAAAATATCAATTTTTTCATGTAAGTTCGTAATTTCCTCTTGCGCATTTTTTAAATTAATTTCCAGAATTGACAGTTCTTTATTTTTCGAAAATTCAAAGGAATTATTTTTATTTTGTAAATATTCAATGTTTTCATTTAGTTCTTGAATTTTTTCCCTAGCTTCTGTTAATGATATTGTAGCAGCTTGAAGTTGTTCATTTTCTTTTATTTTTGTTTCGAGTTCAGTAGATACTTTTTGTAATTCCGTAGTTAACTGTCCATTTCTTTCTTTAGCAGATTTAAGTGATTCTTTATATTTATTTAATAATTGCTCCAACTTTTCAATTTTATTATTTAAAACTGTAGTTTCTGAATTTTCTTCGTTTGTTTTTCTTTCATTGTTTAAATCATCAGTAGCTAATTTTATTAAAGGCGCATTATTATCGTTCCCATTATTTGTATCTTGTAGTTTATTATTTTCTGTACTATTATTTAATCCAATATCTGTATTACTATTCTGTAAAAACATTAACTTTGTGTTCAGCGTTTCTATTTTCATATTTTTCTCCTCAATTTCAATACGCAAAGCTTTCTCAAGATGTGCCTAAAAAATTTAAAAATACAATTACATAATTTATCATAACTTAAAATAATAAAAACACCACTGAAATTTTACAAAATACCTACTTTAGCACTTTGTTCCAGTGAACATTGTTCTCTCAATTCTGATATTCTTCTTAAAGCTTTATCCTGAGTTTCAACTAAAACATTCTGAAAAAAAGACAGTTCACTTCAATTCTTCTTTGAAACATTTTATATAAATTAAAAGCAATTTAGATTCTTTTATTTTGTTTATATTCTAAAAATTGAAATGTTGATAAACTATTCTACATAAACCTGCATTTAATAACTGGAAATATTTTGAATTAGTTCCAATAGGTATATAAATCAATTAAGTAATCATTTTTCTTATTTAACAACTATAAGGTTTTTTTAAATTTAATATTGCCACAGTACAGAACAACGTGAATTTTTAGTACACAAGATAATGAAGGCTTTTAAGGGCCTATGCAAACCACGTTTTTTAAACGCGCTGTCGACGCGCGTTTTAAAAGCGCGCGTCGACGGCGTGTTTTTATCCTACAGAGCAGTTTGTTGGCGTTTGTATCGATACATACGCGCGTTTGCATCGCGTTTGTATCGCGTTTGCATCGCGTTTGTATCGCGTTTGCATCGCGTGACACGCGCGTTTGCATCGTGTCTGTATCGCTACATACGCGCGTCAACGGCGCGATTTAAAAACACGCGTCGACGGCGCGCTTTTATTATACAGGTGTGCAAAGGTCTACAGGCTGCGTCTAACTCGCGTGTGTATCGCGTTTGTATCGCTACAAACGCGCGTCGACGGCGCGTTTAAAAAACGTGGTTTGCATAGGCCCTAAAGGAGTTACACATATAAACTGAGTCTATATTTGCTGTTATCAAAAGTTTTATCAGAATTTATTTTAAAATGAGTTTAATGGAGCATTTTAGTGTTTACTAAATACTAACTCTTGCTTTTGCATTTTCCCTCTCCAAAAGTTTGTAATGACGGGCAAGATCCGCATACTGTGTTTTATATTTAGTACAGCGATCTTGCGTTCGACGATATGCTGCATACAACTGTTCTTTAGTTACTCTATCCAGGTTCACTGTGCTTCCAGAAAATCCTTTTTCTTCAGCCTCACTCGCTGATACCTCCATATCTGACTGCAATTGGAAGATATTTATTACAACAGAATTAAAATTAAGTAATGTTAGTATTTTTTTACTTTTTTTGTATGTGTGACTTATTACAGTACTTACTTGCAAATGATACATTAATGAGCTTTCATAGCTTGGGAGCCGGAAAGATACGTCACTAGCAAAGGAACTGTTGGACAGTCTTCTTTGCCTCTGATTTTCTTGGTTCATCTAAATAACAAAAAAATTAAATAACAAAAAAATATATATAATGCATATTAAAAGAAATTATCTAAATATCAACAGATATTTTTTTTAATTATTAAAAAGTTTTTGAAATTATGATAATTATATCAGTGGTTCCCAAAGTTGACTGGGCTACGACTCATCTGATTTAAGTTTACAAACTCGGGACCCAGCTCTAGGAAATTTAAGCGTTAGCAATATTAATAAAGGACTTTTGAAATAACAAACTGTTTTAATACAATCTTTTATTACTTAATTATATAAATTTAATGGGAAGGATGAAATTGTTTCCTATGTTTCGCCATTACAGTTTTGACATCAACTTCAACTTTAGTTACTTTTAATCGCAGTGAGTTTGATAAGTCCAATTGATTTCGGTATTTAGTTTTAATGTTCACCATATTCGAAAACCCAGCCTCACATAAGTATGAGGTAGTAAAGGGGAGGAGGACTTTCATAGCTTCATCAAACAGGCATGGATGACTACCAGCAACCGAGAGACAGAATTTCGTTAATTGCTTACGATTGAAACTATTTTCTGAACGGTTGGTACTATAGGCAGGGCCCACTCAATATTCGCTCGCGACCCACCAGTGGGTCGCGACCCATAGTTTGGGAAACCCTGAATTATATAATAACTAAAACAATAATTTCAAAACTAGAAAAGCTTATTTTTACCTCTAGATTAATTTGAAAGTCTGAGTCAATATTTTGTTGATTACTTCCCGGCTGCATAAGAGACACTTCTTGAAAAGCAATTTGTTGATTATGAGATGGTGTTTTAACTTTACTGGAAGAATCTAAAAAAATACAATAATAAATTTAAAAATAATCATAACATTAAATATTTATATCAATAGGCAAAATTATTTTAACTCTAACCGTTATCTCCAATAGAAAATAAATCATTATTTGTTATATCAGATATGCTACTTGATGCAGATGTGACAGCAGCCTGAAAATAATTTAGGATAAATTATAACATTAAAACACAGGTGGGAATTCTCAAAAATTAAATAAAAAAAACATAAAGGATCTGTAGGGAGCCTCTGATGAGATATAACTTTATCAAATTGAGTGACCTTTTAATCTGGCTCAGTATCCATGAAAGTATCATTATGCTTTTGTTAAAAGGAAGATTCCTTAATCAAAAACATTAACTTAATTCCGTCCTAAAAGTGGTAAACCCTGATTTTAACATAATTATTCAAACTAAGTTCTTAGCTTTACTATTTGTCATATAAATCACACTACATGTGAAAAAAGAAGAGGTTTATTAAAGTAAACAAACAACACGTATTTTTCTGAAAGATGACTTGACAGACCTTATAAATGACTTAATAGCTGAATGTATGTTCATTCCAGTAATAAATAACAAAAAAAGTAGTACAACTTCATACCTGAGCAGCTTGTGCAAACTGTTGTATCCTTTGAGGAGATGACTTCACTTCCTCAGCTAATTTGTCTTTAAATTTTTTGAACATATTTCTTACAAAAAACTAGCACTTACAAATGAATATGCTAAAAATTGGAAAACAACTTAATTAGTTAATAAATACAACACACTTTTTTAGACATCATATATTATTATGGAAAAAGAAGTTGTAAATTAGTGGTAACAGGTAAATTATTTGTTACGATACGGTTAAACGGTTTACGATAATTAATTATTAATTAATTAATAATTATACGTATATTGTCGTATTATCATCAAAACGTCATCAAAATTCAAAACGTCATTAAATTCCACAGAACACATATACCCTGACGGGTTAAATTCTGATCAGGAATTTCATGGGAATTTCTGACTTTCTGAGTTTCTGATTCTGACTTCTGAGTATTCTCAAAGTATTCTGACTAGGGACACGAAAAAAGTAGGTATCGATACATTGTGGTATCGAGTACATTTCTATTCGATACCGATATTTTTGTACTCGATACTTTGCATTCGATACTTTTACTCAATGAGTACTTTTTGGCAGGTATCGTATCGAAAATTTTAAATGAGTACTTACCTTTTTATGTTTTGGTTGACTGAAATTTGTATGATAATTTGAAGCGGCGACCTTTTTTTTTGAAGTCGGGACAAACAAAAATACTCGAAAGTGTTTGTTTTGCCCGATTGAAATTTATACGAGAATTTGAAGTGGCGACCTTTTTTAAAGTTTACTCCTTATGAATCGATTTTCATAAAGGCCTCCGGTATGAAAAAAATATGAGGAGTAAAAATCTGTTGAACGAATGACTTCTTTACGTATTTTGTTGCCTTTTACGCCATCTATGGCGTTGAAAAGGCAAATAAAAACGAACGATGAAAACCACGAAAACGTCGTCGATAGACTAATAATAGTTTTCTAATAGCGGCATCGGTCGATAGATAGATGGCGCTATTTGATTCTATTATTTACCATTTTATATGGTATTAATCTTTTAGTATTTTTTGTACACTAGTTAGACAGTCGATCTGAAGGGGTAAACTCTAGTCATGTGTCGTAGCTGATACACACAATTTTTTTTTTTTTTGGAAGTCCGGCATAGCGGCACAAAAAGTACTCGATACCTAGAAGTATCGATACTTTTGTTTCGATACTTTTATGGGTACGATACTTTTTTTTCGATACTACTCATGAGTACAGTATCGATACTTTCTATTCGATACCGTGTCCCTAATTCTGACCAGTGTTACCACAATATTTTTTATCTCGAATCGCCTTGCCGGAGCGCGTGTGTAGGGCCCCGAGATAGCCACATTATGGCGTACAGATACATAAAAATTAAAAACTACCTATTTGAACTGATTGTTGCCGTAAAAGTGTTCTTTACTTTTGTATAAAAATAATGTATTAATTAAATATTTCTGAAAAAAATAGCCGAATCGGCTACCTGTAGCCAGCAGATAAAATAATATCATCAATATTGCCGCTCGGTAAGTCGGTAAGGGAGATAGCCCCATTGGTATTGGCTCTAAGTAGCCCCATTTGGCAACACTGTTTCTGAGTTCTGACCCTGTCAGACATGGTTTTGACCACGAAGTATAGATACTAGATAGGAACGAGTCCGAACGGTATTGGTGCGTCCACATTGCGAGCCTAGAGCAGTGGCGACGACGGGCGCGAAATTTCGAACATAATTATGAAACGCGTCTTTGCGTCCATAGTGCAGTGGCTAAAGCGGAAGCCCACGCGATGGAACTGAGCGATACAGCGCGTGTAGTTTTCAAACATTCCTGTCCGCGCGTTCTGTCCACATTACGGGCCTAGTCAGCAAGCGATCTAATACGCGTGTGGCAGGGGTATTGAACCATTTCAGTCTTGTCACTATATATGTATGCACTTTCTGTAGTTTATATCTTTTTTTAAAGTGGGGAAATTAAAATTAAAATTAGGATTAAAATGATGTCCCCTAAATTGAGACCATTCGCTCAACATTACGTTCGGACTCTTTGTATCTATACTTCGTGGTCACTAATTTCAAATTTTCTTGAACTGTCAAAAAGAAAATAAACGAATGGACGGAACATAAGTTGTAATATTATTGCTTGTGGTAAAATGGCAGTACCTATACACTGTAAGAATTTTGTTCATATAAATAAAAAATTTACCACTTATTTCTGTTTTTATTTATTTCGTGCACACCATCTCTAATGTTCAACACCTCCCATCTCAAGATTGGACTGTCTGGTAAAAATAATAAATCATCGTCCATAGTTTGCAACCCCTGATATTTCTTTTTTTTTTTTTTTGTTGGAAAGGATGTCCTTTATGGTACCACCCTAGGGATATGTATTCCTAGGGTGGTACTATGATAAGCAAACCAGGACCTGATGATGGAGAGAAATCGAAGGGAACTTTCGAAAATCGTAGTGACGACTAATGAGTTTTTTAATTTTTTTCGTTTGCTAGCAAATACAATTATTTTCTGTACTTGCATTAATTGTTTCCTTTAGTAGTGGAATTCTGGTGGTTTGAGAGGACGCTAAGTTTTAGTGGTTTCTGGTGGTTTACACGGCCTCATATCACATGTGGTGGGTTGGTAAAAATAAAGTTGACAACACTGTATACGGGTATACATAATTACATATACTGCTCTAACTGCTTAACTCTATAGTGAGGTGACCATGCATAATTAATTTATGTGACACGATTATCGAGTACAATTGCGGTTAACCTTTAATCGATTATAAAAAATATATTTTTAACTGCTTATTAAAAATTAATTTTCGTATTCCCGAAAGCGTACAACTAAATCCCGGGCTTGACTGTTTAAAACGGTCTTCTTTGCTCTTTTCGGCATTTTACAGAACAGAACACACACACAAAATGGAATAACTAACAAAAAATAGAACAACAGAATAACAGAACATAACAACAATAAAACAGCAACAAATACAAGTATAACAACAATAAAACAGCTACAAATACAACTATAACAAGTGAGTTGACTCGATTCACAAGATTGCCGTTACGATTATTTGTTTTTGCCGATTACTACGTGTGAATCCCTATACATTAAACGTTTCGTTTAATGTCTCTAATTTTAGGTTATTATTTTTCTGTACCTTTTTTATTTTGTTTAAAATGTAAAAACGCAATATATTGCGTATTATCAAATACGATTTAATCTAATCAAGCATTATCGTTTGCTTTAGGAATTAATTGGTGATTTTTAAACATTTATATTTATCTGATTTGCTGAAAATAGTGAGTGTATTGGAACATATCAAATGTCACCGTACCCATGGTCACCCATGGTGGATTGGTGTGTGAAATGTAGTTTCAGTGAATGACAACTGACAAGTGTTTCATCGTATGATACAATATGAATCGAAAAGATACAGAGCTATAGCTATCTCTCTCTTTCGTACGATAAGCGCCATCGTCCGATCTCGTTTACTCTGGCTCAGTAACAGAGTTACAGCTGTCTCTCTCATTCGCATGATAAGCGCCATAGTCCGGTCTCGTTTACTCTCTCGCAGTCCGTCAGTACTCAGTATCTCGAAAATGAATCATAACCCTAGTGAGCTGGAGATACATTTGAAATGCAAGTGAGTAGCCGTGCGAAGTTTATATCACTGAAAAGATAAGAGAGATATCATAGAGATATATATCATTTTGATCTTAGGATATATATCACTCAATTGTTTCTTCATCTCATTTGGCTCAGTGAATGACAACTGACAAGTGTTTCATCGTATGATACAATATGAATCGAAAAGATACAGAGCTATAGCTATCTCTCTCTTTCGTAAGATAAGCGCCATCGTCCGATCTCGTTTACTCTGGCTCAGTAACAGAGTTACAGCTGTCTCTCTCATTCGCATGATAAGCGCCATAGTCCGGTCTCGTTTACTCTCTCGCAGTCCGTCAGTATCTCGAAAATGAATCATAACCTTCATAACCCTAGTGAGCTGGAGATACATTTGAGATGCAAGTGAGCGGGTGAAACATTAGCTCAATTGAAAAGAAATGTTTCATTTATATCTTTCTCTCATGAGTTACCCATGTCTACAAGTGAGCGGGTGAAACATTAGCTCAATTGAAAAGAAATGTTTCATTTATATCTTTCTCTCATGAGTTACCCATGTCTAATAAAGTAGTTGCCTAGTTGGTCCGTACCGAAAAAAAAAACTGTGTATAGCGTATAGTTTTCTTCAAGTTGTGACTCAAAACGATTTATTTTTTTAGGCAAAAAGTAAGTGTATTTTGCTGTATAATATGACTATATCTACTAGAGGATTAGTTCAAATCGCTGGATGGGGTGGACTACTTGTCGCTACAACTGGTTTTTATTTACAAAATAGACTTGTAGATAGAGTGAGAAACTTTGACTATTACAAAGATGCTTTAAAAATATTACGGAAACATCCAGGAGCAATTCACTATCTTGGTGAACCTATAAAAGATAAAAAATTTAAATTGAGTGACACTCAAAATAATTTCTCAGATGGTGGCACAGCAAAATTTTGTGTTCCTGTGTCTGGACAAAAAGAAAGAGGATTATATTACTTTTGGGCTGAAAAATTTGATGATAAATGGTCAATTGTTAAAGCAGAATTAGAGCTCAAGTCAAAACCAGACGAAAGACTAGTTATAGTGAAGCAAAATTAGTTTTATAATTTTTTTTTAGTAACAATTAGTCACATTTCCATTGTTGTAATTCTGAACAACTTTCATACCTAAGTGACTGGATCTAGGCATGTTTTCTTATACAATATAAAATGAAATAAAATTTTATTTGAGTTTTGTTTCAGTTTTTGATTTTTAAATAACAAATTAAAAACAATGGTGTTTATCGGAACATCAAGGGAAAAGTTTTTCTATCACAATACATTATTGTGTCTGGTTAAATCATTGCAAGATAAAAATATAACAGTTGATCTTCGAAATGATACTTATGTCTGCGGTCAACTTGTACAGGTTGATGGGTAAGTCAATCTATACTAATATAATAAAGCTGAAGAGTTTGTTTGATTGTTTGTTTGTTTGAACGCGCTAATCTCAGGATCTCCTGGTCCGATTTAAAAAATTCTTTCAGTGTTAGATAGCCCATTCCATTATCATTATTCCATTTATCGAGGAAGGCTATAGGCTATATATCATCACGCTAAGACCAATAGGAGCGTAGCACCATTGAAGAATGTTTCAAAATCGGGGTTTTTTTTCCTTTTGAGAGCTTCCGCTGTCCGCTTCCGGTTAAAGTTTGCATAAAAAAAAATTTGCAATTGATACCACTAGTTAAAAATATGTAATGAAAGAAAGCTATATATATATAATTTTGTACTATATTAAATAGTATAATAATTAGAGTTGCTTATTATGAGTAATGATAACTTATTATTAGAGACCGGATTATATGCAACATAAAAAGCTTGTTATATGCATGCAAATATGCATGAAAAATGCTTGAAATATGCACGGAAATAGGCGGAATATGCGAAATTAAATGATAAATTTTATGAACCCCCCCCCCCCCCAAACTATCAATTAGACACAAACATTCAAAACCTGGGTATTGTTCAATATGTTTTCAAAGTTTTTTTAAAGTTTATGCGGCAATGTTATAGGCGTACGTAACGTAGAGTTAATTTGGCGTTGTTTGGATATATTCAGTCAATGCCAGCCGCAAGTTTCAAGCTTTTTAATACTTTCAGGTATGTAGGAAAAATGACTGCAAATCACGGCTATGTAATATTGTAAATGTATCGATAATATGCATCATAACTAGATCTTAGGTAAAATATGCTATTACTGCTGAGAATGGCTTAAATAAGCAAATGCATATGCAAATATGCAAATGCATATAATCCGGTCCCTACTTATTATTTATAATATACTAGCAAGCCGCCCCGGCTTCGTTCGGGTAAAATAATTTATTATGTGAACTATTTTGTAGATATATTTTTTAGTCCTATAATTCAGTCGTACATTATTTTGTCTTTTATTTAAGCATTTAAAATTGCACGCGAAGGAAAGAAATATTTGAGACGATTTTTTACACCTTAGTGAATGTTCACTAAGGTGTAAAAAATCGTCTCAAAACCAGTATTTTTGCACATGTCTAAGTTTTTAAGAAATAAAATATAGCCTATGTTACTTCCTAATAATGTAGCTTTCTATTAGTGAAAAAATCACTAAAATCGGTCCGGTACTTTTGGAGCCTATTCAATACAAACAAACAAAAAATCTTTCCTCTTTATAATACTGCTGAAGATGTAATTTAAGACTTTATTGAAATGGGAATTTTAAATTTCGCGCCATTACTACACATGCTGCAATTGCTCGCAGCGCCTTTCTTAATGCAACCCAAATAATCGTTCTGAATGAAGTTAAAATATTCGACAACAGATGGCGCCACTACACTTAGAAGGGTTGGAAAAGCCCTTATATTTTTAAAAACACACCTTTAGGTTAAAACGGGAACTTTCTTGTTCAAGGGGGGATAAAGGGCTATCACACTATATGTCCCTTTATCGTGCTGGGACTTCTTTTTAGGTTTTATCGGCACGCACATTTTATCAACTTAGTTTTATTATATACTAGCTGACCCGGTGAACTTCGTACCGCCTAACAGATATTTTTTTATATTTTTTAATACTTATCCTTCCCACAACCCCTCCACTAACTCTTAAACTTTATTGTATGGTATTAAAGTGCGAATTGACTTTTAAGTATTATTACGAATCTTTTGTATGGGAATATAGAAAAGTGTTGTTTTTAGACCTTTCAGGCAATTTTTTAAAATTTTTCTCTGTAAGAACCATCCTCGTACTTCACGGAATATTATAAAAAAAGAATTAGTGAAATCGGTTCAGCTGTTCTCGAGATTTGCGCTTAGCAACAAATTCAGCGATTCATTTTTATATATATATAGAGATAGAGATTATATATAATGATAATCGACTAGCCCGTTGGCGCAGTTTGTAGTGACCCTGCTTTCTGCTCCGGGGGTTGTGGGTTTGATTCCCACCCCGAGTCTGGGTGTAATGTACATATTTATTTATATATTTATATATGTATAATTTATAAGTATGTTTATCGAAAAAAAAAAATATGTAGCTAGACCAGTTGGCTGTTAATACCTTTAACACAAGCATTAAGAGCCATTTCACAATTTTTGGCTCTGCAAGTTTAGGTAAATATGGTCGAAGCGTACGAGCCGCGCGGTCTAGTGCTATTGTTTGTCGCACTATACAACCAAAAAAATCTTGATCTTTTTTTAATGTATACTAAAAATTAATAACTATGTTGTAAAATGTTTTTTACATAATTAATTTGTTAAAAATTTCATGTATGTTATATAACAACAAACAATACATTGAAAATAAAAATCAATTTTATGAAACATTTTTTTTTTAAATTGATTTAGTGTTTTGATTTTACTAATTAATCGAATATTTACGATATAAATAAAATAGCCTTTTAGTATGCTCAATAAAAACTTTGGATGCAAGTAGACCATCAAATTTTGCCGGCTTTAATTATTTTATAAACTCAATGACAACGACAAACAGATTTATTAACAAATAACAAAACAAACAGATTTAAATGCCTATTTGTATTGATAATGTGACAAAAAAGATTTTAAATAATAATATTTGCATATTTTTTATTTTTATGAAAGTATCAAATGCGTCGCTTTGCGCGTGTGAGCGAAGCAGACAGTTGCGCAAAATTTGGCGTGGACTTTACCTCTAAGAGCGCTGGCGCTCGACTCATAGACTACTATTTAATACTAGGCTCGACTGATTTACCGGGTTTGATGCGTAGTATTTTATACTATCTTTTGATTTTTAATACAAAAGGTATTAAAAATAATTAAATATTTTAATTATTTTTTTTATGTTCCTAAATGACGTAAGTTTACTTTGGTATAGATAGTTCGTTAAAATTTCTTAGTTTTCTAAGAAAAATATCGCATTTAAAATTGTACTTATTTGTAAAAATTGTCCTTAGACTTTATTATTAATAATCGATATTCTAGTAAGATCTAGTAAGTGTGCTGTGTGGCTACGGCACTCAAGAATTTAGCCACCCCCTCTCTTCCCGTGGGTGTCGTAAGAGGCGACTAACGGATAACACAGTTCCACTACCACCTTGGAACTTAAAAAGCCGACGGATGGCGGGATAACCATCCATGCTGGCTTTGAAATGCACAGGCCAAAGACGGGCAGCAGCGTCTTCGGTGCGACAAAGCCAGCCCTGCGGTCACCAACCCGCCTGCCCAGCGTGGTGACTATGGGCAAACACACGAGTTCGCGTCATAATATCGGGCGCGAACTTGTGGAGGCCTATGTCCAACAGTGGACTGTGATAGGCTGAAGTGGTGGTGGATACTAGTAAGAAACGTATTAACGACATTATATGTCCGATCCTTTATGTATTTTTTTCAGTCAAATTTATTAATATTAATGATAGATATAGGAGTCTGAAATTTACTCTGCGATGATTTTTCAGTAAACTAATTGTGGGAGATTAATCACCACAAAGTAAATAAATAATATTTTGTAAATGTGTTAAGAAAAGTGTCAAAACGAAAGATTGGTCTATTTTTTACATGTATTCAACAATATCAGAATATTACCTAGGATGGTAAATTAGGCGACTAAAATCTTAGATATTCGCGCGAAAACGTGAAATGGCTCTTAAGTTGCTTACTTTAGGAACAGACGACCGTGTGTGTATTGTGTAGATATTTATTTATTTATTTATAATGATAACTTCATTTAATATATTTTAGTTCATTAAACTATCAGGGGATATTATAAAACTATGATGATATGGCAGATTGTTATGTAGACAGACTTAACCTTAGGGCCTATGCAAACCACGTTTTTTAAACCGCGTTTTTATCCTACAGTGCAGTTTGTTGGCGTTTGTATCGATACACACGCGCGTTTGCATCGCGTTTGTATCGCGTTTGCATCGCGTGACACGCGCGTTTGCTTCGCGTGACACGTGCGTTTGCATCGCGTCTGTATCGCTACATACGCGCGTCAACGGCGCGTTTTAAAAACGCGCGTCGACGGCGCGCTTTTATTATACAGGTGTGCAAAGGTCTACATGCTGCGTCTAACTCGCGTGTGTATCGCTACAAACGCGCGTCGACGGCGCGTTTAAAAAACGTGGTTTGCATAGGCCCTTAATCTATAGGTTGTTATTGAACAAAACAGTAGTAAACATAATATTTTTAATAATATGAAATAGAATAATAAACATTTTTAAGAGTAAAAGATACATATAGACATTACGTATGTTACTTAATGTATTTTAGAAATATTGTACAGTGAATTACTTATTTAATGTATAATTAAATCAACACTGTGATTTCAGCTACATGAACCTTTCTTTTAGTAAAGCAGTATACTGTGATACACAAGGAAATGAATATTATTTTGAAAATTTGTTTGTTCAAGCTCGAAATATTAGATATGTTCATATACCTGAGAACGTAAGTAAAAGAAAAACCAAAATAAAGATATCTATTTTTTTTTTGCCTATAAATTGTTTGTTAATTTGTTGACAAAACTTTCTCTATTCAGGTATCCATATTAGGAAACATTAGAAATGAATTTAAAAAAGCAAATAAGAAAGATAACGACAAGGATGATAAACCGATTTTGAAATCTCGAAAAGCAAAGAAGGCATTACAACAACATATGAAAACTGTGGCTTTATTAGAAAACTAATTTTTCTTTCTGAATTAAAATAAAAACATTATTAAAGTATTTGTAAACTATTAACCTTTGCATTTCATAAAACATCCAAGTGATAATAAATATATAAAATAAAAAACAAAATCGAAATTAAAGTAAATTTATTTATTTGTATCAGTTGTACGCTTAAAATCAGATGGAGATGGACTGTTGATATTCATTTTATTTTCATATTCAATATCTTCATTTTTTACATGCGCTTTTATTTCATTTCTGGTATAATTATTCCCATAGTTAGATGTACAATTTTGATCGGTTTCATTGTGAGGGATTACTCCATTATCTGTGAAAAAGTATTTAGGCCTGCTCGTGCTATATTCATCAATTTTAATATCTTGGTCATAATACTCATTCTTGTTAGTTTGTTGATTTATATAAACCAATTCATCGTTACAAAATTTTTGACTAGTACCACTGTTTATAACTAAGTTCTTAAAATCATAATTCTCTGTTTTTTCTGAGTTCTGCATAGCATTATCATTTATCTTAAAAGATTTATTTGTATCTCCATCAACACCATTAATATCATAATTGTTTTCTGTAGTATTTTGTTGTACTCTTGAATTTTGTTCTTGTTGCACAATAACAACCTGTTTGAAGAGTGTACTCTTGTTTGCCATTCCAGTGCCTCGAATACTATTTTTAGTAGGCCGAAGAAATATGTAATCTTCTTTGTATTGATTTGAAGGAGATGACTGTAGTGCCGGATCTGGCGTCTGACTACATAAATAGTTGGACTGATTTATACTGGCTATTATGGATGTCGGGCTCGGGGATGATTGCATAACATTCGGCCTTTGCAGTACTTGTGAAATTGATGGACCTGTAACAATATTAGTTAGTAACTACATAAATTTTTTTGAAATCAAACATTATTTAAAACACATCTATACTCGTCACTGGATAGTATTTAGTATAGTTTCGAATTATTTTTAAGTAAATATCTTATTTTTTAACTACTTATTGTAAGTATTGAGCTATTTAGGGCACTCAAACCTATTTTTAATCTACTAAAGTAGCTTGTAGGAAAATGCATCGATTTTTAAAGATTCACCAGAACTATTACATTAATTTCTAATTGTATAATTAGGTCCCCCCATAACCATGGTTGCTGTAAAATTGTAAATGATCCGAAACGTCGGGCATCTAAAAAACCTAATAAACCGCGACAAAAACCCAAAAAAGTTGTTTAATTACAATGTATAACAATTCAATTATTTAATATTAATCTATACATATAATAAAATGGTAGGAAAGTCAAAACTGTACATTGAATATTTTTTTAAAAGAATACTTGGGGTGTGATCTACAATCGATACCGAAGCCAAAAATATAGTTTTTACAATTTTTGTCTGTTTGTCTGTATGTATGTCCGGGATAAACTCAAAAAGTACTGCATGGATTTACTTCAAATTTGGCACGAATATTATTAAGAAGTCGGGTCAGAACATAGGCTACATATTATCACGCTATCACCTACGGTGAACGAGCAGTGAACGCACGCAGACGACGTCGCGGGCAGCAGCTAGTAACATAATATAATGGTAAATGTCATATCCCTCTATACAAGATTTGGGTGAAATGAAGGCAATTTATTAACTATGTTATAAAGTTAATGTATGTTTCGTGTGCTTGACTTGAGAAGGTAACATTTACATTTTACAAACTGACAACTTTGAAACATCTTATTCTACACTTCAAAAAGAAAATCATTAAAAAAAAACTACAAATAAAGAACCGCACACAAAGGTATCTGTAAAGGTACCGCTAGAAAAACAAATATTTATAAACAATATAACATATAACTTGTTTGATAATAGACAAGGATTCTAATAATAATCATCAACACAAAACTTGAGCTTATTTACATTGTAGTAGTGTAATTTAAAATTTATGAGTAGGTATTCAGACACAGGAGTAAATCCTAGTGGGATCTGTTGAATGTTGAACTGAGGTAGGGCACAGCAGGAAATTTCCTGCTCAAAATATGGAGCAGCCCGACTGGGGTAGTACCTCGACCTTACAGAAGACCACAGCTAAATAATACTGTTTTCAAGCAGTATTGTGTTCCTGTTGGTGAGTAAGGTGACCACAGCTCTTGGGAACACAGCAATAGCGCTAAGAATATTAGTTACACTGCCGCCTGCCGGTTTCAGTTGCATCTGGTGAAAGATCCTTTTCAAAATTAAAAATTATCAAAAACTATTTAAGATCAACAATGCTTCATCTCCTGGGGGCGGATTGGGGATAGGGTCGGCAACGCGCTTGCGATGCTTCTGGTGTTGCAGGCGTCTATAGGCTACGGTCTTACCATCAGGTGAGCCGTACGCTTGTTTGCCAACCTAGTTACATAAAAAAAAAAAAAATGTGAGGCGTTTACTATTTATCTATACAAATAAATAAAATTGGAGTGTCTGTTTGTAATATTAAAATAACCGCTTTTTACTAAATTCATATGGATCTATACACGGTACATATACCAAAACTAGCTTCTGCGCGCGACATCGTCCGCGTGGAATGGGACCAATTCTGCCGTTTATGCAGCGGAAGGTCTCAAAAGGAAAAAAGCCCGATTTTGAAACATTCTTCATTGGTGCTACGCTCCTATTGGTCTTAGCGTGATGATATATAGCCTATAGCCATTATATTCAAATCGGACCAATAGATCCTGAGATTAGCGCGTTAAAACAAACAAACAAACAAACTCTTCAGCTTTATTATATTAGTATAGATAACATTTGTCTGTCTGTCTGTTTGTTCCGGCTAATCTCTAAAACGGCTGGACCGATTTTGACGGGACTTTAACTGGCAGATAGCTGATGTAATAAGGTGTAACTTGGCTACTTTTATTTTAGATTTTTTTTTATAACTGCAAACTGAAAAATAACTTTTTTTGTTAAATACCACGCGTACGAAGTCGCAGGCACAGCCGCTAGTTATTAATATATTAGTCACCTTGCTGCGGCTTGTACTTGGCGAGCTGCGCATAGACCTGCTTGATTCGTTCGATGTTAATCTGTGATGCCTTTGTGTGATCGACGATGGGCAGAGGGTAGTCACGTCCGATGACACAGTTGGCCGCTTGCTGCACTGCCTCGGGAGCCACCCAGGGCTCGTGGATGTACCGCGTCGGCAAGTTCTTCAGCACTGGAATGTATTTCCTGGTGGAGAGAGCGGGGGATGATAATACTTATGGGTTGTTAGATTTATCAGCAGTGACATAGCGTGGGCAGTCACACATGTAAGGGGCTGTCGGTATTATTTTTACTGGAGACTAATTCAATAAGGATGGGTAATTGCAATGAGACATGCTAAACTTGAACTATTATTAGAGATTATCATATATTATGATTAAATTGATAAATATGGATACTTATATCAAGTGAAATACCTAATAAAATCGCCATTGGGATCAGTCTTGCGACCGAAGCGCACGGGGCAGTAGCAGTGGAAGAACTGCTGGAAGAAGGACGAGCACGAGAGCCACATCCACATGCCCGCGTTCACCGACCAGTCCGCGTCCAGCAACAGCTCATCGAACACCTGCCACACACACATACAAGTTTTTAGACTACTAGACTAGTGGCAAACAAGGTACGGTCCACCTGATGGTAACCGGGTACCGTAGGATATAGGCGCCTGCAACTAAACTGCATTTATAGTAAGTACATTAGGTTGGATAGGATTAGACTAAAACCATAATTTATCAACTCAAAAGTAACATCTAAAGAAAACATGTTTGTATTATCTAATGACAAAAAATCTGTTAACTTTATATTTATAGACATTATGTAGTATATTTCGAATCAGAATTTCACCCGTGCGAAGCCGGGGCGGGTCGCTAGTTTAAAATAGTAGCATCAAAAATTGTATACATTTTATTCAGTGTCCAGTAAATTCCTTGCTACGCGTAATGTGATTATGATATCCTTCAAGCTATTAACTAACCTTCATGCCTTCTTCCCAGGAGATCCAAAGGTCTCCTCTAGTGAGGAAGCAAGCGACCGCATGTCTAGCCAGGTGGTGGATCCAGCCTTCTTCCCGCAGTTGGGTCATTATTGCGTCTATCCATGGAAAGCCGGTTTGAGCCTGAAAATATTAATAACTTTCATATTTATCTCAAATAATACACCATCTTGAAAGGCTTGTTATGAAAACACTATAGATGAAACTGAACGTCACATTTCCTACTATTTTTTCATACAAACCTTGTTCTGTATATAACGAAGCCGATAATAAAAAATGATCCAAGGCCATCTTCATGAGATGATTTTTTTTATACATGCGACATTTAATTCTTATTAGCACATTCAACATATATAGGTAATAAAATTCTTAATTACATTTGCCCACTTGGCGAGAGCGTCTTGATTTTTCTCCCAAGGTATCTGTACACATATTGGATTTCCTTCCATGCGATCAAAGTTTGGATTCCTTGTCGCGGCGCAATAAAAAAATTCCCTCCAAAGTATTTGTCCGTGTAAAGATAATGGCGGCCTTACACGTTTAATTCTTTTATACAGTTCGGTCAACTGATAATAGAACAACCTTGTGGATAAGCAACCGAATCTGGAAAAACGGTAGCATTTTTATTTCCGTGCTAACATGCAGCAATAAAATCGAAATGTTTATCATTATGCCGTTTAATACGGAACTTTTTAAAATTATAGTGCTGATTAAAAATTTATCAAATTGTAATGCACATTTTCAGTTTTTATGTAATATCTGAGTTTGTTAGATTAGGGAGATTTTTGAAGAGAAAAATTGTTGTTACTCTAGGAATACTAGTAATTCAATACCGAACTTTTTAAAAATCGGGTTTTTTTTGTTATAAATAATGATGGGATAAATTAATACTATAAAAAGAATTATAAAAGTCGGCCTGCATAGGCGAAGACTTGACATGTTAAATAAACCATTATTTTGTTTCTTACAGAAGATGCTTTATACCTTAAATAAGGCGACAATCCTGTCTGACTAGCTAGTAGAGACTGTGGTGTCATCTTTGGACGTCCGAACGATGCAACCCACGCTTTCCTCTCCAAATGCCTTTCCAGCCTTAACAGCGCCTCATTTTCGCCTCCGATCCAAACTGGAGGCTTTAGTCTTTCTGTTTCAAATCCTAAAAAACATACATAAATATTAAATTAATACAAATGGATAGCAATATAATACCATATATTATGTAAATTAAACTGATTTTAAAATAGTTTTATCTATATAATGTAAAGATTATGTTATATGACTTGAAGAACAATTTTAATACCTACTCATAACAATATAAGGCATAAAATTGCGAAATCAACCTTCATAGGAGCTACCTTAGTAATGATCGGCACGTGTCCGCACACGCCGAGCGAAACGTTTATTTATTTTTTGTTATAAAGGAAAATAACAGAACAATACTGTAGATGAAATGAATTATTTTTACCTCAATTTACGGTTGAAAAAAATAAAAATATTTATTGATATTCTTATGAAACATTTTGTACAATACCGAAATATAATACAAAATGTATTAGTCGACAGTTATGCAACGAAACGAGACTCACATAAAAGTAAAGTTTTTGCTTCGAAGTTAAGACACTTATTCGGGTTTATTGTGATGATTTTTAATATTTTACAAATATTTCCTATAAGCCGTTTATCCAAACTACCCGTTTTTCATGTGAAAATATATATTCTGCACATTCTTGTAACAGGAGATTAGACGTGCTTGGCGACATTGTACATACAGTCTACATTCTATGTCGCGTCGGTACTATACCAACACCTTTGTTAATTATATTTATTGCACATAATTGTCTGTGAGTAATGAGTATACATTCTACTATAATCTATATATGTATTATATAATCGTTAGGCCATCGACTCCTCACGAAATCTCAAAAACCGCTGAACGCAGGAGATAGTGTGTAGTTTAGTAATCTGCTAAGAACGGATTTTTCGATAGGGCCCCATAAAAGGAGTCTGGGTTCTTACAAGTTTGTGTGAAAGTTCTTCATTTTTTATGTTACAAGCATAAAATTTGGCAGGAAGATAGTTAATCTATATATAAAAGAGATTTCCACCCATATATTGACTCATCACGATATCTCTGGAGCCATATATAAGGCGTAGAAACTTGAATTTTGGTAGGAATATTCCTTTCGCCAAATAGAGGTCAGCTAAGAACGGATTTTACGAAATTCCACTCAAAAGAGGGGGGTTGCGGGGGTTAATAACATATATGGCAAAACAACGTTTGCGGGGTCAGCTATTAGTTAATAAACGTCTACTAAGAACTAGGTTACTAGGTAAAAGATTAAACCTTAATACGGCTCTGTCGTATAAGTCTACCTAATTTTTTTTGCTACAAACTTGAAATTGGATACAGAGGTAGTCTATAGTTAGAAGACGTCCCTTATGAACGAATTTTGTGACAGGACTGGATTAATGTGGTTTAAGAGGTGGAGAAAGTTTGTCTGATAGTCTTAAATTTTTTGTACCGCTTGAAATTTGGCAGGGAGATAATTAATATTTAGTAAGCGTTCGCTAAGAACGAATTTTGTGACAGGGCTGGATTAAGGTGGTCTAAGGACTCGAACAAGTCTGCACGAGTCTTTCATTTTTCGTAATACTACAAATTTATTGCAATAGACGTCCAATAAGAATAGATTTTAATAACTTAAACCTCTAAGGGCGTCAAATAGTAGTTGAAAGTTTATATTTGTCATATAATTCGTCCGTCAGTCACTTTTTATTAAATTAGAAGCTTGAAATTAATTTTTGCACTATTGATTAAAAATGAATAAATATGCATTTCAGCATTAGTAGAAAATCTACCCTTAAAGAAGATTACAACAAAATAATATAAGAGAATAGTTAAACTTTTTATAAATATAATTTATGTTTACAAACTTACTTACAGATTACGAACTGGAAAATGCGTACTCAAATTTTAAAAAACTTACACTTATTTTTGTAACAATTAAATATTGGAATGTTTTGTTTCTTTTTTTTTTTGTATGCTATTTAAGTATCTTAATTCAACAGTTACACACACTAAATAGGGTATTATGTAGTAAACAATATACAGACCAAGTTCGTCGAGAGTGGGAACGCCGAAGCGATCGTCGTGATCGTCAGTAAGCGGCGTGATGGCTCCATTTAACATCCGCGCGGATATGGCGGCCTCGGCCGGGGGCGGCGGGGGCATGCTCGCTATCAGCGCTTGGAACTGATGGTACGTTAATGGTGCCTTCCCTCCATTACGTTCTATAATACTAAAAACACGCACACTATATTGGTTTCCGTGTACTTCTGCAAAAAGTATATCACTTTAATTGAGCACTCTATAACAGCTGCTTTCTAGTCGTGAATTTTGAAAAAAAAAATCCCTAAAACAAATACCTATACTCTTTGTAAAAATTTATTTATTGTTTATTTTCTCTACCTTTTTTAAAACTAAAACCGCACGTTTTACAAATGCTAAAAGCTTTTCATGGCCAGTGGCTTAGCGTGATGGGTGCCATAGCCCCGGGCGGGACACGAAAGGGCAAAATCACCACGACTTTTTCAACTGTCAAAAAATTGTATACAATCTTTTTTTAAGTCGATTAATGAACATAATGAAAATAGTGCTTCCAATGAGTGTGATACATTAATTTGATAAAAATAAAATTAAATAATTTTTTAGGGGCGACAATTTTCGATGGGCCCCAGACGGCAAAAACCACGCTAAGCCACTGTTCCTGGCACTCAACTCTACAGTAGTATAAAGCATTCATTTAATTAAAGTTATATTGATTTTTTGCAATCATTATTAAAATTTAATTCACTGCAATTAATGGAATTTTAATTTTGGATACACACATAATTTATATACAAGAACGTATGAATGTTATTTAGAATCATAACACTCGATTATTCATCGCATACTTGTATTGTTCGAGCCATTGTATACAAAATATAATGCCTAGAATTTTCTAAAACGTTCGAAAAGCATTTTATGAAGAACTAGCTGTACCCGCGACTTCATCCGCGTGGAATTCGCAGTTATAAAATAAATAGATTTCTAAAATAAAATTAGCCTAAGTTTCTCCTTACTATTACAAGTTGTACCATAAACTAAATTGCCGAAGAGGAAAAACAACTCATCGAAAATCATTTAAATCGTCGGACATTTGGGTGAAATTTATTTATTTGATTTTGAACAAGTTTATCGAACGAAATTTGAACAAGCGCCTTTAATTGACCGTGTATTTGTATTCATAAAGATTTTTCATTACGCAAAACGTGTTTTTGTTAACATAGACTCTTTTCAGAAGCTTTCCTGTCTGCTACAAATTAGAACGAATGCGGGGATATGTCAACCGCAGTTATAACCGATAAAAAAGCCTTTATACCAGATATATAAATATAATAAAGCTGAAGAGTTTGTTTGTTTGTTTGTTTGTTTGAACGCGCTAATCTCAGGATCTACTGGTCCGATTTGAAAAATTCTTTCGGTGTTAGATAGCTCATTTATCGAGGAAGGCTATAGGCTATATATCATCACGCTAAGACCAATAGGAGCGTAGCACCAATGAAGAATGTTTCAAAATCGGGTTTTTTTCCTTTTGAGAGCTTCCGCTGCGTAAACGGTTAAAGTTTCGCACAAATCATGTATGACAGAATTGGTCCTATTCCACGCCGACGAAGTCGCGCGCAGAAGCTAGTACCAGATAAAACTTGAAGAAAGCTTCGTCTCAAAGGGCAGCAAATAATTTAAAGCAAGAATATCTTGATAAAATAATGTAATTCAAGAACATCTAAAACTGACCTGTTACCTAAAATGCGATTTCCTATTTAATAATAATTAACAGTTTTTAAATAATTAAGACTTGTATTGCATATTATGTAACTTGAGTCTTTCCTTTTCTCATATTCAAAACTATCTCATCTCAGTATATCTTAGTCTAGTTACAAATATTATTTTTAATTTTATCGTTAATAAAGGTACAAATTATTTAAAGCTGACGTTATTTCAGCAGATCTAAGTATATAAAAATTAAAACACAAATGAAATAAAAAACGTACTTGTCCAATTTGTACAAGGTGTGCGAGACCCTGGACGTTACAGTGATGCCAACTTCTCGGCACTTGGTCATTATGTTGTGGTCACGGACTCGGCCATAAGGCTCGGGGTCCTCTTCGAAGGTCAGCGCAGTGGTACCCCATTCCCGGAACAGTTTTGGCAATGCGTCTGCAGGCTGGCCTCTCACGACAAATAGCCGTGAATTTAACTTTTTTAGATTGCTGTCTAAATCTTCAAGGCATTGTAGAAGAAATCTATAATAGCACCGTATTTTATATAAATAAAAATAAATCGCCGAGATATAACACGTGCACTAATTTCCGGTATTTGAGACGGTAGGAAATTCGCCTGGTCAGCAAGTTACTTATAAAATAGTCAGGGAGTACAAGGTTTAGAGCCTGCTTCAAAGGTTGCTGAAGTTTATCTCGCATTTAAGATACTGATAGGTTTTATTAGCAGGAGGTAAAACATCCTTAGCACCTGTTTCACCACAACTAATAAACTTCTTGGGATTAACAGGTTACGAAAAGAATTGTCTAAAAGATAAACG
Source organism: Melitaea athalia (assembly GCA_905220545.2). Classification (NCBI taxonomy): domain Eukaryota; kingdom Metazoa; phylum Arthropoda; class Insecta; order Lepidoptera; family Nymphalidae; genus Melitaea; species Melitaea athalia. The sequence continues at coordinate 11,675,233 of HG992177.1, forward strand.
GTGAAAATTAAAAACATGTCATAACCTTGTACATATCTAGTAAATATCGTCATACATCAGATTAATTCTTTAATAAGGGGGCGTTCAAGTATTACGTAACGCTAATTGGGGGGAGAGGGGGTCTTGCTAAACGTTACCATGCGTTACAGGGGAGGGAGGGGGGGGGTTCGAACAACGCGTTACGTAACATTGTTTTTTTGTTTAATTAAAAAAACTAGGGTATTAAAATCTACTGTTTTATTTATTTATTACTACCACAAACGCGATTAAAACAATAACCAAAATAATTTAGAACTTTCGGATTAGTTTGCGCAACAAAGTTGTGACATTCGGGTAAAAATGTGGTAAAAATGGTCAGTTTGGTGTTACGTAACGTTTATGGGGGGGTCAAAAATCTTCAAAATTTGCGTTACGTAATACTTGAACGCCCCCTAATCTGTGAAATAGGCTTTTAGACCACTCACCACTCACGTATATTTTGTTTATCGTATCGTAATCAGGACAATATAATTTTAATGACTAACAGTAGTGATTACAGAATAGAATAAGTTGCAGTGGTAATTTCCTATTTATAAAATATTTTATCAAATATATGAGTTCGCTCGTGTACTACGGCTTGATTGCCAAATAAACTAAAAGTGGCGTTAGTTAGAATCTATAAGGTCCAATCAATTAATCAATTTCGGCTGCTACTAACATAATAGTTAATAGAACTTACTTTTTAAACAGTGGGTTTCATCACGATTTCCCAAGGCAAAACGGTTAGAATCTTGACGAAATTATCACGAAACAAAGATAAAGAACTCACAACAACCTGGTTTACTATATTAAAAAAAAAAAAAAAAAAAAAAAAAAAAACGATACGTCCTGCTCACGAATAATTAAATGTTTCGGTTGAAGATAACGTTTACAGTGAAAATTATTCACGAATAGAGTTTGAAATCGAGGTACACATAATAGGCCATTAGGGCTTCTCCTCAATTAGGTAATAAACTACAAATTTTAGATACGTTTTTGCGAATAGAAATATCTCATAAATATAAAGGAAATCGATGCTGAAAAATAATGATCTATCAAAAACTTTTATCTTTTGGAAATGGTCATCCGTCATTTCATTCACATCAACTCACATTTCACGACAAAATTTAGTCATTTAAATTAATATGAATACAAGTTATTATTACATTAGATTATTATTATGCCTGTAGATAATTAATTACCTCCATTTGTTGATCCCAACATTGGACGAGCTCGCGAACCAGGGATCTATAATGAAGACGCATCTAAACGTCGCGGCATCGATGAGTCCCTCACGTAGTGCCGGGTTATCATGTAACCGCAGGCCCTTCCTGAACCAATGCACGGTGTGCTTCCCTTGCGGACGCGACGGTATCGACGCTCCGAGGGCCGTGACTGGAGTCCGCCTGCTCGTCTCCGCGGCCGACATAGCTACGTCACCGACATCACCGTCTAAAATCACATGTCTTTTTTTTAAAAAGACAATTGATTATTAAAACATTTATTGAAAGGGTTTTATATGGCCTTGTATTGTTGTTACACAGTGGATCTTCTACAAAAGGGCATGACGACAGTATCAAAAAATCGTCAATTCAATGATTTAAGGGAAACACTCATATTAAAAAAATTCAAAATACTGGTTTAGTTTTATGTAAAATAATAAGATTATCGTGATTTTCAATAAAATAAAACATTAAAATACTGCAATCGGCCATTTTGATTGAAACACAAATTAAAGCTCATGACGTCACGCTATAATACGCGTTCCACATAACGCCCACAACGCTATCGACCACGAACTCTAAAAACCGCTCAGTAGTCTAGTAGACAAGTTGAAAATGGTTGAAAAATAGCCTGTAATTTATAGGCGTGAGCGTTCAAAAAGATAATAAACGATTGGACGGTGTATAGACCACTGAGCGGTTTTCAGCGGTCGTGGTCGATGCCGTTGTGGGCACTTGTGGGTCGTAGGTGGAACGAACTACTGTACCGTGACGTCAGAGCCGACGCCATGACACCTGCAGCCGTTTTGTATCACTTGTTGAAAATATATTAGAAAAATAGTTTTAAACTTCCTTAAACTTAAGTTTATTACCGAAATATAGGTATTTTCGTAAATAGTAAATGTGTACCCACATTACGGAATAGGTTTTCTAAATCTTTCGTCAAGCCCGTTCTCGAACTTTTTGGGAATACAATCTGCAAATAGTTTAATTACCTCACACCCAGATACATTTTACAGTAATCAGATTTAAATAAATAATAAATAAATATTTACACAATACACACACGGTCGTCTGTTCCTAAATTAAGCAACTTAATGCTTGTGTTATAGGTAACAGCCGACTGGTCTTTTTTTTTTTTATTATTATTGATTAAAGCTGTTGTTCATGATTCTCATTCATTTAATTAAAATACAATAAATAAAAATAAATTATGTAAAAATAATTATCTGTCTTTTTTGTTATATTTTATAATAATAGAGTTTTTATTACCACAAATATATAAAACTGGTTTCGTGCTAGAAATATGTACACTGATCCAAAATGCTTTAAAAGGGTAGCATCAATTTCATTTTTTATAATACGTTATTAATCAGACCGACACCTATATGTGAATAAGATGAATCCCCCTTGACCTGTAAAGAAAAATAGGCCCAAAAGTTTAACACTAGATAATTTATCGTATGCAATGAATGCACAAGTAATTTTTCATTTTATAAAATTAAGGATAAAGTTTAAAAATTGTTAGAATCAAACTACATATTCTAGGACAATAAACCTAAAAAAAAAACTAAATATTATTAAAATATAATATGCATGTTTAATATTTTTTAACCGACTTCAAAAAAGGAGGAGGTTACTCAATTCGACCGTATATACCGGTTGTCCCATAAATCAACGTCAAGCCGAAAACAGGAGGTAGGGTAAGTAGTGACAGTTACCAGAAAAATATAAAAAATTTTTTTAGAAAATAATCTAGATAGTAGGTATTATACCATTTTGGATTCTAGAGTAAATGCGCCAACTTTTTAAATAACTTGCCATAGTAGTGTAGTACATTTTTTTTTCAGTACATTATATGTATATACAGGTGTCCCATAAATCAACATCGTAAATACTACACCCGTACTCTCAACTCTCTCTACAACTCGTACTTAATTTTGTAAAATTATTGAGCTATAGCCATTAATATGTAAAAATAGGCATTTCATCAAAAAAAATTTGGAGTTCATCCGTATCAAGTTACACGTGTACAAACGATGCAACAACGCAACTGCCGAGCACGAATGGTTTTCTGCAGAGAAATGTTAAGAAGAATCGAAGATCAAAATTTTTTCAGAAAAATTTCCCAAGCACTGTTTGTCTCCCTCACACAGTTTAGAATTCATCTGAATTAGCCGAGCAGGTAGTAAAATCTAATTTTTAGGGTCGACAGCTTTACTTAATAAAAACTCAAAAAAATATCTGCAAATAATTTTGCAATTTTGTGTTGAAATGCCTATTTTTACATAATAATGGCTATAGCTCAATAATTTTACAATATAAAGTAGATAGTATGGTACTGTTTTAGAATCCTTATGAAGTAGGCTATTTTTTTAAGTAGTTGGCCGCGACAACTCCAATACATTTTTTTAACACCAAAGGTGCTCAAACTCAGCAGTTAAGTAAATTTCAAAATTTTTAAGTTTAGCGACATCTTGTAAACTACTATTCATAGTAGTTGAGTTTTTTGAAACATAATTAAGGAACAGCATTATTAGGGAATACTTTAAAGAAAAAAATCTGATCTAGGCCTCAAATAGCGGACGTGGTGCCCACAAATGTGAGAAAAACTGAGATTTTTCTAAATTTTACAAAAAATGGCATAGACCGCGAACTGTTTGAGATTAAAAATATTTTTTTTTGGTTTTGTAACCCACCTCTCCCTCCGCACACGCACGTTCAGGATTATCCATTCATTACAGGACAGCCTGTATATATAATATATATATTTTTATGTATGTTCGGGCATAACTTCGTTGTTTGTGAATCGTGTTTGATAATTCTTTTTTTATTGGAAAGAAGATATCCCAAGTTTGGTACCATGATAAGGAAACCAGGATCTGATGATGAAATCCCAGAGAAATCGAGGGAAACCTTCAAAACTCATAGTTATGACTAGTTTGTTAATTTTTTTCATCTACTTACGTTCTATATGTGGTAGCTTGTTATTAGCTTTTTTTTATTTTTATTCTGTATTAGTTATAAGTAGTTATAATAAGCTGTAAGCTATCCTAATAAAATAAAATAAAAATAAAAATAAAAAATTACTTTTCGATGCAATATTGAAGTCGGATTTTTTTCGTTTGCTAGCAAACAATTATTTATGACAACAATAATGTACAAATATAACAGAACTTATGCATATTTAGGCTAAAATCTACATTATGGTCCGTCGATTCAAATGTTCATATTTTTTTCTGTATATAGTACTCATATATGAATAGAAAGCTTTTTTGTGAATTCTCAGGTTGCAGAATTTTTTAAATTTTTTTTTTGACAAACATATTTTTATTTTTACTTAGGTATTTACTGTCACATTATAAATTTTGAAGTTAGATAGGTTAGGGTTATTTTTTTTTGTAACGAAATTATGCCGATAAATGCTCGACCGACCATAATGTAGATTTTAACCCATATTTTTTTATAATTAATTTTAAAAATTTTACCCACGTTCATAATTTAATAAGCAAAGCCAGTTTGTTCGAGTTCAAAAAATCATTTGACACCCTATACATATTTCAATTTAAAATACATTTACTTTATCGAAAATGTATTTGTAATTAAACTTTGATTATCGATTAAATAAATAAAAATAAAAAAGTAAAAAATAAGACTATTAATTAAATTTGGCTCCTGAAATAGCTCCAATTGTTTCCAAGCAACAACAATATCAATAAGTTTTTTAATTTTATTTTATACGATTGAAAAAAATATTCTAAATTTTGTTTTTTTACATATTTTTTAATATAGAAAATCTTATCTAATCCATATTTTTTCAACATAGGTATATTAAAACATCTCAGTATAATAAATAATAATGTATATATTTTGTAAATAAAATTTAACTTCTGATGACTTTTATATACTTAAGCAAGTAATTGTACTTTAGTCACTTAACACCTTACCTTGTAATTTGTTCAGCAGTCGCGCTCAGCATTAAGCCTCCAGAGTACAACATAGTATTAACTTTTATTTTTTAATTAATTATTGATAAAATCACCAATAACAAAACAATTTGTTGTATATAAATCACATAGTCATAAAAACTGTACTAATGTTGTATTTTGCTTTTGTCTTCTTTACAATTATTTTGATATGATATGAAGCACTCAGTCACAGTTTTGAGTATTTGCACATATAATTTTTACCATAAAGAATTATTATCATTCAATAACAAATAACTATCCACAATAACAATTGTTCGTTTTAGAACAATTACATTGAAAACTACGGTCATACATTAAACAGAAAAATGCCACACTCAAGCGTAATGTACAGATTACAGATAGTATGTCACAAAGAGTATATAAAAGTACTATGTCAGAATAAGAAATCATTAATCAGCCACGCCGCTTGCAACGTGACTTTTATATACATGTACATCTACAAACTACATGTACCTATAAGTGCACCCGCAGATATACAATTTCAAGTTGGCCAACTAAATTGGAGAGTATACTAATAGGTATGGTGACATACGCTAGCCCGCACATCTTCACCAACTAAATTGTACAACTAACTAATTGGATACCGATCGCATCAGAATCGAAATTCCCTTCCGATTACGCACAATTTCAAAGTTGTACAACTAAATTGGAAACGTACCCAATTTAGTTGTTCGATAGTTGGCCAATTCACAATTGTATGTCTGCGGGGTCTCTAAAGTACCTATATTAGTATATTAGTATAATATAAATATACTTACAAACATCTATGGTCCGCCCATTTATTATCTTTTTGACACTTCAAGAAATTTTGACATTAGTGACTAGGACTACCACACACGTTATTGATTCGATTTGAAATAATAATCGATTTTATTTAAGAAGAACTTTCAAGCGATTTAAGGAAATACATTTAGTTTAAAAATATTATTTATTTATTCGTTTATTAGTTTTTTTTTAAATTATAACTGAAATAATTATATAAATAATAAATAAATGAATGAACAGAGTTAATGCTCTTTACTCTTGGTTTGAAATTAAATTTCAAGATTTCGACTTAATTCCTTGCAAATAATCAATCTTGGAGTCATAGATACCATTTTTATTTCCTTTTTTAGGGTTCCGTACCCAAAGGGTAAAAACGGAACCCTATTACTAAGACTTCGCTGTCCGTCCGTCCGTCCGTCCGTCCGTCCGTCCGTCTGTCACCAGGCTGTATCTCGAGAACGGCTATAGCTAGACAGTTGAAATTTTCACAGATTATGTATTTCTGTTGCCGCTATAACAACAGATACTAAAAATAAAATAAAATAAATATTTAAGGGGGGCTCCCATACAAAAAACGCAATTTTTTACCTATTTTTGCTCGATATTTATATAATACATATATTTAAATATATATTACCTAGTCAATGGTACGGAACCCTTCGTGCGCGAGTCCGACTCGCACTTGGCCGGTTTTATTTTATTAAATTTATAGAAACAATAATCACATGACGTAATTTTTTTTATCATATGATCGATTTATTATCGATTTAATATATTATTTCAAGAACTGTTTCATAGTCTGTGGTTGTTTGTTAAGCCTGATTTACACCAAGGCAACAACGTGCGGCATTGTCGCATGCGACATATTGTGGCGTGCGCCATCTTGTGGCATGCGACAAAATGCGGCATATGTGGCATGCGACAGCGTATTTTATGTCAAGGCAACAGTTTTTAAGCGTCGTGCTGTCAAATTTTAGTCTGCCTACTTGATTGATAGAGATAGGTTAGAATTTCTTCAGACAAAAAAACAAAAAAAGTAGATTTTATATATTTCTTTTCTAGATTTTCTGTAGTAAGGGTACAATTTCTAGAGATACCAGACGATTAGTGAGTTTGTTAATTTTTTTCGTCTACGTAGGTACATTGTATTACTTGTCGATGTGATCTAAGTCGGTTTTTTTCGTTTGCTAACAAATATAATTATCATTACACTACTCCATGTCCGATTTATCTCATTTTGTAAATAAAATAAATAAGTACAATCAAAACATAACCTAGAAACCGGCTTGACGCATCAAAAATTGTCGCACGGAATCCATCGTGATCGGATACAAGCTGCGACACTCTGCCACATGACGCAAGGTGTTGCCGTGCCGCAAGGTTCTTGCCACAACGTGCGACATTTTTCATGCGTCAATGCCGCATGCCACAATGACGCACATTGTTGCCTCGGCGTAAAACAGGCTTTATGCACAGGGCACAGGGTACTTCACTCAATCAATCAAATCCATGAAGCATATGCTCCAATCTCCATATGTGCTCCATATGTGCTCCATGATCAAATCGTCAATAAAGTATGACATTATTGTAGAATTTTTAGTGCGTTATTCCGAAAAAAAAAACATTGTAATATATTGGCGTGAACTGTCAAAAAGATAATAAATGGGCGGACGAGCTCAGTATAGTTAGCAGGTAAAATGATCATTTTTTGATTATAATTACAGAAATCACTAGGGAACAGATCAGGCATCTTTAGTTAATCATTTTTTTAATTTAGGCAACAATAATTTGTTTAGAATTAATGAAAACCATTGACCGTATAGTTAGCAGAAACAGGTTAATGTTTTATAGTTCTGACTGTTGCATTCGTTAGGGCATAGTTTAGGCAAGATTAGGCAATTGTTTTAGATTTTATGAAGCAATAATTAGTAACAATTTAATAAGACTTATACTCTTTCCGTGAAGCCGAGCGCTCTGATTGGTCGAGCCGTACGACCAATCAGAGCTCGCTCTTTCCCTGGAGTAGAAATGATCATTTCTTGATTATAATTACAGAAATCACTAGGGCACAGATCAGGCAACTTTAGGTAATCATTTTTTTACTTTAGGCAACAATAATTTGTTTATAATTAATGAAAAACCATTGACCGTATAGTTAGCAGAAATAGGTTAATGTTTAAAGTTCTGACTGTTGCATTCATTAGGGCATAGTTTAGGCAAGATTAGGCAATTGTTTTAGATTTTATGAAGCAATAATTAAAGTCTGGCTAACGAAAGATGAGACTGAAAAAACGCGGCATATTTAAAAAAACCACACCCTGGCAACTTCAAAGACGCGCCATCTTGTTTATTTGTGACTTTTAAAGTATTACCATACTCTGAGTCGGATTCTTCCCAATCTCTGTTAAAATCGCTGAAATTTATCAATGTTTATAAAAAGATTTATGTTGGCCAGTAATACTTTAAAAAAAAAACAAATAAACAAGATGCCGCGTTTTTGAAGTTTTGTTGTGGTTAACTCGTTACTAATCTTTTAAGGATCGTGCGTATTAATATTGTTTAAAATGCATAAAACTATTATAAGTCGAGTGTGAGAGGTATTATTTACCAAATGTGAAGCGACGAAATAGGCGAAAGATGCGGAATTTGACCAAAAACAAGATTGTTTACGTATTGTTAAGGAATTTTTAGGTTAGTGTAAAACATTGATGTTGATACTTGATAATTACGCTCTATTTAAATATTTTATTATTTGTTTATTCACATGAGATACTTTTAAGTTTTTTAAGGTTTGCATTAGTTGTAATATGATGTATATTTAAATCTTAATAGGTTTCCGCTAGTTATTTCCCAATTAAAGAGGTAATATACCCGATGGTGGGAACCCACAGTGTTGTCATTTAAAAAGTATGCAAAAAAATCGAGTCTCATCTTTCGTTAGCCAGACTATAGTAACAATATAATAAGAATTATACTCGTTCCGTGAAGCCGAGCGCTCTGATTGGTCGAGCCGTACGACCAATCAGAGCTCGCTCTTTCCCTGCAGGAGTAGACAGTGTCCAGCCGGGCTAGCATACGCGCCACGACAAAAGTTTGTCTACCCCTTTTCTCGTATTATCTCTTTATGTCTACAGTAGCTAACATGCGTGCACGTGATACTCTTTAACAAGAAATTTTAGTTATCGTAGTTTTGTAGAATTTTGACGTGATAAGACGTTTTAAGAAGATAAACTACTCGTTGTCAATATTATCGAAAACACATGAGTTCGCGTCATAATGTCGGGCGCGAACTTGTGGAGGCCTATGTCCAACAGTGGACTGTGATAGGCTGAAGTGGTGTCAATATTATCGACGAGAAAGACTACGATAAACGAAATATATTAAAATTATAAATATTATTATAATATCTTTTGTATACCATGGCGTTTCCGTTCCGTTTTGTCTTCGGAAGAGAATTATGTCTCTCGTATTGCGCATGTTAGGGTAATCGAGAAAATACTCGATGTAGACATTATCTATCTCTCTCGTCAAGAGATTATCTCGTTGTACGCATCGCATGCTAGCCCGGCAGCTGTCAGGCGTCAGCTGTACGCACACAGACGAAAAAGTTTGTGACGATGTAATAAGTAAAAAAAAAAAAAAAAGGGTAGCCTAGGATGAAGTATACTACATCCTAGCGGGTAGCAATGCGCGCAGGGTACAGGTGGTATTTTTATATAATTATACAATGTGGGGATGACAATAGAACGATAATTGAAAACACCGTTAAGGGAAACTGTTTTACTGGGGTACTGTTTTAGAATCCTTATGAAGTAGGCTATTCTTTTAAGTAGTTGGCCGCGAAAACTCCCATACATTTTTTTAGACCACAGGTGCTCAAAATTAGCAGTTTGGTAAATTTCAAAATTAAAATTTAAGTTTAGCGACTTCTTGTAAACTACTATTCATAGTAGTTGAGTTTTTTGAAACATAATTAAGGAACAGCTTATTAGGGAACACTTTAAAGAAAAAAAAAATCCGATCTAGGCCTCAAATAGCGGCCGTGGTGCCCACAAATGTGAGAAAAACAGGGATTTTTCTAAATTTTACAAAAAATGGCATAGACCGCGAACTGTTTGAGATTTAAAAATTTTTTTATTGGTTTTGTAACCCAGCTCTTCCTCCGCAGACACACGTTCAGGATTATCCATTCATTACGGGGCAACCTGTATATGATGAGGACCACAGAGATGTGATAAAACACCTTTCTCCGATTACTTTCCAATCATGAAAGACAGGATTAATAGACTATTGAACTTAGGAAAGACTATTGGACTATATCAAAGCAGAATAAAGTACAATGCTACATTTTTTTTTTTTTTTTTTTTTATGTTACTAGGTCGGCAAACAAGCGTACGGCTCACCTGATGGTAAGACCGCAGCCTATAGACGCCTGCAACACCAGAAGCATCGCAAGCGCGCCGCCGACCCTATCCCCAATCCCCCCAGGAGCTCTGGTCACCTTACTCACCAACAGGAACACAATACTGCTTGAAAACAGTATTATTTAGCATACATTCATTCTGGCTTCGGATATAAATAACATCTGCTCAGAAAATAAAATAAATATTCTCCGTCGCCCAGTGGAAATATTAGCCAATCCAAGATTATTTAAAACACCCTATTCAATTTTGTATGTTCGTCAATAGAGAAGATATAATAAAAGAAAAATATAAAGTGTAGAAGATTTTTTTTATAATTATGTATAATATTATTGTCTTCTTAACCTTAAGTTTAATATGTTAAAAATTTGTCAATAGGGTATTCCACTATGTTTTAAAAAGTACTTTAAAATGTTGATTTTCTAATAAAAAGCCACAAAAAAAATATATTTCGGCAAAATAAACACGCTTTCATGCCCAAAAATTAAATTAAAATTTAAACCTTTTTTATTACCGCGAAAACGCTACAGCCATTTTGGTGACGTAATATGTGCAATAATGGCCGCTCTTCACGTTGGCCAATATGATCGCCAACATAGATGGCGAACTACTATGGCCATCATGAAGAGGGGGTAGTTGGAATGTATTGGAATGATGGCCCACAACTTGGCGATAAATCCGTGTGGTGTCGGTTTTTCACAAAAGATCAAAGGGTTGTGGCCACAGAGTACAGTAATGTCGGCCATACACGCTACGGTCTACCGGAGAGGAACCACCGAAGGTCCACCGAACACCGGTATCGTGTATGGGGACGTTCCGGTGTACCGGAGCGGTCTTCAGTTCTTTTTGCGATGGCATCGAAGAAGGATGATGACGCGCTGGAATTGCTAGGCCTTGCGTTAATTTAAAAGATAAAATATATATACTTTTAATACCATAATCGAGATAAAAAATTATATATAAAATATTTAATTTTTTTATCTCGATTAATATATAATTTTTTATCTCGATTATGGTAATCTTTGTTTTTAATTTGCCAGAGACATGGATTACTTTTATAAAAATTTTGAAGGATTTTTATCTTGAATTCGCCATTTTTAATTGCTGAATTACGTATTGGTGACAAGCGACGAGACAACCATTCGAATGAAAAACTAAAAACAACTGACGCGACCTGCGCAGGCGACCGGAGTACACGCACACACGTACAGGTACACCGTAAGGTGTACCTTGAAAAAATTGATTTTCGAATTTGCTCCGGTCGCCTGCGCAGGTTAAAAAAACTGCACAGGTCTATTCCCACACACGTTCCGGTGTACCTGCGCAGGTGAACCTGTACAGTTTTCCTCTCCGGTAGACCGTAGCGTGTGTGGCCGGCATAAGTATACGGGACACAGTTGTGGCCGACGCATCCACACGTTGGTTATCTAGTTAGTTTGCTGCGAGCTCCCAGAGCGAGCGCACGTGTACCTGTAGTTTAATTTTATAGTTATAGTATTTTATAGTTCTGTTTCGATGTATTGACAGCATCCACCACCTTCTTTTTTCCATTTCTTTTTTATCACCCTTCTCTCATACACATTTACGTAGTTGCGGTATGCTGTGAATAAATCAACCGCAACAGCCGTTATCGCCTCAATATCCAATTTTACGTCAGCACATTGGCCTGTACCGAAGCAGACTGAACGACCTTCCATCGTGTGGATGTCGTCACAATCTATTCGCCAACATATTCGCCACAATGTTCGCCACAATGATGGCCAACGTGAAGAGCGGCCATAACAAAAGTGTAAGAGAGTAACATAACCTACAATTACTATGACAGCCATCAACAAATTAGTAATGAATGCATATTATTTCAGTTGGAACAAGATATGAAGAGTTATTATACGAAAGAACACAACTATTTCTCCTTGAAGTTAAAATTGATAGATATTAGATATGGACTCTAGCTGTTGACAGCACTGACAGAACTTTGTTATTGCCCGTATGACGTCACACCAAGGCGGCTCGTGTTTTAGGTCACGTGATATACAGATTACGATATACGACTTTTAATTTCAATATAATAAATCAATAATGTGCTTTTATGATTCCAAATCAGAATATTTAGGTGTATTTCAATATAAATTTTAATTTTTATCAAAGTTTATAATTTATTTTTCACTACGGAAAGTACCCTATTTGTGTAATGTGCAGTTTAGAGCGAAGGACTCGTATCCAGCTCTTAATAAATAAAAAAAAAACGTCCTTACCCTCCTCTTTGTCTTTGGTCTTAGTCTTACGTCAAATTCTTTCTGAAGTTTCCCTCGTCGAAAATGTACGTTCGTGTTTAGCGTTATATTTATCCAATTTTATCATCGTGTGTTTGAGATAATTTGTTAATATTTTTTGGAATTATAGTGTTTATAGCATTTAATTAAAACATGTTTGTATTATTTTTTCAAAATGTTAAGGAATTGATACTTTCAGTGAGGGTTGACGAGACGTGACAATGGGTCGTGTAATTCGGGCTCAGCGTAAAGGTGCCGGTTCGGTCTTCGTATCACACACCAAGAAAAGGAAAGGAGCCCCAAAACTTCGTTCCTTAGACTATGCGGAACGCCATGGTTATATCAAGGGCGTCGTAAAGGTATGTCTCGATTTATATGACGATTTATAGCAGACTCACATTTTATCACTGTTCTATTAATATTTCTCTAATTTAGGACATCATCCATGACCCTGGCCGTGGAGCTCCGTTGGCCGTCGTGCATTTCCGCGACCCTTACAAATTTAAGACTCGCAAGGAACTTTTCATTGCCCCGGAAGGCCTTTACACGGGTCAATTTGTTTACTGTGGAAAGAAAGCTACCTTAGAAGTTGGTATGTTTTACATTTCAAATTTATCTACCAATTTGTATGCATCACGAGTATATGCCACTTGTAAGGGTAAGTCTTTAGATTAGGACCCGTTGACCGTTTAATGGCATAAATTTGTTACAGAAACAAAAAAAAAATAACCCTAACCTATCTAACTTCAATATTATACTGTTTATTGGCATAATTTTTTTACAGAAACAAAAAAAAAATAACCCTAACCTATCTAACTTCCGACCGACCGATGCGGGTCTTAATCTAAATACTAGCCGAAGTTTCATTATCCTATTTAAAAAATGTATTTTATATGTTAGAGTGCCAAATTATTATTAATTTTATACTAAAATCTTCATGTATTGCAATGACATGTTCTTTTGCTTGTAGGAAATGTGATGCCAGTGGGTGCTATGCCTGAGGGTACAATTGTATGCAACCTTGAAGAAAAGATGGGTGACAGAGGTCGGTTGGCCCGTGCATCTGGTAACTTTGCTACTGTCATTGGTCACAATCCTGATGCTAAGCGTACAAGAGTCAAACTGCCCTCTGGTGCCAAGAAAGTTTTGCCTTCTAGCAATAGAGGGATGGTTGGTAAGTCAAAGATCTTTTGATTATTTAATTTTATGAAGCTGTGTATATTTTAATTGTTATGATGACTTTCACTTACCTACTCTGAATGTTCTATGATTACACAGAGGCTCTTTCTGAGTTAGAACATTCAAATCTTGGTAAGACAAATTAGTTTGGCATATTCTAACAAAATATAATCACATTCCAGGTATTGTTGCTGGTGGTGGACGTATTGACAAACCTATCTTGAAGGCTGGTCGTGCTTACCACAAATATAAGGTTAAGCGTAACTGCTGGCCATACGTCCGAGGTGTGTCCATGAACCCCGTGGAGCATCCTCATGGTGGTGGTAACCATCAACACATTGGTAAATACTTTTACTTTTATTGTTGTTACCTTAGTTTATTTATTATTTTCATTTTTATGTTCATGTTCTTCTTTTACATTTCTTTGTTTGATGAAATTTCATTAAATCATATGAAAAGAATTAAATTTATAAATTGTAGCAGTAATTTACGTTGTAAAGATTTTATTCAGTACTAGATGGCCCGGTGAACTTCGTAACACCTACATGTATTTGTGAAAAATATACACAAAACACTTTCTGAACGCACCTATAAATATTTGACAACCAATTGATAACGTTTTTGACAAAAGACATATTTCCCTGCTAGGAACATTTTGTATTGGAAAATTAAATTGTCGTTTTTAGTATTTTCCGTTACATATTATTTATGTTTCTCACTGTTTAAACCTTCCCTGAACTTCCACAAACATTTCAAGATCAAAATTAGCTAAATCGGTCAAGCCATTCTCGAGTTTTAGCGAGACAACGAACAGCAATCGATTTCTATATCGACGGTCCCTACGTACATAAAGACATGTCAAAAACGGTGTTTTTTTTATTGCACAATTGGCTTTAGATGTTCCATATGCACATACCTGTATAGATATTTTTTTAATATATTATTTATTTAATGTCATTTACAAAACGTATATGAGAACAAAAATTATATTTACAACGAATAAGTGTCGTAGATTCGGACATCTATTACTTATCATTTTGTACGGTGTTTTAAAATGTGCGCCACACGGTGCAAACGCTGTCTTGTCTGACACAGCGTCATTCACTCCGCTGCTTGTTCGCGTAGTGAAATATTAATGTTTTTAGATTTAGTGGCGTGTTTTTAGTTATAAGTATTCAACAATACTATAAACCATGAATAAAAGTAGATCAAAGTTATTGGTGGATATAATGGATATTGCAAACTCCAGAAATGATACTATTATGCGTTTCTGAAGCACAAGATTTAATAAACATATCCGTTTGAAAACAATAACACAATTCTACGTTTTCTCTAATTTCTTAAATTCTATTTTATAAACTTTTCTTTTTTCCCGCGTATAAAAAGGTATGATGGACGTTTCTGACATACTTTTATTTTAATTTCAGCGCAGTAACAGCCATCTATCAGTTTTTCTAAGAAAACATAAAAAAAGAAAATATGTCTAAATAACATTATGAAGATCTTAAAGCTAATAAAACATTAGAGAAAAAAAAAATTGTAATTGTACATATAATTATTTCTAGAGCGGTTTGAACATAAAAACGCTCTCCTGTAAACTTCGGTTTTTGACATGTCTTTATGTACGTAGGGACCGTCAATATATAATCAGTGCATTTTTAATTAAATTTATTGGATTTGTAGATTTTAATTAATGATGGTAGAAGATATTGCGCATTGATTTCATTTAACTCTTATTTACATTTTTATAAGTTTCATTTAAAACTAAAAAATTATAAAAACTTCAAATGTGTACTATATTGTTTATAATTATTCGCTTTAGTTTTAATAATTCAATGTATATATTGCTTCACTATAAATTTTGTTCACAATTTATAGGTAAGGCTTCAACTGTCAAGAGAGGTACATCTGCTGGTCGCAAGGTTGGTCTTATTGCTGCTCGCAGAACTGGAAGAATCCGTGGTGGCAAGACAGAGACAAAGAAGGAGACGTAAATGTTGTTTTATGCAAAATAAAAATAATAAAATTCATGATATTATCTTTTATTTGTAAAGTACTAATTTCATTCCTTTCACACAAAAAAGTATTTCACAATGATACCACTATTTTTGAATTATTATTTATCTACACTGCACTGATAATATTAATATTACACGTTAAGGGGGAGGGGGTCGACGAAGTGTGACAAGGGGTGAAGGGGATCCAAAATTTTGTGACTGCATTATATTATTGTTGCTATTAAAACATGATATTGAACTAAAATTGAATTTAATCAATGTTGACATTAATAAAAAAAAATTTTCATGGAAATATATAAATGTCGAGACTGATGTTAAAATTTCATTCTAGGTTCTGTTTTAATTTGTTCTTGTAAGAACACCCCCACCCCCGCCTGTATATTTGAGTTATACAAAAAAAAAAAAAAAATACCAATCGACGTATTTTACGCACGCGCGCGACGCACCATCCAAAATTATTATAAAAACAGGCTAAAACAGCATCCTCCTAGTTTACGAGTGAAAAATAAATAAAGATACTACATGCTACACCGTCGATATCACTTGAAATACTTCGAATTTCGTACTTTTTGCACAGTGGAAAAACCACCCTACTCGAAACTAACTGCAATATCAAAAGAATTTCATAAAATGCAATAGTTATTGCAACAAACAAAACGTAATTAAGCAATTACCGAAGGCGCGTGGTACGTTAATTGCGCAGACAAATTTTTATTTTCGAAGGTTCGAAGCAAGTTCCCACCCCTAACCTTATCCTTATCTTTGTTATCTTCTAGAACATGTTCAAATGTTCAATGAACATACTAAAGCGAAGTATACAAATTAATTCATTTTCTATTTTAAAACGAATTAGGAAGGTTGAAATTGAATTTAGGAAGGTGTAATAAGCGCATCAGGCGGAACGTAACACTTTTTCGTGCGTGCAGTCCACGCCGGTGTTCATTGATTTCTAAGACGTCAAAAACGCGTTATTTTTCTGATGATGCCCACCCATCACAAAAAGGGTAGGTATAACTCGCGACATCTATCACATCACAGAAGGTAAAGAATTAATCTGCACAACACTGTAGAAAAAATCTCATAAACATCATAAAAACACGGATAAATGCAGACCAAATTACTCATAGATCTCTATTACTCGTAGCCTTTCATAAGTCGGTAATCGGTATGAGAATTTGCTCTGCATTTGTCCATGTTTTATCAGATTTCTTTTCATAAGCACAATATGTATAATCAAAGACATATATATATATATATATATAGGTGTATAATCTTTTATTCTTAATAAAAACACTTACACCTAACAAGATTTAACATAATTCTTGTTATCAGTTACTGCTTCATTAATCAAATCTGAAATTTCTATTTCACTATCATCTTTTTCAACATGTCTTGGTTTTACTACAGATTTACTTCGCACTGGTACGCTGTCTGTATCATCAAGGATAGAACTACCGAGGCTAGTGTTACTGCCACCAAAACTAGTTGCTTTTTGTAACGGCGCTGTCAACACATCAACTCCACCCACAAGAGCAGTAGAAAGAGACGGGTTACGACGAGTAAGTTGAGACTCTATAGACTCTTTCAGTTCAGCAATTTTTGAAGTAATTTGCACTTTGACAGCCGATGTTGGTTGTTCATTTTCAATGCTGTTGAAAATATTTAGTGTTACATTTATTTTAAAATCAAAACATATACACAAACATTCAGCCTGTAATATCCCACTGTTGGGCATATGCCTCTTTCTCCGTGTAGGAGAAGGATTGAAGCTTAGTCCACCACGGAGTTAGGAGTAACGATCGCTATCAGGTATTTATGATAACAACCGGGACCGACGGCTTAACGTGTTCTCCGAGGCATGGCGGAGAGACCCACAACGATAGACATCCAAACCATTTGTACAAATACAAATATCCATCCCGAGCGATAATCGAGCCCGCAAACCGTCGGTGTTTTAGGCGACTACTCGCACACCATAGCGGTTGGATTTATATCATTTTTATTGTGCACTAGCTGACCCGGCGAACTTCGTACCGCCCAACAGTCGATTCTTTAATATTTTTTAAAAAAATACTTATTCTACTATTCGGGACACCGGGTCAGCTAGTAAGATAATTTTTTTTTAATTTTTGAAAAATAGTGACAAATATTAACATTAATATTTATACGATACTAACGTCACTAAATTGTTTTGCCTTCCCGGAACCCCTCCATTCACTTAAACTTTATGATATTCTATGGTTTTATGGAATATAGAAAAGTGTTGTTTTTAGACTTTTTCAGGCATTTTTTTGTCCGTAACTGAACTTTCTCCTTAAGAACCATCCTCGTACTTCAAGGAATATTATAAAAAAAGAATTATCGAAATCGGTTCAGCCACTCTCGAGATTTGCGCTTAGTAACACATTCAGCGATTCATTTTTATATATATAGAGAAGAGACTATTAAACGAGCAATCTAATACTATTAAACGAGTAATTCTTGTATATATAATATAGAATCTGAATCTCGGAATCGGCTCCAACGATTTTCGTGAAATTTAGTATACAGGAAATTTCGGGGGTGATAAATTGATCTAGATAGGATTCATTTTTAGGAAATGTCGTTTTATCCCTGTTTTTAGGCAATGAAAAAATGGCTACAATAGGTATCATTAGAATACGAAGGTAAATTTCGCTATTGTCAATAAAGTTGTAATAGCTCAGATGGGAAATGATGAAATGTATAAATACTGAGAAAAGACAAAAAAAAAATTCTAAAAATACCGAGCTAAGCTCGGTCACCCAGGTACTATATATAGATAGATATAGATGATTATACATTATAGCCATAAATTGTGAGCATACATACCTGGATATATCCCATTCTTCGGTGTCTAAATTTACAAGGTTAGATTGAATTTTATCGTTACTATCAATTTTCTCTGTCACACTTTGTGATGGCGATGCGCTCACAGACTTCATTTGTATTGCGTCCATGTCGAACAAAACTTTTTTTTTATTCAAAGAAGACGTAGAAGATGCATTTTTTAAGACTCCTTTCGTTTGCTTCAAATTATTTATATTTTCTTCAGAATAATATTTTCTTGGTGATGAGATCAAAGATTCCACGTCATCACTGCTATCTTCGTTATTTTCTTGCAGTGTTTTTTTGTTGATTTGTATTACTTCCAAATTGGCTTCATTAAAATCTTCGATTTTAGTAGTTGATTTATCATTATGATGAGCAAAAATGTTACGTTCAGATAGATTGCGGTTTAAAGACACATCAGTTGGATGTCGTATTGGGGATTTAACAATCTTTGAAATTTTGTCATTAATAACATCTTGTTCAGATGCTCTAGACGTCGTGTCATCACTTGTATCATTAGTTTGAAAGGTGTCGATTTTTTTGTGTTGTGACAAAGACTTGGAAGGTTGATATTTGACATTAGTTTTTGATTTTGAAACTTTTCTCCCAGACTTCTTTGGTGAATGAATGTCATGTTGTTGCGTTTTTCTTATTGGACTGACAGTGACTGAATCTGGTGGTGTTTTAAGTAGAGCCATAGCCCTCTTTGCTATGTTATTGTAGGATTTATTTGTGTTGTCAACAGTTTCACTAGATTTTACTAATGACAAAGCTTTTGTTTTAACATTTGTTAGAACTGAAGAAAGGCTAAACGTTTTAGGTGACTTGTTTGGTGAGATAGAGTATTTTTTTTTAAACTCATTTTTGTCGATTGTAGTTTCATCCAAATGAGTTATTATTGAATGTAATATTTTCTCTCTTATAGGAAACTTCTGAAAAAATAACGTAAAAGTAAGCTTTTACGTAAAAGTACATAATTTTATATAGCTTAAAATAGTAAATCGAAGTTTTAAAATTATTTTTAATAGGTTACCTTAGCTTTAGTGTCTTGTTCTTTTTGCAGAAGCAGGCGTTGCTTTTGAAAAGTATTTCGAGGCAAACGGTTTCTCAACGGATCTACTCCAAGAGATATCAGACGTTGATTTACTTCTTCCGTTATTTTAGCTCTTACTACTTTCACGGGACTGTAAAAGATTACTTTGTTTTTTATTAACAAGTAGCTGCGATGCCCGCGACTTCGTCCGCGTGGAATTTAACAAAAAAGTTATTATTCAGTTCGCAGAGTTATAAAAAAATAAATTTCTAAAATAAAAGTATTCTAAGTTACACCTTATTACATCAGCTATCTGCCAGTGAAAGTCCCGTCAAAATCGGTCCAGCCGTTTCAGAGATTAGCCGGAACATACAGACAGACAGACGAAAATTGTAAAAAATGTTATTTTGGTATATGTACCGTGTATAGATCCATTTATGCATTTAGTAAGAAGCGGTTATTTTTTTACAAACAGAAACTCCAATTTTATTTATTTGTATAGATAACTAGTATTAATTATGTTCGCTCGCTTGCTACAGTCTATTGCAGTCCATTGCTGGACATAGACCTCGCCAAGCGCGCGTCAAACAACCCAGTTGTTCGTAAGCCTCATCCAGCTTTCGCCGGCGATCTTATGTTAGTAACTTAGTAGGTTAGTCATAGTCACTTGTGTTTGCTAACACGTGGTTTCCAGTTCGTTAACACGTGGTTTAGTTCAACTTGCTGATTCTACGGGCTATATCAGATACTTTCATTTGTACCCAGATAGTCTCATTCCTGATCTTTAAGATAGCTCAGCTCAATCCACTTAAAGACTTCTTACCTGAAGTTGTTTTGACCTAGTACTATTTTTTATTATACAACTAGCTGACCCGGTGAACTTCGTACCACCTAACAGTCGATTCTTTAATTTTTAATTTTTTTTTAAATACTTATCCTTCCCGGAACCCCTCCACTAACACTTAAACTTTATTGTATGGTATTAAAGTTCAAATTGACTTTTAAGTATTATTACAAATATTTTGTATGGGAATAGAGAAAAGTGTTGTTTTTAGACTTTTTCAGACAATTTTTTAAATTTTTCTCTCCGTAAGAACTATCCTCGTTCTTCAAGGAATATTATAAAAAAAGAATTAGCGAATTCGGTTCAGCTGCTCTCGAGATTTGCGCTTAGGGGCCGTCTCCACGAGCGAGCGTATCGCCGGCGATACGCTCGCTCGTGGAGACAGCAATCTGTATGGAAATGTCTCCGCGAGCGAGCGTATCGCCTATCGTGGAGACGGCTCCATAGAGAGTGTATAGAAATAGGTGGCACGACGATACTATCGCCGGCGATACGCTCGCTCGTGGAGACAGCCCCTTAGCAACACATTCAGCGATTCATTTTTAGGGTTCCGTACCCAAAGGGTAAAAACGGGACCCTATTACTAAGACTTCGCTGTCCGTCCGTCCGTCCGTCTGTCACCAGGCTGTATCTCAAGAACGGCTACAGCTAGAGAGTTGAAATTTTCACAAATTATGTATTTCTGTTGCCGCTATAACAACAAATACTAAAAACAAAATAAAATAAATATTTAAGGGGGGGGCTCCCATACAACAAACGCGATTTTCTTGCCCTTTTTTGCTCGATATTAATAATCGCAACAGGTAGGCACTTGAAATATTCACAAAATACTCAGTTGTATTTTTACTTTAATAATAAATAATAAAATTAAAATAAAATTAATATTTAAGGGGGGCTCCCATAAAAAAAAAACGTCATTTTTGCCTATTTTTGCTCTCATACAATAAAAGTGATTTTTAGCCGCTTTTTGCCCGTTATTACAATCAATGTACCTAGTCAATGGTACGGAACCCTTCGTGCGCGAGTCCGACTCGCACTTGGCCGATTTATTATATATATAGAGACTAGGTCGGCAAACAAGCATACGGCACACCTGATGGTAAGCGATTACTGTAGCTTATAGACAGTGGCGTAGCTAGGCAACCGAAGGCCCTGGGGCAAAATATAAACGAGGGCCCCCAACTAAACTATTTAAAATCGTTTGTTCTGTATTCGTTCTGTTCCGAATTCGACATACTCCAAATTTTTCGTAATACAGTCGACTTCGTAATAAACTTTAAAACCAAATACAAAAACTTATTTTAGTGAACAAATTAAAACTATTTTATGAAAATAAAAGAAATTATCTACCTGTTACCGTTCAAAAGAGTACAGTACAGTCCTGTAACAGTATGCTGCAGACAGCGGAGGTACGTTAAATATGGCCCCGTTGACCACCCTTTCGGTCAGTCAGTCAGTCAGTTCAGCCTACTGTAGTCCACTGCTGGACATAGGCCTCCCCAAGTTCACGCCAGATATCCCGATTTTCCGCAATCCTCATCCAGCCTACCCTGGTAATTACAAATTATGTAGATCATCGATCCAACGGGCTGGAGGAAGTTCAACACTGCGTTTGCCAAGACGCGGTCTGCACTCCAGGATACGTCTGCTCCAACGGCCGTCGATCCTGCGACACAGGTGACCAGCCCACTGCCACTTTAACTTGCAAAATCCGTGGGCTATGTCGCTTACTTTCGTTCTCTTGCTTAGTACAGCTGTCCATAAAATTTCTCGACCTCTTCTCGGATCTGAGGTCGAGAGCAAACGGTCCTGCCATCCGCTGTTTTGAGCTTCGCAAAAAGGCTTCACCCCAATGGTCTTTGGAAAACTTTTAACCCCATATTCTGCTCAATAAGAGTAGTAATCTCTCTCGTATTTGAGCAGAGGAAGTCTCGGCGTACAAGTTTCCGTATCCTCTTGGAGAGAGTCTTCTGTTCTGGTGAAGCTGCTTGAGCAGCGGGCTACTCGCACCTCCGCCGCATCAGATCCAAGGCTTCGGGAGAAAATTTGTACTGCCTCGTTGACTTCGTCGTCAGAAAATGTCTGCGATCCAGTATACACACCGTCTGCACCACGTTGTCGGTCATCTCGTTCACGTCGCTAGTAGTTTCCAGCGAATCGAATCGGTTTTGGAGTTCCAGTTTGAACTACTTGAGCCACATAGTATTTGGGGCAGCGTAGCTTGGAGAGTAGATTTCATCAAGCGGGTCCGCTCTTTTCGGAGACATATATTCAGAGTGCCAAGTAATAGTCGGTGGTCGCTGCCAATGTTAAGCCTATTAACTACTGAGACATCTCTGAATATAAGCCTTGTATCTACTATGATGAAATCTCTCGTTCCTCGTCGCAGTATCGAGACTTTGCCATATTCACTGCCTTTGGGACTTCTTCTCGAAAATGAATTCATCAAGAAGAGCGCCCCCTCTCCCCTGCTTCTAGGGTGTTGACGAGCATCTACCCCCTGCGATTCCTGTGTCCCAATCCGTGTGGTCCGATTCTCGATTCGTCGCGTTCTTTTACTCCTACTTTAGCGTTGAAGTCTCCCATATCAACGTTGTAGAAGGCCGAAGTAGTGCCATGTATGGCCCTCGTAAATCGTAATATCTTCATATAATGCACTGTACATGCATTCTTTTGACGATGAAGTCTAAACTTCAAAGTCAAAAGCCAGCTGTAGGATGGCTATCCCGACATCGGTCGGCTTCAATAGTTCCAAGGTGGTAGTGGAACTTTGTTATCCCTTAGTTGCCTCTTACGACACTCACGGGTAGAGAGGGGGTGGCTAAATTCTAGACTGCCGTAGCCACACAGCAAAACCCCTTCAATTACATCAACAAGTAATACAACGTAAGTAGACGAAAAAAATAGTCAAGTAAACGCGCGTTATCAAAGATTACTCAAAAAGTAGTGACCAAATTTCAATTTTAAATTGATACAAGACAAGTATCACTTTTCGAATAAAACAAGAATCAGTATACTTAGTGAAAAGTTATGCGGTATAATATAACCTAGGTCGAGGAAAAAATAGTCAAGTAATTATGCATTATTACATATATGTAAGTCGAAAAATGGTTGTTAGATCGCAATTAAATTTAAATGGGACCACATGACAAGCACCACCTTTCAATTAAAACAAAAATCATCGAAATCGGATTGAGAGCTCCTCCTTTTTGGAAGTCGCTTAAGTTGGTGTGGTAAAATTGATTATTTAACTGACTGCACAACGTGCATTTAACTGAGTTATTGTTGTGTCTAGTACATTATTGAAACAAGTAATTTATTTGTTTTGCAATCGATAATCTGAAGATAATTCTTCAAAATGTTTTATTATTATTTTCCGTCGAGTGTTTCTCATAGGTCCCGCCTTGCATCAAGCGCGTGCTTTTGAAACACGCTGGGGGCAGGAGAGTTACCTCCAAGTTTCAAAAAAAGATGTTTGAGACTTGTTGGGAATTCCTGTGTAATTTTTAATATATGTTACCATTATTAATTTCGCGTTCATGGAATCTGGTTTATTTAAATTCCGAATGTGGGAGAAATTTTCATTAGTTAAATTTAAAGTATGTAAGTCAGAGTCCGAGGGGCCCCGGGGCACCGCCCCGCCTTGCCCCTTAGTAGCTACGCCACTGCTTATAGATGCCTACAACACCCCCCACCCCAATACCAACTAGGAGCTCTGGTCACCTTACTCACCACAGGAAAACAACACTGCTTGAGAGCAATGTTATTTAGCTGTGAATGCTGTGATCTTCTGTAAGGTCTGTGTGTGTCTGTCTCGATACAAATTGTTTATAGATAACATTACAGGGTTCGGCACTCGAAGTGTTACTAACTTTACGTTTCCATAGCAACTAAACTGTTTACAGTATGGCGCCCATTTTTTATAGTCTATTGTATTGTTAATAAACTTACAAAAGCCTATTATTTTCGTCGTTGTTAAAAAAAGTTTTGTAGATGGAAGTCAAACGAAACAGTGTCATTTCTTTGTATTTGGCTGGAAAATCGCAGTCAGTCATCGTTAATGAGCTAGGAGATTTACATTTGAACAAAATGTTTGTGTATCGGACCATCACGCGTTACAATGATACGGGTAGCATCAAAAAACGCCATGTAGGTGGAAATCCAACAACAGCAACATCATCAGAAATGGTTCGAAAGGTAAAGGCTAGAATTGAACGAAATCCACGACAAAGCGCAGTTAAATTGGCGAAAAGTCTTAATGTATCTGCCCGGAGCATAGGACGCATATTGAAAAATAAACTTCAACTGAAGCCCTACAAATTACAAAAAGTGCAAGACCTAACACTTGCACAAAAGGCAACTCGTCTAGAAAGAGCTAAGAACTTAAAGCACTTGCACGTTGGTGGCATGCTTGAAAATTTGGTATTTTCCGATGAAAAATTTTTTACGGTTCAGCAATATGTGAACAAACAAAATGATCGCGTATGGTTAAAGTGTAAATCAAATGACAATTTAGACCAACGAATTGCCTTGCGAAAGCAAGCACCAGCATCTGTGATGCTGTGATGGTTTGGGCTGCGGTAACTGCCACGGGACGCTCACCAGTCACCTCTCGTTTTCATTAACCAGGGTGTAAAGATAAACCAGCAGATCTACCGTAAAAACATTTTAAACGATGCTTTGTTACCTTGGGCAAGTAAACAATTTGGTAGAAATCATTGGACCTTTCAACAAGATTCGGCACCATCCCACAAAGCACGTGAAACCCAAATTTGACTCGATGCTGTTATCCGCGCTAAAGGTGGTCATATTGAATAATAATTTCTTTTTTATTTATTTTATGTTTTCTTTTCGACACTAAAGTTTTAAAATAAATATGCTCATCTTTACTTAATATTATAAAGAGGTAAAGTTTATAACTTTGTTTGTATATACGGGGTAATCTTCGCAAATACTGATCCGATCATGAAAATTCTTTCGCTAACAGAAAGCTACACTATTCAGGAGTGACAAGATAAAAGGAAAAAGATAAAAATATAATTATAAAGATTTTAAATCAGCAGGATTTGAACCTGCGCCCTCTGACGTGCCGTGTCAACAATTCAATCTAATCAAGCATTATTATTTGCCTTAGAAATTAATTGGTGATTTTAAAACATTTATATTTATCTGATTTGCTGAAAATAGTGAGAGTGTATTGGAACATATCAAATTTCACCGTACCCTTCTTAAGTGAAATGGATTATAACGCCCAACGACGTGGGCACGGGTCGGCTAGTAATTAACAAAATTACAGCATTTTGTATTAAGTAGTAAATTTAGTAACACTTCGAGTGCCGAACCCTGTATTTGTGTATTGCTTTTTAATTTATAATATGTTAAGGCAATATGATATTTAATAAACGAAAAGTACCTGTTTGGAATATGAGCGTAACCATTTTCTTTTTTTGATGCCAAGTTTCTTTCTGAATTTGTTTTATTTCTTGGTTTTTTATTTTTGTTTTTATTTCTTTTTAGTTTGTCTTTTTTAGAAAAACTTTGAGAATTAGGATGTGACTTTTCCAAATGTTGTTTTTGAATACTATGTTTTTCATATTTTTCATCATCCGATTCGATACTTACAGACTTTTTGGTTTTAATTTTTTCATCGTTAGTGCTAGAACTTTCGTAAGTACTACTTGTCTCGTTCATAATTAGGAGCTCTTGTGCCTTTTGTTGAAGTTTAGATAGTGTAATTAAATCTACTGTAGCTATTTTTTGAGGGTTTCTTGCCGTTTTTACTTGTTTGATCCCATTTATTTCATCAGTTCTTTCTGCATCCTGAAATAACGAACAAAAGTGAGCAAATACAATAACAAATATTTTCCTTACTTTAAATGCTTACTTTATTTAATTTTAATCGTTTTGATTCTTTTAGTGGGCTTCTATTCAAATATTGATCCAATATGTCTTGTAATTTTGACGATTTTTCTTTTTCTGCGTCAGCCCTCAAACGATATTCGCGTGCTTCATTCGTTACTTCATCAAGTTTTTGTAATAACACTTTATAGTCATTTGATTGCTTTTCAGCCTGTTTAATCCAATATGTCACTTGAGTCTCTATCTCTTTTCGTTTCTCTTTTTCATTTTTTTCACCATTTAGAAGTTCCTTTTTCAATGCTAATATTTCCGAACTCTGTTGTTTAATTGTTACCTGTAGTTGTTCTATAATATTTAAGTCATTTTTAATAGAAGATTGTTCTTGTTTTTCTTTATTGTTTATTATGTCAATGATTTGTTTCCGTAAAAGAATTATTTCTTGATTATACTTTTCATATTCCTCCTTTTTCCAGTTTTCAATTTTTTCTAGTAACTTACCATCTTCATCGGTCAAGACCTCGGCATCCTTCATTTCCTTAGCCTTATTTTTGTTGCAAATTGTTTCTTGGTTTTGAATTACGACATTTTCTTGTAATTCATTTTTTATTTTATTTTGATCACTAGAGCGGGTGCTAGTTATCAGTTCCTCCATTTGTTTTAATTTTGCTTTAAGGTCTTCTATTTCTTCATTTAACTTAGAATTAGTATTTTCATTGAGTGTTAGCTTATCCGTTACATCTTTTTGCGGCATCTCTTGTAAGTCTGGGTGACGTCTAGAAATATGACTTTTCAAATATAATTGATTCAAGAATACTTTTTCACAATAGCTACATTTATTGTATTGGTTTACACCTGTATAAGGTGTTGTGGTAAAAATATCTCCATTGGTATTATTTAAAGTCTTTAAAAGCATTGTAGCTAAATTTTCATTGCCATATGGTAAAGGAGCACGTAATGAGTTTTTTGATTTTCTTTTCAGTTTTCTTATTTCTTCTTCTTTTTCTCTTAAATTTCTCCTCATCGATTCAATATCCTGGAAATGGAAGATTTCAATATTTAAAACTATTTTTATTCATAAAATTTTGATTTGTAATAAAGTATTTATTTTACTACCTTAAGCAGTTTAGTTACTTCCTCTCTCAAAACATAAATGCTACGGTCCAAATAATTTCGACAAAACTGTTGATATTCAACAGTTAATTGCGACAAACGAAATATCTTCAGTACACCTTCATCTAGAATTCTAACATCGAATTCCGATTCCAAGGCGCAGCCCAGTATCTGTGAGATTGATGCATAGTTTAAATACGATTCAACCCGTCGCATCCCACTGCTGGTCATAGGTCATAGAACAAGGGGCCTATGCCCAGGAGGCAACAAGCTACAAGGGGTCTCTATGTAGGAGAAGGATTTTAGCTTAATCCACCATGCTACTGCATTGCGGGTTGGCGGATATATTTCCTACTATGAGTAGCGACCGCTATAATTAAAGATTTGCCTCCTTGGACTATCTTTTTTGTGTTTCTTTTTCTTTATAGCGTTTCTGAATAAATGCAGCTAGAACTCCGTCGTATGTTGAGAGTCCCATATAGAAGGATATTTCATTTGCGAATTTCATTGCGAATCAGTCGTGAACTTCAGGTTAATGTTACAAATGACGTTTTAAACATTATTTACAACGGTTCTTAAAGCCGCGGGATTTTTTTAAAAAAAAATGATTGTTCTAGGCACGGCATAAAAAAAAAACTAGAAAAAGTATGATTCGGTTAATTTATTATCGAAACCCGGTGTCGCCAAACTCACGCAAGCAAACAGTCTACTAAACTAGAAATATTTCCCAACTTTTTATACATTGTCACATTGTACAAAAAAAAAACGGAGAACATAAGCTGAAGGGCCCCCATGTCCACGACACGACGTCGTGCAGTTTTACGACACGGCGTCGTGTAGTTTTACGACACGACGTCGTGCAGTTTTACGACACGACGTCGTGACTTTCTACGACACGACGTCGTGCCGTTTTACGGCGACGCGACGGCGTCGTGCCACAGCACAATGCCGTGGACGGTGCGCACTAGGTGCGCCGCACTAGGTGCGCCGCACGACTTGTCTGACACTTGATATTTCGCGGTTTGTATGCTCGGGCGTGCTTGTCTGGATATGGATCGCAAAAAAGTTATTCTACTGTTGTTACTAAGACGACGAATGAAAAATCTGACGAATGAAATGTCTGTTGTTAAATTGTTTTTTTTTAAAGTTCTTTATTTTCATAATTTAGTTTTATTTAATTTACAATTTTAATTATGGTTGAATTTCGACGTCTGGGTGACCACTAGTATTTATAAAGCTCCAATTTTAAACGGTGATTAACATAAGAGCCTATACACACCACGTTTTTTAAACGCGCCGTCGACGCGTGTTTGTCGCTACAAACGCGCGTCGACACTCGACAGACGCGATACCCACGCGATACAAACGCAAGTCAGACGCAGCCTGTAGACCTTTGCACACCTGAATACGCGTTTGAATCGATACAGATTACAGACGCGCGTGTGTAGCGATACAGACGCGCTGGTGCCGCGCGTTTGAATCGATACAGACGCCAACAAACTGCTCTGTATGGTGGCCATAGTGACGCGCGAGTTCATGTAGCGATTTGACGTATATCAGGGGTTGCAAACTATGGACGAGGATTTATTATTTTTACTAGACAGTCCAATCTTGAGATAGAAAGTGTACGAAATAAATAAAAACAGATATAATAATAATATATATTATAATATTTTCTTTTTGACAGTTCAAGAAAATTTGAAATTAGTGACCACGAAGTACAGATACAAAGAGTCCGGACGTAATGTTGAACGAATTTTCCCGCCGCCGCCACCGCGTTAGGCTCGCAGTGTGGTCCTAAGAGGGCGTTGAAGTATTACGTAACGCAAATTATGAAGATTTTTGACCCCCCCTCCCCCCATGTAACGCGCCGTAACGTTTTCCTGTACCCCAAATAAACGTTACGTAACACCCAACTGACCATTTTTACCACATTTTTACCCAAATGTCACAACGATGTTACGCAAACTAACCGGAAAGTCGCTAAATTACTTTTGTTATTGTTTTAATCGCGTTTGTGGTAGTAATAAATAAATAAAACAGTACCTTTTAATACCCTAGTTTTTTTTAATTAAACAAAAAACAATGTTACGTAACGCCTTGAACTCCCCTTCCCTCCCCTGTAACGCATCGTAACGTTTAACAAGACCCCCCCTCCCCCCAATTAGCGTTACGTAATACTTGAACTGCTGTGTGGCTACGGCAAAGAATTTAGCCTCCCCCTCTCTTACCGTGGGTGTCGTAAGAGGCGACTAAGGGACAACATAGTTTCACTACCACCTTGGAACTTTAAAAGCCGACCGATGGCGGGATAACCATCCAAATGCTGGCTTTGAAGTACACAGGCCGAAGACGGGCAGCAGCGTCTTTGGTGCGACAAAGCCAGCCCTGCGGTCACCAACCCGTCTGCCCAGCGTGGTGACTATGGGTAAAACACATGAGTTCACGCCATTATTGGCGCGAACTTGTGGAGGCCTATGTCCAGCAGTGGACTGCGATAGGCTGAAATGATGATGAATGATGATGATGATGAATACTTGAACGCCCCCTAACCTATAGGATAAAAACGCGCCATCGACGCGCGTTTCTAAAACTATAGAACGGGGTTTAGTCTTGTTTAAATTGTAAATAATTATCAATAAGCAACTTACATCATTAATGTGTTGTTCAAGTATCACAAACTTTCTGTCTCTTATTATAGAGTCTATATCGATTAATTCTGAAAAAAAAAATATTTACGACAGCTATAGATAAAAAATTAAAAAGGTAAGCCTATTATAAGTTGGTACATATTTGTATATTTTTTAAGTTAGAATTTTAATAATGTTATTTCAAAAAATGTGCAATAAAGTGTCAAATAAATATTAAGTTACTTCATCAAAGTATAATAATTATAGTAGGTACTTATAGGGAAAAACGCATTATGATCGACAATTGCTATTATTTTGTAAATGTTGAAAATCGAATTATGTTTGTATACCTAATATTATATTCGTGATGATATTGTAAAAGTAACTTACTTATTTTATTCCACTCTATTTGCACGCGTGGCTTTAGTGTGTTGAATGTAAAACCAGATTCTTCTGCTAACTTTGGAAAGTTATGATTAAGTTCGAATGATGCTTTGTATGTCATATTGATTTTTTACTTTTGTTATTTAATTTTACTTATGATTATCATTATCCTATTTCTTCTGGTTTTAAATAACCAATTTCCTTTGTAAAAACTTTATGTTAATGTATTGAAAATAATGTAACTCAAATGTAACTTACCAATGTTTGTAATTCAGTTGCTAAGCAACGATTAAAACGTAGTGGTTATAATTATACTCTTTGGCAACGATCACCATTTGAAAAAGGACTGTTACTTACCTTTTTAATGCAATAATGTTCGAGTTACTATTATTACTAGTGGTCACCCAGTGTTCGAAATTTGACTATAATAATTAATTAAAATTATAAGTTTGAACATTGTGCATTGACGCCGCGTTGGCGCAGCGGTCACAGCACCGGTTTGTGGCTGTTGCGCGGGTGGTTGCGGGTTCGATCCCCGCACACGACAACACTTGTATTGGCCATACAGATGTTTGCCGTGGTCTGGGTGTTTGTGCAGTCCTTGTGGGTCTCCCCACCGTGCCTCGGAGAGCACGTTAAGCCGTCGGTCCCGGTTGTTATCATATACACCTGATACTCCTGATAGCGATCGTTACTCATAATAGGGAATATATCCGCCAACCCGCATTGGAGCAGCGTGGTGGATTAAGCTCGGATCCTTCTCCTACATGCGGAAAGAGGCCTATGCAAAACAGTGGGATATTACAGGCTGATGCGTTGCGTTATAAGTTTGAACATTAAACAAAACCGCGTCACGCGGTCAGTACTTAGACGGGTGACCGTCTGGAAACGCCGCGTGACGTTGGCTTTTTGTTTTTGGAGTTTACTCCTTAAGAGGAAAGGATACCGGCTCTTTCTCCATACAAACGTATTCGACTGTTTTCTCCCTGGATAATGACACTAGATCAAATATTTTTGCAACATAAAACTTTTACCTGCCATGACCATGCCCCTACGTTTTGTTTTTTTTCATATTCTTATTATATTAGGTAGTAGGAGTCTTCAAAAACTAGAAATATTGCCTAATTTTTTGTTCATTTTCAGACACTCATAAAAAAATAATAATTCATATTTACAAAAAAAAGAGAACGGAGCGGCATAGCTGAAGGCTTTGTTTATTTACGTGAAAAAAAATAAAAAATAAATTGGCATGTTTCGGGGAGAAAACAGTCTACTACGAAATGCTGTTTTGGTCAATAATTATCTACCTAAAGTGGTCTGAGCTTCAGTTGTCCCTTTCTTGCTGTTTGTGGGATAGGTCTGGGGGAGGGAAGGGTCAGAGCAGTACGTATACACGCCAGCGAAGTGATGCCTCATAGTCGATAATTATATAGATACACTAGTGATGTAATATTTTGTCGATATTTTCAAAAATTCGTGTAAACAAAATTTAATAATCTCTCTTTTCATAAACTACAATAAAACCTTATTTGGATGCGGTGTTCATTGTAACATTGTGCAAACCTGGGCTAAAGAAGGGTTTCTCTAACAAATAAAAATGATAATTATGGTAAATAATTTAAATAATATTATGTTGTTTATGCTTTTGGTTTGACTATAATTTTGGCTAACGGTAGTCTTATTACAGAGGCAAAGGAAGGATACTGTAGAAAGACTGACGGACAGACACTAGGAAAAGTAGGTTAACTAAATAAAGATACAAAATTTCAAAATAAGGATTTATTCAGTTCAAGTAGGTAAAGAGTTATTTAATTATTTCCTTTCCTTTCCCATATGGCAATCATAGTAAAATTTTTCTACTATTGGTTCTATTGAATTCCAGAAAGCATCGTTCTTTTTAACCGACTTTTAAAAAAGGAGGAGGTTCTCAATTCGACTGTATTTTTTTAATGTATGTTCTCAGAACTTTTGACTGGGTGGACCGATTTCGATCAATTTTGTTTTAATTGAAAGGTGTCATGTGGTCCCATTTAAATTTAATGAAGATCTAACAAGTACTTTTAGAGTTATATCTAATCTAATAATGCGTATTTACTTGACTACTTTTTCGTCGACCTACGTTGTATTATACCGCATAACTTCTTACTCGGTTTATCGATTTTGATGATTCTCATTTAATCGAAAGCTAATACTTGTCATTTAGTCTTGTTTAAATTAGATTGAGATCTGATTACAACCTTTTGAGTAATCTTTAATAGCGCGTATTGACTATTGTTTCGTCTTATTACGCTGTATTATTTGTCGATGTAATTTAAGTCGTTTTTTTTTTCGTTTGTGAGCAAACACAATTACCAATTTTTTGGTAAATGATTCCTTTAGGGCTCCACAAAATAAAATAGCAGTAACTTCGTAGTCTTTACAATATTTTTTTAAAATCAAATTCGGACTACTCTGTTATGCATGGTCAAATATTAAAAAAATATACGTGGCGACTTTAGAACCTCCTCTGTTTTTCTTCGTCGGTAAAAAATTCTTAATCAACCACAAAATAATTAAATAAAAAATCAATAGGTGGTCCTGAAAATCTGTGTTAGGGTTTATCCCTAACTGAAGCCGAGGACTTATCTTTTTGTGAGACACACTGCCACCTTTATTAGTGACTATTATTTTAAATATCTTTATTTTATTGTTAATTCTGAGTTCAGTTGTTTCAATTTTTTTTTAATAATAATTATTATTTCTTTTGATTTATAGTTTGTTCTTCCACATTTATTTTGATGTTTTTTTTTTTAATTTTATTAACACTACACTGTACACTTAAAAATATCAATACGGTAGTCCTTTGAAATTTTATGCAACACCGTACCTACATAATATGCAGTCGGACGCATAAAATTGGAGGATTAGTCAACCAGTCTCTCTTTGTATATTATGTCACCAGAATCTCATTTTTTCATATTTTTAAACATTATTATATCGTCCCAATTATGTGTTACGTATTAATAACCGCGACAAACATGAGACATTACAACTTATATGTATACTATTACTAGCTGTGCCCCGCGGTTTCACCTGCGTTGATTTGAGGGAAAAAAATGCTTTCCTTTTTTCAATAGTATAAGATTTAATTAGCTTGATATATTTTCCTTAGTTTACACTAAATAAATTTCTGAACGCACGCATAAATATTTGACCAAAGAGTATATTATGACCACTACGTTTTATATTTGACAACAAATATATATTATGTCAATCCGTTTTCATTACTGACATTGTTATACATTTTTAAAATGTAAAATACGCCACTATCCGTATATTGTGAATATATGTTGTCGATTCGAAACCAGAGTTTACCATATCGACGGGATGAACATTAAATGTTTGACAGTTACGAAACACGAACATAGTTCCATACAAATTTTCATTCCCACCTTTCAACCCCTTACACCCTTTTATTCGCATTAAAAAGTAGCCTATGTCCTTTCTCAGACTCTAGACTATCTGTATACCAAATTTTATTTAAATCTGTTCAGTACTTTTGGCGTGATTGCGCGACGGACAGACAGACAGACAGACAGCTTTTTATTATATATTATATTCTATTATATTCGATTGCTTTTTAACCGACCTCAACAAAGGAGGAGGTTACTCAATTCGACCGTACTTATATATTTTTTTTGTTTTTTTTTATGTATGTTCGGGGATAACTTCGTCGTTTATGAACCGATTTTGATAATTCTTTTTTTGTTGGAAGGGAGATATCCCAACTTAGGTACCATGATAAGGAAACCAGGATCTGATGATGGGATCCCAGAGAAATCGAGGAGGACCCTCAAAAATCGTAGTGACTAGTGCGTTTGTTAATTTTTTTCGTCTGCTTACGTATTACTTGCCGATGTACTTAATTGAAGTCGGTTTTTTTTCGTTTGCGAACAAACACAATTATTAGCAATAAGATCGCCTGGTTGTACAATTTGTGACTATATAATTGCTGGTAATGTAAATTTTGTTCTTTATTTAAATGT
This sequence comes from Melitaea athalia, assembly GCA_905220545.2. Lineage (NCBI taxonomy): Eukaryota > Metazoa > Arthropoda > Insecta > Lepidoptera > Nymphalidae > Melitaea > Melitaea athalia. Next base: position 11,709,854 of record HG992177.1, read on the forward strand.
GCAACAAAGTATATTATTATTATTATACTAAGACAAACATATTAATTACTATGTATGTATGGCTACAATACATTTATCATGTACACTATATGTATGTATCTCAACACCCATTCTTACATACACCTCAACCATGTAATTACATACCTAATTCATAAATAAAATATCTAAGTATTTCAATAATTATTTATTATTATTCTTTTATTTTTATTTTTTATCTGATTATCTGATGAAAAGTTTACTTTTTTAAATTAATTATTTAAATTTTTTACTCTAATTTTACTTTTTTATTTTTCATTGTAATTGTGTCTGTAAGCAGTGTATGTGTCACAAATAAATGTCTTTCTTTCTTTCTTTCTTTCTTTAATTATTACTTACCAAAATACAGTTATGTAGATAACAATCCAATGAATTAACAAACAATAATTCAAAATAATAAGTACTAAGTAGTTTACGAAATCCAATAAAAGTAAGCTGAGTTACAGAAGAACGAAACAGAATTTTTTTATTAAATATGTTTATATGGTTAGTCTGTTCCTATGGTAATCAACTTAATGCTTGTGTTACAGGTAACAGCCGACTCCTATAACTATATGTATATATGAATATTTTTTATAAATATACATAGAAATAATACACATATAAATATGTATATAAATACAAATATTACACCCAGGCTCGGGCAGGAAACGAACCCGCAACCCGCGGAACAGAAAGCAGGGCCACAACAAACTGCGCCAACGGGCTAATGAAATAAAACAAGCAAAATACAGAAAAATAGCATTCGCGAAGCGGCACACGCACACTAACACGTTACACGACGGCACTTACACATAGACAAAGCGGTGCGGGGTTGGCGGGTGTGCGGGGCGGCCTACAGTAAAAGTCAGTGGAGACAGGAACAAAATATTCAAATACCTATTCTTCAAAAGTCTATTCGGTACCCTTTCCTCTTAAGAATCGATTTTCATATAAGGCCCCCGGTATGAAAACAATATGATGAGTAAAATCTACTGAACCAATGACCTCGTTACGTTTTTATGCGCCATTATTTGCTACGACACACAGTGGGGTATTTGACATGAAAAGTTGGACGAAACTCTTTTTTTATTCGTTATGTCAGTAAAATCGTTATAAAACCAGAAACTAACACAAAACGGGATATTTATTAAAAAATTGATCTAATTCACACAAGCTCTCATCAGTTGGTTCATCGTCTTCACGGACACTTTTTGAACTTTCTTGAGTTAAAGTAATTGTAGCTTTTGGTCTGAAACGGCTGGACCGATTTTGACGGGTCTTTTACTAGCAGATAGCTGATTTAATAAGGAGTAACTTAGGCTACTTTCGTTTTACAATTTTTTTATTTTATAATCCTGTGGACTGAACAATAACTTTTTTGTTAAATTCCACGCGGACAACGTCGCGAGCACAGCTAGTAAATAAAACGCCAAACTTCCGTTACTTTTTTCTTTTAAGATTACTTCCTAAGATAACCTGTATTAATATAATATATAAATTTTTACTCGGACGAACTCGGAAACATTACTAATCTACTAATTTATAAAGAAAAAATTAAAAATAAACTAAAATTTTATTTTTGACGATCATAAGTCATAGAAACCTAAATATGGAGTCATGAGTTACTGTATGCAGGTAATAATAAACTACATATCTTCGCTTTCAATATCCATATCGAAATCTTCTTCTAAATTAAAGTTTCACTGACTTATAGGAGAACTAAAAGTAGTTGTTTTAAAGCGCCGAGAACTGCAACTTGCAACGTAAACAAAGATGAGATTCCAACTGATGCTGTAAATGAGCCACTTAAAAATGGCGGTCGAAATGGCTGCCGTTTTATGCGCTATCTATTGTACTACTATATAAACTCATTACAGTTGTCCTATTGAGTAGTCAATAAATTTGAGTTTTGTCCAACTTTTCATGTCAAATACCCCTATGTGCGACGTAGCGGCTACGGCCTACAACGTTTACGACGGTATCGGTTACGACGTTTTCTAATAATGCCATCGATGGCTGGCGTTATTTGATTCGTTGAAATACCATTTGATATGGTATTAATCTTTTTCATGGACAGACTATAAAACCTTTTTAACCGACTTCCAAAAAAGGAGGAGGTTCTCAATTCGACTGTGTTTTTTTAATATATGTTAGCTCAGAACTTTTGTCTGGGTGGACCGATTTCGATCAATTTTGTTTTAATTGAAAGGTGTTGCGTGTCATGTGGTCCCATTTTAATTTAATTGAGATCGGACAAGTACTTTTAGAGTTATATCTAATAATGCGTATTTACTTGACTACTTTTTCGTCGACCTACGTTGAACTATACCGCATAACTTTTTACTCGGTATACCGATTTTGATGATTCTTACTTTAATCGAAAGCTAATACTTGTCATGTAGTCTTGTTTAAATAAGATCGAGATCTGATTACAACTTTTTGAGTAATCTTTAATAGCGCGTATTTACTTGACTATTTTTTCGTCTTATTACGTTGTATAAATTGTCGATGTAATTGAAGTCGGTTTTTTTTCGTTTGCGAGCAAACACAATTATTTGTGCATAATATTTAGACACTCGATCTGAAGAAGTAAACTCCAGTCGTGCGTCGGAGCTGACAGCCTGACACACACACACACTTTTTTTTTCAATTATACCCCGTCCGCCCATTTATTATCTTTTTTTTGTTTGTATATATATATTATATATATCAGCTCCAACGATTTTCATCAAATTTAGTATGCAGGGGATTTCGGGGGCGAAAAATCGATCTAGCCTGGATTCATTTTTCAGAAAATGTCGTTCTATCCCCGTTTTTAGTCAATGAAAAATTGGCTACAATCAATATCGTTTGAATACGAAGGTAAATTTCGCAATAGTCATTAAAGTTGTAATAGCTCAGGTGGGAAATCGGACGGCCGGGATTAACCGATAAAACCACGGTTCAAATTCCAGTCTCCGAATCCATTTTTTTTTTCTAATTTCACTCGTGATTTTTTATTTAAATAACCAGTTCATATTTTTTATTATTATGTCGGTAAAATTGAAAAATATTATTCATATTTTATCAATAATGTAATTCGTATAAATACCGAGCTAAGCTCGGTCACCTAGGTACTAGTTAATAATTTAATATTATATTGAATCTACCTATCGCTATGGATTAAGATCTTTTTATTAAGATTTAATAATTTTCAGATTATTTACCTTTATTATATCGTTAAAAAAATCTTTGTAATTTGTATAAAAATGTGTGAAATAAAATATTAGGTTAAACTAAGATTATGTTATAAAAAGTAAAATATTAAATTTTCAATAGGTTGTAAATAAAAAGAGGGGAAAAAATTAAACAGTTTGTTTATGTGGTCATAAACCACTTTGCCAGTCATAAACTTTATTTGTCCAATATACAATGCATCTTGCCGTCGTTAAGATTCGTTACGTTACCTAATTACTAATGGGAGCAGTCTCGTGGTTCATGGGGCGGCCTAGCGACATGATTCCCTTTCTATATATTTTTTTGTATTTTTTATGCCGCCGGCCATTGATACAAGCGAAGGCGTAAGAAATGTGTGCAATGTTCAAATATATGCACAAAACGCGAACCCAAAATAAGCTAGAGTAGGTAACAAACTAAAAATATTAAAATCCGAATAATTTAAAGAGCTCGCGCTCTGTGCTCGTTAGCTTTGTACAGTAAATTTTTACGTATAAAAATAATAAAGAAAATCGCATTGGCAGAATCATTTTCCGTAGGTATGTGTGGTAGATCGGTCTAGTCGTCGGAGTGTTCACGCCGAAGGTTTCTCCTCGGTGGCGGTGGCCGCGGAAGCTACTGAGCCGTTTTCTTCAGGCGAAGGCTGGCACGCGAGGGCTGGGAATCTCGCGTACAATGCCGCGCGGTATTTCGGGTGGCTGTAAAAGAGACAATTATCATTGTATTTTATCAACAATAGAAGTAGTAAGTATAAGAATTATTAATTCTGTTTTCATCAAACAAGTTAAAGTAAATTTTCATACCTGATACCATATACAATAGGATTATAGACGGCATTAGCCTTGGCGAAGACAGAACCCCAGATAGTGGCAAGTGGGGTGATCGTGGCGGTTTGGAAAATGCCAGCAAAGTTGATGATAAGGTAAGGAGTCCACGCCATGAACCATAGTGAAATGGTCATTAAAGCAACCTAGGATACGTAAATAAATTTTAGTATTGCTAAACATATTATATTGATTTCGGTAATACCAACTGGTTGTATGTATGTATTTTTATCTCACCTTAGCCAATTTGCACTCGGCGCTTGTGTTGGCCGCATCCGACGACCTGAGAGAAGCAACGTTCATTTTCTTGGCCTGTTCCCTCATGGCCTTCTCGTGAGCTGCTACAGCCTAGATTAAGAATCAAAAAATAGATTGAACAGTTGGTTACCTTCGAATGTTATCGATCAATGTTAAATTGAATTAAAGAATAATTTTAAATTTTTGTTCTTTACCTGAACAATGAAGAAGTAAGAGTAGATGATGAGGGCGAGAGGCAGGAAGTAGCAGGCAATCGCGTAAAGAACGATGTAGCTGCGGTTGCTCAGGGACTGGTCGAAGTAGTCAGTTCCACAGGCGGTCATGTTGCCCTCAGGTACATACCTTTAAGTATAAAAATAGCAAAAACATATTCAATGAGTCGAATACGATTTAATTTCTCAAATAATATTCAAGAAAACAAAGTTTACCGGCCCCATCCGAATAATGGCGCAAGAGTCCACGCAAGCGAGAACAACCAGACGCCGAGGACTCGAAGCAGAGCGCCGTTGATCGTCATAGGTTTAGCAGCAATGCCCTTTACGATCACATTGTATCGGTCGAAAGCGATCGCTGTCATGGTCCAGATGGAGACGCATCCGAAAAGCGAACCGCCCGTAGCATATAGTTGGCACGCTAGTGGTCCTGTAATCATTTTTGGTAAAAGTTTGGTAAGACTTGTAGGGTTTTAAAAAATTTAAGAAAATAAACCGCCGTCAAACAGTAAAGTTTGTTATTTGATCGCTCGCAGTTTGTTGAATATTATTATGATAGTTTTGTGACAAATTTTTACTTACCGAATACCCATGTTTCATTGTAACAGTTGATTATCATCGGTGGTGCCATCATTGCCATCATAAGGAAGTCCGAGAACGCTAAGTTAACGACGAGGATGTTCGATGGCGTTTTGAGATTCTAAAAACAAACAAATTTTAAATATACGAATTTGTAAAACCCTTCGTAAATAGTAAAACAATTTTAACCATATATTTATTAATTACCTTTGTGGTTGTGAAGATGTAAACGACCATTCCGTTGCCTGTGACGGAGATGAAACCCATTACGCACATGAAGAATCCGAGGAGACCGTGCCACAGCGGATTCATGGGTGGGAATTGATACCTATAATTTTATGTGCATATATTGGAGTAAGTATTGTTCAGTTCGAATATAATTATAACAATGTATATCTTTTGTACTAAATACATATTTTTTACCAATGTGGGTCAATTAAGTGCAGCATTTCGGGAAGAACTTTGTCGACAACGGTTTCATTGCTGCCGTAGGCTGCCATCTGACCGCCCCACGCCTGAAGAGCGGCAGCACCTGGTCCGGGGTCCAAGCTTGTGATAGCCATTTTGTTTTATGGGTCTAAGTGCTAAAATCTGAAGAAGAATGATATATGTTATTATGTTTATCTGTTTATATAAAAAATTAAAAGTTTTAATGTCAAAGTTAATGATATTTTTTGAATGAAATCTACACGTGTTTTAGCACCAACATTCAACAAGTCCTTTGTTTTAGTAATTCAGGATTCGTTATCAAAATTGAATGGTGTTAAAACAAGCTATTCCTTTATGACTCACTAAAAAGGGGTTACTGTGGGTAGGTCGCCCCGAGATGGTTAATACCAAAAATACTGAAGAAAATCGCTTGACGAACTACTCCAGTCTTTAGTTGCTATAACCAATCTCTGGCGAGGATGCCAAGGCGTTACGGAGGCTACTCGTTCTTTCCGACGCTACACTTGTCTTTTATAATAACAGAAGGGGGATTAAAATATCGTCATAGAGAAATCGATATTCATAATTAGATATAGGTAATAGGGTGAATACATTACCTGCTAAGTGTAAATACAGGGAGGGTGTTGTAATAACTCCACAAAATATGGCATAAAAATTATTTGTATTCAATGTTAAAATCATAATATAAGTCAAAAAGAGTACTAGGTACTTTTGTGAGTGCAATTTGGGTTTTCGCTACAATCAGGTTTTCTTTCCTAATAAAATGATCGAAGAAGATACGAAGAAATAGTCATAGAAATTTAACGGATACTACAATCATTGTGAAGTGATAATATTTTAGGTACCTATATGTAAAAAAGTATCTATGTAATAAAAATGTTTAGTTTAGTATACAAGCTTTTATGTTAGGGTTTTTCTGTTAATGTATATATTTTTTAATATATGCCTAACTAGGTCGGAAACAAGCGTACGCCTCACCTGATGGTAAGCGATTACCGTAGCAGCGTAGCTTATAGACGCCTGCAACACCAGAAGCATCGCAAGCACGTTGCCGACCCTATCCCCCATCCCCCTCCAGGAGCTCTGGTCACCTTACTCACCAACAGGAACACAATACTGTTCTGTTGTTGATTAATAATAAAAAACTACGCAAGTTTTCGTAGTCAGAAAAACAAAAATTCCGAAAGTAGTAATTGCGAATAAGCCATGTTTGTGAAGCGTATTTTAATCAACATTGGGATGTCCGTAAGCTTTTGAAAAACTTTTGGTTTACATATAATTGTATTGAAAACTCTAAGGTAACTAAAAATTTTAAAAATAAAATTAATAAGTAATATTTAAAGATTTGTGTAAGGTAAAATGTAGACAAAACTAAGCTATACTCACTTCAAGAATACATAGGTGCAAACAAGTAAAGTATTAAGTACCTACTGCTTTAAAGCTGTGTTATGTTCCTGCTGGTGAGTAAGGTGACTAGAGCTCCTGGGGGAAATCGGGGATAGGGTCGGCAACGCGCTTGCAATGCTTCTGGTGTTGCAGACGTCTGAAAGACGGTAATCGCTTATCATCAGGAGAGCCGCACGCTTGTTTGGGACCTAGTTATATGTATATAAATATAAAAAAATAATACGGGTAGTGCTTAATCGACAAAACTACTCAAAATATTTTGAAAATAATATTAATACCCATTTTTAAATAAGTTCACCCCTGGACGTCTTAAGTCTGCTAATATGGTTATGACACCACTAAGTTTAAGTATATGGAAATATAAGTATGTTAACAAGATTATATACATCGGTAGGACAAATGCCGCGATTGTCCAGTGAACAGACTGTTGCGGTTTTAAAACATTGACTTCTGGTTCCGTTCTGGGTAAGAATCTTTCACAACGAAAATGTAAAAGCAATTATATCTAAAAATTATACTAGAATAAATATTTAAAGTAATCAGATTATTCCTGTTCTCTTAATTCTTCTGATATGAGATTCCTGTGATATGAAAATTATTAACAACTTGAAAAACAAATCGGCAATATGCGTTTTTTATTATTTTTATCTCGTAATAATTGTGAAAAAATGCATTCAAATTAATAAAATACTTCAAAAAAATTTCTGATGTTTACATGTGTGATAATGTTTATCTTAAAGAAAAGCATGATTGCATTTAAAGATACTCAATTCAACAATTATTTTAAGGTGATCTATGACTATAAATCTACTTTTAATAAATAATATTTGTGTGTGCGTGTGTGTGCTATAAAAAAACAACTTGAATTTACATCGACATAGAAAGTCGAAAAAATATACAATTTTACACATTAGGGGTCATCCATAAATTACGTCACACGTTAAGAGGGGGGTAAGCGGTCGACGAAGTGTGACATTGTGTGACAAGGGGGAGGGACGGGTCCAAATTTTTGTGACGTCACATTTCCAAATATAATAATATCAAAACGTAAGTACAAAAGCATGATATATCAACTACCTATCAATAACTAACTTAAAAATTTTAAGTTTTATCTGTTTTGTTAGCGAATTACTTTTATTAAAATAAAAATAAAAACAATGTCGAAACTATCATCAGTTTGGTCATGCAAAATGCAAATTATGTGACGTCACACTAGGTAGGGGGGGGTCTCATAAATGTGACCATCTGTGACCAGGACGGGGGAGGGGTTGAAAAATCAAGATATTCGTGTGACGTAATTTATGGATGGCCCCTTATAGGTGATAACTGATAACTCAAAAACTACTCGTATATATACTATTTTGACTAGCCCGTTGGCAGTTTGTAGTGACCCTGCTTTCTGCTCCGGGGGTTGTGGGAACCCACAGTGGGTTGGATGATGATGATGATGATGATATGTTTTATTTATAAGTATGTTTCTAGAAAAAAATGTAGCTAGACCAGTCGGCTGTTACCTATAACGGCTATAACAGAAGTATTAAATTGCTTACTTTAGGAACAGACGACCGTGTGTGTATTGTGTAGATATTTATTTATTTATATAAATCTGAAGAGATCTTGCTCAAAGTTGTCCTAAATATGGGACCTTACGACCACCCACAGGAGTAGCTGGACCTTCTACTGGGTGGAGGCCCCCGGGCCGGCTGGTTGATAGGCTTATGTCACTGCATGCACACTGTTTTCACAATGCGTACTCTTTGCGAGTGGAAGGGGTCTTCTAGGGGGCTATAGTACCCGATGTTCGGGCTAAGGCCACAAGTTCGACGACCGAAGGCGGGTCTCGGTAAACTCGTCTTCCGGCTCGGATGGGTCGGTTCAGGGGAATCTTTGCCGAAGCCTCGGAGGCCGGCAGAATGCAGAATGTTTACTTTGCGCAGTCGGAAACTTGGAGTTACAATTTTGTTATTCCTTCAATCTCGTGTTCATACTGCCATTATTACTATTTATTTCAAAACAATAATGAATATTCTGGTGAATATACATAATATTGTTATAAATATATTGCGACGCAATTGTTAATAAATGTCTACCTTTTGAAAAACATCCCGTAGGGAGACTCGATCTCCAAGATCGTAAATGCCGCGAATAGCCCTTTTTTGCAAAATAAATACAGTCTCAATATTTGTATAGCATTTTACCCCACAGTAACAGACCGTAAGACATAACATTATGGAAATAGCTAAAATAAATTAAACGTGCCGTAGCAACGGTGGGCAGTTGTCGTACTTTTCTGACTGCGAATGCTGCGGAGCTGAGGCTACCATTCAAGGATGACAAATGGGAATTCCACTGAAGTTTTGAGTCCAAATGTATCCCTAAGTAACCTCTCATTATTTATTTCAGAATGATAATTTCGGTCCTTGGCACAGTGGCGGATTTACCAATAGGTTGAGTAGGCTGGATCCTAGGGCGGCAAATTCTACGGGCGGCAATTTTATTTTTGAAACGTTATAATATAAATCCAGAAAATGAATGGAGAGGGCCATGCCCCTAATAAGGACAGCCGAAATAATCGCAACTTGGCCATTTTTCGCGTGACTGGGACCACAACCTTTTTGGGACCTGGATCCGCGATTGACTGTAACAGGATTTTTTTTATAATATTAACAACATCCACCACAACTTCAGCCTATCACAGTCCACTGTTGGACATAGGCCTCCACAAGTTCGCGCCCGCCATTATGATGCGAACTCATGTGTTTTGCCCATAGTCAACACGCTGGGCAGGCGGGTTGGTGACCGCAAGACTGGCTTTGTCGCACCGAAGACGCTGCTGCCCGTCTTTGGCCTGTGTATTTCAAAGCCAGCATGGATGGTTATCCCGCCATCCGTCGGCTTTTTAAGTTCCAAGGTGGTAGTAGAACTGTGTTATCCCTTAGTCGCCTCTTACGACACCCACGGGAAGAGAGGGGGTGGCTACATTATTTAGTGCCGTAACCACACAGCACTTACAACATCCACGGGCTCTTAGTTGCCCATGCCATTTGTACTACATAAAATATTTATTTTATTATCGGCGTGCGTTTTTTACAATAGTTTAACTTCAGATAACTAGTTCTAAAACTGTCTAGATTGCTAGGATAGTCCGACACTAATAGACCAGTGCTTTTAGCCTTTAAAAATTGTAAAAACCAAAGAAAATGATAGTAGGATGAAACACATTGGAAAAGAAAGAGAATACAACGAAAATGAAAGGAAAAATAAATTACGGGCGATCTACTAAGTCAATGGTACGGAACCCTAAATGCGCGAGTCCGACTCGCACTTGGCCGATTTTTTAATATTAATTTTGTTTAGAATTAAGCAATATAGTACAGTCATTTGGTGCTCAAAAAGGGGGTTACCAGTTACCTGGAAGGTTTTCCGGTAGTTTTGAAAATTGGTGATTTTATAGATTTCGACGTGCTCTTTTCGAATTTTAGCTTTGCCACCTCGTATCTTTACCGCTCGCGCCGCCATATTGGAAAAATGGCGCTCAAATACAGTTTTTTGAGAATAACTCCGTTCCAACTCATTTTACGATAAAAATAGTTATGTAATAAATTAAACTAGAGAAAATTTTCTACAATTTATGTAATAACCTTTTTTTTGTAAAATCAATAGTTTCAGCGTACGAGAGCTGCAAAGTCCACTCTAACACGCGTTTACGTGTCATAATTATATTTCGTTAAGTCCAGTCGACAAGTTTTGAATATATTTTTCTTAATTTGAAATAATTATGGTGTATTCTAAACACTATAAATATTTAATTTCCGTTGGAAATTTTACTTAAACTTAGTTTTTCAACAAGTTAAACGATTGTTAACGAACAAAATTTTCTCGAAATTACGTCTCAATCGTAAATGAAAAAAAAAAAAATGTTTAAACATTGTCGTAAAAATTTTTCGCTTCGTAGAGCCTTTCTTATATAAATACTTAACAAGATCACACCATCAAAGTTAAAAAAATATTCATAGTTTGCTTATAATAATTATAATAATTATTGGACTTAACGAAATATAATTATGACGCGTAAACGCTTGTTAGAGTGGACTTTGCAGCTCTCGTATGCTGAAACTACTGATATTCCAAAACAAAAGGTTATTACATAAATTGTAGGAAATCTTCTCTAGTTTAGTTTATTACATAACTATTTTTATCGTAAAATGAGTTGGAACGGAGTTATTCTAAAAAAACTGTATTTGACAGCAATTTTTCCAATATGGCGGCGCGAGCGGCAAAGATACGAGGTGGCAAAGTGAAAATTCGAAAAGAGCAAGTCGAAATCTATAAGATCACCAATTTTCAAAACAACCGGAAAACTTTCCAGGTATTATAATTTATAAAACTACCAAATGACTGGACTAATAGGTAGTGGCAGCATTTACTGTCAAACTATCAATGTTTTCATTTATAATCTATGGTGTTAACTGTCAAGTGTCAAATTGTCATTGTCAAGTAGGTTTTGAAATTTTGAAGTGATTTGAAGTTGATTTTTGGTTGATTTGAACTTTTGAAGTAATAAATTATTAATCTCCTTGGTAATTTAGTATTAATTCAAAGAGTATATTAATAAAATATTAATTGTTATAAGATTTAAAAATTGAAATAAAAAAATTGTTCGTACTCAGTTTGGCTTTGTTGTTACTGTTAAATAAAATTGATTTATCTAATGGATACTGAAGACATAGAGTTAAGTGAGGATGAGGAAGAAATTACAGCCGAAACAGTGTTAAAAACCCTTCAAAACGCTTGGCAAAATGAACGTTTAGCACCAGAAATACTTCCTCATCATAACGATATGGTCGAATGTATGTTAGGACAAATACAACACATGGAACGAAACATTAATAAACTACCAAAAACAGATCTACGTTCGTGTATACACAAAATGGAATTAAATAGAATTAAATACATAATTTGTAATTATCTGAAGACTAGGTTAAATAAAATAGAAAAATATTGCATTGCTATAGTCAACGAGGAGAAGCAACGAACAGAAGCTGGTACGAATTATTTAACTCCATCTGAATTAAGATATGCTCAGGAGTATATTTTAAACATGGAGAGTCATTTAAAAAGTACAGTATTGAATCATGTCCCGGGGAATATGCAATCATTTGAACTGAATAAAATGGCTGTTTATCCTAATTATCAATCTCATGTATTTCTGAAGGCTAACGAAACTGTTAATGGAATTATATTAGAAGATCTACTGGGTGATCAAGATGAAGAAATAGATATAGAAGGTATGATCAATTAATATGTTAACATATTAAAGATATAAAGATTTGTGAATTAAGTGGTTGTGTATGTTGTACAGGATTTTATTAATTTTATAAGTCTACTCATTTTTTTAAAAAGAATAACTTCAGATTTTCTTGCTGATTCTTCTCTGCAAAATCCACATTCCTGATTCCGCATCGCTGGTAGCTTCACTTTTAGCTTTAGTTAATTAATTATAACTAATATAATTTTAATTTGTAAATGAATGATTCAAAAGTGTGTTTGAAGCCTACAAAAAACCGATTTCAATTACATCGACAAGTAATACAACGAAAAAAAATAACAAATGCGTTAGTCGTCACTACGATTTTCGAGGGTTCCCCTCGATTTCTCTGAGATTCCTTCATCAGATCCTGGTTTCCTTGTCATGGTACCACCCTTGGGATATCTCCTTTACAACAAAGAAAAATTATCAAAATCGCTTCATAAACGACGAAGTTATCCCCGAACATACATTAAAAAAAAACATATATACGGTTGAATTGAGTAACCTCCTTTTTTGAAGTCGGTGAATAAAGTAATTTTTGATTTTGGTTAAATCACTTGTCTTGTATATTAATTATACTAGCTGCTGCCCGCGACGTCGTCTGCGTGCGTTCACTGCTCGTTCCCCGTAGGTGATAGCGTGATAATATGTAGCCTATGTTCTGACCCGACTTCTTAATAATATTCTTGCCAAATTTGAAGTAAATCCATGCAGTACTTTTTGAGTTTATCCCGGACATACATTTGAAGAAATAAAGGTTCACTGCTCGTTCCCCGTAGGTGATAGCGTGATAATATATAGCCTATGTTCTGACCCGACTTCTTAACAATATTCGTGCCAAATTTGAAGTAAATCCATGCAGTACTTTTTGAGTTTATCCCGGACATACATACAGACAAACAGACAAAAATTCTAAAAACTATATTTTTGGCTTCGGTATCGATTGTAGATCACACCCCAAGTATTCTTTTAAAAAAATATTCAATGTACAGTTTTGACTTTTCTACCATTTTATTATATGTATAGATTATCTTCCTTACAAAGTTTTTTTTTTCAGAGGGTTCCCAGCATATATTACAATACAAACCAATTGCGGATTTAGTTAAAAATGGCAAAGTTCAACTTGTTTAATTTTTATATTAATTAAAATAAAAATGTTGCATTATTCAATCAATCTTTCAATGAGACAACCATATAAAATTATATTCTTTATTATAATTAAACATTCACTGATATTATACATTTATATGTGCAATAAATAATACATTTTTTAAACATACTTTATATGCAATCCAATTATTCAAAACTTTACACTATTCTACTAATATGTGGCATTAAATAAATATTTAATTTGCTTACAATCCACTTGGTTTTTTAAGAACATTTCAATGTTAATAATAAGTAACATATTATATAACTAATATCTATATAATATTTTATATAAGAATTTGATTAGTCAAATTCTAAAATAAAACAATCAAAATTGTATTGTAAATGCACAGCTTTAAAGTTTACTGTAAGTAACAAAATAAAAGTAAAAGAAATTTTAAGAAAGACAAAAGAAGGAGTCATAAGGAGTAAAATATTATTGGTTTAGTATTAAAATTTTTACATTTTTAAGTACTTATAATAAGTAGTTTGTGACATATAGGCCTATATTATTTTGGTCTTCAGTGACTAAAGCATGTACACAGTATATATAAACTAAATAATTCAAAATTACACATACAAATATAATTAATTGACAGGTATATGTGATGCTTTTGCCTTTTTCATAGCATAAATTATTATACAATATAAATGCACGAAACCAATTTTTAATTTTATTTAGTTATCAGTTTGTGTTCTTATGAACAGCTAAATTCATTTGAATGGGAATTTTCTAACCAATGGGTGGATAAAAACCTGCATGGTTATATTGAGTCCTACTTAAAACCACAAAAATATTAAAATTGTTTTTAAAAAATAAAAATGCTTATATCAAACCGATGTCAGCATGGACACTAGTATACTGTATGAAATCGTACTACAGTTATAATTCTACACTTAAGAAGTATTTATTAATATAAAAATATTGTAAGTAAACTTTGTGAATCACCTGTCTCTGAATATAAAGTAAATAATTATGTATCATTCATACACCATTTGTAATATTTTAAATATTAACACACTACAAATACATCGAAAATTCTCTTGAGGTATTATGTTATAGTAGGCATATCTTGTTTTGTTTTCTGAATAAAAGCTTCAGCTAAAATTTTTGTAGCTCCTATTCGTAATATTAAAGGCTAGATTCAAAGGCACATTTTCTTTTAGTTCATTAAAATCATAGTCACTGTCATAAAATTCAGCCATAAGCAAAAGCTTGCTTTATAAAAGTACTACTTATAATATAAATTATTCGTATTTATGTGTTACGGGGTCTATAATTATGTCAAGCTTTGTAAAGAAAATTCGCGGATTCGCTGTTGTACGGCGCGCGGTCGTCTAGTTAGCTTATGACGACAAAAGATTCAATTGTGTCGTAAGTCACCCCACCTAATGTAAGATTACACCCGTAACACGTAAATATGCACTTTATAAGGCTAGTTATTGCGTTTGGTCGTCAGCGTCGACGTATTTTATATGTTGTAAATAAGCTTTATGCGCAGATTCGCGTAGACTTTGTTCAGAAGCGGGGCCCAACTGATTAACCATTTTTGTAAAGTGACCATTTTCGTTTTGGAGCAAATCGTGAGGGTGACCACACTCTACAATTCGACCTGCCTCCATTACCTGCGAAAGAAACATGTATTGTAATATTTTTAATGACAATTTTAACTTTAGGATATACAAGGTGAGCGGGATTTATTTAGGACGTTTAGGACAAATGTTCGAAAATAATATAATAAGTTTCTTTTTTACTAAAACTATGAAAAATAATGCTTATTTTTAGCTGTTGCTTACGATGCGCACTCGCGAAGATCTTTAGTCCAATTTGTCTTAACATTACAGAAAAATTTAAATATTACTTTATTAAATAAAAATTCTGAAAAGGATATGAAGCTCAAAAAGGATTACTTACAACAACTCGGTCCGAATCCGCGACTGTGTGCAAGCGATGCGCTACTGTCAGCACAGTACAATCCGAGAAAAATTTACGTATTGATTTTTGAATCAGGGCGTCAGTGCTGTAAATAAAAAAATAGGTTTTATTGACGTTGTCACGTTTCGGTGTGACAAAGCCAGCCCTGCAGTCACCACCCCGCCTGTCCAGCGTGGTGACTATGGGCAACACATATGAGTTATGTCTATGTCCAGCAGTGGACTGCGGTAGGCTGAAGTGATGATAATTTAACGAAGTTTGTTATAAACAGGTAAATTATACTTTCAATGTTTAATACTCGGTCATAAATAATTCACATAATACATAGTCTCTTTCCAAATATTCTTAATGTTGTTATTTTTATGAGAATGTTTGTACCCCGGCGGGGTCGAGAGCGGTCGTCGTAGTATGTACGTACTTGGGGTCGACGTTGGCCGTGGGCTCGTCCAGCACCAGCAGGCGGTTGTTTATGACAATGTTTGTACCCCGGCGGGGTCGAGAGCGCTGAGCGGTCGTCGTAGTATGTACGTACTTGGGGTCGACGTTGGCCGTGGCCTCGTCCAGCACCACCAGGCGGTTGTTTATGACAATGTTTGTACCCCGGCGGGGTCGAGAGCGCTGAGCGGTCGTCGTAGTATGTACGTACTTGGGGTCGACGTTGGCCGTGGCCTCGTCCAGCACCAGCAGGCGGTTGGTTATGACAATGTTTGTACCCCGGCGGGGTCGAGAGCGGTCGTCGTAGTATGTACGTACTTGGGGTCGACGTTGGCCGTGGCCTCGTCCAGCACCAGCAGGCGGTTGGTTATGACACTGTTTGTACCCCGGCGGGGTCGAGAGCGGTCGTCGTAGTATGTACGTACTTGGGGTCGACGTTGGCCGTGGCCTCGTCCAGCACCAGCAGGCGGTTGTTTATGACAATGTTTGTACCCCGGCGGGGTCGAGCGCGCTGAGCGGTCGTCGTAGTATGTACGTACTTGGGGTCGACGTTGGCCGTGGCCTCGTCCAGCACCAGCAGGCGGTTGTTTATGACAATGTTTGTACCCCGGCGGGGTCGAGAGCGCTGAGCGGTCGTCGTAGTATGTACGTACTTGGGGTCGACGTTGGCCGTGGCCTCGTCCAGCACCAGCAGGCGGTTGTTTATGACAATGTTTGTACCCCGGCGGGGTCGAGAGCGCTGAGCGGTCGTCGTAGTATGTACGTACTTGGGGTCGACGTTGGCCGTGGCCTCGTCCAGCACCAGCAGGAGGTTGTTTATGAGAATGTTTGTACCCCGGCGGGGTCGAGAGCGCTGAGCGGTCGTCGTAGTATGTACGTACTTGGGGTCGACGTTGGCCGTGGCCTCGTCCAGCACCAGCAGGCGGTTGTTTATGAGAATGTTTGTACCCCGGCGGGGTCGAGAGCGCTGAGCGGTCGTCGTAGTATGTACGTACTTGGGGTCGACGTTGGCCGTGGCCTCGTCCAGCACCAGCAGGCGGTTGTTTATGAGAATGTTTGTACCCCGGCGGGGTCGAGAGCGCTGAGCGGTCGTCGTAGTATGTACGTACTTGGGGTCGACGTTGGCCGTGGCCTCGTCCAGCACCAGCAGGCGGTTGCGCGCGAGCGCGGCGCGCGCCAGGCACAGCAGCTGGCGCTGGCCCGCGCTGAAGTTGGCGCCGCCCGCCTCCACGCTCGACGACAGCGACGACACCGACTGCTTCAGCTCCACCTGACACATTGCACACTCTCACTGAACTGGCCTCCGTCCGTTTAGGGCCATATAACGGATACATCATCATACCGGCATACCGTAGACAAAAATATACATGAAAAAAAATTAAGTGGTAGTAAGTACAGCTCATTACTGCCTAATATTAAAATCGACACATTTGTAAAAAAAGGGTGGGAGGAATCATGCGTTAAAGGGCTATGAATAACAAACTTAACTTTAAAACTCAGGTGACTCGGTCATTGACACGACACTAACATACACATGACATTGATTTTATAAATTATAATTTTATTAGTTAATAATTAATTTTATTATTTTTATTAAAGCGTTAGGGCAAATAGCTAAGTTGAATATTTGGGTTATAATATCGATTCTAATATCGCAGGAAGGATGCCAGTTTAATAATATGTTGTATTTATTAGATTCTCGCGGAAACACGCCCGTTACTCTTTCTGGCCAATCGTTTGATTATACCAATTAGATCTAAATACTAATGTACTCATTTTCAAGCACTGTCTAATTTTCTTATTATTTTATTTATTTATTACTAGCTGCCCGGGCAGACTTCGTTCTGTCTATTGTGTTGTTTTTTTAATCTATATCTATATATATAAAAATGAATCGCTGAATGTGTTGCTAAGCGCAAATCTCGAGAGTACCTGAACCGATTTCGCTAATTCTTTTTTTATAATATTCCTTGAAGTACGAGGATGGTTGTTACGGAGAGAAAAATTTAAAAAATTGCCTGAAAAAGTCTTAAAACAACACTTTTCTATATTCCCATACAAAAGTTGACAGGACAACGTCTGTCGGGGCAGCTAGTACCTATATAATATATATAAAAGAGATTTCCACCCACTCATCACGATATCTGGAACCATAAGGCGTAAAGACTTGAATTTTGGTAGGAATATTCCTTTCGCCGAGTAGAGGTCAGCTAAGAACGGGTTTTACGAAATTCCAACCACAAGAGGGGGTTGCGGGGGTTAATAACATATACGGCAAAACAACGTTTGCGGGGTCAGCTAGTCTATATATGTATATATATATATATATATAAGAGATTTCCACCCATTATACCCCACATCACGATATTTCTAGAACCATAAGGCGTAGAGACTTGAAATTTGGTAGGGATATTCTTTTCGCCAACTAGAGGTCAGCTAAGAACGGTTTTTACAAAATTCCACCCACAAGAGGGGGGGGGGGTTAATATCATATATGGCAAAATAACGTTTGCGCGGTAGCTAGTATAGTATAAAAACCTTCCGTAGGATTTTTAAGGAACATACAAACAACAATTTGCCGATTCGGTCGAGCCAATCTTGAGTTATGCGCTTAGCAACATTCATTTTTATAATATAGATTATTTATTTACTTTAAGGGCATATAATTATATTCGAGTTCCGCTAGTTTCACGGTATATAAAGCCTTCGGTGGTAAAATAAGCAGCCTAGTACTATCATAATATATTCTAGATAGGTTGTGAAGTTTCGTCATCGTATACGTTAGCACATGACGTTCGGCTTGGGTAAACTTATAAAAGAATTTAGTCACGATCGAGTAAGATAGACAATGGGGCAATGGCCTTCGAAACTTCACCTGTCACTGTTTCTGTTATTTTTTCTTTATTCAAAAAGTTTGTAAGTTTTATCAAACCAATATAATATAATATTATAGTATACCTACGAGTATTACAATATTAGTTACCCCCACCTATTTCCAAATTTTTTTATCGTTAATGTGATAATTTTTAGGGTTCCGTACCCAAAGGGTAAAAACGGGACCCTATTACTAAGACTTCGCTGTCCGTCCGTCCGTCTGTCACCAGGCTGTATCTCAAGAACGGCGATAGCTAGACAGTTGAAATTTTCACAAATTATGTATTTCTGTTGCCGCTATAACAAAAAATACTAAAAACAAAATAAAATAAATATTTAAGGGGGGCTCCCATACAACAAATGCGATTTTCTTGCCCTTTTTTCTCGATATCAATAATGGCAACAGGTAGGCACTTAAAATATTCACAAAATACTCAGTTGTATTTATACTTTAATAATAGATAATAAAATTAAATAAAATTAGTAATTAAGGGGGGCTCCCATACAAAAAAAAAACGTCATTTTTGCCTATTTTTACTCTCATACAACAAAAGTGATTTTTTAGCCGCTTTTTGCCCGATATTAAAATCAATGTATATATTGTTGTTTACCTAGTCAATGGTACGGAATCCTTCGTGCGCGAGTCCGACTCGCACTTGGCCGATTTTTTTTTTACTTACATATCTAGATAGATATTATTTTAAAACTAAGCCTGAGCGTCCTTTTCATCAAGTATACGATTTAAATTAAATTACCTACTATGGATTATTTTACCTGTTCCAAAGCCATCCAAATTTCCGCATCAGTATATTTGTCAAAGGGATCTAAATTGTATCGCAGGCTCGCTGAAAACAGCACAGGTTCTTGGGGAATAATGGATATCCTGGATCGCAGATCCTATAAAGAAATAAACATTTTTATAACTTATTGTACTAAACATTTATATTAAAAATGATAAACAACTCCTATATAAATTAATAAGAGTGATTTGCAGAGGCTTAATTAAACGCAATAGTTAATTTAAATGATTGGCTGTGTGAACACAGATGTTTTTGTAATTCAAGAAGGTTAACCTTGAGAGCTATTTCGCCGGTGTCAACATCGTCGATGAACACGTGACCGTCGATCGGCGCCAGACGGAAGAGAGCAGATATGAGCGACGATTTACCCGCTCCGGTACGCCCCACCACGCCAACCTGACGAATACATTGTTATTTAAATTTTATTATGTAATATTACTACAAATTACAATGGCTTATACAAGGGCTCGTTAAAACGAACCTGTGATAATACGTGTGGAAGTACGTACAGATTTTTTTAGCACACAGTATATGTTTTTAGTGTTATTTTAGAATGTAACGCTTCTTTTTGCATGTGGTGTTCACCTTAAGAAATTGTAACACTTAGCCTTAGCTGTATAGTATTTATTAAGATTAAGTTTACTTTATTGTGTAATTAACTAGTGTTAACAATTACTGGTGAGCCTAGATGGATAAATAAATAAATAAAATTTAAATATACTCGTATGTACGAAATAGAAACAAAATTTATTTGTAGTAAGTAAAATATAACGACGCGACGCACAGAGGAGTATTTACGCTAAAAACCTGGCCAAAAGTAAAAAATGCAAAGTATTATAAAATTCAGTGCAACCATCTCTTTCTAGTAGCTGGATAATTTGTTTTTGATATCCCGTTACTTTCGCATTTTTTTGTTTACCCCGAATGGCATACAGGAAGTCGGAACTCAGTTGTCGCCGTCGGTCGTCGTCTGTGTTTTATCAAGGCTCACATTTTGACACAAATTACACGTGGTGTTTTAATATGTTTAATATGCAATTTGTGTAAAAAAAAATTTTTTTTATGGAAGGTGAAAGTATGTTCTTTAATAATAATGTTACATTTAATCTGTAGACACATTGATCCTTTTTTATTTAATTATTGATAAAAAAAAATAAAAAATACTCTACTTTTTTGATAAATTTAAGTAAACAATAGTGTTTTTGTAGGTGTTCCGGGTATTTCCGAGTAGTTAACTGTTACATAAAATAAAGTAGAGACCTTCATAAAGGGATTAACAAAAGAAAATGTTCCGCTTTTTTCCGCCATTTTGTTTACCAGACATTTGAAGGAATTTAGTAATAAATTAAAAGTAAAATAATTTCTGCTCAATTGGGTGAAGATATCTGCTTCAAAATTGAGTTGCAAGATTTCACCCGAACAAACATACATAGATACAATATACATACATACATTGCAAGTTAAGAAGAAAAAAATTGACAACGATGAAGATGATAAAAACGACGATGAATTAGACTTTGATGACTAATTTGTTTCAAAATTAAGCACTTTTTTATAAATTATGATCATGATGATGATTATGACCATTTGAATATTTTAAACGAATAAACATATTAAAAATTACTTTAAGTGTTTATTTATTTTATATTCACATGATATTTAAAAAAAATAATTTTGGCCAGGTTTTTAGTGTAAATACTCCTCTGTGCGACGACGCGTTGGCGCAACGGTCACAGCACTGGTTTGTGGCTGTTGGGCTGGGGGTTGCGGGTTCGATCCCCGCACATGACAAATATTGGTATTGGCCATACAGATGTTTGCCGTGATCTGGACGTTTGTGCAGTCCTTGTGGGTCTCCCCACCGTGCCTCGGAAAGCACGTTAAGCCGTCGGTACCGGTTGTTATCATGTACACCTGATAGCGATCGTTACTCATAGTAGTTAATATATCCGCTAATTGGAGCAGCGTAGTATAGCAGATTGCCTTTCAGTCGCAATACTCCTCAGAACAAGCTTCTGTCATGGGGGTGGTGACCCTTATTTAGTATTTTTTAACTTGACAAAATCTAGCTCAAAGTATTCGTCAGCACCATGACTGCTTTAAAAAAATGTGAATTAGATCCTCTTCAAAAATTTGCCTCAGAAATATTATTCATGTCTTGTGAATTTTTTATTTTAAATGTCGAAGAGCAGTCTTCATAATCATAAAAGTCTGAGCTCCCATCTTTTTTACCATGATGCGAGAGGCAGTTTCGAAAACAGTTTACAGATTTGATGTCTTCAGAGCCGTATAATTATAAATAAGATCGTTCCACTTTGTTGTGGAATTCGTCTGCAGCCAGGAACGTCTGACCCGTTTCCAAGCAGCGTAAAGTAATTATTTCAAAGTTAACTTCTACAGAGTTCACTAGAGTGAGGAAAAAGTATGGAAACCCCGGAAAATTTGGGAAACCGCACAGGTTAGTCGTAAACCAAAGGTCATACCCTAAGTAACTTTCGACGAGAAATCCAAAGGTGACATCTGATTTGACCTTGAACCTCATTTTCAAGGTTATTTTAAGGTCAAACTCACTTTTTTAAATGAGAACCCCTATTTTTTATAACGGAATCAAAAAGACTGATAAGAAGATAACTTTTTACTTAGACAGATGATATCTCTTACAGTTTTTTATCAATAAAACTGACAGGTTACATGAAAATTTATCTGTAGATTGTATATAACATACATCTGGACAACACAGTTTTTCTTACTTTATCTTTACTATTACATGCTTACGGCGGCATGAATTGTGTGAACGTTATCACTTATCTTAAAAATCTGCCCTAGATGTGCAGACATATTGTGTGAGATGACACATGAATTCCTTGAATTTTGAAAGAAAATGTTAACGTGATGTCTAATATAAGCATTTCCTATATTTACAAATCTAAAACAACATCCAACAAAATATATTAATAAAATATGTACATACATGGGTTTAGCGAATGCGCTATTTAATACATTTTATACCGTATTTTTAATACTCAGAGATTGTTTTAGAGACGCTTATGAATTCCCTTGTCAAAACCTCGGTCATGTGCGGTAAAGACTTTCTAGATCATTCCTATATAAATGTCGATATACAAATCGCGAGAGAAAGAGCTAATGTCAAATCGGCCGTATACTACGGGTAAAGGTTTAAAAAGGTGATGCCCGTGTGGGTGTCACTCATAAATACTGGAGCATTATATTGAGCCTACAATTATTATATAAATTACGAAATCTAAAAGACAAGGGTTGTCATCCTTTTCTCCGATTTTGTTGTGTTTCGCACGCCATCCAGGGCCATACAAATGAGTATTTAAAATGATAATAAAATAATATATTATCTTTTTCTCATAATTTAACTCTTAAAAGTTCTAAAAATATGATAAGATAAATGGTTGTAACTATTTTTTTTACAAATCAAATAGAATTGGTCAGTCAAATTTAAGCAGTCGTTTTAGCACAAGATTGAACGTGTGAAATCATACTGACCGATTTCTTGACTGCTTATCCATAAAATGTCAAAAAAAAAAACTAAGATCTTGTGTTGATGTAGTATATCTACATTATCACTCTTAGACATCTGTACCGATGATACAACAATCCTTGAACGTCTATCAAAATACGATTGCAAAAAAACGTGTAAAAATAAAAGTTATGATATTTTTTTATTATTTTTTTTTATAATTAGATAGGCTGGCGTTTGGCCATTATTACACCTGATCTTAAGTGAGAATGCGGTCTAGGATGGAGCACGCTTGCCTAGAAGTAGCCTATTCACTCGCGTCTTGAAGATCCCCAGATTGTAGCTTTCCGGAAACACAGATGCCGGCATTGAGTTCCACTCCTTGGCCGTACGCATCAAGAATGTACTAGCGAATCGCTTAGTGCGTATAGTGGGAATGTCGACCATATAAGGGTGGCGTAACGCCAACTGTCTGGTCGTACGGAGATGGAAGGGGCAAGGGGGAATCAGGTCGTGGAGTTCCTGCGCACACTCTCCGAAGTGTATCCGATAAAAAAACCGATAGGCCGGCCACCCTACGCCGATGCTCTAAGCTTTGAAGCTTTGCAGCGACCAGGGTATCATTACCGATGAGCCTCTTGGCTCGCCTCTCGATTGACTCCACAAGCTCGAGCTGGTACTTGGCCGAGCCATCCCAAAGATGAGAGCAGTACTCCATACATGAGCGAACTTGAGCTTGGTATAACTTTAAGAGCTGTTCCGGAGTGAAGTACTGATACTATAAAAAGAATCTCAGAAAATTTTAGAAGAGAAATTTTAGGGGAATAGTATCTTTCTGTAAAGTTTGTAAAACTGTTAGGCCCCATTTACGGAGACGCGGCGCGTGCGCATCGCGCGTCGTGAATTCGTGATAGACTGCACGGCCCGCACTAAATTCAAATGTAGAGCGTTGGGTGAGTGCGTTTACGGAGAAGCGATTTTACACGCGTTCATTCTTATACATATTACACACGCGCGACGCCACACCACACGCGACCCGCGACGTCCCGCGTCTCCGTCAATGAGGCCTTATTTCCAGCAATTAAACTGCCTATTTTGTGCAAGTAGATAAAAAGATAAATATATATTCTATAACTTTTTCAATTTTTAAACCAAATTACCAAATTCTAGTGATATCTAAATTATTAAACAAATCATCACTTGCAAAAAAACAACGACGTCACAAATGTACAAATGTAAAAATAGCATTATAAAAAGTCGGACAAGGTCTCGCTCCTTAAAGGATTTAAACCATAAAACAATATTTAGTTTTCGGTGAGTCTTTATTGACTAGGACGTTTTCTGTGAAAAATATGTCTTACTATCAGTGCGTCCACAGCGTTTCCATTGGCACCTACCCTACGTTTTTTTTTTATTTATACGATCAGGGCGGTAAACAAAACAAGCGTATGGCCCACCTAATGGTGAGCCGTTACCATGACTAATAGAAGCCTGCATCACCAGAAGTACCGCGAACGCGTTGCCGGCTCTACCCCCGACACTCCCCGGGAGCTCTGGCTACCTTACTCTCTACATAACACAAATAACTTAAGAGCAGTATTATTTGGCTGTAATGTTCTGTATGGTCGAGTTACTTCCCCGGATGAGCTGTTCCAGATTTTGATCAGAATACCTCAACAAAACGGAACCGTCGAAGAGAGTAAGCTAGTGCGCCTCACCTTCCAGCCGCTCTCGATGACGATGTTGAGGTCCCGGAGCACGGGCTCGGCCTCGCGGTCGTAGCGCAGGTACAGGTCCTTGAAGACGAGGCGCGCCTTCGTGGGCCAGTCGCGGGGCGCGGGCGGCCCGTCCACCGCCTCCTGCGGCAGCTTCGTGAACTGCAGCACGCGCTCCACGCTGATCATCTGCGACACCACCTCCGTCGTCATCTTGATGCCGTGCTGCACCATGTTCACCAGGATGAGCCCCTGGCTGATCGCTAGACCGACGTTACCGGATTTTGTTGTTCCTAATAAAGTTCACATTTGTGTCACTAAGACGGTCGAAGCACTTTGACGTGTAAAATAAAATAGTCGTCAAACGGGTTATAAAATTTTTGAATTATTAATTTTTAAAGCGTGTATGCCTTAATTGATACCGATATTACTTATTAGTTGCAAGGATAGCGTAATAAGAGTATTGAAATTAATTAAATTTTGTTTTTAAGCTTACCGTCATCGAGAAGTAAGAATGTGTAGGATACGATCACTACGTACAATGCTGAGAAAAGACTCAGGTATATTGAAAACGCAGTGTTGGTGATCAGAGTTAAATACCTGTAAAAATGTATATTTCTATTAGCGCGATAGGCTGAAGTGGATGAAATAAATTTGGTAAAATATTACCTTGACTTTATATATATAAAATAAGAAACTTTTTCCCCAACCTAATATACTGAAAGAGATTTCCATTGATTCCCAAAGCGTCTATGAAAAAAAAGTTTGGGAGCCTCTGATCTACAGTTTTGAATCATCAACATAATTATATATTTATTAAAATGTATCTTTTATGATAAGATTAATATTGAAACAAACTATGTTATATTGTCAATACTCCAAAGAGCGCGGGAAAAGTGAAGGAGCAATTATTGAGGTCATACTTAAAGGTATTGTCACACGCACGAGCGAGTGTGAAAAAACTTAGCAAATTATCGTTTCGATGTACATATATGCCTTTATATTATAGTGATTCTATGCCACAAACAATTTAGCTTATCTCGAGTAGGTGGACTAGATACCCAATTTTGTTGAAGTGTTATTTTTAAAATCAATAATGAAAAAACACGAAAATAATTCAAACATCAGAAATCAGTGTGTATGTGTGTACCCGCGCCCTCGTGTGTGTGTGTGTGTTTGTACGTACCAGGCGGAGGTGTGCACGTCCTGCTTGTCGTCGAACTGCGCGCGCAGCAGCTCCTGCGCGCCGCACGCGCGCACCGTGAACAGGCCCGACATGCTGGCCGACACGTGCGAGAACACCGGGCTGCGCGCCACGCCCTCCACCCTGCCGCCACACACGCTTTACTGGGCCGCCACGACACGACCACGACCCATTTGTGGGACGGAATCGTACGAGGACAAATAATACCACTAAATAATATTATAATTATTATTCGATTCTCATTATGTCTTGATATATTGAGCCTGTATCATCCCACAGCTGAGTACAGGCCTTTTTCCATGATGGAGTAGGGCCTGAGTTTAAACCAAGACGCTGATCTGCGGGTTGACGGATATATTTACTACTTACTATGAGTAAAGATAGCTATCCACTGTGTAGGTATAATTAAAACCGGGGCCGACTGTGTTTTTATACGATATCTTGCATGAAATACAGCGTCACATATTATAATATAATACGCATAGAAATTTTGAATATCTACATAAACTATTAAAATTCTATAAGTACAATGTGTAATTTATAAGTAAAACTAGCTGTACCCGCGACTTCGTCCGCGTGGAATTTAACAAAAAAGTTAAAAAAAAGTTCGATAAAATGATCTTTGATATTCTTTGATTTCCTTTATTAGCATGAGCAGGCGGTCGAGCGATGCGGGGCAGAGGGTATGGACTCGCCCGCGCCCGCGCCGCCCGTAGGCATCTCAAGGAAAGAACGCTAGCTCGCCGAGCATTAAATGTTTCGCTGCTAATTACTTCTAACGATGATATCTCAAAAACTATTTATCTGATTGATATAGTGTAAAGGGCAATTTTAATCTGCATTAAATGCCTAAGCTAAATATCATATTAATTTGGATAAGGATTAATACTGAACTAAAGAAAATATCTTTAAAAATAACCTAATGTTTTTAATTAAAAATTTGAACATAAAAGTGGTTATTGTAAGTCAACCCTAAGAGATAGAGATATGCTATCGCGGACTTTTTTGTAGCATTTTTATAGATTTTGAATTCGCTAGTACATTATACAACTATATCTTTGCTAGTTTACGCAGCGTTCGCGTGGAAAGCTCCCCGTTGGCGAGATTTTTTACGACTTCTTCAACGTTTATCGCCGTATTTCTGCTAATTTACATATAAACATAATAAATTATATACCTAAACCTTCCTCAAGAATCACTCTTTCTATTGTTGAAAACCGTATAAAAATCCGTAGCGTAGTTTTCGAGTTTATCGCGTTCAGACAGGAGGACAGACAGACAGACAGGAGGACAGAAAGACGCGGCCGGGGGACTTATTTTTATAATAAGTATAGATAATGTAAGGATACATTGTGACAAATCCTTTCGAAAGATTTTAGCATATTGTGAAAAATTTACGTTTGTATAGCATTTCATACGACAAAAAAAGTTAAAACTATAATATGCGCAAAATGTATAAATACAACTTGATTAAAAATATGATTTTATTGGATTCGATTCCATTTCGCGCCAACATAAATTGAACCTTACATTGACTCGCGTTGATAACTTGATACGGACAATGCCCCGCCGACGAGTCTCACAATTAAACAGACATACAAACAAAATACCAGTTCAAATATTTTTATTGTGACAGTTTGCATACAAATAACGACGCAATGAAATTCCATGTGTATTAGACTACATTTTTAGTCAAACCGAAAATGATCTAATAATAATTGTGTTTACTCGCAAACGAAAAAAAAACAGACTTCAATTACTTCGACAAGTAATAGACGAATAAATGGTCAAGTAGATGCGCGTTATCAAAGATTACTCAAAAAGTAGTCTTTAGATCTCAATCAAATTTTAATGGGACTACAAGACAAGCATCAACTTTCGATGAAGTCAAGAATCATCGACATCGGTAGGTATATCCAGTGAAAAGTTATGCGGTATAACACAACGTAGGTCGACGAAAAAATAGTCAAGTAAATACGCATTATTAGATAGATATAACATAACTCAAAAAGTACTTGTTAGATCTCAATTAAATTTAAATGGGACAACATGACACGCACCACCTTTTGTTGAAAACAAAAATCGTAGAACTCGGTCCACCAAGTTCTGAGGTAACATACATAAAAAAAATACAATCGAATTGAGAACCTCCTCTACTCTCGGGGGAGCCTTAACCCTAGAGAGCGCGTCCTCTGGTGGCGGATCGAGGATTGCCCGTCAACAGCCTCCTGTTGTTGAAGGGTAGGAGGGAAATAAAATACCTCCCGCGGACCAAAAAAGGCCGGAGAGAAAACTCCGTAATCAAACCCAATCGGGGAGCTTCTCCGACATATTCGGAGTAGAGGTCCTCGTTTGTGATGGACTTTTAGGTCTGAGAGTTCATTAGAGAAGGCGGCGGATGAACCAATCATGGTCAACGGCGGCACTTAAGTCTTCCAGGAAGATAAAGACCTTGGTGTCAGGTGGCAACCGACCGTAAAAATTAATCGCCAATCTCTATATTAATCATGAGGCACAACAAGAAAGGAAAGAGTTCTAAGGCTAGGGCGTACCCCTCAAGCGACGGCGATGTGAATGCAACGGATATTAGGGCGTCCCTCTGAAGCGACGGAAGATCGAAACGGAACACTGTACCAATGTACCAATGACGCATAGGAACTTGGAACATTGGCACAATGACTGGAAGAAGTGCTGAACTCAGTGCTATTCTATACAGACGTCGCATAAACATTTGTTGTGTGCACGAGACAAAGTGGAAAGGCGCTAAATTACGTCAAATCGGGAAAGGTTTCAAACTCATTTACAATGGTAAAAAAAAATATCAAAAATGGTATTGGGATTACCCTGGATCATCACCTCAGTGAAAGAGTTTTGAAATAAACAGAATGAGCGACCGCATCATATCTGTGAAGCTGGCCCTGGAGAACCACGCCTAAATGTCGTCTCTGACAGAAAAACAAGAATTTTGGGAAGACTTGCAGATGCATCTAATAACAGTACCCCGAACAGAAAAAAGAATCATATGTGGAGATCTGAACGGTCATGTGGGGATAGACAGAGACGGCTTCGAGGGTCACCATGGCAGCTTTGGATATGGAAAGCAAAACAGTGAAGGTGAAACAATTTTGGAATTCGCTTCGCAAAATCTTGCAGTCGTAAATACATTCTTTCAAAAGAAGGATGAGCATTTAATATCTTATAAGAGCGGAAACACGAAGACACAGATAGACTATATCCTAATAGATAAACAATTAAGGGCTGCAAGGTAATTCCCGGGGAACCCCTTACCTCCCAACATAGGCTACTACTAACAGCCCTGAAACTTAAAACAGTCATTCAGATAAAAAGACCTAAAGTGGAGACAATTAAATGGCATGAACTAAAAACTGATAAAGGAATTACCCTAGGAAAGCATGTTGTGGATTACTTGAACAAAAACCCCCCAAGATATCAGACTCCTACAGAAACGTGGACAAACTTTGAGAAACTATGTGTCACTACAGCAAAACGTGAGCTAGGGATAAGCAATGGACCTCTGCACAACGCAAACGATACGAAATGGTGGAACAATCACACCAAAAAGAGTGTTGCTGAAAAGAAACGCTTGTTTAAAATCTGGCAAGCAACGGGCTCTGATGCGGATAAAGAATTATATAAGGAGGCAAAGAAGACTGCAAGAAGAACAGTAGCTATTGAAAGGGAAAAAGCTGATCTAAATTTTTACCAACGCTTAGAACTAGCCACCGATAGTGACATAATATATAAAATAGCTAAATACAGACATAATGATAGTAGACTTTAAAAGTACAAAATTCATTAAAAATTAAGAAGGGACTCTACTCACGAACGATTTTTATTTTTTTTTATGTAACTAGGTCGGCAAACAAGCGTATGGCTCACCCGATGGTAAGACTGTAGCCTATAGACGCCTGCAACACCAGAAGCATCGCAAGCGCGTTGCCGACCCTATCCCCAATCCCCCCAGAAGCTCTGGTCACCTTACTCACCAACAGGAACACAATACTGATTGAAAACAGTATTATTTAGCTGTGGTCTTCTGTAAGGTCGAGCTACTACCCCAGTCGGGCTGCTCCATATTTTGAGCAGGAAATTTCCTGCTGTGCCCTACCTCAGACGATAAGGACATATGTAAAAGATGATACGAGTACTGCTTAATGAAGAATTCCCTAGGCAAGCAGAAATAGAATTACCTTTGACGCAAGGGCCTGTAAATAAAATAACGGTTACAGAAGTGAGAAGAGACATATCCAAAATGAAGAACAATAAAAGTGTAGGCCCAGATAGCATACCTGCTGAGCTCTGGAAATCTTTAAACGTGGATGGAGAGGTATGGCTCTGTGAGCTACTTAATAACATCCTGAAAAGCGGAAAAATGCCGGATGGCTGGAGAAAGAGTATACTGGTCCCATTTTACGAGAATAAAGGTGATATTCGAGATTGTGCAAACTATCGAGGCATAAAACTCACATCACACACCCTCAAAATCTGGGAACGTGTCCTAAGTGAACGCCTTCAAAACCTAGTTAACCTAACAGAGAATCAGTACGGTTTTACGGTACGGACGCAATCCATGTATAGGTACTTCAATCAACGAAGACGCGCCCCACTCTTTTCAATGCAATGTCAAGTACAAGAATGTGAGTTCTGTTACTACGCAACGAGTAACAATTTGACACATGCACACAAAATTAAATGACAGAAAATTTCATAACAGACTAGAAATATGCTCTACCTACTTCATTTCATCTACTTTAAAAAATAAAATATAAGTCGCGATGGTCCTTTATAGAATGAATTGTCGTGATATTGTTTAATAATAATATTTTAGTAAAAAGAAATAATGTATCTAAAAATTATATAATAAAACACGACTCTATGGAAATAATTTATTTATTAATAACCTAAGAAAATCACTCAATTACACTTTGATATTACACATTCGAAAAAAAAAAAACAAATAAAACAACTCTAAGAACGTTTTACAGATTAACAGAAATCTATTATAACAATTAAATTGATTTTTCTACGCAAGACCAATAATCTCGAAAGTATACGATTTTATGAAAAAGGAAGTAGGTAATAATTATATACCTATCATCATACCTTAAATTAGTCGAAATACTCATTTAATTCAGAAATATTTGATTCACAGCTCGGTGAATCACAGAAATTTATGATAAAACTAAAATCTAAATCAACGTATTTCAATTACTCGTCTTCAAATGCTTTCTATTTTTTCTAATATATTTTTTTTAATAATATAAATTACTTGATAATATTTTTGTAGATAGTTTATTCAAGCCTCAAACCAATTTTCTTCCTATCTGTCAATATTAATATATATTACTTTTTTTAAATAATTTATATTTATTACCAAACTAACAATAATAAAAATAATATTATTGACTAGTCCGTTAGCGCAGTTTGTAGTGACCCTGCTTTCTGCTCCGAGGGTTTAAGTTGAGGGTTCGATTCCAACCCGGAATCTGGGCGTAATGTATATATATATTTATTTATCTATATATTTATCTATTAATATGTGAAGCAAAAACTTTGTACCCATTTTTACGGAATTTTGCGTACGTAGGAGTATGAAATTTCGCATACTTATAGTTTATATAGAGAAGGAGTGCGGAATGCTATTATTTTCTTCAAATTATACATTAAATTAATAAAAAAGCATTACACACACTACAGCACTCACACGCCCATATTATACTATTTGTTGATTGTCAAAGTCTGTAGTCAAGTTGAAATTTTTAAAAAAATGTTCTTTATTTTCATAATTATTTGGTTTTCTTGAATTAAATTTTTTAATTATGGTTGAATTTCGACCTCTGGGCAGTGGACGACCACTACTTTATATAATTATGTATTATTTATAAGTAAGTTTAAATAAGTAAGTTCGAAAAAATGTAGCTATAACAGTCGGCTGTTACCAAGTATTAAGTTGCTTACTTTGGGAACAGATGACCATGTGTGTATTGTGTAGATATTTATTATAATATAATAAAAATATATTATATTTATTATTATAAAAAAAAAATTAAAGTAGAGCAACTTTCCGATGGGTCACGATACGCAGCGACGGAGACCATATTAAACGTCTACACTGAGCCGTGGTCGACTCAAGACTAATGATCGAACTGAACTCCCCGCACCCCACTGTTTCCCCTCGCGATAAATAGTGGGGCGCGTCTTCGTTGATTGAACTATCTATAATCAGGTTGGTCATGCAAAATGCTCGCGAAAACAAACAGACTATGGATGGTATTCATAGATCTTGAGAAAGCTTTCGATCGTGTGCCGAGGACCATAATATGGCAAGCTCTGAGAGCTCAAAATATCCCTGAACATTATATAAAACTCATTATGGACATGTATCATAATGTACAAACTTGTGTCAGAAGTCCAGCTGGCCTGTCGGAGAGCTTCGATGTCAAAGTAGGAGTTCATCAAGGAAGTGCACTAAGTCCCTTGCTGTTTAATATCACCATGAACTACCTAACCGAGAAAATCCAGAAACCCACACCATGGAACCTTTTATATGCGGATGATATTGCGCTCATCTCAGACAGTATAAATGAGATACAAGAAAGTTTGGAGCAATGGAGGAAATCTCTAGAGTTAAACGGATTACTCGTAAGCAGAACTAAGACAGAGTACGTGGTATGCAACTTTAACCCCGATGAATTTATACCATCAAGCGCTGAAGTCAAACTGGATGGCGTAGCTTTACCTAGAGTAAACAAATTTAAATACCTAGGATCAGTTCTAGCGGAAGACGGATCGATAACAGCTGAAATTACGCACAGGACAATTTCTGAGTGGGATAAATGGCGTACACTAACGGGAGTCCTCTGCGATCCCAAAATGCCGATAAGAACCAAAGGCAAGGTCTATAAAACAGCTGTGAGGCCTGTTTTACTCTACGGTAGTAAAACGTGGGCTTCGAAAAAAGTCCATGAGCAAAAACTTCATACCACTGAAATGCGCATGTTACGCTGGGCGGGTGAAGTTATTCTCAAAGATAAAGTGCGCAACGAACACGTAAGGGGGAGTTTCAAAGTAACACCTATTACTGAGAAAATTAGTGAGTCCAGGCTAAGGTGGTACGGACATGTTATGCGTGGACCCGATGACCATATCGTGAAAAAGTGCCTTTCCATAGCTACAAAAAGGAGAGGGAGAGGTAGGCTGCAAACTACCTGGATGACAAATGTCCGAAAGGACATGCAAAAGCTTGGCCTTAGAGATGACGATGCTTACCAACGAAGTAAATGGCACCGAATGATTAAGAAAGCCGACCCCGCGTACCGGGAAGAGGCGAGGGCAAAGAAGAAGAAGAAGAAGAATTGAGAACCTCTTCCTTTTTTGGAAGTCGATTAAAGATAGACAATATTTTTACTCAAATTGGATACGGGTTAAGGCAATTATTATGTTCTTTTAACTAATTATTTCTTTTAAAAAAAGTATATTTCAAAGTTTGCATTTTATTGTTTGATATTTACCCTATAAATAAATAGTTATATCTTTTGATTCGTTTGAATAATAAATATCTACTCGTATTACTCAGTTACCAGCTGTTCAAATAGAGACTCTCAACACAAAGACTCATTCATGTTTTAGATATAATGATAATGAGTAATATAAATATTTCTGCACAAAAAATCGTTTTCTTTTGTTAATATAATATTTTATTAGTTTTATCACAATTTGTTTATAATTTTCAATCTTTTAAATTTTTACAAAGAAAAATTGCAATGCGATAGCGTAATCCATGACATCGCTATCAGTAATATTACAGACCATAATATTGTCGAAATAAAAATAAATACAAGTACCCGTTTCAAGCGGAAATCGAATCTGTAAATCTATAATCTATAATATATATAAAAGCGAAAGGTCACTCACTCATCACGAAATCTCTGAAACTATAACACCTACAAACTTGAAATTTGGCAGGTAGGTTCCTTATAGGGCGAAGACATCCGCTAAGAACGGGTTTTACGATATTCCACCCCTAAGGGGGTTAAACGGGGGTTGGAAGTTTGTATGAAAGTCCTATGTTTTTGAAGTAAGAGACTTGAAATTCAAAATGTATGCTCTATAGATGATGTTGAGGTGTACTAATAATGTATTTTAAGAAATCAACCCCCTTTTGGGGTTAAAACAGGGGATGATAGTTTGTATGAAGTCCAATGAAAATTACACTTACAAACTTAAAATTTGGCAGGTAGGTTTCTAATAGTGAGTAGACATCCGCTAAGAACGGGTTTTGCGAAACTCCACCCCTAATGGGGTAAAACGGGGGTTGGAAGTTTGTATGAAAGTCCTATGTTTTTGAAGTAAGAGACTTGAAATTTAAAATGTACGCTCTATAGATGGTGTGGAGGTGTACTAATAATGTATTTTTAGAAATCAACCCCTTTTGGGGTTGAAACAGGGGGTGGTAGTTATATGTGAGCGAGATGAAAACTTAAGTATAAGTGTATTATTTGCATCACAAAAATAATTAACGCCCAACGAAGTGGGCACGGGT
The DNA here is from genome assembly GCA_905220545.2 of Melitaea athalia. Taxonomy (NCBI): domain Eukaryota; kingdom Metazoa; phylum Arthropoda; class Insecta; order Lepidoptera; family Nymphalidae; genus Melitaea; species Melitaea athalia. Next base: position 11,744,295 of record HG992177.1, read on the forward strand.
CGGCTAGTTAATAATAAATGTCTTTAACTTACCTCTTTATCGCCTGCGCTGTATTCAAGTAAATAATAGTCCACAAATACATAAAAATTCCGCAGAAAACCGTAGTCAGCAACATGTAAGGATTAACAATGGCGACCATCGCCAATATACCGATCATCACCATGAACACCTACGAAATGAAAAGTAAAATTTATTTATTATTTTTATCACAACTTAAGAAATTATTATTTGACTTCTATCTATACTACGAGCTGTAAAGACGAAAATTAAGCCTGGGACGGATTTGTTTGTTCCTTTGTCTGAACTCATAGAAGTGGACCACTAATTATAATTTAAAAGACGAAAAATTTGATTAACTCCAAAAATTAACACGGGCGAATCCATATAGTTCTACTTTTCCCTTTAAACTGCTTAAAAACATTGTGCCACATATACATCTCCCTTGATCTAATATCGTGATGTATATATACCTGTATACTCTCCAAAGACATCCTCGGTATGATCTCGTCGATGACTCCCATATCCTTCGAGAACCGATTGAGTATACGGCCCGACGGATTGGTGTCGAAGAAGCGCATCGTCGCTGACATGATGCTGCTGAACATTTGGTTGTGGAGCTTGACGGAGCTTCGCATGCAGACCCACAAGAACATGAGCGATCTAAAATCAAACGCACATCTTTAGAATCTGTTCGCGCTATATATACTAAACAGTGCTAACATTTATGAAACAAAGTAAATTTAAATAAACAAAGATCAAAAGTAAATTATTTATTTCATAGTAGCTGGTACACACTACACAGGTATACAATAGTGCTGAAATATCGGGAACTCAAAATGATCATTGACAAACATGTATTCTGTTCTATATACATAATACTGCTTATTTCATGAAAAAAATAATTATAACCCGTCCGCCCATTTATTATCTTTTTGACAGTTCACGCCTATAAATTACAGTTTTGTTTTTCGGAATAACGTACTAAAAATTCTACTATTAATGTCATACTTTATTGACGATTTGATTGATTGAGTGAAGTACCCTGTGCATAACAAACAACCATAGACTATGAAACGGTTCTTGAAATAATTAATCGATAATAAATCGATCATAATTATGATAAAAATAATTTTACGTCATGTGATTATTGTTTCTATAAATTTAATAAAAAAAAAGGAAATAAAAATAGTATCTATGACTCCACGATTGATTATTTGCAAGGAATTAAGTCGAAATCTTGAAATTTAATTTCAAACCAAAGGTAAAGAGCAATAACTCTGTTCATTCATTTATTTATTATTTATATATTTCATTTATAATTAAAAAAACTAATAAACGAGTAAATAAATAATATTTTTAAACTAAATGTATTTCATTAAATTGATTGAAAGTTCTTCTTAAATAAAATCGATTATTATTTCAAATCGAATAAATAACGTGTGAGGCAGTCACTAATGTCAAAATTTCTTGAAGTGTCAAAAAGATAATAAATGGCCGGACGGGGTATAAGTATTGTAATCTCGACCGCACCGATTAATCTCCTTCGTTTATTCTCCATTCTACGTGACATTGGCAAAATCATCTGTGCTCATTTGGCACTATTGAAAGCCATTAACAAGAAGAAGAAGAAGGGGTATAAGTATAAGATTTTGATTAAAATTATGAAAACAAATATCAAAATTAATGTTTTTTTTTCGATGGTCCGTTCATTAAAAAATTCAATAGCGTGTAAAACATTTCGTTACGACTAACAGATGCGGCGCATTAAAAAAAACTGCCAAACCTTTTGACGTTGGTTGAATATCCCAACTTAATGAACGCGGAAACGCATAAGACGGAAATAATAAGGTACCTTATGATATTTCGTTACGAATTTAATACTACAGCAGGCAGGAGGAAAACATACACACCGTATTATGCAATATTGCATAGCAATAATAAAACGCGTTATAACGTTATTTATTAATTAGCATCAAGTTGAAATCGTTGAATTTTCTTATTTTCTGCACAATTTTCAAAAATGTTCTTTACATGAGAACCTTATAACAAGTATTAGATAGCTTAAAAATAGTGACCGAAATCAGCAGTAATTTTCGGATATACATATATACAATAGATAGAGAAAAGATAAAATAAATGATGATACAAAATTTTTTACCTTCCAGTGGTGAAAATGATGCAACCTAAAATACCGATTGCCCAGACGTACATGTATATTGAATGATCAAATGGGGCTTCGTTAGACGTCATATTATTCATCGCCAAAGTGCCGATGACCGTGAGGTTAGGGCTCATTGTGGTGCTCGATACCAAGCCCAGGGACGAGGTACTATTTAAAGTGTCTTCATCGTTACTTAACGAGGCGTTCTTGAGTGAGATGTTACTGAGCGAGCTGTTACCGATTAAACTTGAGTTGCCAATGTTTTCTTTTTCTTGAAGTCTCGAGACATTTTCCTCCACAGAGTTCATCCTGTAATATTAGGCGCACTTACTAAAAGTAAAATCATGCTATAATGTTGGCTATTTTATTATATTTCCTAATAACTTTATTCCAGTCATTCGGCTTTTTTAATATATTATTTAAATACAATTATTGAAACCTGGCTAAGGCGTAAGATTAGAGCATTGTCAAATCCTGGACGTGTAACAAAAATATAAAATGAATATTGTAAAATTGTTTATCAAATATTTTTTAGAGATCGAAGTTCAAAGCCTTAGGCCCTGCGCGCACTAGTGACATTTGTCACCGTGACAAAAAATTCTTTGTCACTGTCACGTCACTGTCACCTTCGCGACTGCGCGCACTTGCAGTGACAGATTATATACAGATATAGGTTGTCTGTGAACTCGTTTTTAGAAATAGAAAGAAATACAATAATAAAAAGTATTGGGTTCATCCGCTTTGGAGTGATAGGCTGATAAGTGGAAAGTTCTACACCATGTTTGCCAACCTACGTACATATGACACGTGACATTTTGTCGCGTCACGGGCATGTTGGCGTCCTCCGCGGACAAATTTGTCACCGAATTGTCACGCATCCAAGTGCGCGCACCTTCATTAGGGATGATGGACGCGGTGACAGTGACAAAAAGTCACGGTGACAAAATGTCACTAGTGCGCGCAGGGCCTTAAAAGTCGCTTTTTGATTTAATTAATTATTATCAATCACAAAGCGAAAGTAGTTGGATAATTATTCACATTAATGTTAAAAATTGTTCACATTAATGTTACTTTTCAAAATGTTGTTATTGTTTGTACAAGAGATATTAAAATCTAACAAACCCAATAAGTAATACACATTGCGTGACACATTTGCGTTATCATTATTGAGAGCTGACTAACCCGATAGACGTCGTCCTGTTTTCCGAACTGTTAAACGCGTGAAGTTTAAATAAACGTTATGTTTTCTGAAAATTTCTGTTGTCTGCGTAATAAAGGGGTCGTCCATTAATTACGGCAGTCTCGAAGGGGGCTAAGGGAAGGCTGTAATGAGATATCACGTGAACTTTTTTGTTGGTCGGACGATTTATACCAAACAAAACAAACAAATAACAATCACTCACAACACCCTTCCAAAATTTAATTAGATTTTTCTGTATTTACGATAATATTCTGAAAATGTCTATATACGTTGTTCCAAACAAAAAATACACGTGATTTTTTTGAGAATATAATGGACGATCCCAAAAAAGAATAGACCAGTCGTTCTCGAGTTATTCACTTCGCAAAACATTTTGCGATTTTTTTATATAGACACATGATAGATGTCATGCATGTTATCAAGTCATTGATCGATACTTGTATTAAATCACTTCAAAATATATCAAAAACTATTTGAAATAATACAAAATGTCAGTCAATATTGTCTCCAAGCGATAGTTATCGTTACATTATTGAATTGTTGTTAACGTTAAAATAGCAACCAAAGAACCTACATATATAAATGACTATGTTATTTTTAAATCTATAATAAAGTTTGATGAATAAATAATAGCGCATACCAATATGTGACCCACAGATCACACGCAGAGGTGACGAGCTGAGCAAGAATGACTGCCATGATGGTAGACGACAGCAGACACCAACCGGCGCCGGCGCGGAAGTATTTCATGTACACTTTTCCTGATACTCGACCTACAAGATCATTGATTTTATTTATTTGAAGTGTTTTCATTTATTGCGTACAATCTTAATATGTAGAAGATCTTAATTGTGGGGTTGTCAATTGTTATAATTACAGTCCGTTTACGTTTACAACAATTCCATATAATATGTAAGTATCTTATAATATATAAAATTCTCGTGTTACAATGTTAGTTACCATACTCCTCCGAAACGGATGAACCGATTTTTATGAAATTTTGTGTATATCAATCAGATAGGTCTGAGAATCGGCCAACATCTATTTTTTCATACCCCTAAGTTATAATGGGGGGGGGGGATTAATAACATATATGGCAAAACAACGTTTGCGGGGTCAGCTAGTATACCTATATAATTATATACGTATACTCTATATCCATATATATATATAGGTACTATACATACATATAATCACGCCTCTTTCCCGCAGGGGTAGGCAGAGACCACTTCTTTCCACTTGCTACGATCCTTACATACTTGTTTCGCTTCGTCCACTTTCATTATTCCTTTCATACATGCTCTTCGGTTTAGGGTACTCTTGACCTGGCCTTTTCTCAAGACGTCACTGATCTGGTCTTGAAACGTCCGCATAGGTCTACCCCTTCCAACACTTCCATTCACACTCGCCTTATACACTTTTTTCGTCAATCGCTCTTCATTCATTCTCTCGACATGGCCAAACCATCTCAGCATACCCTTCTCAATTTTTGTCACTACATCTTCTTTCAGACCACAACGTTTCCTTATCTCACTATTTCTTAACGCTCTCATCTAAACTGCATTTATTCTGCTTTCATGTTTCTTCTGCCATACCCAACTTTCACTTCCATACATGAGTGTCGGAACCAACACCCCCCATATGCACAGCCAATCGAGCCTTGTTAGACACCTTCCGCCTTCCGGCTGCTCATAAAGGAGTGCAAAGCTCCATTCACCATGTTTCCTGCATTCACTCTTCTTTCAATATCACTCTCACACAGGAAAAGAAATAGTGAGATAAGGAAAGAATATAAGAGAAAGATGTTAGCAAAAGTTTCGAAACAGCTGTTTAATATGTACTTTTGGTTTCGGAGCGTTTTGAAAACAATTTATACTAATTAACTATTATAACTAACTTAATTTAAATTAAAAAAATTAAATACATTTAACCGACTTGGAGGCTTTAATGTCTCTAACTTAACTTTTAAGCGTAGCGTCGACTACATCAGAAACGCGTCGAATCGAAGCGAATCGCATTTATTCCTGTGCGTCTATCTGTGACGCGTCGAATCGAATTGTTCATTCGTCTCCAACTCTTCATGAAATTAAGTCGTGTTTGCATCATGGACAGCTCAGATGAAGAGATGTTTTTATTTCAAATACTTTTTGATAAAGAAGAGGAGAATACGTAACGAGTAGCCGTATTCGAAATTCGAGAGAAATTCAACAGATTTTTTTTGTCGAATGCAGGCTCGAATCCATGGAAAACAAATATTGTCAGGAGAGGATTCCAGCATCACAGTTTGTAACAAATATGAAGGTTATATATATACTAGCTCTGCTCGCGACTGTTATTGTTCAGTTCGCAGTTATAAAAAAAAAAACTAAAATAAAAGTAGCCTAAGTTACACCTTATTACATCAGCTATCTGCCAGTGAAAGTCCCGTCAAAATCGGTCCAGCCGTTTCAAAGATTATCCGGAACAAACAGACAGACAGACAAAAATCGTAAAAAATGTTATTTTGGTACCTATATATACCATGTATAGATCCATATGTATTTAATAAAAAGCGTTTATTTTAATATTAAAAACAAACACTATAATTTTTTTTTTTTTTTTTGGTTGGCAAACAAGCGTACGGCTCACCTGATGGTAAGACCGTAGCCTATAGACGCCTGCAACACCAGAAGCATCGCAAGCGCGTTGCCGACCCTATCCCCATCCCCCCCAGGAGCTCTGGTCACCTTACTCACCAACAGGAACACAATACTGCTTGAATACAGTATTATTTAGCTGTGGTCTTCTGTAAGGTCGAGGTACTACCCCAGTCGGGCTGCTCCATATTTTGAGCAGAAATTTATTAGTACATAGATATAGATATATAAGATACATATGTATATATATATATATATATATATATATATATATATAAGGATATATTAGGAAGGAATATTATCTTGTTGAATGTGTGTTATTGTAAGAGAAATAATACACTGTGTATTATTTCTCTTACAATAATATATCTCTCATAATAATTGTGTTACTGTTTGGCACTAAAATTTTTAAAAAGAAATAGGTATATTATCATCTTTATATTTTATGCTTTATTTTCTTTTCTGAGTTATTGCTACTGTTTGATCAAGTTGTCTTCTAATATAACAGGATAACTATTTGCATGTCGTGTTTGCTTTAATATGGTTGTACATGGAAGTGTAGTCAATAATAAAATTAATATTGTAATGTACCATAAATGTAACAACTGCTAGCAAACCTTAATAATTAAATAAATAAATATAAATAGGTAAATAATATTTTCACTAATAATAAAACAAAACTCCCGAGTTTCATTCATAGTTCTCCCGTTTTCTTCTCATATAATTATTCATCCGACGCAGATCATCGTGAATTCGTGATAATGTCGATCTTCGTGATTAAACAATTCTGTATATTGTTGGAGCAGTGATATTAATAATTCTTCATTCATTTTTGTTGAAGCTAGGATTTTTATAAGTTTTTAAACGTATTAAAAATTGATACTAATAATTAAAAATACGTTGGCGAGCATCCGCTTCTCCGCGTCGACTGGGCAGTGTTGCCAAGTCTTGAAAAAAATTTTTCCTAAATCCTTTAACAAAAGCCCCTAAATTAGAAACAAAATCCCCTAAACCTAACCTAACCTAATTGAAGTTATTTAAAAAAAAAGACATTTATTTTTATTAATTTTTTATTTTTCAAAGGATTTTAAAATAGAAAACCAATTATTTTGTATACTTTGCTTTAGTATGTTTGTTATTTATAATTTTGTTTGTATGTTATTTTTAATAATTTTTTATATTAAAATATATTACGTTCTGGCGATTAAAATACCCTAAAAAAATGACCCGTAAAACTTTCCCGCTATTTGCAAAATATCCCTAAATTTAGGGGAAAATCCCTAAAGTTGGCAACACTGCGACTGGGGAGTGGGGCGCGCCGAGTCGAACGAAGAAAGTCGCTTGTCGAGCGACTACCTCGGTCGATTCGATTCGGCGCGCCGCGGCGCGTCGCTAATGGACGCAGTTTCATAGAAAATGTATAGTGGGCGACTTTTTGCGATTCGATTCGACTCTGCTCGGCGAGCTAATGGACGCGGGCTTAAGAAATTCGTTTAGTCGTGCGACTCCCTCGGTCGATTCGATTCGGCGCGCCGCGGCGCGTCGCTAATGGACGCAGTTTCATAGAAAATGTATAGTAGGCGACTTTTTACGATTCGATTCGACTCTGCTCGGCGAGCCTAGTGGACACGGGCCTTTACATTCTCGGCCCAGCGGATGGCGGGGGGCGACAAGACGCTGAGTTTGCGTCTCTTGTTTATTCTATGGATCTTATTTTATGTACCTGCACTACGGCCGACATATCTTGGCGAGTCCGAAGTTCGCGCAAAAGGCTGTGCAGTAACATTTTTTAGGGACTGAAATTGGCATGAGACGCATGAAGGGTGGTCTATGGTAGGGATTGTCCATATGGAAACACAATCGACCCTTTAATCAATCAAATTTCGCAATCGATTAGTTTTATTTAGGATTTATTGATTTTTGTTTATAAAAGATACTAAACGAATTAGATGTACAAATATAGTTGAATTTTGTGGTTAATAAACAAGATTTCGACTTTAATAAATAAAAAAAAAACTAAAGAAGTAAAATTTTCTCAGTTGAAAGACACGATTTACTTGAATATCAGTTATCTATTGACGACTACTTGAGTAACGACTGTTTGAGACAATTTAAAACCTCCTTATAAAATTAAAAATAAATATATTTTTCTTCGATTTGAATAAAAATCGATTAAACAACACCCTCAGTCGCGCATATTGGACATCCCTTTTTGTTTACTTCATACAGCTTCGTGCTTATTCGGCAATGCTCGGTATACGGTAATGTGTCTCAGTCACACGTTAGCATTAGTGCCATTATCTCTCTCTTGAGCACAATCGGTTACAAAAGTTTTCGTTGTTATTGTTGTTAAATTTTTATTATTAATATTAGTAATAAGTTTGCTTTATTAAGAATTGAATTTTTAATTTATAAGTTATTTTTGTAGCTTCCTGTCTTAAAGTGTTTTGATGTTTATTTTATTTGTACTTGGTCACTGTATTAGGGAAATTTTATTCCTATTTATGAGTGTACTTGAATATTAATCTAGGGTGGATGGACGAGTCGTAATTATAACTATGTATTGCATGCTGAATTAGCCTTAAAGTGAGGTGTACAGTGTAAGATATTCTATGTTTTCACTATGTACGAATGATAAAAGCCACTGTATAGTGTATACTGGCTTTCTGTACAGGGTTCGGCACTCGAAGTGTTACTAATACAAAATGCTGTAATTTTGTTAATTATGAGCATATTTATTTTAAAACTTTAGTATCGAAAAGAAAACATATAAAATAAATAAAAAATAAATTATTGTTCAACTAGCTTCTGCGCGCGACTTCGTCGGCGTGGACTCCGCTCCTATTGGTCTTAGCGTGATGATACATAGCCTATAGCCTTCCTCGATAAATGGGCTATCTAACACTGAAAGAATTTTTCAAATCGGCCCAGTAGTTCCAGAGATTACCGCGTTCAAACAAACAAACAAACAACCAAACAAACAAACTCTTTAGCTTTATATATTAGTTGTTCAATATGACCACCTTTAGCGCGGATAACAGCATCGAGTCTGACCGAGAAGGCTTCACACGCTGCACGAATGTGGTCTGCTGCTATTTTGTTCCATTCTCGGCGTTTTCATTCTTTTAGTGAGGCCGCACACCACAGCTACATTTGTATTACGATAATTGTAGCGCCACATTTGAAACGCGACACATTTATCGCCCCCCTATATTTGTATGTAAACCCGCACATCAAGGACACATATGTAGTAGGTGCGGTTTGTGGCAAGATGTCTGCCACGCCACACGAATTCAAGATCGAATTAACACGTTCGTTTTATGTGGCGCGAACATAGAATAAAAACGCGAGAAAATGAAAAAATCTTAAATTTTATGTTGAATTTATTGCAGAGATTGAAAAAAATCCCGTTTAAATAAATTTATTGAATTGATTAATTGAACAATTTATAATTTATTGAACAATTTGATTTGATTGAACTAAATTTAATAATAATTGGTATGTGTTATCATATTCATTCTATGAACTTTTCTTCTTCGGATCGTAATTCTTGTGCATTTTAGAAATTTTCGTAAACTACAATTACCTGTATGATTAAAAAGGTGAACCCAATAACGTCTTTTTTTTCTCATTAATCGCCTCATCAAAAATTGTCATCGTCAGACGATGATGGCGACATTCTGACTTCTGTTGTAAGTACCACGCTACAATTGTGCTTCCGATGTGCGCACACACGACACATTTGTCGCCGCTTAAATTGTATCGCAGTAATTGTGGCGCCGTAAATGTATGTTGAGAGTAGCGTGTGGCGGCGGTGTGCGGCCTCACTAAGGCGTCGACCGTCACATATTTTTTTGTTGACACTTTGGCTTCTAGAATTGACCATATAGAAAAATCCATTGGGTTTAAGTCCGGGGAATATGGTGGCCATTGTTGCGAAGAAATGAAGCTCGGAACATTTTCTTGTAAAAAAATTTGGGTTTCACGTGCTTTGTGGGATGGTGCCGAGTCTTGTTGAAAGGTCCAATGATTTCTACCAAATTGTTTACGTGCCCAAGGTAACAAAGCATCGTTTAAAATGTTTTTACGGTAGATCTGCTAGGTTATCTTTACACCCTGGTCAATGAAAACGAGAGGTGAGCGTCCCGTGGCAGTTACCGCAGCCCAAACCATCACAGATGGTGGTGCTTGCTTTCGCAAGGCAATTCGTTGGTTTAATTTGTCATTTGATTTACACTTTAACCATACGCGATCATTTTGTTTGTTCACATATTGCTGAACCGTAAAAATTTTTTCATCGGAAAATACCAAATTTTCAAGCATGCCACCAACGTGCAAGTGCTTTAAGTTCTTAGCTCTTTCTAGACGAGTTGCCTTTTGTGCAAGTGTTAGGTCTTGCACTTTTTGTAATTTGTAGGGCTTCAGTTGAAGTTTATTTTTCAATATGCGTCCTATGCTCCGGGCAGATACATTAAGACTTTTCCCCAATTTAACTGCGCTTTGTCGTGGATTTCGTTCAATTCTAGCCTACACTTTCGAACCATTTCTGATGATGTTGCTGTTGTTGGATGTCCACCTCCATGGCGCTTTTTGATGCTACCCGTATCATTGTAACGCGTGATGGTCCGATACACAAACATTTTGTTCAAATGTAAATGTCCTAAGCTCATTAACGATGACTGACTGCGATTTTCCAGCCAAATACAAAGAAATGACACTGTTTCGTTTGACTTCCATCTGCAAAACTTTTTTAACAACGACGAAAAATAATAGGCTTTTGTAAGTTTATTAACAATAAAATAGACTAAGGAATGTGAAAAAATGGGCGCCATACTGTAAACAGTTTAGTTGCTATGGAAACGTAAAGTTAGTAACGCTTTGAGTGCCGAACCCTGTATAAATAAATAAATAAAATTACAAAAATATTGAAATCGAAATAGGTACGCCATTAATATACTTAATGAGCAAACTAAATAGTGAAAGGCTCTTTTTAATTAAAATATTTAAAGGCAAGATCTATGTGTCGGAGATCAGAAGTGAGGAGAGGACGGAGGGCCGAACTGGTCTACTAACAATGTAGTTTAACACAAGATAGTTACACAGATTAGTTAACGGGGTGGAGACGAACTACTTAGCATTCGAAGGATTCGCCGAGCGGGTAAAGGAGTCTATCGCGTGGCAGAGGGACAAACTCAGAGCAGTGCCCGGGACTTGCGACCACGGGTGTAGGTTTATGGAGATCTCCCTTAAAGACACGTCTCAGCGCTCACCTTCACTGCTTGAGTTGCCCACACTGTCTTAGTCAAATTATAGATCGTAACACAATATGTGACAATTAATTCGTTGGTAAAAATTAATTATCGAAAGAGTTTTAAGTTAAGCTACTAGCAGGATACAACGAGTGCACCGTGCCAAGCCAGAGCCGAGACTGCCTTAGCCGTGGTTGCACCGCTCGTTTTATACACGAAGGAATAACTCAAATAATAGAATGAGTGAGGGTAGACGAATATCTACAACTAGCTTCTGCGCGCGACTTCGTCGGCGTGGACTCCGCTCCTGTTGGTCTTAGCGTGATGATATATAGCCTATAGTAGGGTTGGCGATTCTTTCCAAAAAAGAATGATTTTTGAATCGATTCGAATCGTTACCTGATAAATCGATTCATATAAAAATCGAGGTCCAAAAGATCGATTTCCAAAAAATCGATTTTCGATTTTTTTAAAAGTGAAACTTTTATTACATCGTCTCAAACTTTGTCGTGTGTGTGTGTTGCATGTCGCGTGACGGTTGGCCGCGCGGTAAGATTGAAAAAGCGATTTTTATACCTTTAATAGAATATTATTTCAAAAATTTTTAGTTAAATGTCTCTAATGTGAAAAAAGTTTCACTTTTACCGTGGTTTCATAAAACCACACAGGTTTTTAAATTTTGTATTTACAATGTAAATATAAATCCATTTTATGAAAAACAAAAAAGATACCATAATAAATAATTTCTGGGATCTCACCAGTAAAATCAGAGATTTTTTAGTTCAGGGAATTCGATATTAAAATTATTTTTATTACCATATCAAAGTACGTGGGGAATACTGAAAGTTTCTGGATCTAGCCACTTACAATAAAAGAATTAAAAAAACAATTATGGAATTCGATAATGGAAATCATTCGGAGCATGTTACTCTTTGATTTGCGAGATTGTCTTTTGTTTTTTCACTGTGGCGCCCTTTCGACAATTGAGTGTCGCTGTCAAAATGAATTTAACTCGTGAACATTTTCGTTCGATGATTTTTTATGACTTTCGTTGTGGCTTAAGCCAGCAAGAGTTTCCAGAGACTGCAATTGGCATTTGGGGACGAAGCACCATGTCGCAGCTCTGTGTATTCGTAGTTTGGAGAATTAAGACGTGGTCGTGATCATCTCCATGGCGAGATACGTGAAGGTCGGCCGGTAACTGCGGTTACTGAATCAAATATTGATACCGTAAGACAACTAATCGATAGTGACAAAAAAATTACTTGTCAGCAAATTCGTACCTTATTAGGCATTGAAATGAGCCAAGTGCAAAATATTTTACATGTGCATCTGAAGGTTCGGAAGCTTTGCACTCGATGGATACCACATGATTTAACGGAAGACCAGAAACGGCTGCGTGTCCAATGGTGCCGTAAAATGATAAAAAAGTTTAACGGAGGACAATCATTGGCTGTCTATAATATCGTGACAGGTGACGAAACCTGGGTGTACTGCTTTGAACCCGAAAGAAAAAGCCAGTCGACAGAGTGGGTTTTCCCTTTTGAAGATTTACCTACAAAAGTTAAGAAGAATCGAAGTATCGGTAAACAAATGGTTGCTTCCTTTTTCGGAAAATCAGGACATTACACGACAGTATCGCTTGAAAATGAACAGTGACTGCAGATTGGTACGTTAACACTTGCTTGCCTAGAGTCTTGAAAAAAGTTAGAGAAAAGCGTCCTCGAAGCAATGTCGTCCTTCACCACGATAACCATCCTCACACTCCGCGAAGGTAATGGAGGGCGGAGGCCTATTTTAAGGCTTCAAATGTGGAATTGATGACGCATCCGCCTTAGAGCCCGGACCTCGCACCCTGCGACTTCTTTTTATTTCCAAAAATTAAAGATAAACTGAGAGGTATACGTTTTACGAGCCCTGAATCAGCAGTGAATGCGTTTAAAGAAGCCATCGAAGAGGTTCCCAAGGAAGACTGGTCCAACTGCTTTGTACAATCAGTCATCATCATCAGTTCAGCCTATTGCAGTCCACTGCTGGACATAGGCCTCCCCAAGTACAATGGTTAATGGTCTTTGTACAATGTTTTCAGCTAATGCAAAAATGCATTAATTGCGGGGGAATATACTTCGAAAAACAATAAATATAATATTAAGTCGATATCTTGTTTATTTATTAGAATCCAGAAACTTTCAGTTTGCTCTAACGTATAAGATCAGGTATAAAAGAAAACATTTATTTTCTAAATGTAGGTATTTGTTATGTTTATTTTCTAAATTAATGTATACGGAAACAAGCTAACTCGCGAATTTTTGAGTAATTAACCCTTTAACCGGCAACACCGTAATATTATGAGTACGTGCAGCTAATTGTAAATAATTTTATGGTTTTTACCAAAACAGAAAAAATCGAAGTCGATTTTCAAGGGTGAAATATCGATTCACTGAATCGATTCAGTACAACATATCGATTTAAATAATCGATTTATTTGGTCCGAAAAATCGATTCTTCGATTAATCGATCTCAGATCGCCATCCCTAGCCTATAGCCTTCCTCGATAAATGGGCTATCTAACACTGAAAGAATTTTTCAAATCGGACCAGTAGATCCTGAGATTAGCGCGTTCAAACAAACAAACAAACAAACAATCAAACAAACAAACTCTTCAGCTTTATTATATTAGTATAGATAACGCAGGTACCGACATTAATAAATATCTGCATTGGCTCTCCGACATATGTATATTGACAATAGTATAGTACCCGGCCATAAATATTGCACATCGACCTTTGGAAAGAGACAATCGGCTAATTTCGACTTCGTAGAGCGTTATAGTCCAAGATCCCAGACCCCAGACTTCCTTGTTTCTGATTGACAAAACATTACAGTATACATCGTAGTATAAAGAGTTGCTAAAATATTTTCTACATGTTTTAAAATATAGTAATATAATTAGTGTCTGGCGATAAATACTAAAATAGCTGGTTAATAACATTTTTACGTATATAAAGCAGCCAAATTTAAAAAAATTGTGAAAGAACGTTTGTGTACTAAAGGATATTATTCGATTAACGATTTTATAGAAGACAGTACGCCTTGGGAATGATGTGATCGCCGCCAGGCTATTTCAACATATAAAATTATTGTAAATTTCAATCTGCTTTGGAAAAAAAACATGATTAAAAAAATGATATTAGTCTCGCTGAGTTTCTTTCGCCAGTTCTTCTCAGGTCAGAGGCTTTTTCTTTCCGAACTGGTAGTAGACTCATGACGTTTAGTAAGAAATTGTAATAATTTTATGCTGAATAAAATATTTTGAATTTGAATTTAATATATTTTGTCCTTCAAAAAAATATGACAGGTGATCTGGGAACTGGGTTCTTACACTATTAGATCTGTCATATGAAATACTGACAGTCCGATACGTCTCATAGGTAATGTGCGTCAGAGATAACGCTCTACAAAGTTCAAATTAGCTGATTGTCTCTTTCTAAAAGTCGATGTGCATTATTTACGGCCGTGTACTATACCTAACTTATATCTACGTGTGTATTAAATATATGTAATACGCAATCTTATATAAAATGGCTAGGATGTGAAGAAATGTCATTGTATATTGTTTTAGTAGGTACCTTTGTAGGTACCTCATATAGATACATAATGTGTACTTCTTTTTGTTATTACAATATGCACCTAATGTGCTGGATATTCGAGAGTAGGTTATGTGTATAAATAACTATAATCCAATGCTCCAAGAGATATTGCTGATTATAGTCATCGCAAAATAATAGGCCCGTTTGGACATATGTCATCGAGACGTAAATAGGGAAGTAACCATACGACTCGGTATTCGATACTCACGATAAATCGATTTAAGTTTGTATGACTATTCGATCGATTTAATTATCTAGTTTAAAGTATATTGAATTAAATTTCTGATTAGAAAATTTAACTTAAACTTCAATATTGTAGGTAAATTGAAATAATACAATGGTACATAAGATCAATTTGTCTTTAATCTATTTTTTTTATTGTTTTCTAATGTTTACGCCAATTTCTCTCATTATAATGAAACAACTTTTTCAGGTTTTATCGCGTTTTATTAGGTTCTTTACACAAGGACATTGTTCTCCCGTGACCATGGTACCTGTAAAGACTTTAATCTTTGATAACACGTATTTAGTTGATTATTTTTTCGTCTACCTACGTTGTGTTACTTGTCGATGTAATTGAAGTTGTTTTTTTTTTCGTTTGCGAGCAAATACAATAAAATTATTTTCAGTAGAGATCACTACACAATATCGATTTACTATTAAAATCGAATGATGCTGGTGAAATTCAGTAATTAACTAGTTACAACACTAGTATTTAAAAACAAAAAGACTTAGAACGTAACTGTTTTTGAGACGTTTCGTAATAATTAGAAATTGCATGCTACTATAAAGTAAGCGCGAAAAGAACACTTCCAATATATTCTATCATATTATTTAACGCACCAGTAAATTTACGTATGTTCTAAAAACACTTTATGTTATTAATAATTCCTTTATTGTTTCTTACAGTTTCGTACCAAGTTACGTTCTAGGGTATTTGTTAAACGTCCAAACGGGCCTCTTATTTTGTGACAACTATAGTCTTGAATGTAGTATCTTCTTATTTTTATACATTATGACTTTTAAAGAGACAGGTTTTCAAAAAATGTAAACATAAATTACTATAGTCATCGCAAAATAATAGGCCCGTTTGGACATATGTCATCGAGACGTAAATAGGGAAGTAACCATACGACTCGGTATTCGATACTCACGATAAATCGACACAAGTTTGTATGAGTATTTGATCGATTTAATTATCTAGTGTAAAGTATATTGAATTAAATTTCTGATTAGAAAATTTAACTTAAACTTTAATATTGTAGGTAAATTGAAATAATACAATGGTACAAAAGATCAATTAGTCTTTAATCTATTTTTTATTGTTTTCTAATGTTTACGCCAATTTCTCTCATTATAATTAAACAACTTTTTCAGGTTTTATCGCGTTTTATTAGGTTCTCTACACAAGGACATTGGTCTCGCGTGACCATATTGGTACCTGAAAAACTTTAATCTTTGATAACGCGTATTTAGTTGATTATTTTTTCGTCTATCTACGTTGTGTTACTTGTCAATGTAATTGAAGTCGTTTTTTTACGTTTGCGAGCAAATACAATAAAATTATTTTCAGTAGAGATCACTACACAATATCGATTTACTATTAAAATCGAATGATGCTGGTGAAATTCAGTAATTAACTAGTTACAACACTAGTATTTAAAAACAAAAAGACTTAGAACGTAACTGTTTTTGAGACGTTTCGTAATAATTAGAAATTGCATGCTACTATAAAGTAAGCGAGAAAAGAACACTTCCAATATAATCTATCATATTAATTATTATTTAACGGGCCAAAAAATTTACGTACTTATGTTTTAAAAACACTTTATGTTATTAATAATTCCTTTATTGTTTCTTACAGTTTCGTACTACGTTACGTTCTAGGGTATTTGTTAAACGTCCAAACGGGCCTCTTATTTTGTGACAACTATAAACAGTGTTATAAATACGCAGAACATAGCGTTATAGGTTACTGAATGTAATAAAAAAACCTAAAAATAAGATAAACAATTTACAAAAAGTTATTTGTTACCTTTTTCCATTAATTCGGAAGTTTCCTGAGCTTCTTCTTCCAATTCTTCTGCCGCGTTATCCGTCATCGTACTGATGCTTGCGTGGGACTATAATTATATAAATAAGAAGATAGTAAAAATATTACACAATTCATTATACCACAACCTTTTATTATACATTTATAACTGTGACCCCCGGCTATAAACGCGTTAATTTGAGGAAAAATTAATAGCCTATAGCCTTCCTCGCTAAATGGGCCAACCAACACAAAAATAATTTTTCAACAATAAACTTTTCAACTTTATAATATTAAAGCTTACGTTTTAGGCGAGGGTATTGTGAAACTTTTTAAAAAACGTTTTTACATCACTAGTTTATAATTAACCGATTTGCATTATAAGTTCTTATTTACCCCGTCTGCCTATTGTTAATATTTTTATTATAAAACACTAGCTGCTGCCCGCGACGTCGTCTGCGTGCGTTCACTGCTCGTTCCCCGTAGGTGATAGCGTGATAATATGTAGCCTATGTTCTGACCCGACTTCTTAATAATATTCGTGCCAAATTTGAAGTAAATCCATGCAGTACTTTTTGAGTTTATCCCGGACATACATTTGAAGAAATAAAGTTTCACTGCTCTTTCCCCGTAGGTGATAGCGTGATAATATATAGCCTATGTTCTGACCCGACTTCTTAACAATATTCGTGCCAAATTTGAAGTAAATCCATGCAGTACTTTTTGAGTTTATCCCGGACATACATACAGACAAACAGACAAACAGACAAACAGACAAAAATTGTAAAAACTATATTTTTGGCTTCGGTATCGATTGTAGATCACACCCCAAGAATTCTTTTAAAAAAATATTCAATGTACAGTTTTGACTTTTCTACCATTTTATTATATGTATAGATTTGAAATAGAGAAAAGTTATACAAATAAAATTATTATAATAATAATACGTCATTTTTCTTTTTTCAAATTCACAAATTAAAAAATACCTACCCATAAGTAACATACTTAACAACTCAGTCATCTTGGACATGGAATCTAGACGAAACCGTTCATCAAAGCTAGTGAGCTTTAAACTTACCTGAATCGACATAGTTCGCTGTCTCAGTAGCTGACCACGATTTCCAGCGTCTTCGTCGGTCTCTTCCTCTTGAAGCAATTCTTCAAACAACTTAGTTTTTGATACTTCATCGAAAGTACCTTGCGTCTCGACTTCACCCTGCGAAAAAAATAATACTATTTTATAATAGCGGGCCCAGCAAGCTTCGTAACGCAAAATATTGTTTTTTTTTTTAAATTTTATTATGAACTTTACAAAATTTTCTTATATACACACAGTCTT
Organism: Melitaea athalia; assembly: GCA_905220545.2. Lineage (NCBI taxonomy): Eukaryota > Metazoa > Arthropoda > Insecta > Lepidoptera > Nymphalidae > Melitaea > Melitaea athalia. The sequence goes on from HG992177.1 coordinate 11,762,563, forward strand.
GTCAATAACGAACATAACAAAAAAAAAATGTATGTAGGTATATTTTATCCAATTCGGTGAAATCGTTCGGAAGTTACGCACTTACATACATTTTTGCGATTCATCTATCTATATTAATATATAAAGCTAAAGAGTTTGATTGTTTGGTTGTTTGTTTGTTTGTTTGTTTGTTTGTTTGAACGCGGTAATCTCTGGAACTACTGGGCCGATTTGAAAAATTCTTTCAGAGTTAGATAGCCCATTTATCGAGGAAGGCTATAGGCTATGTGTCATCACGCTAAGACCAATAGGAGCGGAGTCCACGCCGACGAAGTCGCGCGCAGAAGCTAGTCTTTATATACATATACCGTAAAATGCTACAACTTTGCCAACACTGCTCAACATTGCCTAAATTCAAAAATGTTAAATTATTGTCGTTCAGAATTGTTTTTAATGTCTATAGTATTACCAAAAGCAAGTCCGCAATGCATATGACACCACTGAATCAAACTACATGCGAAAATTATAACAAGTAATATAATTAAAAGAAAACAAAAAACCCGCCTGCGTAAAAAACGGAAAGAGCAAAGTCAACATTTTTTAAACTTTCTTATTGTATTTCTTTATTATTATTACGGTAATAATAATCATAATATACATTTTCGAAATCCTTGTATTGAGCCCTTTAATTTGATACCCATACTATAGTATTCTAAAAAAAAATTTATTTCTTCATTAACTACAATGGCTTCGCACAGCCGCCATGTTTGTTTTTTTTTAATGTCACCTATCTAAGAACACTTGGGCTGCTAAGACAAATCTAACGATATCTCAATTATGCAAATCCGTTCAGCGGTTCTAGAGAAATGAGGTAATTAAGAATATTACATACATACATACATACATACATACAAGATACGCGCGAAAAACATAACCCTTCCTTGGCAGTCGGGTAAAAATAAACGGTCAGTGTCACTTCCAATGTCAGTCACGATACGCGCGTTTTTACCGGCTCGAGTAGAAATTTCATATTGTGAATATTTAAGCCTTATGTACTAAAGTATTATGCTGTATATCAAAGATAATGTGCTCTTTTATATTTTTTTACTATTTTTTCTGTTTAAAGTAGTATTTTAAACAGGCAAATCTTGATGGGCAAAGTTGTTATTAGGTTTTCGAAAAAATCGACACAACATTGCCTAGGGATAGGGCTGCTACTTTTCCGGCGTACACTCTTTAAAGGCTAGTCTTTAGATTACGGCCCGTCTATTTAATTGGGGTTTTGGGGGGTGGAAAGCGGAGGGGGAAACGGGTTACCCCCTGGTACCACTCCCACCCTGCGGAACCCCATGGTTATGGAGATGTCGATGGTTAAAGTTTTGAGATCAGAAGAAGAATTTAGAGCTATTACAATACCTTCGAGCTCCGCGTCTGACTCCACCATGGGAACCCTATTTGTAATGTAAAACGAAAATGTTCTTCATTGTTGATTTTATTTCATACAAAAAATACATTTCGATAAGATATTTTATTTTCTTTTATTTATCTATCATGGGGCAACCCTACATCAAATTCACTTTTGTATGCAAATTTGGAGAAACCCGCACAACTTTGCCTAACCACCATATCTAAAAAAATATTGTATAGTAATTAAAGTCTGTGAAAAATACCGTGGAAAAGAAGTTATACTCATAACGAGTATCAAAACTCCTGCTTTGATACTTATTTATTTTATCAATATTAAAATCAAATTTATTACTGTAGCTTAGACTCCAACCTTGAATAGTAAGTAAACACACTTATGAGTTTCTTTAAGAAAAACGAGTTATTAAGAAAAAACTTCAAAATCCGTGCAAAGTTGTAGCATTTTACGGTACTAGTATAATTCAACATACTATCTATCCTACCTTTATTATTATTATATATACATATATCTGTATCAACCGTCGAAGCCTGACAAAAACGTCTAAAACATTAAAATTTCTATAGTCACATAAGAAAAAGAAGATATTTTAACTTGAATTTGTCAATCAATGATTTTATTTATTTAATAATTTATTGTGTTTGCTTGCAAACGAAAAAAAAAAACCGACTTGAATTACATCGACAACTAGGTACAACGTAATAAGACGAAAAAATAGTCAAGAAAATACGCGCTATTAAAGATTACTCCAAAAGTTGTAATCAGATCTCGATAGAATTTAAACAAGACTACATGACAAGTATTACTACATGTTAAGACTACACGATAAGTAGTTTCGATTAAAGTAAGAATCATCAAAATCGGTACACGGAGTAAAAAGTTATGCGGTATAACTCAACGTAGGTCGACGAAAAAGTAGTCAAGTAAATACGCATTATTAGATATAACTCTAAAAGTACTTGTCAAATGTCAATTAAATTTAAATGGGACCACATGACACGCAACACCTTTCAATTAAAACAAAATTCATCGAAATCGGTCCACCCAGTCAGAGTCAAAAGTTATTAAGTTTAACATACATAATAAATAAATAAATAATACAGTCGAATTGAGAACCTCCTCCTTTTTTGGAAGTCGGTTAAAAAACCCTCTCATCTGCTGAGATGTCTTCTAAACTAACATTAGGCTCTATTTCTATTTTATTAGTTTTATAATATATCAATCATTTGTAATAGACGTAAGGCCCCCACAAACGAAATGTTCTGAAATTGTTAGATACCTACATCGATACACTTCATCTTTGAAACTTTCTAAATCTATATAATAAAAATAGGCCAAGTGCGAGTCGGACTCGCGCACTAAGGGTTCCGTACCATTGACTAAACTAAAGGCTATATTTTATTGTTATTAAACAAAATACTTAGTAAATAAGAAAAAGATTTATACCATATAAAAATGGAAAATAAACTAGTCAAATACGCCATGTATCTGCCGCTATTGGAAAGCAATTACATTAGTCTATCGACGACGTTTTCTTGGTTTCTGGATAGATGGCGTTGGAATTAAATCACGTCGCGTTAAATATTTATTTTACTTTGTTTTTAGTATTTGTTGTTATAGCGGCAACAGAAATACATAATTTGTGAAAATTTCAACTGTCTAGCTATCGCCGTTCTTGAGATACAGCCTGGTGACAGACAGACAGACGGACTGACGGACGGACGGACGGACAGCGAAGTTTTAGTAATAGGGTCCCGTTTTTACCCTTTGGGTACGGAACCGTAAAAATGAATGTTGCTAAGCGCATGACTGGAGTATGGCTCGACCAATTTGGCTAATTTTTTTTTGTACGTTTCTTAAAAATCCCACGGAAAGTTTTTATACTACAAAAAAAAAAAAAAAACTACGACAGACAGAAGAAGTTTGCCCGGGCAGCTAGTAATATAATTTTTGTGTAGGTATTTATAAATACATACATATGTCTGTGGGTTTATCTTTGCCTAATTTGAATATAATTTAAGCTATCTTTTGGGAAAATTTAGTACACCCATACTATAATAGTATGGTATAATACACCTAATATAACTAATACCCCCATATTTGACATAAATTTTAATATTTTAAATAAAATTATATTATAACATAATAAAAACTATAATCCAATGGTTATTACAAATAAGTATCACGTGCGTTATAATCATATATACAGTCATGAAAAGACTTAGATTAGCAAAAATTTTCCACCATTATTATACAGGGTGAGTCTGCATAACAGTGCACATATCAAAATCAGGGAAACTACACCCTCTTTCATCGATGAAAAAATTATTAAGAAAAAAATAAATAAATTTTATTTGATTTTTATGAATAATTTAAAAATTTTAATTGACGCTGCTAGCGCTATTTAAATAAATCGGTATAACTTTTGAACTAAATGTCTTGTCACGATGGAGTCAATTTTATAATGCTTGCTAATAATAGGCTTACAAGACATTTAGTTTAAAAGTTATACCGATTTATTTAAATAGCGCTAGCAGCGGCAATTAAAATTTTTAAAATATTCATAAAAAATCGGATATTTTTTTTTTTTTTTTTGATAATTTTTTCATCGATGAAATAGGGTGTAGTTTCCCTAATTTTGATATGAATTGATAATGATTTGATATGAAAGTTAGTGATTATCTATATAATTTAAAAGTAATATTGTCCTACAAATTGCATGGTACGTTATCTCGGTCCTACGCTCACTGCTGCTCTACCCCCTACTATCTCTGTTAGCTACCACAATCTAGTTTTCGAAGAGGAATTTTTTGTTCGCCTCATCAAAACGAAGCCACTCCCAAAAAATTGGCTTGATACTAATCAGGTGAAAAAAATGTACAAGGGATCCCTACCTATTATTATTAGGAAGTTATTATTAACAGGTTTTAGTCAAAAAATAATTCAAAATTTTAATCTCTTTTACGAATAGAAACGAATGCTTTAATTGAATTATATACGTATTGTAATTACATATTACGTATTGTAATTGTTATAAGTATAACCCACATGCGAAATAAAACGTGTCAGTATTTATTACTACTTATCATGATTGTTTCAAACAGCCTGTACCTAACATCACGCACTACGATATAAAATGTAATACCTCAATATAACAAGAAATATAATAGGATTATCAGGTCAAGTAAATAGTGTCATGATTGTATTTTTATAAACGAATGTGCTTAAGATAAGGATAGCGATTGCGACAATACAAGTACAGTAAGTAATCTTCAATGTACATACCTACATGTTTTATCAGGAAAGCTATTAAACGTTTTTATTATTGTTGAGATTAAATTTCATCTGATCAAACACGCTGAATGTTTATTTGTTTAATTGTTCTCATCTAGCTATTTGTATAGATTAGTTAAATTACTTTTGTAATCAGATAAAACGGACAGAGTCGTATTATGCTGTAAAAAGCTAAATTTTATATAAAAGATTCAAAGCCTATGATCTGCAATTTTAGAGGAATATTTGTACATGGCACGTAATGTTCACGATAACATAATTATGCAAGTAAACTGCTAAATTGGTTTCGTCACAGGTAGCAACAAAACAATCATCGGAGAATCGAAATGGAAAGTCAAATGACCAACAACAAATATAGTATGTACCTACACGTATAGATTAGGTACACATTAATCAGTGTTCATAGTAGAAAGTTGTATCTGAACACAGAGAGTATATGTCTATAATATATTAATATGATTGTCTATTTTATATTTTACTCGCATGCGGTGTGTGAGGTCAACAGTAGGTAGGTACATACCGACACGCAAGTTGCATCTAAATTAGTACTTCATTTCGTTTCACTTAAATCGTAATAAACATAACCATACTTATCTCTTATCTTCGAAAAGAAGTACGTATCTTCTTAAAGAATTTTTGAGTCTAGGAAGTAATAAGATTATATTTTTTATTCGATTGATGTTTCTAGGTTATCGCGTGCTGTGATTGTTTGTCTAGATTTATAAACATAGATATTGCCAATAAAATGTCAGAATTATTGATAAAAATGATTTATGAAAGGCAGACAGTTAAAAGCTATACTCGTATAACGAAGAATTGAACTGAACGTAATTATTATTTAACTATTACAGTTGCGATATTATTGAAAAGATAATTATTTAAAACTTTGATACTTTGAAATCTAGTAACTAAAATAAATATTAAACATAGGTCTATAAAAAAATTGTTTTTATAAGTGAAGGTCGCCGTATTAATTGTGCTATTTAAAGACGTTTTAAAAGTATACGTATAAAATTTATATGTTACTGTAAATGCACTAATTATGGTAAATCCTACGATTTAAGAGTAAAATCTAAGATTTAACAACTCTTAATGGTAAAAGCCCGAAAGATTTTGCGATTCGCACTTTTACCACCATTCACTTGGTAAGTCTTAGGATTTACATTAAAGGTACGGTAACTGTTGAAAAAGACATTTTATAACGTGGCTAATCTAGATTAAGACCCGCGTCGGTCTTATTTTCAAGTTAGATAGGTTAGGGTTTTTTTTTGTACGTAACGAAATTATGCCGATAAAAGGTCTACGGGTCTTAAGCTAAAGACTTACCAATTTAAGTTTTTGACTGAAATAAATGAATAACAATCAATCTTTCTTTTATTAAGTACCAAAACCTACTTTTACTAACTGTCAGTGGTAAAACCGAGCATGTACTAAATTCTAATAGTAAAAGCCCGAAAAAAATGTACCATGTTCATAAATCCTTACATTTACCAACTCATGTCGGTAAATCCTAAGACTTACTCTTAAATCTTAGGATTTACCGTAGTTCGAGCTTTTACAGCAACATATATAATACTCACATTTCGCAGAATCACGATCTTATCAGCGCTCTTAAGGTGGTGCAATTGATGGGTGACGAGAATTCTCGTAGAGTGTCGTAGAAGTCCCATCACGCATTCAGATATCAAATGTTTGCCGACATGAGTGTCTACAGCTGATAACGGGTCATCCAAAAGATAGATATCGGCCTATTTAAAAAAAAGACATTGTTAATAATATATAATAGGTACTTTTAAATATTAACTAACTGTGCCCCGCGGTTTCACCAGCGTTAATTTGAGGAAAAAACGTACTAAACCATTTTAAAACCATTTCTGTGCAACTCGGGTGACATACGCCCGGCGCAACGTGGCGTCGGTCGTTTCATTTGATTTTACATTATCTAAATTATGCCGTCAAATTAAATGCTATAAAAGACAAAGATTATTTTCAAAAAATTACCATGTTGATGAAGTATTTTTCAATTGCAAGCATTCATATGGTTGGCTAATAATCTATACTAATATATAAAGCTGAAGAGTTTGTTTGATTGTTTGTTTGTTTGTTTGTTTGAACGCGGTAATCTCTGGATCTACTGGGCCGATTTGAAAAATTCTTTCAGTGTTAGATAGCCCACTGATCGAGGAAGGCTATAGGCTATGTGTCATCACGCTAAGACCAATAGGAGAGGAGTCCACGCCGACGAAGTCGCGCGCAGAAGCTAGTAATGCAATAAAATCACCTTTTAATTTTTTGTGATCATTAATTCGTTGCAGAGTAATTTTCAAACTATGATATTATCTTCTAAGATATTCATTGAAATCAAATGATGTCAAGGACAATTTTGTTCACAAAGAAATACTTGTGATGAATAACGTATTTATTATGATAAAGATTTATATCATATCTATAAAACCACCGACGCAAATATTGCATTATTTTAGAACAAACTTGATTAACATAAAAAAGGTTATGAGTTAACCTTAAGAGATAGACAATTTTTTTAGGACTTTTAAAGGAGATCAATTTCGTCGTACATAGTTTTGTGGTAGGTTTAACCGTTTGCGCAGCGTACGCAACAGAAGCTCTCAAAAAAGAAATATTTTTCCCGTTTTCGTAACATTTCTTATGAATGCTAAGCTCCTATTGGTCGTATAGCATAGGTAATGTTAAATAGCATTTAGCCTTCCTCGGTAAATGAACTATCCAACACAAGAATAATCTTTCAATAACAATTCGAACCAGTAGTTCCTGAGATTAGCGCGTTTAAACAAGCAAGTCTTCGGCTTTATCATATTAGTTTAGATTATACCTTACCTAAGGTATACAGTTGTTAAATAATTAAGCTAGAACGAAAAACAAAGTATTTCTTATAAACGGACGGACAGCGAAGTTTAATGAATTGGCTTCCGTTGGCATTCTTTAAAATATAATGTATGTTCGTGCAAATTACCGAAACGAATAGAAATAGTGGCATCTATATGTATAATTATTTTGAATTTATTTTCATTATATTTTAATGTTTTAGATTTTGCCTGTTTGATATTTAAATATCACAAAACCGGTCCAAATATTAACACAAGGAGTTAGTTGCTCGACTGACACGTGGTGACGTGTCCACTTTTCGATAGGCAAGTTATCATAGCCATATTTGTTTATAAATTATATTTGATAAAAAATATGTCTCATCGAGTTATCAGATCGGTGAAGGTCGAGGTTCCACGTCTCTCTTCACTACATATTATAAAACAAAGTCTCTTCCCGCTGTCTGTCTTTATAATTATAATATGCTTAGATCCATAGCTTAGATCTTTAAAACTACGCAACGGATTTTGATGCGGTTCTTTAGTAAATAGAGTGGTTCCAGAGGAAGGTTTATATGTATAATACATGCATATTAAAGTAGAGGAACACTAATAGTTTTAAAGTTTTATAATGTGATGTAAATAAACACATTTTTTGCGCTTAGATTGCAGATATTTATTTTATATTTTATATTTAGTATCAGCATTGCACCCGTGCGAAGCCGGAGCGGGTCGCTAGTCTACTATAAATCATGATAATATGTAATTAATTAATCTTTTAAATCAACTGCAAAGGGAGTGAACGGGACTGATATATACGTTTTATGTGATTTAAAAAAAATAATTTTGCCATAAAACATTTTAAATAAATCTAAAATGTCTATGTGTCTATGACTCTATGTCTATCTAAAATGTATTATGAGAGATGAAGTTTCGTAATAATATTTGAGATGCATACTGTTAGGCACTTTATTTATTTTTGATTGTTTTTTCTATACCTATAACTTAATTAAAATTTAAGTCTGTCTGTGATTTCAAAATTATTGTGTTTTATCAAGTGCAAAAAAAAGTCAATATAGTTATTTACACGACATTAAAACACAATCAAACGATTGTAAAATTTTTGTCTGTCTGTCGGTCTTTCTGTTTGTCCGGGCTATTCACTAAAAGATAGAAGAGGTCGTTTTTCGTCCAAAATTCCCGTGAAAACCCCTGTTTAACGCACCCGAGTAAAACCCGAGTATAAAATAACTTTTGCAAGCATATCTAATGTAGATCTATACCTACTAATATTATAAAGCTAAAAAGTTTATTTGTTTTTTATACGCGCTAATCTCTAGGAACTAGGTATCTACTGATTCGAAGTTTTTTTTATGTAACTAGGTTGGCAAACAAGCGTACGGCTCACCTGGTGGTAAGACCGTAGCCTATAGACGCCTGCAACACCAGAAGCATCGCAAGCGCGTTGCCGACCCTATCCCCAATCCCCCCCAGGAGCTGAGTGAAATTATTTTAGTGTTGTAGATTAGATTTACTGAGGAAGGCTTTAGACTAATTTTTTCTTCAAATTAACGCGGGTAAAACGGCGGGGCCCAGCTAGTAATTAATACATTTATATTCCATTCGTGTATGTTATAATGTACTCACATTTCTATAGCAAGCTCGCGCGAGTCCAATACGCGCGCGCTGTCCTCCACTGAGGCTTATTCCTCGCTCTCCAACAAGCGTCGCGTCACCGTGCGGTAGTTGCTCGAAATCGCGTAGTAAAGCACACGCGGTCACCACCTACATGTACAAATAACAGCTTTAAATGTCATAATCCTTCTTTTAAACCAAACGTTTTAGTTGTAAGGAATGTAACAATAATAATAATAATAATAATAACTCTTTATTTCAGACTAAGGTCCATATTGGGTTACTAAAACAAACAAAATGAAAAAAGTGTGTGTGTGTGTGTGTGTGTGTGTGTGTGTGTGTGTCTGTGTGTGTGTCAGGCTGTCAGCTCCGACGCACGACTGGAGTTTACTTCTTCAAATCGACTGTCTAAATAGGCACAAAAAAGGCTTACTAGTCTAAGAAAAAGATTAATACCATATCAAATGGTAAATAAACCAATCAAATAACCCCATCTATCGATCGATCGATGCCGTTATTAGAAAACGTCGTCGTCTATCGACGAGGTTTTCTTACTTTTCAATAGGTAGCGTTAGAGCAACTTAATATTAACGCCTGAAAAGTGAAAGGCAAAAAAATGTAAAGAGGTAATTCGTTCAATAGATAAACATTTTAAATCATATCAAATTTCGTTCCAGCGGGGTTTGAATCCGCGCCTCCGACATACTGTGTCAGCGCTCTACCAATTGAGCTATGGATCCACATCCCGCTGAGTCGAAATTCTTGATATGACGATTTTTATTTGATTTTCAAGCAAACCTTGGCGACGTCTATAGCGAGTCCTTTACAGCACCCGACTACTCAGTTTCATATCATTATATTACAATGAATTCTTTGACAAGAGACGATACCATGCTATTTTTAATCCATATTATTTTTATTTTTTGTGTTACCCACACATGAGGAAATTATAAACATTTTAAATCATATCAAAATTTCCTTTCCTCATGTGTGGGTAAGGGGCCATCCATAAATTACGTCACAGGAATTTCTCGATTTTTCGACCCCTCCCCGTCCTTGTCACAGATAGTCACATTTATGAGACCCCCCCCCACCTAATGTGACGTCACATATTTTGCAATTTTGCATGAGCAAACTGATGAAAGTTTCGACATTATTTTTTATCAGTCCCATATCATCATCAGCGTGTGTGTGTGTGATGATAATTGCTCTGTGCTCTGTCTTCTAGGTTCTAGCCAGAGCACTAACCGTTAATACTTAGCATTTCTTATACGAAATCTGTAAATTTTAAATTTTTTCGTTTTAAGCAGGGCCTTTGGGCGCTCTCAACTAATTTCATATAGGATTTACAGGCACCCCCAGACAACTACGCAATAGCTTAAAATGGATTATACCTAAGTAGGTATATTAAACGCAACGCAAAATATAGAGATCAACTACATCTCTGAGTTTCTTGAAGAAAATCCAATGATCTTGCGAGAACGCATTACTAACAGTTCTATATGCTGCCGCCAGCCTAACAGTTCTATGGCTGGCGGCAGCATAATTAGAAAATAATATCTAATAAACCAAAAATGAATACAAACTACGCTTGCTATTCGTATCGGTAAAGTAAATGCCAGTAGGTATAACATTATAGCTATACTACATCGTACTTAAGCAGCTAAAAGCTTTGTCAGACGTCACTCTCAGCGTCATTGAGCGTCAACGTCCTGAGCGCCAGCGTCAGTTGTGTCTCACCATTTCACTTCACTTTTTCACATTTTTCATAACACGGGCCTGAAGTATCTCATTTCCTAAGGAGTAAACACTATTAATAAGTAGTTGAATATTTTGACAAGATTAGTTGGTATCCCCTGATATTTTTTATTAAATCTAGAAAAGTAGATTAAATTAGCTCAAAGCGTAAACATTTTTTTTTTACAAATGTTGAATATGTTAATTGTGTGTATTATATGTGTGTCCAAGGAGGAGGCCTGGCTGGAGTTAGTTGGGGGTCTGGAGAGAGACCCCTGGGGTCGACCGTATATTTGGGCGCGGAACAGGCTCCGTGCTCAGTCGGCCCCCATCAGCGAAACTCTTCAGCCGGACCGTTGAGGAACTCTTCCCCGACGAACCCGACGGCTTCATGCCCCCCAAGATGGCTCGGCAGACGCCGGACGAGGAGGAGGGTCTTCCGCCACCCGTCACAGAGGCTGAAATGGAGGCGGCTCTGTTTCGCCTTCAGAGTAAGAAGAGGGCGCCGGGTCCGGACGGGGTGCACGGGAGGGTACTCGCGATCGCTCTCAGGCACCTCGGCGACAGCCTCCGGGAGCTGTTTGACCGCTGCCTACGGTCTGGCCAGTTTCCGGGGGCCTGGAAGGAGGGTCGGCTCTGCCTACTTCCCAAAGCAGGGCGGACCCCGGACTCGGCTTCGGCGGTGCGACCGGTGGTGCTGCTGAGCGAATCTGGGAAGGCCTTGGAGAGAGTGGTAGCCTCCCGGCTCGCTCGGCACCTAGATGGGGGCTCGGGACCCGGACTCTCAGAGGCCCAATTCGGGTTCCGAGCACGCCGGTCGACCATCGATGCCCTCAAACGCCTAAGGGCAGTGACGGGTGAGGCGGAACACAGGAGGGAGGTGGTTGTCGCGGTGTCCCTGGACATCGCGAACGCCTTTAATAGTCTGCCTCACGCAGTGATACGGGAGGCACTGAAATACTTTGGAGTGCCCCCGTATCTAAGGAGGCTCTTGGAGGCGTACCTCTCCGATCGGACGGTAGGCTACGAGAACCGGTCGGGGTCCGTGGAATGGCGGCAAGTCGGCTGCGGTGTCCCGCAGGGATCGGTTCTGGGACCATGCTGTCATTTTCATAATAAATTTTAATATTTTTCTTTTTTACTGAATTTTTTTGTACAATTACAATAATATATAGCCTATGTCACTCCTGAATAGTGTAGCCTCTCACTATTTTCAGCAAATCAGATATATATAAATGTTTTAAAATCACCAATTAATTTCTAAGGCAAATAATAATGCTTGATTAGATTGAATTGTTGACACGGCACGTCAGAGGACGCAGGTTCAAATCCTGCTGATTTAAAATTTTTATATATTTTTATCTTTTTCCTTTTATCTTGTCACTCCTGAATAGTGTAGCTTTCTGTTAGCGAAAGAATTTTCATGATCGGATCAGTATTTGCGAAGATTACCCCGTATATACAAAGTTATAAACTTTACCTCTTTATAATATTAGTATAGATATTTTTGATTCCCGGAATCGGCTCCAACGATTTTCGTGAAATTTAGTATTTAGGGGTTTTCGGGGGCGAAAAACTGATCTAGCTAGGATTCATTTTTAGAAAATGTCGTTTTATTCCTGTTTTTAGGCACTGAAAAAAATGGCTAAAATATCGTTAGAATAGGAAGGTTAATTTCGCAGTTTTCATTAATGTTTTAATAGCTCAGGTGGGAAATCGGACGGTCGATATTGACCGAGAATACCATGGTTCAAATCTCAGTCTCCAGATCAAATTCTTTTTTCTTTTTTTTTTTTAATTTCACTCGTGATTTTTTATTTAAATAAAAATAAAATATAAAAATACCGAGAAAAAAACAAAATAAAAAAATAAATAAAATAAAAATAAAAATACCGAGCTAGGCTCGGTCACCCAGGTACTTTAAAAATATAAACAAAGTAAGATTAATCCATATAAAAATATTATATTTAGAGCACGATCAGCTACCTACTGCAAAGAAAACGTTCTTTAGGCATGCATTTTGTCTATAGATACAGTCAATCGGGCTAACTTTGATGGTAACTTTGACAGTCAAATCGCAAAATTATTTTTTGATTTTTACGTGGTCTACATTTAGTGCATAAAGTTAAATTTATAAAATTTGTTTACTTAACAATCTTGGTAAATGAACTCTCTGAAAAAAAAGAAGCTGTTAAACGAAGTTAATGTCAAAAACTTGCTAAAAGTACCGCGCGCAATTTTTAATAAGATAACTCGAAAATTTTGGCACTATTAAAGTATGTTAAAACATAATACAACTTTTAATATGTTTAATTTTGGATACACAGATAATTTTAAATATTTGCGGTCAAAATGATAATGTAGAGGTGTACAATTTCTATGCTCTCGAGTGTATTTTTAAAAGTTATGATTCTTGCGACAAATCTCACCTGTGTCAAAGTTACCCATTAGGGGGGGGTAACTTTGACACACAACAAAATTGCCAATTTTTGATATATATCATGATTTTTATAGACGTTAAATAACTTGAGAGTATGAAAACCAACCCGAGAGCACCTATTAAATTAACTCTTTTGTCTCATATTCAACATTGTCAAAGTTAGCTAAAAAAATATAGAAATGATGTGTCAAAGTTACCCCGATTGACTGTATATATGAAACAATGTCGTTGTAAATACTTCTTGGAGTCGAACGACATTCATTTACTGTAGATAATAAATATTGTAAGATACAAACGATAAAAAAGTAAATATACGTTATTTACAAATATACATTACACACAATATACAATATATAGCGAGACTAAAACCTTTATATTTTTACAAAAACATCTTATATACTCGCAATATTCATGACGAAAGATTTTGAAAACCTCTTCCGTAATGTGGCTACACATTTACTATTTAAGAAAATACCTATATTTCGGTAAGTTTTAGGAAGGTTAAGTTTAAGGAAGTTTAAAACTATTTTTCTAATGTGTTTTCAATGAGTGCGACGAAAGACGAAACGGCTGCAGCTGTCATGGTGTCGGCTCTGACGTCACAATTATATAGGCACGTTCCACCTAAGGCCTACAACGCCATCAATCACGACCGTGAAAACCACTCAGTAGTCTATACTCCGTCTAATCGTTTATTATCAATTTGATAGCTCACGCCTATAAATTACAGGTTATTTTTCGACCATTTTCAACTTGTCGACTAGACTACTGAGCGGTTTTCAGCGGTCGTGGTCGATGGCGTTGTGGGACTTAGGTGGAACTCGCCTGATGTGTTTCTAATTGTGACGTCATGCGCTGTTTCAATTCGAAAAATGTAGACCCAATACCCTAAGAAATATCCAAAACTCAAAAAAATTTGTTGTGCCGAATGCTAGGAATTTTTACGGAGCTAGAATGTTAAACACTATTATACCTGCATTTGTTAATGAACTTCCCGAAGACCTACAAGAGTTATACCTGGACAAACGAAAATATAGAAGATCACTAAAAGAACATCTACTAAAATCTTTAAGCGTTTAATAGTTACAAAATTTTGGTAATTACCTTAGTTTAAATTTAATGGCTATAACATGGTACGGTACGTTAAAGATATCATATGATAATATGATATGCGACGCGGCGGCTTGTCCGGATAAGCTCTTGTGAGTTTTCGTGGCAGGCTTATGTATAAGTTTTAACTATGTGCTTTTTTGTATTTTGAACAAATAAAAAAAAAAAAAATCAAAATGGCCGACTGCAGTATTTGAATGTTTTATTTTATTGAAAATTACAATAATCTTATTATTTTACATAAAACTAAAGCACTATTTTGATTTTTTAAATATGAGTTTTCCCCTAAAATCATTAAATTGACGATTTTTTGATTCTGTCGTCATGCCTATTGTTGTGACACTTTGCAAGCCTGAATGGAAAATGCCACACTGGCATTGTCACTTGTATTTCAACATCTTTTTATCCAGTTCTAGATCGACAAATTTTCCAATTTAGTTAGTTACATATTCGTTATCAAAATAATATTAAATAAGTTTGCATAACACCACTTTAGAAAAGATAATGTTAGTCAGTACCCGGGAAAAAATGATCAGATCTGATCAGATATGAACAGGCGTGAGTCTTCAGGTCTGATCAGGTATGAAAAATGACCCGGGTAGTAACAGTTTTACAAACATAAAACATTTGAAATAGGTACCGAAACAAAATAAAAGGCAAAATGCTGTATATCAGTTATTTTGTGTTTAATTTTTTTTTTTTTATTTGTGTGTCAGTCGTATCACTAAACAGACGAGTTTCAAAATAATTTTAAAGCCTATTTATGGGATGTTACAGGCTATAAAACATCCTCCTACGACCTTAAAGAACTGGAAAAGTAATTATAAACGTGTTTCATCGTTTCGTAAATGTCGAGACGACCAGCACTCACTATGTCAACAGACATAGTGACAGCCGATGACGAATTATCACAATTCACACTCGTAGAGTACCTATTCGCATTTTTATTTCACCGCATACGATGATAAAAAACGGCGATAGAATTTAAATTACTTTTCGTCTTTATTGTTTTTAAAAAGGGAAAAATGTATGACATTAATTTGTTACGTTTTATAAATAAAATACTATTAATTTGTTATTTATTGATGGCGTACTTTTTTTTTATGAGAGATTAAAATTTTATTTATAGAAAGAGATTTCTTTTACTTGAAAAATTCTGTTCGTAAAAGCAAGATCTAAATATAATATATATTACGCAATATTTACCCTAAATATTATATTCATATGAAACACTAGCTTTGCGCGCTACTTTGTCCCCGTGGAATAGGACCAATTCTGTCATTTATTTATTTGTCATACATGATTTGAGCGAAACTAACCGTTTACGCCGCGGAAGCTCTCAAAAGGAAAAAAACCCCGATTTTGAAACATTCATCATTGGTGCTACGCTCCTATTGGTCTTAGCGTGATGATATATAGCCTATAGCCTTCCTCGATAAATGGGCTATCTAACACTGAAAGAATTTTTCAAATCGGACCAGTAGATCCTGAGATTAGCGCGTTCAAACAAACAAACAAACAAACTCTTCAGCTTTATTATATTAAGTACTAGCTTCTGCGCGCGACTTCGTCGGCGTGGACTCCGCTCCTATTGGTCTTAGCGTAATGATATATAGCCTATAGCCTTCCTCGATAAATGGGCTATCTAACACTGAAAGAATTTTTCAAATCGGACCAGTAGGTCCTGAGATTAGCGCGTTCAAACAAACAAACAAACAAACAAGCAAACAAACAAGCAAACAAACAATCAAACAAACAAACTCTTCAGCTTTATTATATTAGTATAGATATATAGATTTAATTGAATTTTCCTATGCCGTCAATATTTTCGTACTTGTCCAACAAAAATATTATTTTTGTTTTTGTTTACTTCTTAGTAGATGATATCAAGGTTACTATACCTATATATAGGTTTAGATTTAGAATAAATAATAATTTTATTATTAGCAAAAATGGTATTTTAGAAAACATTTTTCCTCATATTTTGCTTTATTAGAATTGAAGTATTATACTCGTACTTATCTATACTAATATATAAAGCTGAAGAGTTTGTTTGTTTGTTTGTTTGTTTGTTTGTTTGTTTGTTTGTTTGTTTGTTTGTTTGAACGCGCTAATCTCAGGATCTACTGGACCGATTTGAAAAATTCTTTCAGTGTTAGATAGCCTATTTATCGAGGAAGGCTATAGGCTATATATCATCACGCTAAGACCAATAGGAGCGTAGCACTAATGAAGAATGTTTCAAAATCGGGCGGTCCTATTCCACGGGGACGAAGTCGCGCGCACAAGCTAGTATAAGTATATACACGATAAGTGAATATATAGGTATGACATGACTTTTATCTAATGTAAGTAGAAAGTTGCAATCTTGATTTTTAATCTATACTAATATAATAAAGCTGTAGAGTTTGTTTGTTTGATTGTTTGTTTGTTTGAACGCGCTAATCTCGGGATCTACTGGTCCGATTTGAAAAATTCTTTCAGTGTTAGATAGCCCATTTATCGAGGAAGGCTATAGGCTATATATCATCACGCTAAGACCAATAGGAGCGGAGTCCACGCCGACGAAGTCGCGCGCAGAAGCTAGTAGTAGATAAAGGACAATGCCCATCTATACTACCTATACTATACTTATAGAGGAAGGATTTGTATTTTTGTGTGTATGTTTGTAATGAATAAACTCAAAAATACTGGACCGATTTAAACAATTCTTTCACCATTTGAAAGCTTAGTTATCCCTGTGTAACATAGGCTACTTTTTATCCCGGGAAAATAATAGTTTCCCAGGGTAAATTGTTTGCGCACACGGGTGAAAGCCGTTGAGAACAGCTAGTTTTTCTATGAAGCCGTGCCCCGGTACGTGCTTTGAAGTGTTCAGACAATTCATATATTTAAGTATCCTTTATTAATTGAAACTAGATTTCTAAAAGTGACAAAAGCCGCAGTTTATACTTTAATTTACTAAGTCGGAAACGCAACCACACAAATAAAAGCTTTTTTAAATTAAATTTATTATAAACCACAGCTTTGATCACTTTTGGACTAATATTAAAAATCTAGTTTCAATTAATAAAGGAAACTTTAATATATGAATTGTCTAATCACGTCAAAGCACGTACCGGGGCACGGCTTCATAGAAAAATGGGGCATAAGCTCAAATTCTGCCCCACACGACCAGAAAATTGACATATTAAAGTTAACAACTAGATTTTTACTAATAGTCTAAAAGTGATCGAAGCCGTGGTTTATAATAAACTAGCAGCGAAACCCGGCGTTGCTCGGATCGGATACATCGCAGAAACTTTCTAGACCATTACAGAAATTTTGAGATCTTTTCAGATGTCCTAATGCGTTAGAGAAGCACAGAAATATATGTTTTAACATTTTCACCACCCACCACCACCCACTTTCACCAACCGCGACCAAACTCCCTTACTACCACCTGGAGACCAAGGGGTATTTACCAGGCCAACAGATAGTTGATTGGGTTTGGTGGAAATAGAGAAAACTGTGTATTTACGTACAACAAAGCATTTTATATATATACTACCAGCGAAACCCGGCTTTGCTTGGGTTAAAATACATCGCAGAAACTTTCTAGACCTTTACAAAAATTTTGAGATCTTTTCAGATGTCCTAATGCGTTAGAAAAGGACAGAAATATATGTTTTAACATTTTCACCACCCACTACCACCCACTTTCACCAACCGCGACCAAACTCCCTTGCTATCACCTGGAGACCAAGAGGTATTTACCACACCAATGGGAAGTTGGTTGGGTTTGGTGGTGATAGAGAAAACTGTGTATACAAAGCATTATATATATACTAGCAGCGAAACCCGACGTTGCTCGGGTTAAAGTACATCGCAGAAACTTTCTAGACCATTACAGAAATTTTGAGATCTTTTCAGATGTCCTAATGCGTTAGAAAAGGACAGAAATATAATTATGTTTTAACATTTTCACCACCCACTACCATCCACTTTCACCAACCGCGACCAAACTCCCTTACTACCACCTGGAGACCAAAGGGTATTTACCACGAAAACGGGATGTTGATTGGGTTTTGTGGGGATAGAGAAAACTGTGTATTTACGTACAACAAAGCATTTTATATATAATATATTTAGATTTAGATTTAATTTAAAAAAAATGTATGGTTGCGTTTCCGACTTAGTAGTTATATTTAATCTGTTTTGACATCACAATCCCGGAATAAAAATAAAAAAATTAATGTATAAACTGCGGCTTTGATCACTTTTAGAATATTATTAAAAATCTAGTTTCAATTAATAAAGGAAACTTTAATAACTGTGTCAATTTTCTGTTCGTGGAGAGCAGCATTTGAGCATGGTCATTTGAAATTTATTCATATTTTCTTTTTATAGATGGCAATGGGCAAGTAACTGTTACAACCGCGCACGGGACTAAAAATAATTACGAACAAACAAACAAATTTTATTTATAGCTATCAGCGACATTAGACCAGGGCCTCAAAGGTAAGAAGTGAAAAAAATAATAATAGTAGGATGAAACCAATTAGAAAAGGAAGAAAATAGAACAAAAATGAAAGGAAGAATAATTTACGGGCGATCTGAGGTCAGGAAGTGGAAGGGTGTGAGTTTATAAGGGTAAAAAACGGAGTATCTCGACATCCGGCAAAACTACAAGTCCTATGAAAAAAGTTAGTGGCAAAGTTGTAGGGTAATAAAAACATCTCCAACCTTTCTAGTAACACTTTTTTCATATATCCTCAAAATTTATGTGAAATATTCAAATAACCAAGTTTTTGGTTTTTATATTTTTCTTTATTTAAAACTAGCGACCCGACCTGGCTTCGCACGAGTGCAATGATGATACTAAATATAAAATAAATATTCGCAAAAAATGTGTTTATTTACGACATCACATTAGAAAACTTTAAAACTATCAGTGTTCCTCTACTATAATATGCATGTATTATACTCGTACATATAAACCTTCCTCTGGAATCACCCTATTTACTAAAGAACCGCATCAAAATCCGTTGCGTAGTTTTAAAGATCTAAGCATACAGACAGCGGGAAGCGACTTTGTTTTATACTATGTAGTGACGTACAGTACCCGTCTTTGATTTATTAAATAACAACTTTTATCCCAGAACTAGTATTACCAAGATTTTATTCTCTAGCAAATTAGGTACGTATTTCTCGTCAATGTTAAATGTTCTTTTGATGACAATGATGGCACGATTCTTGATAACGACCCTCGACGTTATCTTATGAGTACTACCTTCAGAATTTATTGTATCTTCTGTTGACATAAATTAATTGATATGGTAAAAACTACAAAAAACATCGGTCGGTCGTCGGCGAAACAGGAACAATTTATTCAAATACCTCTTTTTCAAAAGTCTCTTCGGTACCCTCTGGATCAGGTGGGGATAGCATCAAACCTAACTTGTGCCGCTAGTAAAACAAAAAGTGAAGCTCTATTGAGTGAAGCTCTATTGAAAATGATTTTAAATTGCTAAGGATAGGGAATAACGCTACCTTGTTTTTTGGTCTTTTTTGTAATATAGGTTTCTTTTTTAATGTAACTAGGTTGGCAAACAAGCGTACGGCTCACCTGATGGTAAGACCGTAGCCTATAGACGCCTGCAACACCAGAAGCATCGCAAGCGCGTTGCCGACCCTATCCCCATTCCCCAATGTCACCTTACTTACCAACAGGAACACAATACTGCTTGAAAACAGTATTATTTAGCTGTGGTCTTCTGTAAGGTCGAGGCTACCCCAGTCCGGCTGCTCCATATTTTGAGCAGGAAATTTCCTGCTGTGCCCTACCTCAGTTAAATAATAATAATTTGACCTCAGAAATCTTGTTTTTAATTTATATTTCGATAAATAAAATCTATTTAAATTTCTTGTCTAGATAGATAACTTTGATTTTTTTTTGTGCGATTTTATAACGATCTTTCTTTGATATTTTTTGGCATCTTACAAATTTATAAAACAAAAGAACATTTGAGAAAAAGCACGAAAATTGCGACTTTTTAATAGTCATGTTAACATAAGGCCTATTCGAGAATTATTATCTCTCAATGTCACTACTTATAATGAAAACCCAGAAATATTCTTGCATTAGTTAAGAGATTAACCTGCACACTCACACAAGAAATTAATTTATCATAAATCAAACAGATAACGACCGTAAATAAAATGCTTTTCTTCTACAAATATGTAATAATCTTGTACGACTATATCATTCCAAAATAACATGCATGGAATGTTTGAATTATATAAGAGTAAAGGACTATAAAGTATTACACTATACATTCCATTTATGTTAAAATACCTGTAAAATAGTTATTAAATATTTAAATTACATTACTTGATTATCTTGTAACTCCTGCCCTGTGCAAAATTATCGTTCTCAAAGATCAATAAAAATACACGCGATATCACGACTGCCCTATCCATTGCTTTAACTAACACGACCCAATGAATAAGAATGAATGACTTGCCGGTTGCTTGTAAATAATAATACGAACAATGTTTGCCATAATATTATTAAAAAATATCCTAAAAGTAAAAACTTATTTTTAACCGACTTTCAAAAAAGGAATAGGTTCTAAATTCGACTGTATTTTTTTATGTGTGTTAACTCAGAACTTTTGACTGGGTGGAACGATTTCGATCAATTTTGTTTTAATTGAAAGGTTTAATTTAAATCTGACAAGTACTTTTAGAGTTATATCTAACTAGCTGACCCCGCAAACGTTGTTTTGCCATATATGTTATTAAACCCCGCAACCCCCTCTTGTGGGTGGAATTTCGTAAAATCCGTTCTTAGCTGACCTCTACTCGACGAAAGTAATATTCCTACCAAATTTCAAGACTCTACGCCTTATGGTTCCAGAGATATCGTGAATCGTGATGAGTCAATATATGGGTGGAAATCTCTTTTATATAATTATAATATAATATACTAGCTGTGCCCCGCGGTTACCCCCGCGTTAATTTGAGAAAAATCATAGCTATAGCCTTTCCTAATTTCAAGTTTGTAGGTGTATGTTTCATTGGACTTTCATACAAACATCATCCCCTGTTTTAATCCCAAAAGGGGGTTGATTTCTCAAAATACATTATTAGTACACCTCAACACCGTCTATAGACCATACATTTTGAATTTCAAGTTTCTTACTTCTAAAACATAGGAATTTCATACAAACTTCCAATCCTCATTTTACCCCCTTAGGGGTGGAATTTCGTAAAACCCGTTCTTAGCTGACCTCTACTCGGCGAAAGGAATATTCCTACCAATAGAAGATAGAAGATAGATAATGCGTATTTACTTGACTACTTTTTCGTCGACCTACGTTGTATTATACCGCATAACTTTTTACTCGGTGTACCGATTTTGATGATTCTTACTTTAATCGAAAGCTAATACTTGTCATGTAGTCTTGTTTAAATTAGATTGAGATCTGATAACAACTTTTTGAGTAATCCTTAATAGCGCGTATTTACTTGACTATTTTGTCGTCTTATTACGTTGTATTACTTGTCGATGTAATTGAAGTCGGTTTTTTATCGTTTGCGAGCAAACACAATTATTATAATTAAATAACTTATCGCAACGGGTGAACTAATTAAAATATTCGTTATCTAAACTACTCAAAACAAAATAGGGCCCATCCGAGCTTATCTCGATGTTTTGCCTACACGTAATTTTTAGGGTAGGTATTGGCGTAGCCGAGCATTCCGTTGGATTGTTGACATGTTTACGAAGCTTTATCAATGTTTTAACCATTCATTTTAATGTTGTACTTGCGAAAGCAACTTAATGGTGTTTCGATGTTGTCTTTTTTATGCAATTTGTTATTATCACTCTATGCTTTCCTAATAAAATAAATAAAAATTATTCTCAAGTGGGGAGCCAGAAAAAGTTAAGTACTCCAATATCACCCTTTTCTCAAATTCTCAATCACTTGTGTTCATAGTCTCATTCTGAATGTTACTGTTGCACATCGTTATTTTTTGAATTTTAATTTGATTTCAGTATTAGTCGTGATTATGTCTGGGTCTCACATTCATAAGGATATGGAAACGGCAGCACGAGCGATGGCTATGATCCAGGAGGGAAATTCTCAGAGAAAGATGGCAATACAGCTTGATGTGGCACGTCGAGCTATCCGGAATGCTTGGGATCGTTATCAAGAGACTGGTAGTGTTGCTAGAAGACGTGGAACAGAAAGAGCTCGGGCTACAACAGCTCAAGAAGACCGGTAGGTATATCAGATTGACCGCACGTCGGCAGCGGACGATAACCGGCCGTGCCTTTGATGAACGTGCAGCACGATTAAGGTTGGCACTCAAACTGGTCTATTGGTTACTGGAAGACAGTACTGTTTACAGACGAAACTAAGGTGAAGCTTTTAAGTGACGATTGTCGAGTGCGCGTATGTAGAAGGGAAGGCGAACGTTTTTCTGAACCTGGTATCCACGGAACAGACCGATTTTGAGGTCCGATCGTCATTGTGTGGGGCGGAATAAGCCTACAAGGCCAAACCGAGCTGGTAATTCTGGATGAAGGTACCGTGACTGCTGCTAATACGTCGAACGTGTTATCCGGCCTCACATGATCCCATTTTCACAAAATATAATAGGTGAAAACTTCGTGCTGATGCAAGATAATGCCCATCCGCATACAGCCCGCATCACTCAAAGAACACTCTCTGATGCCAATTATTATATTTTTGGCTTGGCCAGCCATGAGCCCCGACCTTAATCCGATAGAACATCTGTGGGATCAATTAAAAAGAAGCCTCAAGGCAAATTACAGCAACGTCAACGGCCGACAAGACCTCATAAATACTGTTAAGTCTGTTGGGAGCAATTGCCTGAAGAAAACATAACCCACTTGATTGAAAGTGTCCCAGATAGGCTGAGAGAGTGCATATGGAGCGGAGGGTTCCCTACACGCTACTAATCCCAAAATTAAACGGTATTTTTTAAAGAATAAAGTCTATTTTGAAACGTTTGTCTTGTTGCTTATTTGTGTCAATATTCTCTAAAACTGTTAATTTTGTATAATTTGCATAAAATTGTTAATTTTTTGCCCAAGTTTACGTAAGAAAAATTCCATACACCTTGTTCGTACATTCATAAAAAGATAAAAAAGTGAAAAGTTTTTATAACAGTAAAAAAACAGGATGGGCCCTATTTTGTTTTGAGTAGTTTATACTAATACTAGCTGACCCCACAAATGTTGTTTTGCCATACATGTTATTAACCCCCGCAACCCCCTCTTGTGGGTGGAATTTCGTAAAACCCGATTTTAGCTGACCTCTACTCGGTGAAAGGAATATTCCTATCAAATTTCAAGTCTCTACGCCTTATGGTTCCAGAGATATCGTGATGAGTCAATGGGTGGAAATCTCTTTAATATATATACACTAGCTGTGCCCCGCGGTTACTCCCGCGTTAATTTGAGGAAAATCATAGCTATAGCCTTTCCTAATTTCAAGTTTGTAGGTGTATTTTTCATTGGACTTTCATACAAACAACCAATCCCCTGTTTTAACCTTGATTTCTCAAAATACATTATTAGTACACCTCAACACACATACATAGACACATAGACCATACATTTTGAATTTCAAGTCTCTTACTTCAAAAACATAGGACTTTCATACAAACTTCCAACACCCATTTTACCCCCTATGGGGTGGAATTTCGTAACATCCGTTCTTAGCTGACCTATACTCGGCGAAAGGAATATTCCTACCAAATTTCAAGTCTCTACGCCTTATAGTTCCAGAGATATCGTGATGAGTCAATGGGTGGAAATCTCTTTTATATATGTATATAGAAGACTAGCCGACCCGTGCCCACTTCGTTGGGCGTTATAATCCATTTCACATAAGAAGGGTACGGTGAAATTTGATATGTTCCAATACACTCTCACTATTTTCAGCAAATCAGATAAATATAAATGTTTTAAAATCACCAATTAATTTCTAAGGCAAATAATAATGCTTGATTAGATTGAATTGCTGACACGGCACGTCAGAGGGCGCAGGTTCAAATCCTGCTGATTTAAAATTTTATATATTTTTATCTTTTTCCTTTTATCTTGTCACTCTTGAATAGTGTAGCTTTCTGTTAGCGAAAGAATTTTCATGATCGGATCAGTATTTGCGAAGATTATCCCGTATATACAAAGTTATAAACTTTACCTCTTTATGATATTAGTATAGATTACTAAGAGGTAAAGTTAACAACTTTGTTTGTTTGTTTGTTTGTAAGAGGTAATCTTTAAAAATACTGATCCGATCATAAAAATTCTTTTACAACGGAAAGCTACACTATTCAGGAGTGATATAGGCTATATTTTATTTTAGTTGAACAAAAAGTTCAATGATAAATCTTATCTATGAAAGTCTTGTGTCACAATGTTAGTTACCATACTCCTCTGAAACGGCATGACCGATTTTTATGAAATTTTGAGTGTATTTCGGGTAGGTCTGAAAATCAGCCAACAGCTATTTTTCATACCCCTAAGTTATGGGGGGGGGGGATTAAGGGGGTTAATAACATATATGACAAAACAACGTTTGCGGGGTCAGCTAGTAACAAATATAGTCGACGATATCGATGAATTGACAAGAAACGGACAACAGAAGCTGTGTTCAAAAGCCATTAACAGCATGTACCTGAACAATTTAGTTTTAAAATGATGACGTGAATAATACTTTAATAAATACTTTATCCTCGTTATGTCAGTTAATTGTCCTCAACTTCTAAAATAGACAATTATACAATATTACATAGGGATGCCCGACACGATATATCGAAATACCGATTCAACACTGTATGATATATCACATATATTATACAATATTAAAGCCATATCGTATTCCTTTATAAATATCGTATCGACGTATCGCATCAGACATTTAGTTTATAATTAGAGTTATGTGAATCATATTATTTAACTACACAATCCCGTATAATTTACGTGTGATAAAAAAACGAGTGTGCTTTAGAACCACACGACTGAAGTAAAACTTCTGCACAATAGGAGGCCTACACAGTGTTACGTTATCTTGTGTCTCGTAACTCTCTCTCTCTTGCTCCGTTCGCCTCGCCCGATCACACTTTCGTAACGCTCTCGTCACGCAGTCACCAGCTTACTGTCCAAGTCAAGCGTGTGTAAAGAAGTTTTACTTCAATAATAAAATTAGACAGTTTTATTACAATGCTTGAAACATAACTAAACAGAGAACTCAACAAGGCAACATTTGTTTACATTTTGACTTATCGCTTGTTCGATTTTTAAATTTCATGTCTTTTTAACCGACTTCCAAAAAAGGAGGAGGTTCTCAATTCGACACGTATGTTTTTTTTTTTTTTATGTATGTTAGCTCAGAACTTGACTGGGTGGACCGATTTCGATCAACTTTGTTTTAATTGAAAGGTGTTGCGTGTCATGTGGTCCCATTTTAATTTAATTGAGATCTGACAAGTACTTTTAGAGTTATATCTAACAATGCGTATTTACGTGACTACTTTTTCGTCGACCTACGTTATATTATACCGCATAACTTTTTACTCGGTGTACCGATTTCGATGATTCTTACTTTAATCGAAAGCTAATACTTGTCTTGTAGTCTTGTTTAAATTAGATCGAAAACTGATTACAACTTTTTTAATAATCTCTAATAGCGCGTATTTACTTGACTATTTTCTCGTCTTATTACGTTGTATTACTTGTCGATGTAATTGAAGTCGGTTTTTTTTCGTTTGCGAGCAAACACAATTATTTTTGGATCAAAATACCTTGGCCACTTTACCAAAGACCTTGCTATCTAAATGATCACTAAGTAAATAATAATAATATTATAATAATCTTTATTATTTCGCAAAGATAAAAACATCGAAAATATCGTATGTATCCATAAAAACAGATAGGTACATCACGATACGATACGATATATCGATACAAATAATTTTTTGGGCATCCCTACATTCTTACAATACAATGAAGGTTTCCGAATAACACACCTAACCGCTTGAAATTACGTCATCAAATGACAATAAATATTAAATGGTTACAATTTATGTATATACCTATACAAAGACAATTGATACATGTATATAGGGACCACTTTGTGTGAAGTTGCTAGTATTTTAAAGCTGCAGTAATTATATAAAATGTATTCGATAAACAGCAACTGTTATCTTTCCATGTTTAGTGTACGAGTACACAGTCATATTGTTACATTTTATTTTAAATTGATATCGTAATTATTATTGTATGTATATGTAATTGTACGGGTACATCACGAGTGGTAATAATATGTTCAATTGATTGAGCATTTTCAAAGTTAGATAAGTCCTCTCAATGTAACACTGCCTTAACCTTGTTTATCAGGGTCAGCGCTGCTGTATCGATTTGAGATTTTGAATTGTGCGTAGGGCCGGTTTATTACTTATTGATAGAAAAGGATATTTCAGTTTCAATTCGTACTTATAAAAATATTTGTTCATTATTACGTATCCCTTAAAAAACCTAACTGGATATTAAAATGGTATATATATTGTTGTATGTATAAAAACTGCTTTAAAGTATTAGTGGTGATATATAACAATATTGTTTTACCGATGTATACGGATATTTTTTGTGTATTTATCAAATAGGTACGTAAATATAAAGTTACCCACATCTTATAAACTTACTAGCTGACCCCGCAAAAGTTGTTTTGCCATATATGTTATTAACATCCTTAATCCCCCCCCCTAATAACTAAGGGGTATGAAAACTAGATGTTGGCCGATTCTCAGACCTACCCGATATGCACACAAAATTTCATAAAAATCGGTCGAGCCGTTTCGAAGGAGTATTGTAACTAGCACTGTGACACGTAAATTTTATATATGAGATACTTATTATAATAATAATTGTGTTTGCTCGCAAACGAAAAAAAACCGACTTCAATTACATCGACAAGTAATACAACGTAATAAGGCGAAAAAATGTCAAGTAAATACGCGCTATTAAAGATTTCTCAAAAAGTTGTAATCAGATCTCGATCTAATTTCACGAAGACTACATGACAAGTATTAGCTTTCGATTAACGTAAGAATCATCATAATCAGTACACCGAGGAAAAAGTTATGCGGTATAAAACAACGTAGGTCGACGAAAAATTAGTCAAGTAAAAAACGCATTATTCGATATAACTCTAAAAGTACAGATCTTATTTTTAAAAAAATGGGACCACATGACACGCAACACCTTTCAATTAAAACAAAATTGATCGAAATCGGTCCACCCAGTCAAAAGTTCTGAGCTAATATACATTAAAAAAAAAAAAGAAAAAAAAAAAAAAAAAATACAGTCGAATTGAAAACCTCCTCCTTTTTTGGAAGTCGGTTAAAAATAAGTCCCCCGGCCTCGTCTTTCTGTCCTCCTGTCAGTCCTCCTGTCTGTATGAACGCGATAAACTCGAAAACTACCGAACGGATTTTCATACGGTTTTCAACAATAGAAGAGTGATTCTTGAGGAAGGTTTAGGTATATAAT
Source organism: Melitaea athalia (assembly GCA_905220545.2). Classification (NCBI taxonomy): domain Eukaryota; kingdom Metazoa; phylum Arthropoda; class Insecta; order Lepidoptera; family Nymphalidae; genus Melitaea; species Melitaea athalia. The sequence continues at coordinate 11,790,597 of HG992177.1, forward strand.
TTATTATGCTTTTATGTAAATTCGCAGAAATACGGCGATAAATGTTGAAGAGGTCGCAAAAAATCTCGCCAACGGGGACCTTTACTCGCGAACGCCGCGTAAACTAGCAAAGATATAGTTAAGTAATGTACTAGCGAATTCAAAATCTATAAAAATGCTACAAAAAAGTCCGCAACAGCATATCTCTATCTCTTACGGTTGACTTACAATAACCACTTTTATGTTCAAATTTGTAATTAAAAACATTACGTTATATTCAAAGCTATTTTCTTTAGTTCAGTATTAATCCCTATCCAAATAAATATGTTAGTTAGCTTAAGAATTTAATGCAGATTAAAATTGCCCTTTACACTATATCAATCAGATGAATAGTTTTTGAGATATCGTCGTTAGAAGTAATTATTAAAAATAATTAATGCGCAACGAAGTGGGCACGGGTCGGCTAGTATGAGATAAAAAAAAACTTCACAGTAAGCTCACTTCACACTCAACGGCCCCAGCCAAAAATTACTTTGTCGTCCCGACAAATCTCAATTTATATTGCTGGGCAAAACTAATAGTAACACGTGACTAAAATCTAGAAAGACTAAATTATACACGTGGTCTAGATTGGGGTACGATTGCCTATACGCAAATAGTATATTCATTACTTTTAGAAAGAACCTGATTACCACATATAAGCAGAAAATACAATGCCGCGAGGTTCCTCCAGAACAGACCTGTTATATCAGAAACGTAATAAATTAACAATAGATAACATTATGTTACCTTCTTGTATCTCAGTTTGTCGTAGGGCAGGCCGAATAGGATGTTTTGTTTGACGGTAGCTACGAAGAGCCACGGTTCTTGACTCGCATATGCGATGCGGGCGCCTCCGATAGTGATCGAGCCTTGCGCCGGTGGCAGCTCGCCCAGGATCACTTGTAGAAGGGTAGACTGATGGAAAAATTGTATCATTAATCCAAAAACACTATGACACTACCTCTTCCTGCTAACTACTACTTCCGACTACATTGATATTACTTACGAATTTAGATGATTTTAAAGATTTAATAAGATCACAAAAACATTGGTCATTAAATTTTTCTAGGACTTTCAGTTTAGAATTATTGCGCACATCTACCGGTTGAGGTAATGTAAGCCATCAACCATATTTAACATAAACCACAAAACAATATAATTATAACGAATAAAATCTTATTTTCTTTTTAATAGATGTTCCTTTGAATCAAATCTTCTGCGTGATATAAAAGTGAACAGTGATTTTTATCCTTAAATATAACTAAACATATTCTTACTTTGCCCGAACCCACTAGGCCAGCGACACCGACAAACTCGCCGGGGTGGGCGGTCAGGGAGATGTTCCTCAGCGTGTGCACGATAGGGTTGGTTTGCCAGCTGGCACTCAGGTTCGACAGCACCAGTGTCGAAGGCTTGTATTTACTGTTTGCGTTATCCTTTTCAGATCCGTTGCTTAGGATGTTAGGAGTTATCCCGACCAGTTTTGTCTCTTCTTTATCCAACTCTTCGAGTAATAAAAAGTCCTACAAATATATTTTTTATTATTTAGCCATCAAATCGAATAAGTAATAGGTAATTGTATAAATAAAACAAAAAAAAAAAACTTATTAATTTACCTCGAGTCGTCTGACGGAAACTCTAGCTTCGGCTGCCGTCGCCAGCGCCATTGGGAAGAAAATATTACAAGCCAGTTGCATCAGATTATAGTATTGAACGAGAGAAAAAGTGATGCCCGCTCGAATTTCTCCTCCTAACACTACGAAAGTAATTACTGCAGCGAATAAAATGAAACGTTCTGTGAAGACGCTGAGGGCTATCGAAAAACCTTTGATGTACGAAGTACGCAGAATAAACTTAACTTCCCATCTGTAACAAATTATTTTATGTCAACTTTCTTTTTTTCAACCTAAATTATGATATCATTTAAATTAATTAAAACCATGAAGCCGATAAGTGACCTACTAATATATTGCCATTTGTATTTTAAACTTATTAACAACATAATTTAAATCAACATTTAACATATTTGAAAAATAACTTGGCTGAATTCTTAAATTACAGTTATGTTACGATTACAGTATGTTTACTCACTTTCGAAGTTTATCTACCAGCTTCTCGAAAGGCTTTTCCCATGCATACATTTTAATTACTTGCACGCCGTTTACTAATTCGCTCATCACTTTAACTCTTTGATCAGTACGTTTTGCTATTTTCCCTCTATAAATACCTTGACTTCTACTTAGATAAGCTAAAAAATTAATAATAAGAACATATTATTAGATATTTTGTGTCTATATGTAATGCCCATACATTTTACTCGTTTTCAAGTTTGATTAATGATAATTAATTTTAAGTAGAGTTAAGAAATTAGCGAATGGGGCACTGACGTAGTAGTAATGTGACTTTTACTATAATCTTCAAACAAAAAATATGTATAAAAAATTATCATTAAACAAGTCAACAAATCTCTATTAGCGAATATTTTTGATGATGGACTTAGATTTCTTGGTAAGGAAATGTGTTATTGCTTATTGATGTACCTTGTATTAATACAGTTTGTATGAATATGACGGCGAGAGCAGATAAGGTCGCAATCCCGATGTGTTGCCACACGAGATATGAGACCACAGGCACTACGATTGGCATCACCCAGATGTAGTGCAAATACAAAGCAGCTTGATCGAAACGGTTTACGTCGTTCGACATCAAATTGATGACTTGTCCAGCTTCTGTTTGACTCAAACCGATCCGGTTCAGCTTCAAGATCTATAGGAAAATAGTATAAATATATATTATCATACTGAGATTCGTTACAGTAAATGATGCAATTAATATGCATATGTAATGTTTTAATATAATATGATACTGTACCTTTCTGTATAATATTGAACAAGCTGCTATTCTAACTCTCATACCGACACAGCTCTGGGATAGAGTCACGTGGCTAAGCATTAAAGCGGTCACAATCGTTAAAAAGTTCATTACAAAATTATAAATATGTGCATTCTTATATGTTTCGGGCGTCTTAACTCCAGCAAAATATTCTATAAACAATGCTAGAACGAAGGGTATCATGGGCCTGAAAAAGATTGACGTTTATTTAATAATAAAAAAAGAATTAAAATTAAAAAAAAATAAAACATAAGTTTTGTAAAATACATAATATACTGATTACGTTTCTTCGTGCACTGGTTCTTCATGCATGGTCTCATATATCAAAAATAGCATCATAAAACTAAATTAATAGTTATAAGCTTCAGCCTGTAATATCCCACTGTTGGGTATAGGCCTCTTTCCCCATGTAGGAGAAGGATCAGAGCTTAATCCACCACGCTGCTCCACTGCGGGTTGGTGGATATATTCCCTACTTTGAGTAACAATCGCTATCAGGTGTACATGATAACAACCGGGACCGACGGCTTAATGTGCTCTCCGAGGCACGGTGGGGAGACCCACAAGGACTGCACAAACACCCAGACCACGGCAAACATCTGTATGACCAATAAAATTGGCCAAAAAATTAATAGTTGAGTTATACTAAATTAATAGATATGAATAGAACAAATTTTTTTGCAATTGAAAACAGTAAGTTTTATCATAAAATTAACCTAGACAAAAATTTTAGATCAGATAAAAAAAAAAACTAAATACTTTTTTTCCTAAGAGCCACCGTTTTGAGATATAACGATTCAAAAAGTCGAATGAATTGTAATCGTCATAAACATAATATGCACACGTTAGAAAAATAGGGATTTTGCAGTTTGCTGCTTAATAGGTAGGGATCCCTAGTACATTTTTTTCACCTGATTGGTATCGAGCTAATTTTCCGGGAGTAGTTTCATGTTGATGAGACGAACAAAAAATGCCTCTACGAAAACTCTCGATTGTGGTAGCTAACAGAGATACAGACAGAGAGAGACAATATTACTATCTATACTAATATAATAAAGCTGAAGAGTTTGTTTGTTTGATTGTTTGTTTGTTTGTTTGTTTGTTTGTTTGAACGCGCTAATCTCAGGATCTACTGGTTCGATTTGAAAAATTCTTTCAGTGTTATATAGCTCATTTATCGAGGAAGGCTATAGGCTATATATCATCACGCTAAGACCAACGGGAGTGGAGTCCACGCCGACGAAGTCGCGCGCAGAAGCTAGTTAAATTATATAGATATTAACTTACTAAAAGAAAAAAAAATCAGCTGGTTAGTAATAATTTTTGATGACCTTACGAGGTCATCAATTTGATGACCTCGTAAGGTCATCAAAAGTGGATTTTTTTCTGATTTTTTTTCTTTTAGTTAGATAATATCTATATAATTTAATAGTAATATTGTCCTAAAAATTGCGTGGTCATCAATTTGATGACCCCGTAAGGTCATCAAAAATTGATTTTTTTTTCTGATTTTTTTTTCTTTTAGTTAGATAATAATCTATATAATTTAATAGTAATATTGTCCTACAAATTGCGTGGTACGTTATCCCGGTCCTACGCTCACTGCTGCTCTATCTCCTGCTATCTCTGTTAGCTACCACAATCGAGTTTTCGTAGAGGAATTTTTTGTTCGTCTCATCAAAATGAAGCTACTCCCGGAAAATTAGCGTCATACCAATCAGGTGAACAAAAGGATATAAACATTTGTATGTTAATACAAATTAACAAAAAATAAAATCCTAAGACTCATGTTAATGCTTGTTTTTGATTAACAAATTCTCCCATCTGTATTTGCTAAACATAGAATTAAATCGTTTTCCATATTATTTAAGCGATTTCTTTGCTTACTTTTTATTTGGCCTTGGTCGTACGTTATGTACGTATGTCATATGTGCGTAAAATGCGATCAATTATCAATTGGCGACGTACTCGATGTATGTAATTGTAAAATAATGTGTTTATTACATAATAATATATCCTAATCCTGATTATGGAGACGTATAAAAACGTCGTATGGAATAGATTTTTGTAACACTGTAACATGATAAAAAAGCGAAGGGTCGGGGGGTAACAAAATATTTTTTCATACCATTTCACATCATGAAAAAGGTTGAAAAACACTGCTTTATATGACATAAAAGGTTGTCGCAAGATTTAAGAGGAGAATTTTAGCCGGCGAACCGATAAAGTAATTGGATCGGTTAGAATTACTCTCGTATTCCAGAAAACCGGAAACGCTCATTGTAAATCATAATATAGTATTATTAAGAAATATGCAAAGGTAAAGATAAACTTACCATAAAATAATGAAAAGCGTTCCTACTAGTAATCCACACATCATATACTCGACCCAGAAGCAGCTTACGATTGCTTTGGTGAGAGAAGGTCTGTCTTTTTTGTTTTTACATTTCTCTACTTCCTTCAGCCACGCCCGCTCGAGTCGGTCGCCTAAGCGACCAGAATTATCATTATTGCGGGCTTGGAAGAGATCATCTATCGTTAGTCCTTGTTTGTATCCTCGTTTGAAAAGTGGGAAGCTCCACCTGTAACAAAGAATATTTTTTCTTCTTTATTCATCTTCTTGACATAGCTCTAGTGTAGTAGTGCATGTACCGTGTAGGCGCTCGCAACTCATATAACGGCGATTTCGGGATCGATTCCCGCTCCGGATGGATATTTGTATTTGTACAAAAAATATTTCTTTCTGTTATGTTTGTCTGTCCTTGTTGTGGGTCTCCTCTGCGTGCCTCGCAGAGCACTTTAAGCTTCTCCCGGTTGTTATCATAGACACCTGATAGCTATCGTTACCCATAGAAGGAAAAATATCCGCAAACCCGCATTGGAGCAGCGTGGTATCCACCACGCTAAGCTCTGATTCTTCTATACATGGGAAAAGAGGCCTATGCCCAGCAGTGGGATATTACAAGCAAGTGTAAGACTTTTTAATGATTTTTAATGATAAGAAGAGAGAAAAAAAAGAAAGTAAAGAAGAGCTATGAATTAAACTTGTACTTCGGTACAAGTACAACTTCTTAAGCTGCCTTTTAAAAGAAAGTTTAGAAGAAGCGTGTATCTGATGCTTACCGGTAATTCATTCCACAGTCTAATGGTATTGACTGTGAAAAAATTTAACACAAAACCAGATTTGTGAGAAGTTAAGGAAAAAATGAGGATTTGAGAGGAACGTAAGTCTCTAGAATGATTGTTGGAAAGAAAATTAAATTTAGGTTTCAGACAACGTGTAATAGTAGATTAGTAGCCGAGGGCTGTAAGGCATCAATTGCAGCCCGAGTGCGCTCGTGCGCCTATAGTTCGAGGGTGCAATTGATGCTTACGCCCGAGCTAACTATTCTGCTTTACATCTCGATTGTGAGGTAAGTAGAAAAAAACCGGCATTACAAGAATAAAACATTTTATTTGTTGAAATTTATAGTGAAATGAGAACAATTTTCAAATTTTTTTTTCAAGATCGAAATTGAGCTTCGCCGTTCGATATTTAAAATTGATGACTATTATACTCACACGAAGACAAGGCTGAATAGCAAAGCGACCTCTTTGGTCATTGGGCTGAATGCATGATGTCTATTGCCAGTATGATGGTTAGATGTACGCGGCGAACTTTTTGAAAGAAAGAAGTGTTTTTTTTTTTTTAAATTACTTACCGCCCTAGGGCGTTTCTAGCTACATTATTACCCTAGAGCGCTAAAGAGTCACCTACAATCCCCATTTGGAGGTAATAAGAACCTACTTACCGAACATGAGAGATGTAAAAGTATTTTGCATCACCGTAACCAATAATAGGTAAAAGGAAACAGTTTACCAGTTCAATCTTAGCCTTCTTGGGGAGAGTTTTTAAAGCGCATTGAATGAAAGGAGGCATAGAACTTACGAGATACCTTAATAACTTGACTTGCCCAGCTGAGAGAGCAATTCAGTCTCACCTAAATCTTTAACATTTGAGGTAAATCGTATAATCACATTATTAAAAGTACCTTGGATGACCGAGCTTATTATTGACCGGTATTTTTTTAGTAAATCGATTTTTGTTTTGAAAACCATTTTTAAATACGAATTATATAATGAAATATTATGAATAAATGAATAAATTAAATATTATGAGTAAATGAAATAAATGAAATATTGTGATGTAACATTAATAATATATTTTTTTCGATCTTATCGACATACCTAATAATAAATAAAAACCGGCCAAGTGCGAATCGGACTCGAGCACGAAGGGTTCCGTATCATTGACTAGGTAATATATATTTAAATATATGTATTATATAAATATCGAGCAAAAATAGGTAAAAAATTGCGTTTTTTGTATGGGAGCCCCCCTTAAATATTTATTTTATTTTATTTTTAATATTTGTTGTTATAGCGGCAACAGAAATACATAGGTAATCTGTGAAAATTTCAACTGTCTAGCTATAGCCGTTCTCGAGATACAGCCTGGTGACAGACGGACGGACGGACGGACGGACAGACGGATAGCGAAGTCTTAGTAATAGGGTTCCGTTTTTACCCTTTGGGTACGGAACCCTAAAAATATGAAGTTTTATTTTTTTTTAAATATAGGTACTTATATAGGAATTAGATGTGTTGAGAAAGGGCTCCCAATAATAGATTTTCTTACAAAAGATGAAACTTTAAAAAAGAAGGAAAAAAATTAGTACTGGAGATATTTGAACTCGAACCGGGGTCTTCTCGTTTTGAGACCGCTCAATTTCCCGCCTAATAATAATTTACCTTCGTATTCTAATAATATTGTAGCAGTTTTTTTATTGCCTGAAAACACGGATAAAACGAAATTTTCTGAGAAAGAATTCTAGCTAGACCGATTTATCGCCCTCTAAACCCCCTGGATATAAAATTCTTTATAAAAATCGTTGGTAAAAACTACATCAAAATCGTGTGGCAGATTATAAGTGATACGGTAAAGAAACTGTAGAGAATACTTCAACCTCTTCGAATTATTTTAATGCTAATCCTTCATAGACCGACTGACACGTTGGTGTGACACGTGAAGATCCGGCTTTTAGTTTAAGAGTTGTTTTGATTTTAATAATTTTAACACAATATTTTGATCTTACGCGTTAAGTTTAAATCACGATTCAGCCTGTAATATCCCACTGTTGGGCATAGGCCTCTTCCCCGCGTAGGAAAAGTTTAAATAATCGCTACGTTTTCTGAAATATTTCAATTTCTGTAAAATTTTCTCAATTTTTCTATCCATAAGACCCTTTATACAAAGCATGGGAAAAGTAAAAAAATAAATAAATTAGACGATACAGTCCAGTCGTTCTCGAGTTTTGCACTAGGAACATATTAGGTACATAGTTTAATTTAGCTATCTAAAAACCTTTATACTAGTAGGTATTTATAAAATTAAAGAAGCATCATCTTAGTGTGATTATAAAAAACAACGTAATAAAAGCTAATAAAAAATCGAGCACGTTCTTATAAGCAAAACATCGATGAGTTAACCACTTTGACCCACTTCAGTGATGACAATGCTTTATATCTCCGTAAACATTCCGCTAGCCAGTTCATCATATTAGACATCACTTCTACAGTTTAGATTATAAAATTATGCGGAATCTTGTGAATAATTTTTCCTTTGGGAGCCTTTTTATCATGGATATTTTAAGTAGTTAAAGTCAGGTTTAAACTTGTGACAAAACGACTGGCTGTTATAAGCTATTGCAATTAACTATTATGTTTGAAATGTCAAGTTACCGTCGATAAAATTACGTAGGGTATTAATTATACGGTTTGAAACTCAGATTAAGATTTCTGTTTAATAGATTATTTATTAAATTTTTGGGAACAACAACATTTATGTAAGTATTTAATTAAGAACTAGCTACAAATAAATTGTAAACACCTATAATAATTTTGTTTGTATTATTTTTTGTGAAATACCCACACATGAGGAAATTATAAACATTTTAATATAATATCAAAAATACCGACCGTTCCAGCGGGGATCGTACCCGCACCTCTGAGTTCTGACTAACCGTGTCTGACCGGACATGCGATTTGCGAAATCATAAGATAATAATATTAACAAAATTAATTGGCGCTAGTTGTTGTTTTTAATAGTAACTAGTGGTCGCTCAGAGGTCGAAATTCGACCATAATTAAAATTTTTAATTCAAGACAACCAAATAATTATGAAAAAAAGAACCTTTTTAAAAAAAATTCAACTTGACTACAGATTTTGACAATCAACAAATAGTATAATATGCGTGTGTGCTGTAGTGTGTGTAATACTTTTTTTATTAATTTAATGTATATTTCATGTATAGTTTTAAGAAAATATTAGCATTCCGCACTCCTTCTCTATATATAAACTATAAGTGCGCGAAATTTCATACTTATACGCACAATTTCCTTAAAAAGAGTACAAAGTTTTTGCTTCACGTATTATCTCTTCTCTTTATAATAAGTATATAAAAATGAATCGCTGAATGTGTTGCTAAGCGCAAATCTCGAGAGCAGCTGAACCGATTTTGCTAATTCTTTTTGTATAATATTCCTTGAAGTACGAGGATAGTTATTACGGAGAGAAATTTTTAAAAAAATTACCTGAAAAAAGTGTAAAAACAACAGTTTTCTATATTCCCATACAAAAGATTCGAAGAATACTTTAAAGTCAATTTGAACTTGCATACCACACCATAAGGTTTAAGTGTTAGTAGAGGGGTTCCGGGAAGGATAACTGGATAAGTATTAAGAAAAATTATTAAAGGATCGACTGTTAGGCGGTAAGAAGTTCGCCGGGTCAGCTAGTAATAGATAATAGGTATAAATTTTCTTCTTTGAATAACGTTTATTACATTGCAAAAAAACATAGATACCGCTTAAATCCCAGTTAATACACAATATCTCTTAATTTTTATAACAGCTTAGCAAACAATTGCATATTATGGTTTATGATAAAACTTAATGATAATAATTTTAATCCGGCTATAAATAAAATATACAGTATAAAATATAAAGTTGAGAAATAGATTGTAATCTAACAATAAGGAAATTTTTTAGACACCTGGTATTGTTTTTATTAACGACCGAGGTATTTTTGGTCATTTTAAAAGTCATGGGATAATGCAAAATGTCAACATAAAAATATGAACTCTTTTTGTAAAATAAAAACTAAAATTTTCTAATAATAGGGCCGGGCCATATAATCACGATCACGTTCAGCCTGTAATATCCCACTGTTGGGCATAGGCCTCTTCCCCATGTAGGAGAAGGATCGGAGCTTAATCCACCACGCTGCTCAAATGCGGGTTGGCGGATATATTCCCTACTATGAGTAACGATCGCTATCAGGTGCACACCGTGTACATGATAACAACCGGGACCGACGGCTTAACGTGCTCTCCGAGGCACGGTGGGGAGACCTACAATGACTGCACAAACACCCAGACTACGGCAAACATCTGTATGGCCAACACAAATGTTGTCGTGTGCGGGGATCAAACCCGCAACCGCCCGCGCAACAGCCAATCGCAATCCAGTGCTGTGACCGCTGCGCCAACGCGGCGTCATAGAATATTGGCCACTATTATTAGAAAATTTTAGTCCAAGTCTAAATTGAATTGTTTAGGAAATTGCTATTATCTTTCAGACTTACATAATATGTATATGTAACGTAAATATTTAAAGTAATGAAAGTTTCTGTCTATTAATCTTGTCTTCATTTGTCGATATATGTAGTCGTAAATAAGTTTTTGACTCAATATGAGATTAGTTTCAGAGTATATTTAAATAAACAACCGAGACTGTATGATAGTACTCTAAACTCTTGAAACTTTAAGCATTACTTTGTTGTCTGCAAATAAATTAGTCCCGTAAGTCATTTTACTACAAGTACCTGCATGAGATTTCTAATTGATTTTATCTACTTTTAAAGTACACCTATTATATTATATCAGTATACAAAATCTACCATAAAAGTTTTGGTTATGTAAGGACATACAAAGATATATTTTGTGAATTTTACTCCAGACTTCTTCACATAATAGTAGGTAACTCAGGTACACACAACAATATTTCTGATTTTTGAGAATTAATAAGAGACACAAGAACTGCCCAATCCTAATCCGACAATAGTGTGTTAGTGTTAACTACCTCGTAAAACTGCCTCAAAAATGCTGAGTAGCATAACGATAAATAATAATCGAAGTAATCGAAGATACAACAATGTGTTATCGACTTCGAAAAATCTTCTCTAAAATACACGATCACGTTATGATAACTTAAATACATAAACCTATCTGTTCTATACTTCGAAAAACTTGCTCCAAAATGCTCGGTGGCATAATGATAATTCAAGTGCTCGCTAAAGTACTTTCAATTACCCACATAAAATAATGTGTTATCTATTTAATAAAATTGGCTCCAAAATGCTCACTTTCATAATGATAACACGTTGAAGTAGCTACTCCATAGTTTGCTCTAAAAGGCTCGGTCATATAATTATAACACGTCGAAGTACCCATTCAGTGAAATATGCTCCTAAATCCTTGGACTTATTGGTAGTATGTAGGTGTCATTAAAAGTTTAATCATGCATTCCATGGATCCTGATTGTAAATACTCCGAGTATTTACTACGAGTAATCTTACCGAGCAAACGAAAAAGAACCGACATCAATAAAATTACATCGATAAGTAATATAACGTAGGTACACGAAAAAAAGTCAAGTAAATACGCGTTTTCAAAGATTATTCAAAAAGTTGTCATCAGATTTCGATTGAAACAAGAATCATCAAAATCGGTACACCCAGAGAAAACTTAATACGCATAAAATAGTTAAATACGCATTTTTAGATATAACTCGACAAGTGCTTGTCAGATCTCAATTAAAAATGGGACTTGTGACATGACTAGGGAATGCAAATCTCGCGAGATTGGGGCTCAAGCGAGATCTCGCGAGTTTATGAATAACAATACTGCGAGATCTCGCCAATATCGAGATCTCGCGAGATTGGCAGTTTTGTGTGTGTTTTTTAGGGTTCCGTACTTCAAAAGGAAAAAACGGAACCCTTATAGGATCACTTTGTTGTCCGTCTGTCTGTCAAGACCTGTTCCTTGGAACTGTGAAAAAAATCAAACTTCTAAGACAACGCAATCAAAAGATACAGCCGTTTATTTTTGCAAATTTTCGACACTCACAAGGGATTTTAAATCATATCAAAATTTTTCGACCCAGCGGGATTTGAAACCGCGCCCTCTGACGTGCCGTGTCAGCGCTCTGCCAACTGAGCTATGGATCCTCATCTAGCCGTGTCGAAATTCTTGATATGATGATTTTTGGTTTTTAAGCAAAACTTATGATTTAAAATGTTTATAATTTCCTCGTGTGTGGGTAACACATAAATAAAAATAAAAACTCACAAGGGAATTAGAAACTACAGGGTATTACACTTACCGTGAACTCAGAATCTTGAAATTTGGTACGAAGCAATGTCTTATAGCACAAATAAAGGAAAAATTGCGAAAAGCATCAATTTTTAGTTACATCATGTAAAAAAAATATTTGTAATAAATTTGTTGGTACGGAAATAATTTTGTTGGTACAAAACCCTCGGTGCGCCAGTCCAACTCGCACTAGGCCGGTTTTTTTTTTTGCAAATAATCACAATATTTAAATAACTTAGGAAATAATTGTCTTTGCTCGCAAACGAAAAAAAAACGATTTTAATTAGGTACATCGACAAGTAATACAACCTAATAAGACGAAAAAATTGTCAAGTAAACTATTAGCTTTCGATTAAAGTAAAAATCATCAAAATCGACAAACCCAGTGAAAAGTTATGCAGTTTAATACGACGTAGGTCGACGAAAAAGTAGTCAAGTAAATACGTATTATTATATATAACTTTAAAAGTATAAATTTAAAAAACAAAAAACAAAATTAATCTAAATCGGTCCACCCAGTCAAAAGTTTTGAGCTAACAGACATTAAAAAAAATACAATCGAATTGAGAACCTCCTCTTTTTTTGGAAGTCGGTTAAAAATAATAAAATTTTTAAATAATAAACATTCATCAAACATTGTTGATGTATCTGTCTATAATTTTCTTTAAAAACTTTTAAGTAATAAACTTTGACGTACCTATACCTACGTATCTATCAAATAAAAAATGAAAGAACAAGAGAGACAACCAGTCGTCTCTTCTAATATCAAACAAAAATCTTTTAGTAATAAAACAACTCTTTTATAACTAACAAAAGAACGAGAAGTCAAAAAAAAAATGAAACTTATTAACTAAGTTGAGTTGACTATTAAACTGAGATATTATCAATTAAATAAAACTATATCTACTCAGTAGATCCATTAGATATTACAAATATAGCAATCAAATGAAAGATTTGTTCAGTTCAAATCACAAGCCATTACCGTTTCAGCCTGTAATTATATTTATAGTTTACCTAATAACTTGAAGGAAAAATAATGTCAGCTGACCATAACATGGTGGATTATACGTCAGCTGGCTGCTTGAACATGGAAAAAAAATTTTTTTCAATGATTTCCCCTCAACTAAAAATTTACCTGGTGATACTTTAAATACCACTATGAATGAAAATTAATGTCAGCTGGCTGTTTCTCGGTGGAAAGTTTGTCAGCTGGCACCTTGAGGGTGTAACGCGGCAGCATTTTATCACCTACTGAATCTTATCATCTGACGACATTTCCTTTGACTTACAGCTAGCTGATTTTTTTCATTATTTTATAATTGTAATAATAATAATACTACTTTGTAACATAAGGACCTCTGACACCTCAGACCTTCCGTGACCATGGTTACTGTAAAGTATCCGAAACGTCGGGCATATAAAGCACTTAATAAACCGCGATAAAATCTGACAAAGTCCTTTCATTATAATGAATAATTTATTTATTTATTTTATTTTATACTTTATTGTACACCATAAATATTTACAAAAAAACTTAAAGATAAGTACTGACAGTGAAGTACAATGGGCGGACTTATGGCTAATTAGCCATTTCTTCCAGACAACCCAGAAAATAATACACTTTATTGTACACCAAAAACAGAAATTAAGCGGCGGCCTAATTGCTAAAAAGCGATCTCTTTAAGGCAACCTTAGGGCAAAGGAAATGGTCTATTGTCAGCATAGGTGTACAAGCTACATACATTTACATACATACATACATACATATGAATACTCTGTGCATTAATATGGAATAAATTAAAATTCTTGGGAGTGTTAGCAAAACAAGAGTTTAACGTATCACTCAAAGATATCAATAACTGTCACTGTATGCTACAATAACTGTCACTGTCAGGTAAATTTTTAGTTGAGAGAATTTTTTTTTACTTTTTATTTAACTTGTACTGCCACAAATCTTGATAAATAGCAAAGTCAGTCTTGTCAAAGTCTTAACTGAACAACATATTCTCACCAAACAGTGAAGCATCTACTCTGATATTGGCAATTCCGCAAGGGAGCTAAAGCCAAAGAAGAAGAAGAAGAATCATTGAATTTTTTTCTCATATTCAAGCAGCCAGCTGACGTATAATCCATCATGTTATGGTCAGCTGAAATTGTTTTTCCTTCAAGATATTAGGTAAACTATAATCCGGAAAAAATTAAGGTAGGAGGATAAGACAAAAAAATAAATTTTTTGTAGATATTTTTGAGGCTGCCACTGCCTATCCCACCCACGGAGTCGCAGCTGACAGAGACGAAAATTCATAAAAAAATCCCTTATCCATTTTACGAAGTTTCGATTATGGGGAAATGATAGACCGAATTTGTACCTGGCTCCCGGACCACTAAGGGGTAGTGAGTGACCCGCCAATAAAGTATGACATTACTGTAGAATTTCATAGTACATTATTGCGAAAAAAAAACTGTAATTTATTATAATATAAAATTAAACAGTATTACGTAAGTAACATTAGGTAGGTAGGTAGTAAATACCTACTATCAGAAGACGCGCAGTTCATAACTTCATATTCTTGTCAAAGTCAAGTTTACAAACAAGTCCAAAATCAGCGAAAAAATTAGTTTCTTATATTCCCCATACAAATAATACCTTTTGTTTTTTATCTTATTTTACTTTACTTTTATTTATCGAAAGCGGCCTATAGTCCTTTGACAGACTGACGTACATACGAATAGACAAACTTATTATTAGTAATTTAGCAATAAGTTGCTCCTAGTCTAACTAAAGAACCCAAAAAAACAAGCGAAAACATAATATCAAATCCTTCGCAAATCGAGAGTAGGATAGATTTGAACAAAACAAAAAGTAGGTAGATTAGATTTTAAATGTGAGAATACAAAAGCTACGGTAGAAACTTTTGGCAGTCCTAATTTAATATGCCTATTAATAAATGCTAATAAATTGAGGTTTATAAAAAAATATATAATTAATCCAAAAATCAATAAAAATCTTCTTACCATAAAAATATTTTTGATAAAAAACCTGCTTCATCATTGGGATTTTTCTCCGTTAGCACCACTTTTGAGTCCATGTTGCAGGATTAATTCCACTGTACGATAGGAAGTAGCAGCAACAGAAAATATTACAAAATGAATTGTATATATTTTGTAAGTTTCGATATTTACACCACTAGTAGTTGAATAAGTACAATATTTTAAGTACGTTTACGAGCACCAAATACACTTATTGTACACAGCAATATACTAAAATTAAATTTAATATATTATATCCGCAGACTTTTTTAATTATATTCGCAGACTTTTGAAATCTGTATGTCGTAATTATGGAGGGTTATCACAAAAAGTGTTAAATCATATTAAAGAGCTGAATATTTACGGATGATTATTACAGTGAATTAGTATTCAATCGTTTATACGATTCCACGAAAAAACTGACCGCACTCACGTCCCCAGGGCCACTTTTTTTATCACGACGTTAATAAATTCAAAATTTTTGTTATTATTAAAACACGTACAAATAATAAGTACGACGAAAAATTCTAAAGTCAATTAGAAGTGTATCACAGATAGAATGGTAAGCGGCGGGTTCGTGCGAGTGCTCAAACACGAGTGTACAGCACCGTTCTAGCACCGTGTAGACGTGTGCGTTATTTCACGTCGCTAGTTACAATAACTAGCTACGCGGCACGAAACGAATCACCGGTTTTGTGTCAAATTAAAAGTAGTGATTTTTGTAAATGCGTTATTTGGCTATGAGTCGAGCGCGTCGAGAGTTACGGTTTCTTTTATTCTTAATTTTTTCGCATCGCGCCTACCGACCGGCCGACCGAGCAAGCGAGATGGTAGATCTATCGAGATCGAGAGCGAGTGACACGAATAAATCCGAATGCGCACATGCCTTGGTAATTGGTATACGACAAAAAACAAAACAGTTTTATAGTATGTTTAATATTCATTCGTAAAACTATAGACATAGATAATAAAATAGCGTGATCTCTGTTTGGAAACAATATCAACGGCTCTCACTTCAAATTTTAAGTAAAAAAAAGAGATAAAGAGTTACAGACACGTACACATGTATAGTTTATACTTTATATTCGTTTATTATTGAAAATATTTGAACACGTAGTTATTCACTGGTACATTTAGTAAATTATAATTGTGTTTGCTTGCAAACGAAAAAAAAAAAGACTTCAATTACATCGACAAGTAATACAACGTAATAAGACGAAAAAATAGTCAAGTAAACACGCGCTATTAAAGATTACTCAAAAAGTTGTAATCAGATCTCGATATAATTTTAACAAGACTACATGACAAGTATTAGCTTTCGATTAAAGTAAGAATCATCAAAATTGGTACACCGAGTAAAAAGTTATGTGGTATAATACAACGTAGGTCGACGAAAAAGTAGTCAAGTAAATACGCATTATTAGATGTAACTCTAAAAGTGCTTGTCAGATCTCAATTAAATTAAAATGGGACCACATATGACACGCAACACCTTTCAATTAAAACAAAATTTATCGAAATCGGTCCACCCAGTCGAAAGTTCTGAGCTAACACAAAACATACATAAAAAAAATACAGTCGAATTGAGAACCTCCTCCTTTTTTGGAAGTCGGTTAAAAAGTAAAAAACCTTTAAAAAAAACAAGCTTTTAAGTGAATGCGCTAGAACCTAGAACATCATTGGCTAGAACGAAAATAATAAATTTTTACTTTAAAACTTTTACTATCTACTTATAAAGTCATTACATAATTTATATGATATAAGAATTTGACAAAAAGATATCTGCTTCAAAATTGAGTTGCCAGATTTCATCCAAACAAACATACATACATTTCAAGTTAAATAAAAGCTTGTATTAAAAAAATGTGTATTATTATCACTTTGTAACTGAACCATAAATTTAACTCCGCAACTTACACGCGTCCCGTTCCTACTTCCTAGTTCCTGATAATATATATTATATATTAGCAAAAGGTAATGGTCTCCAACTCTCCACACTTACTGACCATCTGTGTGGATTCAAACAAAAGATAATAAATTAGAAATGTTAGTAACCTCCTCCTTTTTTAAAGTCGGTTAAAAAGTGTAAATGTACATATCAATTATAATTGTATATATTATGTACAATCAAATTAACTTTAAATACGCCTGCATTAGTAATTTTATTATTTTTATAGTTTCCTAGTAAACATTAATCACTCATAAATACATTTAAATTTTAATATTTTTAAAGCCTGAATTGTATAGCTACAAACACCTAAGAGTTAGTGATTTATTTTCGTTTCGAGTGTAACTGTATAGCTACAAACACTTAAATAGTGATTCGTTTCGAGTGTAACGTATTTCGGGTGAAGCTATTTATGCAAACAATCATAGTCGTTGCATGAAAATAGCTAGTTACAAAAATCACTAGTTTTGAAACAGGTGACGCCGACCAAGTCACTGGTTTCGTTACGTTTCTTGAAAATGACGTAACGACCCACGTCTAGCACCGTGTCGCCGACAAACTGGACTTCTGGTTCTGTGTATTGATGTCAGGGCTGCCAGATGCAAAAAAAGTGTGATCGTACGCCAACTACAAAAAAATCGTATGCCAAGGAAGTTTTGAAATAAAAAGATCGTACAGCCTTTTAAGTACTAAGATCTTATTATAAATTATCAAAATTAGTTTAGTTTTAGAAAATAAATGCAATAAAACTATTTGTTAGATTAATACAAATTTTCTGTGGTCATATTTTTTTACAAAAGAATTTTTTGGTTCGTTCCTTCTTATTAATTTGCTTGGCTAATAATGTGCCCTTTAAGTGTACCATTGGATAAACTGTTTGTAAGTTTTGTTTTGATTAAATTTACTTCGCTGAATGCTCGTTCACAATCTGCACTAGAATGGGGCAAACATAACAAATTTAAAGGAAATTGAGCCAGTGTTTTATAATTTTCAAATTGGTTTTTGATTACGCCCCAAAACTTGTCGGTATTTATAGTTAAACAAATTTTATCCAAAATATTAGGTTTTTGACAAGTCGCAATTATTACCGAAGGAGAGTTTCCTAAGAATGCAAACAAATGCAGCCTTTACATGGTTGTTTAAAGAGTCTTCATTCAAGTAAAACATCTAGTCACGCGATAGGTAGTTGGAGAATTCCCCGAAATTCATGCTTGCCGGTGGATGACGTTTGTTTCATTATGAATTAATGTTTCCAGGTAATAGGTATATAAAAAATCGTACATTTTGCGTACGATCTTGGTCTAGCGATCGTACATGAGTAAAAATGCTAAAAAAACGTATGAGTACGATTTAAATCGTACATCTGGCAGCCCTGATTGATGTTCAAATCCGTTATTAACTAAAAACGCGTTTTCGACTATTAACTATCTTTAGTTAGTGCGTTTTTTTATACGTTTTCATAATAACACGTTTTTATAAAACTTGGCCGCAGTCTCAACGCGGAGAAATTGTCATTTTATCTGACCACAGAGTACCGTAAAATGGGGTGAATAGGGACAAATCCGAACTTCTTCAACAAAATTAAAGCATTTCTTTGCGGATATATTGATGTATGGTGATCGAAATGATTGAGTCTTTATGGTATCTTGGTCATAAAATATAAAACTATGCAATTAGTATTTCAATTTATGAAAAAAAACGTTAAAATATATGCATTCCCTATTCACCCGGAAATTGGGGTTAATAGGGACGAAAATAGGGTCAATAGAGAAATTCACCAGGGCTGGCACTTGTGTAATATATAACAATTTCTAGCTACCTATTTATTTTGTTTTATCTAATTAATTAATGTACTAAGCAAACCACTAACTCTTGCATCTTAGTATGATACTAATAAATGTAAATGATTAGTAATGCAATACCTAAAAATATAGTCGCTGAAATAAAATGCACTTATGTCTTCCATGTTTTATTTTTATTGAAAAATCGTAATGAACAAACCTTTTGTAAATTATTATTGAAGTATTTAAACATTTAAAAATCAAGAAACTTATAATATATCAATTTTTTATAAAATAGCTTTAAAATAATCGTTTAACTGCTCGGTGACAACCCTACAAAGCTGTACCTATTCATACATAAGTCGTCCCTATTGATCTCAGTTTCATCCCGTTTAACCCTGCTTTCGTTGCTATTCATACCTGAGACGTCCTCATTCACCCCAAAAACAACAGATTTCTCATGTCTTTCTAATTTATCAAAATAATACTATTATTAATTAATAACTGAGATTTAACTTTTATGTATATGACGGCCCAAACACTAAATAAAGTATTAAACAAACACACGTATTCTCTTACTATAAAATAAATGTTTTAGAGCAAAGTTTCTAACACTGTAATATTCGGCGTCTCGTCTAGCTTATTTTCAATGACGTTAAATTGATACTTTGCAGCTAATTTTGCGCTTATTCAGTGTTTCTATAAAAAGTGCCACAGATCTACTATCGCCCCACAAAAATTGGTAAAAATGGTAACGACTTGGTACCTAATATTGAGCGTTAAAAATATTTCTTAATTTTATCCCGATTCATCCCTGGATCCCTATTCACCCCATTTTACGGTATCTGACAACCATGGGCTGGAAACTTAGAACATCGGCCACAGTAAAAAATTAGCAGTGTCATCTATTAATCGTGCCCCGAAACTATTGCTTAAATTTATTAGCGACTACCAAGTCCTATCAAAAGATGTCGCTAAGTTGGCACTCGTCAATTCAGCAATCCAGTACACGCATACCAATTAAATTTGCATACAAAAATAACTATTTACCTATACTTAAAAAAAGCATGATGTCACATAAAAAATTATCCTGTTTTTTTGCTTTAAGTAACAAATTAAATATTTCAATCGATATAAATTTATATCGAAACAGCACGTAAAATATATATAATTTTTATTTTTAGGCAATGAAAAAATATCATTAGAATACGAAGTTTAATTTCACCATTATTAATACAGCTGTAATAGCGTAATTAGGAAAGCGACGGATTTCAAATCGTTTTAACCCGGGTTCGAATCTCAGTCTCCAGATTATTTTTTTTTCTTTTTTTTTTTTAATTTCACTTGTGATTTATTATTTAAATAAAATTAAAATATAAAAATACCGAAAAAAAAAACAAAAAATAAAATAAAAATACCGAGCTGGGCTCGGTCACCCAGGTACTTATAATATTATTTACACAATATTTACAACAGCACGACGAATGTATGAAAAGAGAATTATTATATTATTTACAATTATTATAGTACTGTAGTACAACTTGCACAGCAACCAAAATATTATGTTAAAAATTTAAAACGAACGAGCCATGTTTGTTTACGAAACAACGCGAACAACGTTTACGGTAAATTAATACGAGTAATACTAATAACCTAAAAACGAATAACACGGGCCGACGACGCGTCTACGGCTGTAATCTCTAGCCTCGCTGCAGAGCGTTGCGCGCTGTGGGAACGTTTTAGACGTTTTGCGTTTTCAGACGTTTTCCGTTTTCAGACGTTTTCGACTATTGTTTGTTGAGACGTTTTTGAGATAACGCGAAGTCAGAGTAGGAATAACAAACGTTACGCGTTTTTAACAAAAAACGTGTTACACTTTAACGTTTCCGTTATTTTAACCACCACTAGTTCTGTGTCTGTGATCCAGGGCTGCCAGATGCAAAAAAAGTGTGATCGTACGCCAACTACAAAAAAATCGTATGCCAAGGAAGTTTTGAAATAAAAAGATCGTACAGCCTATTAAGTACTAAGTTCTTATTAGGTATAAATTATCAAAATTCGTTTAGTTTCAGAAAATAAATGCAATTAAACTATTTGTTAGATTAATACAAATTTTCTGTGGTCATATTTTTTACAAAAGAATTTTTTGGTTCGTTCCTTCTTATTAAATTGCTTGGCTAATAATGTGCCCTTTAAGTGAACCATTGGATAAACTGATTCTAAGTTTTGTTTTGACTAAATTAACTTCGCTGAATGCTCGTTCACAATCTGCACTAGAATGGGGCAAGCATAACAAATTTAAAGCAAATTGAGCCCGTGTTTTATAATTTTCAAATTGTTTTTTGACTACGCCCAAAAGTTGTCGGTATTCATAGTTAAATAAATTTTATCCAAAATATTAGGTTTTTGACAAGTCGCAATTATTACCGAAGGAGATTTTCGTAAGAATGCAAACAAATACAGCCTTTACATGGTTGTTTAGTTTAGAGAGTCTTCATTCAAGTAAAACATCTAGTCACGCGTTAGGTAGTTGGAGAATTCCCCGAAATTCATGCTTGCCGGCGAATGACGTAAAAAATCGTACATTTTGCGTACGATCTTGGTCTAGCGATCGTACAGATCGCGAGTACGATTTAAATCGTACATCTGGCAGCCCTGCTGTGATCTGTCAATTCTGTCTGACATACCGGCAGTGTGACCGTTTTCAAAAACCGCTAAACTACTAGATGTAACTTACTTTTCTATTGAAATCTACTAACATTTTGGAAATCCTACTGAAATTGTACTGACGTGATTTAAATTCACTTAAATTGATAATTTTTGAGACAAAAATGAAACACGAGTTAATATTATCAGGTTTTATTAATAAATTATTAGATACACACGAATGTAGGTACCAAATTAATTAGTCATCATTGTCATGTTTCGATTTTTTAATTAATTTAAGATTCCTTTATTAATTGACGCCACTTTGGCGCAGCGGTCATAGCACTGGTTTGTGTAAGTCTGTTGCGTGGGTGGTTGCGGGTTCGATCCCCGCACACGACAACATTTGTATTGGCCATACAGATGTTCGCCATTGTCTGGGTGTTTGTGCAGTCCTTGTGGGTCTCCCTACCGTGCCTCGGAGAGTAAGTTAAGCCGTCGGTCCCGGTTGTTATCATGTACACCTGATAGCGATCGTTACTCATAGTAGGAATATATCCGACAACCCGCATTGGAGCAGCGTGGTGGATTAAGCTCTGATCCTTCTCCATGGGAAAAGAGGCCTATGCCCAACAGTGGGATATTAAAGGCTGTAGCGTTATTAACTGAAACTAGATTTTTAATAATACGTAGTCTAAAAGTGATCAAAGCCGTGGTTTATAATTTAATTTAAAAAAAAGCCTTTATTTGTATGGTTGCGTTTCCAAATTGGTATTTATGTTTTATCTGTCCGGAATACAAATAATTTTATTTTATTTTTTTAATTAAAGTATAAACTGCGGCTTTGATAAATTTTACAATATTAATAAAAATCTAGTTTCAATTAATAAAGGAAACTTTAATATGTCAATTTTCTGGTCACGGTGGGGCAGAATTTGAGCATGGTCATTTACGCTTCATGCTGTTTACTCAAATGTTTACTTGGTAATAACTTTCAAGACAATGAAAGAATAACATGATGGGGTAAGTTCCCTTTGATACTGTGAGCATTTTGGTCGGACCTAGGAGACCTGGAGATTCCCCGTTAATAATGCCTCCGTTCGACGTGATTCGCAATGGTTTTTTAAACAAATCACTGACAGCTGTCAGAGGAAAATTATTTACAATTTCGATGTTGCCGTGTTATTAAATAAGTTTAAGATATTGCCAGGATATTCTACTGAAATCAGCGGACTTTTTCAAAAAGTACTGAAAATCTACTGCACTACCAATTTTACGACGAAAATCTACTGTTGCAGTAGTCAATCTACTGTAAACGGCCACACCCAGACGATAGACGGCAGGAACGATACAGTGCGCTCGCAATTCGCATCTCTCGCTCTACACTCCGCATGATCCCGATTTCTGCTGAATCATCACATGCCGGTTGTCGCTTGTTGATATAAATAAATGCTAGACTGCTTAAATTGATCGAAATGTTTTAGACCATTGCGTTTGTATTCGTAAAATACAAAACGTTTAGCGCTAATATATATTTTTTATTATTAGGTACATAGGTACATATATAACTCAAAAGAATCGCAACATTATTCACTTATGTTGTGATTAATAAGCTTGTCGTTATTTATACTATAAATGTATACAAAATTTTATCAGTTCTTAAACAAATTATTACCATGAGCGGGATCGAACCTTCGACCGCCAACAGAACAGGCAAGTGACCGCTGCTTCGTCTGTTCGTCACACAAATAAAATTCATAATTATGCACATAGGTACTTAGGTAGGATTATAGTACGGTTTTTTTTAGTACAATAATTCTTATTACAAAATGAGTCGAGCATGTAAAATAAATGAAATGCAAGAAAAAGAGATCAATGTAATAAGCCTCTTTTTTTTTTTTTTTTATGTTATTAAGTCGACAAACAAGCGTACGGCTCACCTGATGGTAAGTGACTACCGTAGCCTATAGACGCCTGCAACACCAGAAGCATCGCAAGCGCGTTGTCGACCCTATCCCCAATCCCCCCCCAGGAGCTCTGGTCACCTTACTCACCAACAGGAACACAATACTGCTTGAAAACAGTACTATTTAGCTGTGGTCTTCTGTAAGGTCGAGGTACTACCCCAGTCGGGCTGCTCCATATTTTGAGCAGGAAATTTCCTGCTGTGCCCTACCTCAGTTAATCTCCCTCTGTTTCATTAATCTCTTTCTCTTGCTCTTTCTCTCTTCAGCCTAATATGGCAGTCCACTGATAGACATGGAAAAGCTTGACGCAAGATTTACCCATGTAGATATAACAAATAAATTAAGTAAATAACTTGATCTAATTTATTTTAATTTTTCAAACTAAGTAGGTAATTATAGACCGTACGAATAGTTAAATATTGCGACAAGCATATCAATTCACATGTGAATTATGTACTGACGTTATAATATGTATGTATATAGTAAGACTTTTAAGGGAAAAGTTTATTTTATTCTTTTTAACGCATTTAATAAAAGCTTGTTTTTAAAAAGTTTTTTCCATTATAGTAGCGGAGCCCAAGAAGGGATTTTGGGATATACTCGAGTGCGTCTGGTTGATATAAGGACGGATACCTTGCATCCTGTTGAGGACCTCCACCATGTATGAGCTCTCAATATAGGGGTATAGGGCAACCGATCAGAATAGTAAAAAAAAATCCAACGTAAGAAATACTTGAGTGCTTCAGACAGATAAGGTAGTTTGATTACATCAGTCTGTAATGTGTGTCTTTTCAGTAAAAGAGTACCTACATTTCAATAACCCTCTACCTTTAGCTTTTTCTCTAGCTCTTACTCTTTCGCACCGGAGCTATACTATTTTCTTTTCCCACAAGAACACATCAGCTGTTCTAACGTGTTTGTAGCATTGTTGGTCATAGGTACAACGTTGTAGGTTTGAAGAAATTGTTTATTTACGTCAGAAACACTAAAAAAAATCGGCCAAGTGCGAGTAGGACTCGCGCACGAAGGGTTCAGTACCATTGGCTAGGTAAACACCAGTAGGTACATTGATTTTAATATCAGGCAAAAATCGGCAAAAGTCATTTTCGTTGTATGAGCCCCCCAAATTTTTTTAATTTTAATTTTATTATTTATTATTAAAGTAAATACACAATTAAGTATTCTGTGAATATTTCAAGTGCCTACCTCTTACCATTTATCGATATCGAGCAAAAATAGGCAATAAATCGCGTTTGTTGTATGGGAGCCCCCCTTAAATATTTATTTTATTTTGTTTTTAGTATTTTTTGTTATAGCGGCAACAGAAATACATAATTTGTGAAAATTTCAACTCTCTAGCTATCGCCGTTCTTGAGATATAGCCTGGTGACAGACGGACGGACGGACGGACGGATAGACGGATGGACGGACAGCGAAGTCTTAGTAATAGGGTTCCGTTTTTACCCTTTGGGTACGAACCCTAAAAAGTCCCTTTAGGATTTTCGAGTATCGTTGTAATATCAAACTTGCTGTTTGATGATTAGGTATTCTACAGGTGAAGATGATGATTGAAAAAAAAAAACTATTTTAAAAATTTTGTATTTTCTTTTGATTTTTCTAATAAATATATACTTAAATGTCAAGACATGTTATATGTATCAGGCCGAAGACGGGCAGCAGCGTCTTCGGTGCGACAAAGCCAGCCCTGCGGTCACCAACCCGCCTAGGCGCCTGCCCAGCGTGGTGACTATGGGCAAAACACAGTCATGACCATGAGTTCGCGTCATAATGTCGGGCGCGAACTTGTGGTGGCCTATGTCCAACAGTGTGGGGATGTTGGAAATGAAAAAAAATATCGATATATCGATGTATCGATATTTATAAAAATATCAATATCGACGACGATATATCGAAGAAAAAAATATCGATATATCGATATATCGGTCAAATTTTAATTTGGCTGAGATGAGCTACTAATCCATATAGGATGATCAGTATGAACTCATATTTCTTTATGTATTTAAACCCTTTGCATAAGTAAAAAAAAAACGAAGATTTTGCGTTGCTAAACTAATAGTGTATTTAGCTCAATATTATCAAAAGTAATTTTTATATACATTGTTAATTATTTTAATGTACAAAAATCTTTATAAAAATGTACGTATTTTTATAATTATTCCTTTTTATTAGGCAATAATAATTACAAAAATATCAAAACCTAAAAAGTTATCTTCTAACTACAATCGACTTATATCGATAATACTGATGTCCGGTAAAACTCAAATGAGTTTATGTGGCATCTTATTATTAGTAATTATAATTTATATTCTTTCACGTAAGGTAATAAATAAAAATAAAAAAACTTATATTTTTAAAGCAATTTGTTGTAGGCAAACTAGTGTTTCTCCGGTGCCGAAAGTAGGAAACTCTGCTCTTTACATGCTCTACTGTCAGTGTTTAGTTACATAAAAAATATCGTTTTTGATACAATTTTCGATATTGAATATTTTGTATCGATATATCGATATATCGGATCAAAATATATCGACTAAAAATATCGATATATTGGATAAAAAATATCGATACATCGATATATCGATACTTTTCCGACATCTCTACAACAGTGGACTGTTATAGACTGTAGTGGTAGTGGTGGATATGTACTTATTTGTTACTTGCATGCTATTTTAGTGAATAAAAAGTAAAGAAATAGGTTTTCGTGAAAAAGAATTTCATAAGGTTACACAAGCTTGATGCAACTTTTTAAAATGTTGATATCACTGATGGCTTCCTTGTTTCACTGTGATATTTGACGGTTGTCGTTGAGATTTCGTTGAGAGATTACAATCTAAAAATACCAACTGGTTATACCAGTGCCTAGTACAGGGATGGCGAACCAATGGCACGCGTGCCACAAGTGGCACGTTTGAAAATTTTGATGGCACGCACAAAAAAAAATTATTTTTATAAGTTACCTTTTTTGATAGAAATGTGTTCGTGAATAAATTAATAAGATGTGAGACAAATTTTAAACGTATACTTGTTTTTTATAGACCAGTGCTTTTAGCTTTTGAAAACAAAGAAATTTATAGTAGAATGAAACACATTGCAAAAGAAAGAGAATACAACAAAAATGATAGGAAAAATAAATTAGAGTCGATCTGAGGTCGGGAAGTGGTAGGGAGGGGGGGTTTAAGGGTAAAAAACGGTTTATCTCGATTTCTGGCTATACTACAAGTCCTATGGAAAAAAGTTCAATGGCAAAGTTGTAGGTAATAAAAAGATCTACAACTTTTGTATTTACACTTTTTTCACATAACCTCAAATTTTATGTGAAAAATTCAAAAAACCAAGCTTTTGGTTTTTTATTTTTATCTTTTACAATTTTCTTTTGTTTTTTTTCACAAAATTTGACGAAAACTTACATTTTTATGTCCCAAACACGCTGTAATTGTTTTGATTTAAAATATTTATTTTTTCATCTTATTTTGACCTTAATATCGAAAAAGCACCCTCATTTTCAATCGAAAATTCTCACGTCAAAATATCAACTTTTTTAAAAAAGTTGGTAACCGTATTGTTTGTTGAAATCTCTAGTTTCTGATTGTGTAAAAAAATATATACATTACTATAATAAATATTCTCAGAAAATGCAAAGAATTGCTCAGAAAATGAAAATAATATTTAATAAGACATCTACAATATCATGATAAACTTGTAGAATCTTCTTTAAATTATACACGTAGATGCTTATTTATTGCTATTTTAAGATAACTTATATACCTGAGTCATCATCATCATCATTTCAGCCTATCGCAGTCCACTGCTGGACATAGGCCTACACAAGTTCGCGCCAATAATGGCGTGAACTCGTGTGTTTTACCCATAGTCACCACGCTGGGCATGCGGGTTGGTGACCGCAGGGCTGGCTTTGTCGCACCGAAGACGCTGCTGCCCGTCTTCGGCCTGTGTACTTCAAAGCCAGCAGTTGGATGGTTATCCCGCCATCGGTCGGCTTTTTAAGTTCCAAGGTGGTAGTGAAACTATGTTATCCCTTAGTCGCCTCTTACGACACCCACGGGAAGAGAGGGGGAGGCTAAATTCTATGCCGTAGCCACACAGCAGCATATACCTGAGTGACCTGCGAAAAATTTTAGCCCATTAAAAGCTATTTCATAGAGAAGTGGGGAAGGGGCTAGTATGATTTGGGCCTTACTACCTATTATTTCTTTGCATTTTCTGAAAACATTTACTATAGTAATGTATATATTTTTTTACACAATCAGAAACTAGAGATTTTGTAGCAAGCTACTCATCAACAAATGTATTTATAGCTTTTTATTGTATCTTAAATACTTAAATACTTTCGTTAACATAATAACTATTGTATAATAAATAAACATTAACTTACAGTATACATTTAGTAAGCGGCGCACAAACCGACAATCGTCAATGAATTTTATGTACGTGCCGCGCCGCCCCGCTGCGCCGACGCGGGGCGGCCGCGGCTGGCCTGCGCGCGCGCACTGCAGCTCGCTGCAGTCAGCTAGTGTGCAGCTAGTCAATTCTCTGCACCGACGCACGCCCCACGTCGCTTTGTGCTCCGCCATACAAATCGCAGGCTTACGCGAATAGAATTTAATCGCTGTATTTAGCTGATTTTCTATGTGCTTTCCTTCGGCTTTCTTTCTGCTTAACTTTGTGGATTCACAATAAACGTTTGTACGGAGTGAAAGGTGGTTTACTTGTGGTTTCCTCTACAACCTACAACCCAACAACTCGCTCCTACATCGGTGACCCCGAGGTCCCACATCGGACCTGCATTATTCACGCCATGGCAGAAGACGGCGAAGGTAATGTCCCAACCAAAGGTGGCGGTAGCGGCGAGACATTTCGAGTTGGAGTACGCGTCCCACCGTTCTACCCCCAACGCCCAGCATTGTGGTTTGCGCAGCTGGAGAGCTAGTTTATTCTCTCGAATATCACCAGTGATACCACCAAGTTCCACTACACACTGAGCCAGTTGGAGCCTGCGTATGCAGCGGAAGTCGAGGACATCATCAGCGACCCAAACATAACCAACAAATACCAGCGTTTAAAAACGGAGCTCATCAACCGGTTATCTGCGTCAAGAGAGAGGAAGGTCAAGCAGCTGTTGACCCACGAGGAGCTGGGCGACAGGAAGCCCTCAAAGTTCCTCCGGCACTTGAAACAGTTGGCGGGACCCGACATACCGGAGGAGTTTATGCGGACTATTTGGACTAGCCGCTTGCCCAGCAGTACCCAGTCCATCATCGCTTCACAGGCCAAAGCTCCACTAGAGGAGGTAGCCGAGTTGGCAGACAAAATTCACGATGTTGTCACACCTACCCCCCAAGTTGCAGCAGCTTCGGCGGCTCCAGACGGCGGCGTTGCCGGTCAGATTGCAGCGCTTGCACGGCAGGTACAGGAGCTCACCACAAGAATTGATCGTATGTCACGATCAAAGAAACGATCCAGCACTCCAGACCGCGCCCGTGAGCGTTCGTCTTCCGCCACCAGGTCGCAGTCCAATTATAGGAAATATCCTGTGTGCTGGTACCATAGTAAGCATGGGAGCAACGCAGTGAAGTGTACTAAACCTTGTGATTATAAGGGAAATGCGCAAGGCGGTCGCTAATGGCGGCTGACGGCTGCCCGAGTTCCAGTCGCCTTTTCATTACGGACAGACGTTCAAAAATACCATTTCTAATAGACACTGGTAGTGATTTGTGTGTGTTTCCGCGAAGTGCATTAAATCATCGGCGTGAAAAAACTAACTTTCAACTCTGTGCGGCTAACGGCTCGGTAATTCATACATACGGCTATGCACATTTTGTTTTAAACCTAGGCTTGCGCCGCGATTCTGCTTGGCAATTTATTGTGGCCGATGTTACTAGGGCGATAATTGGTGTCGACTTTTTATCACACTTTAACCTTGTTGTTGACATTCGCAACCGACGTTTGGTGGACGGCGATACTACGCTAACCAGCGCGGCTTCGCTCAAAATTTTTTCTGATGATGTTTCATCGGTGAAAGTGGTCTCTGGAAGCACTGTCTACCATAAAATCCTGGCAGAGTTTCCATAAATCACGAAACCACCCGGTATACACCGCAAAATTACACATAACATAGTCCACCACATCCGTACCACACCTGGCCCCCCGGTTTCTTGTTCGCCTCGCAGGTTAGCCCCGGACAAGCTGAAAATCGCCAAGGCCGAGTTCGACAAGATGTTGCAAGATGGCACCTGTAGGCCTTCAGAATCCCCTTGGGCTTCACCCCTTCACCTCGCTCCGAAGAAGGACAACTGCTGGCGTCCGTGTGGCGATTATCAGGGACTTAATGCTCGCACGGTTCCAGATAAGTATCCGGTCCGTCACATCCAGGATTTTTCATACGACCTGGCAGGTTGCACTGTGTTCTCTACGCTGGACCTTGTCAAGGCATACAACCAGATACCCGTCCATCCAGACGACATCCAGAAATCGCTATTGCGTTGCCGTTCGGGCTTTACGAATTTCCTTACATGACGTTTGGTCTTCGTAATGCCGGACAGACGTTTCAGCGTTTTGTGGATGAGATGCTTCGGGGCCTGGACTTCACTTTTGCCTATCTGGACAATTTCCTGATTTTCTCTAAGGACCAGGAAACACACGAGCTTCACCTGCGTCAGGTCTTCGAGCGGTTGAAGCAGTACGGCATGGTCGTCAACACAGCTAAGTGTGTCTTTGGCGCACCCGAGGTAACGTTTCTTGGTTACAGCGTCTCAGCCAAGGGCACCAAGCCACTACCGACCAGAGTCGATGCTATCAAGGAATTCCCAATACCAAAAACGGTAAAACAACTTCGCCGATTTTTAGGAATGCTGAATTTTTACCGTCGATTCATCCCGGATGCAGCCAAACACCAAGCTCCACTCAACGAAATGCTGAAAGGCACGGTCAAAGGTTCACATCCGGTACCTTCACAACGTTAGAGCTGGAAGCATTAGAGGCCTGCAAAAATGCTCTCTGCAAAGCAACGCTGTTGGCACACCCAGAATGTGACGCGAAGCTCGCAATCTTTAGCGACGCCTCTAATAATACTATTGGCGCCAGCTTGCAGCAACTCAAAGGTAAGGCATGGCAACCTTTGGCTTTCTTTTCCCGCAAGTTGACACCTGCGCAGCAAAAGTACTCGGCGTACGATCGAGAGCTTCTCGCCATATACGAGAGCGTCAAATACTTCCGCCATATGGTCGAGGCCAGGGACTTCACGATCTATACAGATCATAAGCCCCTGACGTTTTCGTTCAACAGCACGAAGAACAAGAGCAGCTCCCCTAGGCAATGGCGTCACCTGTATTTCATCTCCCAATTTACCACGGACATAAGGCATATACCAGGTCAAGAAAATGTCGTCGCTGACACCCTGTCTCGCGTTGAAGAGATAGTACAGCCGGTCGACTACTATAAGTTAGCCAGCAGTCCGATGGTGAATTGAAGCAACTTCTACAGGGAGGTACCTCACTTCGTCTGGAGAGAGTTAAAGTACCAGGTTTGAACGTCGAGCTGTATTGCGACACCAGCAGTCCACAGCCTCGCCCATATGTTCCTATGGAGTTGCGTCAACAAGTCGTCGAGAGCTTGCATTCCTTGAGCCATCCCAGTTCGTCAGCTACAGCTAAGATGGTTACAGACAGATACGTCTGGCCCGGTATCAGGAAGGACAGCCGTACCTTTGCGCGCAACTGTCTTCCGTGCCAACGCTCGAAAGTCACCCGACATGTGTCTTCCCCGTTCGGCACTTTCCAGCTCCCCCGAGCAAGGTTCAGCTTCATCCACATTGACCTCATCGGGCCACTACCCATCAGCCAGGGTTACCGGTATTGCCTCACCGTCGTCGACAGGTTTACGCGATGGCCTGAGGCAATTCCATTGCGCGACATCACGGCTGAAACCGTCGCCAAGGCTTTGCTCAGCGGATGGATATCTCGCTTCGGATGTCCTAGAGATATCGTATCAGACCGCGGAGGACAATTCGAATCCAGCCTTTTTAGCAGCCTATCGCAGCTGGTAGGTTTTCAGCATCGCCGTACTACAGCGTACCACCCGGCATGCAATGGAATCGTAGAAAGGTTCCATCGTCAGTTGAAGGCGGCAATCATCTGCCATTCCAGTGTCCACTGGGTGGAATCACTGCCACTTGTTTTATTGGGTGTGAGAAGCGCATTTAAACAAGATTTACAGTCCTCAGCTGCAGAGCTCGTATACGGCGAGCCGCTACACTTGCCAGGAGATATGTTTCACCATGACGTTGCTGAGGAGGACGTTGACGTGACTGACTACCTTTCACGGCTTCGCAGTTGCGTGAGGAGTTTGCAGCCATCTCAAGCTTCTCGACATTCTGGAAAACGCAGCATATTCGTCTACAAGGATTTGTCTTCATCGTCTCACATTTTCTTGCGTGACGACACTAAAGGTGGTTCTTTAAAGCCCGCATATTCAGGTCCTCACGAGGTTCTTCAACGCGGTGACAAGGTGTTTAAAATACTTGTTAACGGTAAAGAAATGACAGTATCTATAGACCGAATCAAGCCGGCCTATATACTGGACACCGCACACACCACATACAATGCATCACCTAACACATCTGCGCACACGCATACAGCACTCAACACACAACCACACACACAGCACACCACACCTAACACATCCCATGGCACTGAAGAAAACATCATCAGAACAACGCGTTCTGGTCGAAGGGTAAAATTCCCTGATTATTATCGTCCTTAGTACCAAAGGTCCGGGAAGGGGGTGATGTAGCAAGCTACTCATCAACAAATGTATTTATAGCTTTTTATTGTATCTTAAATACTTAAATACTTTCGTTAACATAATAACTATTGTATAATAAATAAACATTAACTTACAGTATACATTTAGTAAGCAGCGCACAAACCGACAAGCGTCAATGAATTTTATGTATGTGCCGCGCCGCCCCGCTGCGCCGACGCGGGGCGGCCGCGGCTGGCCTGCGCGCGCGCACTGCAGCTCGCTGCAGTCAGCTAGTCAATTCTCTGCGCCGACGTGATCAGATCTTCCCAAAATTTCACCAAACAATACGGTTACCAACTTTTTTTTAAAAATTGATATTTTGACGTGAGAATTTTCGATTGAAAATGAGGGTTATTTTTCGATATTAAGGTCAAAATAAGATGAAAAAATAAATATTTTAAATCAAAACAATTACAGTGTGATTGGGACATAAAAAGGTAAGTTTTCGTCAAATTTTGTAAAAAACAAAAGAAAATTGCAAAAGATAAAAATAAAAAACCAAAAGCTTGGTTTTTTGAATTTTTCACATAAAATTTGAGGTTATGTGAAAAAAGTGTAAATACAAAAGTTGTAGATCTTTTTATTACCTACAACTTTGCCATTGAACTTTTTTCCATAGGACTTGTAGTATAGCCAGAAATCGAGATAAACCGTTTTTTACCCTTAAACACCCCCTCCCTACCACTTCCCGACCTCAGATCGACTCTAATTTATTTTTCCTATCATTTTTGTTGTATTCTCTTTCTTTTGCAATGTGTTTCATTCTACTATTTGGTTTTTACCATTTTTAAACGCTAAAAGCACTGGTCTATTAAGGGGTCGTTCAAGTATTACGTAACGCAAATTTCGAAGATTTTTGACCCCCCCTCCCCCCATGTAACGCGCCGTAACGTTTTCCTGTACCCCCCCCAGCCCATAAACGTTACGTAACACCCCAACTGACCATTTTTACCCAAATGTCACAACTTTGTTGCGAAAACTACCGAAAAGTCGCTTAAAAAAATCGCGGTAAGTATAAATATACAAGGTGGGGATGACAATAGAACGATAATTGAAAACACCGTTAGTACTAGTATAAAGAAGTATTTCAAAACCATCAGATAAGTTCTAACATCAAAATCAAAAAAAAGATTTTTTCATACAAACTAATTCAGTTTAATTTAATAAAATTTTATAACATCAT
This sequence comes from Melitaea athalia, assembly GCA_905220545.2. Classification (NCBI taxonomy): domain Eukaryota; kingdom Metazoa; phylum Arthropoda; class Insecta; order Lepidoptera; family Nymphalidae; genus Melitaea; species Melitaea athalia. The sequence continues at coordinate 11,824,376 of HG992177.1, forward strand.
TTTTGTAAGTATAGGATCACTGACCTGTTACACGCGCCATCGCGCGTGACCTTCGGATTGCGGCCGCAAAGTCGCACAGAAATGCTATGTGCTTGTACCTACAAAACTTCATTATTTTGATTGAATAAAAAATAGTAAGTTAGAAAAGTAAATTAAAATAAATTGTTACGCATTTAAAATTAAATTGAATAAAAAACTATTTGATTTAAATTTTCACAAACCATCAATTTTTTTTTAAATATGCAGAACTGATCAGTAGCCGATACTGAATAAGTTATTTTTTTTTTAAACATTAGTTATTATAATATTATTTGGTCTGCGAACTGTCACTAAATGGCAATGATTAAAAATTGTGCCTTTTTGTGGCAGTCGATGCCATATCCATTTCTTAATCTATGATTTTAAAAATAATAATAGCTGTCCTTGAGTCGTTAACCGCCGGTTTTAGGGTAGGTCAGGTCTTTAGAATAATACATACGTAGAAATTTAAAAAAATGAAAAATCATAATTTGTGACTAAACTACTGGATGTATTTTATTGATTTTTTGTATGTGGGCTTGGAATGTCATTACATATACGCTGTCCAAGTTATCGTTGTATTATAATCCCCACCCTGTATATATACAAAAAGGAATATAAACGAAAAGGGTTGCCAATTCGGGAGATTTTAGTACACTAGTTTTTTTTATTTCAATAAAAAACAACGTTACGTAACGCGTTGTTCGAGACCCCCCTTCCCCTCCTGTAACGCATCGTAACATTTTACAAGATCCCCCTCCCCCCCCTAATTGCGTTACGTAATACTTGAACGGCCCCTAAGCCCCGACGCAAAAAGAGAAGGGTGTTATAAGATTAACGTGTCTGTCTGTGTATCTTCTGTGGTGTCGTAGCTCCTAAGCAGATGAACCGATTTTCGTTTAGTTTTTTTGTGTTATAGATAATTTTATCCCAAGTGTTCTTAGCAATGTTTCATGAAAATCTGTTCAGCCGTTTGAAGACTATTAGCTCTTTTGAGTTGATGAGGGGATCTGACTACCTTCCATATGTCTTATCAATTCGAAATTTTGTACCGTGTTACTTCAATGATATTGAAAGTATATGGTAAGGTAACCATGACTTTAACATGTTAGGGTAAGGTTTAGATTTCGAAGGTGGGCAAAACGTATTAGACACACGATTCTTGATTTTATATATTGAAATAAAGAAATGATTTAGAAATTATTGAAAGTAATCGATTATTGGATAAAAAAATAAAAAATAAATAAAAATACGTATAGTTTCACCACGCTAACATTTCGAATGAAATTTTATTGTGGCACGTTACCTATTTAAAAAAGAATTTTTATGACTTTATGGCACGGACATCAAAAAAGGTTCGCCATCCCTGGCCTAGTACAATGACAATATATTACATACCTATAGTAAGTTCAACTCATCTTTGCGCGCGGCTCTATGTGTAGGTAAACCTTGTATATATACAGTGACTTTGTTGCGTGACAAGAGGTACAGTGAAGTGAAAAATATAAATAAAGTTATTTAAAAAAATTTAAAATAAAAAATTATATCTCGGTGACAAATAGTATACATACATACATAAACTCACGCCTGTATCCCGGAGGGGTAGGCAGAGAAAAGAAAATGACACTTGCCACGATCCTGACAAACCTTAAAGCGAAAACGCTTCATCAACATTCATTAGTCGTTGCATATCATCGTATTCTTTAATACTAAACTTGGAATAGTAACTATATGGATTTAAAAAATAATAATAATAGTTTGTTAATACATGTTTATTGAACATATTAATCTGTATCGCTACTAGAAGAATAAAATTACAAAATTTAAAAGTACAAAATTCATTAAAAACAAAGAGGGGACACTACTCACGAATGATAAGGACATATGTAAAAGATGGTACGAGTACTACCAGGAACTGCTTAATGAAGAATTTCCAAGGCAAGCAGAAATAGAATTACCTTTGACGCAAGGGCCTGTAAATAAAATAACGGTTACAGAAGTGAGAAGAGCCATATCCAAAATGAAGAACAATAAAAGTGTAGGCCCAGATAGCATACCCGCTGAGCTCTGGAAATCTTTAAACGTGGACGGAGTGGTATGGCTCGCTCTGCGAGCTATTTAATAACATCCTGAAAAGCGGAAAAATGCCGGATGCCTGGAGAAAGAGTGTACTGGTCCCATTTTACAAGAACAAAGGTGATGTTCGAGATTGTGCAAACTATCGAGGCATAAAACTCACATCACACACCCTAAAAATCTGGGAACGTGTCCTAAGTGAACGCCTTCAAAACCTTGTTAACCTAACAGAAAATCAGTACGGTTTTACTTCTGAGAGGGGAACAACTGACGCAATCCATGCAATCAGGTTGGTCATGGAAAAAGCTCGCGAGAACAAACAGAATCTGTGGATGGTATTCATAGATCTTGAGAAAGCTTTTGATCGTGTGCCGAGGACCATAATATGGCAAGCTCTAAGAGCTCAAAATATCCCTGAACATTATATAAGACTCATTATGGACATGTATCATAATGTACAAACTTGTGTCAGAAGTCCAGCCGGCCTGTCGGAGAGCTTTGATGTCAAAGTAGGAGTTCATCAAGGAAGTGCACTAAGTCCCTTGCTGTTTAATATCACCATGAACTACCTAACCGAGAAAATCCAGAAACCCACACCATGGAACCTTTTATATGCAGATGATATTGCGCTCATCTCAGACAGTATAAATGAGATACAAGAAAGTTTGGAGCAATATAGGAAATCTCTAGAGTTAAACGGATTACGCATAAGCAGAACTAAGACAGAGTACGTGGTATGCAACTTTAATCCCGATGAATTTATACCATCAAGCGCTGAAGTCAAACTGGATGGCGTAGCTTTACCTAGAGTGAACAAATTTAAATATTTAGGATCAGTTCTAGCGGAAGATGGATCGATAACAGCCGAAATTACGCACAGAACAATTTCTGGGTGGGATAAATGGCGTACACTAACGGGAGTCCTCTGCGATCCAAAAATGCCGATAAGAACCAAAGGCAAGGTCTATAAAACAGCTGTGAGACCTGTTTTACTCTACGGTAGTGAAACGTGGGCTTCGAAAAAAGTCCATGAGCAAAAACTTCATACCACTGAAATGCGCATGTTACGCTGGGCGGGTGGAGTTACTCTCAGAGATAAAGTGCGAAATGAACACGTAAGGGGGAGTTTCAAAGTAACACCTATTACTGAGAAAATCAGTGAGTCCAGGCTGAGGTGGTACGGACATGTTATGCGTGGACCCGATGACCATGTCGTGAAAAAGTGCCTTTCCATGGCTACAAAAAGGAGAGGGAGAGGTAGGCCGCAAACTACATGGATGACAAATATCCGAAAGGACATGCAAAAGCTTGGCCTCAGAGATGACGATGCGAACCAACGAAGTAAATGGCGCCGAATGATTAAGAAAGCCGACCCCGCGTAACGGGAAGTGGCGAGGCCAAAGAAGAAGCTACTAGAAGAATAAAATGCTGAATTTTCGGATTCGCTGCTTTCACCAAGTTTAATTATTATTTCAGATTCCATATCAAAAATTCTTCTTCTTTTTTTAAGTGTTGACAAGTATTACGCCACATCTCTTCATTAATTTGACTAAAACGATCATTTATTAATTTCGTTATTCCAGTCAAACTTTGTTCGATATTATGCGGAGCAATATAATTTTTTAAAATTCCCCATACATTTTCTATCGGGTTAAGTTCAGGATAAGTCACGAAGAACTTTTATGTCATATGGCTGAAGTATGTTATTAAGCTTATGACAAATATGGTCTTCTTTTTTTATCAAGTCATACAGTTTAATTTTTTTTTTATATGTGCATTATAAGTAATGTTTTTTTCTGTCAACCATCTATGCATTTCTGTTTTGCGGTCTTTATACGGAGATTTAAATTTGAAGTCAGTTTTTTTTCCTTCAGCCAATATAATTATTTGTTATTGTTCTCTCTGATACCCCCACTGCCATTGCTGTTCTCTTTCGCACACTGTTTAAATATTCATTTAATTTTGATATTAATTTGGACCTGCACTGCAAATTGGATCACTTATACTAGCTGCAATATAACTATGTTTTCCTTTTTTAGACATTCGAACACCTTGGCAGTAGTTTTACGAGTCTAAAACAATCATAATCCGTTCACTTTAAAAATAATATAGTTTTAAAGTAAGTTAGTAATGTAGGTATACATTATTTAATCATAATAAATATAAATAATATCGAAATTAGCACATTGAAAATATTTACCTGACTCCTTAAAAAAAAATCCGTGAAGAACTAGACATTTTCTTTAACGACTGTACCGGTGGAAAAATGACCAATAAGCAGACGTGTTTTTTGAAATTTCGAATGACGGCGGTCGCGTCACTGCTACACAAATTAAGGCTAAGCGCGCACTAGTGACTTTTGTCACCGTGACAATAAATTCTTTAAACAAAAGTCACTAGTGCGCGCAAAGTGTTATAATTACAAGCGCACGCACACATAGAGCCCCGCGCAAAGATGACTTGAACTAACTATACATGCGTTATCGTAATTACTTAATGTTATTATAATCATTGAGATATTATTACTAACGTAAACGTAACGTACGTTAGTAATAATATCTCAATGATTATAATAGACTAAAATTAACGGCTTTTTCGTAAGTTGTATTTGTAAGTTATTGTCAATATATTATGAGGTCATGTCCTATTGCCTAAACATACATGAAACGTTGTATTCAGTACCTAAGAGTAAAGCACACATTATTTCAATATTTCAGAATAGCTTTTTGAAAAAAAAATATTATAAAACAACGGAACATTGAGCAACAATTTATAATATGTAGTTTAGTTCATATTTAATAGTTTTCCAAGTAGAATTAGGTACATTAAAATTTAAATTATATTGTACCATTTAGTTCGTTAACTTGTTGTCATCTTGCAGGTTGTGACATAATCCTGTTGCAGTAGAAATCTTGAGATTTTTGCTAAAAAACCTGCGATAAGTAGTTTTGACCATCCTCTCCTGATGTTAATCTAATACGGTAGTATTAGATTAGATATAGTTTTAGATTACTCAGTGGCGGCGCAAGTCCTAAACTTAATGTGGGCAAGGTACATTTCGCGAGGCCCTCTTATGGTGGATAAAGAAGGGAATATTATCTTACATAAAATTTTCGTGCCACAATGTTAGTTACCATTACTCCTCGGAAACGGCTGCACCGATTTTTATGAAATTTTGTGTGCATTTGTGTCTGCGCGTAGGTCTGATAATCGGCCAACATCTATTTTCATACCCCTAAGCTATAATGGGGGGGGGGGACGGATTAAGGGAGTTAATAGCATATTAATTACCTATATTATGGCAAATCAACGTTGGTCGACGCCGCATTGGCGCAGCGGTTACAGCACTGGATTGCGATTGGCTGTTGCGCGGGCGGTTGCGGGTTCGATTCCCGCACACGACAACATTTGTATCGGCCATACAGATGTTTGCCGTGGTCTGGGTGTTTGTGCAGTCCTTGTGGGTCTCCCCACCGTGCCTCGGAGAGCACGTTAAGCCGTCGGTCCCGGTTGTTATCAACACCTGATAGCGATCGTTACTCATAATAGGGAATATATCCGCCAACCCGCATTGGAGCAGCGTGGTGGATTAAGCTCCGATCCTTCTCCTACATGGAGAAGAGGCCTATGCCCAACAGTGGGATATTACAGGCTGAATGCTGATCGTCGATCGTGATCGTGAAATCAACGTTTGCGGGGTCAGGTAGTAAAATATAAAATTACTGAAAGTTAAACAGTTTTTTATCAATTAAGAAACAAACCTAAATATTTACTTACTTAGACTTCTTTGGGACACTAAAAAATTGAAAAAAAAGATAAAATTAAAGAAACAAAAATTTTCTACTTTTGGTTTTACTGAACAGGGGATCCGACAAAATCTATAATGTACCTATGTAATTAGATAAAATAAATATACTGTTTTACGATTATTTATGGAATAATAATTTAATATAGGTAATTCATTAAAATATTTTTAAATGAAAATGATTTATGACTAGCCCGTTGGCGCAGTGAGTAGTGACCCTGCTTTCTGCTCCGGGGGTTGTGGGTTCGATTCCCACCCCGAGTCTGGGTGTAATATATATTTATTTATATATGTAGTATTTATATGTATGTTTATCGAAAAAAAAAGTAGCTATACCAGTCGGCTGTTACCTATAACACAAGCATTAAATTGCTTACTTTAGGAACAGACGACCGTGTGTGTGTGTTGTATTATTTATTTATTTATTTATGAAGAAATAAAATGTTGTTATTTACAATATAATTGGGTGATTCTCCGAAACACAGTTTTGACATGATTTTCGCTGAAGAACACATTAAAATAATATTCTTTTTGGACATAAATTTTAGGTTTTATGTTAAAAGTAAATATCTATCGAGGCATGATATAGCTAATCGCAGTTCGAAATAAATAAAAAATTTAAGCCTTCAGAAAACAGTTAAAACTCATTAATCTGGCGCGTCCAAATGACGCTTTGGTGTTGAATTATGCTATTTTTTTGAATAAATTATCGCAATATAATAAAATAAGTAAGTTCTAACGATATTCCATTTTATATTTAATTATATTTTCAAATTAAAAAACATAATAACTAAATAGTCTTGAAACGATAGTACTTTAAAAATTGTCCGGTACTAAAGTAATCATTCATCTGGCTCAATATGTCTCAAGAGAATTCAACATATAACTCTAAAATTTTCCATTGAATAAACCGACTCTTGATCTTTCGCGCCAGTGTTTACCGGCCTATCATACGGAGCGCTCGTTCACGGCGCGTATTTTGACGAAAAAATACGATATCAACCTGTAATCTGGCGTTTTTAAGGTAAGTAGCATAATTAATCTGGCATTGTTTATGAATAATATTGAAGTGTCTTTAATGTTTTGTAAGAATCATAAACCCTTATTAGGTCGTATATTACTGTTAATTACTACTATGATTTTAAAAGTTGATAAATAACTGGACAGGATTCGATTATCTTCAAATTCTTCATTAATCTGGCCCTCATTGGTCTGGATTTATCTGGCTCTTACGACCAGATGAATTTGGACGAGGCAGATGAATTAGATTTCTATCTCTGACCAACTAAGTTGCGTGAAATCAAAATGTTTTTTTATTTGTTTTTTGATTGCCAAGACGCGGTCTCCACTCCAGGACACGTCTGCTCCAACGGTTATCGGTCCTTCGACACAGATGACCAGCCCACTGCCACTTCAACTTGCTAATTCTGTGGGCTATGTCGGTTACTTTCGTTCTCTTGCGGATAGTCTCATTTTTAATGCTATCTTTGAGAGAAACCCCAAGCATAGCCCGTTCCATTGCGCGTTGAGCGACTTTAAGCTTGTGGACTAGTCCTTTCGTCAGTGTCCATGTCTTGGCTCCATATGTCAACACAGGCAGGACGCATTGCTCGAAAACTTTTGTCTTTAAGGATTGCGGAATCTTCTAAGTGAAGACTCGAAGAAGCTTGCCAAATGCCGCCCAACCCAACCGAATCCTCCTATCAGCTTCCTTCTCGAAGTTGTTTCGGCCCAGTTGAATGGTGTGGCCAAGGTAGAAATAATCCTGAACAACTTCGAGAAGGATACCGTCAACCGATAACGGTTTCGGTATGACTTGGTTGTTAAACATAACTTTCGTCTTGTCCAAGTTCATACCGAGACCAACTCGTCTGGAGGGCTCGTTTAGGCCGGTCAGGATTTGGCCTAGCTCGTCCAACGTCTCCGCAAAGATAATGATATCGTCGTCGAAACGAAGGTGAGAGATGTATTCGCCGTTGACGTTGATGACTCGTTCCCCCAATCCAAAGTCTTAAAGATATCCTCCAGCGCAGTGGTAAACAGTTTCGGTGATATTACATCTCCCTGTCTTACACCACGCTGGAGGAAAATGGGTTTTGTTTTCTTGTCTTGCATACGAACGGTCATCGTCGCCGCGTCGTACATACATCTCATTACCTCGATATATCGCCAGTTGATATGGCATCTCTGCAGAGAGTCCAGGATAGCCCAGGTCTCGACAGAGTCGAAGGCTTTCTTGTAGTCCACAAATGCCATACACTGCGGCTGATTATACTCTTCTGTCTTTTGAATAATCTGCTGAACAGTATGGTTGTGGTCTACTGTGCTGTAGTCATTTCGAAACCCAGCCTGCTCTGGTGGTTGGAATTCGTCGAGTCATCTGGCGAGACGATTCGTAACAACCCTCAAAAACAGCTTATAGAAGTGGCTCAGAAGTGAGATCGGTCTGTAATTCTTTAACAGAGACTTATTGCCTCTCTTAAAGAACAGTACCACCACACTCCCGGACTACGCCTCCGGCGTGGTACCTCGGTGGATGCCGGCGTTAAAGAGACTCGCCAAGGCTTTTAGGCAGGTTGCCCTGCGGCTTTAAGTAGCTCAGTAGTAACTCCGTCATCTCCCGGGGCCCTTCCGTTTTTAAGCTGCCCGAGCGCTGTACTAATCGCATCTACTTCGAAGTCCGGGATACACTTCGAATAATGGCGCAGCAATGGTCCACGTGGATCTTCGGTGTCCCAAGTCTCAGGCTTGATTGATTGTTGATTGATGGATCTGAGGGCGAGAGCAAACGGTTCTGCCATCCGCTGTTTTGAGCTTCGCAAGAAGGCTTCTTCCTAGTGGTCTTTGGAAAACTTTGGAATAATATAAAATATAAATTTCATTCGACGTTGGTGAAATCGGCATAAGTGAAGATGTATTACTTGTGCCATTGCATGTTATTCTGCAACACCAGAAGCGACGCAAGCGCGTTGGCAACCGTATCCCCAATCCCCCCAGGAGCTCTGGTCACCTTACTCACCAACAGGAACACAATACTGCTTGAAAACAGTATTATTTAGATGTGGTCTTCTGTAAGGTCGAGGTATTACCCCAGTCCGGCTGCTCCATATTTTGAGCAGGAAATTTCCTGCTGTACCCTACCTCAGTTTGGGTATGTATGGGTATTTGATATCAGAATTATTAAAATCACTTGATTGATCAAAACAATATAGTGATTATATTTTAATTTTTGACAATAAAGTTTATAGAAATAATATAAAAGAATCTCATTTATTCCTTGTCTTAGTTAATAAATCTGCAAAATCTCATTCTTCTGCGATCGTCATCATTCATCTGGCTGATTAATTCATCTGCACACTGTAAATCATAAATTACTGAGAGCAAAGCAGTGCCTTTTAAATAAATTAAATTCTTTTAATGACCTAGATAAACTAATATTTAAATTTCTATCTAATACTAAAAATAAATTTAAGCCAGATGAATTAGTCATTTTCCCTCGCTTTCAAAGAATCACCCAATTACGTTTGCGGCGGTCAGGAGGTCGAAAAGAAAACCACATAATTATTAATTATGTATTAAGTCGATACTAATACAATCTTACAACTACATCCTATAACTAACGTAATATTGTATCAATGCGATATTAATACAATAATGATACTAAAACTACATCTTAAAACTAACGACTACTTCAGTCGATGTGAGACTAAAGAGTCATTAAAATAATATTCCATTTAATAAAGTTACAAATTAAAACAGTGGGGCATTGAAAGGCTAATACGGGGAAATCGGCGAGTGTGGAAAACTCGTACGGTGGTCGCGAGGTAGCCACCAGGTGTTCGCTTGGGAAGATTCCGTCAATTTGGTACGTCAGCATATTCGTGGGATCAAGGTTCCGTAACTATATTATTAATCTGTACTAAAACACCAACTATGACGCCACGTTGGCGCAGCGGTCACAGCAATGGATTGCGATTGGCTGTTGCGCGTGCGGTTGCGGGTTCGATCCCCGCACACGACAACATTTGTATTGGCCATACAGATGTTTGCCGTGGTCTGGGTGTTTGTGCAGTCCATAGAGAATAGTAATATAACTGGTGCAGTCCTTGTGTGTCTCCCCACCGTGCCTCGGAGAGCACGTTAAGCCGTCGGTCCCGGTTGTTATCATGTACACCTGATAGCGATCGTTACTCATAGTAGGAAATAGAGGTGTTCGTTATATTAGGTAGCGGAACAAATCACCTATTATTTTTAAATCATTTTATCACCTGTTATTTTTTTGTGATATTATATCACGCTTCCCAGGTAAGGTTTGAAAGAATATTTTTATTTTTACTACTTTACCTCAAATGTACGCAGAGTTAATTGTACTCTATTGTCACAAAATTCCTTTTAATGTCCAGAACATCGTATAATATGTTAGTCCCATGTCAAATCGTATTCTATTGTAACGGACTAAGAACTATTTTCCTTTGAATGTCCAGAACATTCACGTTGCGTATAATATCTTAGCTTAGTCTCATGTCAAATTGTATTCTATTGTAACTGAATAAGAACTATTTTCCTTTCAATGTCTTTTGAAATAAATTTTAAAAATATTTTAGTTCGTATTATTATCTTTATTATACTACACGTTAGACTTATTTTTTTCATATTATTTCGTTTTGTTTAACGGTTAAATTTTCAGTATGGACAACGCGTTTGTTCTCGTATGATGTTCGTCATTTTCGTGAGTTTATTTACGAATTTTACGATTGCGGTGTTGCGTTTTGAGAAACTGTAAATATAATTAATAACTATAATTAAGTTGTTTATATAATTAAGTATAGTTCTTTATATAATTAAGTATAGTTGTTTAGTGAGTAGAGTAAAATGCCACGAAAAGGATAAATGTGGAATTATTTTGCTGTGGTGGATGAAATTGCAAAAAAAGCGGAATGTAAATATTGTAAAAATATACTTTCATTTAAAACTACTATAACGAATTTAAAAAAACATATGAAACAAAAGCATTTAATTATATATGAAGAAATAAGTAGAGAAAATAACAGGAACGAAAATAGCGGTAAGTTTATTTTATCTTGTATCTGTAAACGAGTTACGTAATTCTTGTAGGTATTGATTGAAGTGAAATTTCTTTAGAATCGTTATGATTTCAAACCGGATCCAACGGCAAAAAGACAGGGAAGGACGAGCCGCGTTGCAAGCCGCTAATTTTAAATTAGTTTTTTTTAATTAGTTTGCCATAGAAGTTTCACTTCTATCGTGTGTGAATCGCACACACCTATTTTTTGTTATACTTTGGATATCTCAGGAACGGCTGTAACCGTTTTGATGAAATTTTGTATATAGATAGTCTTTCATTTTAAGTACCTATCTTATATGTAATATGCATTTGATCTCACAAATAATAAGAGTTGACCTAAAGGTTGTAATTACCAGGTCAAAAAATCCCAAAAAAAAATTTGATCTCACAAGGGTTTCACAGTTAATAAAAAAAAAAATATATTATCACGTAAAAAATAATAAGTGATTTAAAAGTAGCGTAACGTTATAACGTAATATCAAAATGTAGCCGTTACGCCCATCTCTAGTAGGAAATATAATTATATTTGGGTTGTCTGGAAGAAATGGCTAAATAGCCATAAGTCCGCCCATTGTACTTCACAGTCTGTAAATGATATGTGTAGTTGTGATGTACAATAAAGTATAAATAAATAAAAATAAAAAATAGAGTGCATGACGTCATTTGGCGGTACAAGCCACAGATTACTTTAGGAAAGAGCAAGCATTGTCTGCATGGGTTACTATATAGACCCCCCCACCCCAGCCTGTAAATTTGAGATATAAAAAAATTAAAAAATACCAATCAACGTATTTTAAATAGCACTTTCCAAAATTATTTGTTATTAAAACAGCACCCTACTTTTTTAAGGGTTAAAAAACTAAATAAAGATACTAGATTCCCCTCTCGGATCTCGATCGAGTGCGTACGTGTTTTGAGATTTGTTTGTTACGATTTTATAAAACAGCAACAAATACTTGTACATTTAATATTACTGGAAAATATTCACATCGAAAAAGTGACATCAAGGCAACACCTGTGGCGCGCACAAATCATCACAGTGAGTAAACATTAAACAATATAATTATAATTGTAGTAGAATATTTTGTTGTAATGTAAAACTAGTCTGCAGCGACGGTAAATTAAAAAGAGATACCTACCCTCTATTTGATGATTTGCTTTGAAAGAGGTCACACTAAATTGGACGATTAAGCATTTTGTATGAAATCCTCGCTCATATGACTAGTGAATGAGATCTCTCCTATTGCATGCTGTTTAGTCCAGTCAAATTACGAATTAAAAAAACATTAAATACCACAGTTTGGGGATTATGATGAACCGATAGGGGGGTGTATTCTGAGCATAAATTCCAATTTAAGGGGTTCTCCGAAGGTCAGCTCAAGGTCATTTTGATGGAAACGCGTTTAATTCGATAACTCGAGAACGGTTAGTGTTAGGTAAAAAATTGTAAATACCTTTTCTCTTCTTAATTAAATTTACTAACTCTTATCTGAAACTTTTTTTTTGTATCATCAATACTTTTCAAATTATTACTTCCGAAAGGCAAAAATTTTACTTTTTTTTTCTCCCTATTTTTCATTTTTCACCATTTTCTCCCCAACCGTTCAATTTTATAAAATTTTACGTATTTTCAAAGTTGTAGATCTTTTAATTATGAACAACTTTTTCTTTAAACTTTTTTTTCTAACACCAATATCTTCGGAGTTCTACCTTACTAAAGTAGTAATCCGCGCGAGCGAAATCGGCGCCATTGTCGCGAAGCGTACTTTATTCATTCAGTGTAGGACTGTAGATATTCTTGGCTTCTACGCAGTGAGGGTTAAAAATCGAATATTTTATATTTTAAAATGTTTTACTGCTGCACGAAGGGAAAATATTGTTTTATATGCAGCAAATCGTTGAGTGAAGGAGAAGTGATTACGGTGCAAAAAACACGGATTCAAACACTTATAAAAGCCGTAATGTAAATGTAATAAGGGGAGATAAGGAACGTGAGCGCATGTTAACACCTCTATCAAGTTTAAGGTAATCTATACTAATATTATACAGCTGAAGAGTTTGTTTGTTTGTTTGAACGCGCTAATCTCAGGTCAATAACGGTCCGATTTCAAAAATTCTTTCAGTATTAGATAGCCCATTTATCGAGAAAGGCTATAGGCTATATCATCACGCTATGACCAATAAGAGCGGAGCATCAATGAAGAATGTTTCAAAATGGGGGGAGGGGGGTTTCTTTAATGTCTATGTTAAAGAATCTCCAGGATGATCAAGAACGTCAATTCAACTCAATAAATTCTAAAATTGACGAATTAAAAACCAAAATTTGGAATTAAAGGAGTCCGTTGAATTTATTTCACCCAAATATGACGAATTCACACAAAAAATTGAACAACTTGAAAGAGACAAAAAAGAAGACCGAAATAACATTAAGTTGTTAGAGGGTAGGGTTGAATTTTCGGAGCAAAAACTACGAACTTCGTGTTTAGAAATTAAAAATGTACCACTAAATTCAACTGAAACTAAAGAAGATCTTATCAATGTTGTAATGAATTTGAGTAATGTCATTAAGTCTCCTTTGCAAAGCGACTGACCTAAGAGAAATTTACCGTCTACCCTCAGTTAAGCAACATCCTATTGTAGTCGAATTCAACACGTCTATTATTAGGGAAAGAGTTTTAAGAATGACACAATGAGACTTTAAGAATGACAGCAATTTAATAGAGAACATAGCAACGAAAAACTGAACACGAAGCACATACAAATGAGTAATATTCCGATTCAAAATATATGTCAGTGAAAGCCTAACTCCAAAGAGTAGACGATTGCTCTTCCTGGCAAGAGGGTTTGCTGCACGTAATAAATTTAAATTTTGTTGGACATCTGGTGGAAAAGTATTTCTACGGAGAGATGATGGACAACCTCACATCTCCATTAATACAGAGCAAGACCTAAAGAACCTCCATATAGATGAAGATTGACTACTTGCTGTTGTTTGTTATAATTATAATTATAAAGATGTAATTCCAATTATAATGATAGCTCTTACATACCTCTTAAAAACGTATACACTCATATCTATAGTATTGTATTTTAATTACACTAAACTTAAAACACACTTAAACATATATACACACATACCAAATCTAATTTAAACTATTCACACTGGATGTAATGTTACATAGGTATATGAAAAAACACTTAGGATAAGTCGTTGGTTTTTATAATTAAATAAAATTCACACCTATCAAAATAGAAAATGTAGACAACAGCACTAAAATTACATGTAAAATACATATCTGATACAAAAAAATATAATAATATTATTAATAGCTTGCAATATACTAAACCTTTAACAGTCATAACGTTAAATATTTGCAGCATTAATTGCAATATTGATCGATTTTTGGCCTTTTTGGTCTTATATAAATAGCCGTAAAAATAGAACAGGGTTGCCGAGCACAATGACGTTTGGCAACGAAAAGTCTAGTCAGCCCATTGATGTTTGCAGGTTGTTCTCAAGGTTTTTTAGCTCTGTCTATCAAAAGGGAAATGATACAGTTCACACGGCTCACAATGATAACTCATTGAATTCTCAGAACAACCATGATATTAATATTTCTAATCTATCTTTCTGTAATCAAACTGTGGCTACGACCCTAAAGGAGTTGGATGTATCTAAAGGATGTGGACCTGATGGAATACCGCCTTTCTTTTTGAAACACACGGCTGAGTCCATGAGTACGCCTCTGACTATTTTATTCAATCGTAGTTTGAGTGAGGGTATTGTACCTAGTCAATGGAAAACAGCCAATGTAACACCTGTAAGAGTGGCTCAAAAGGCGATGTTACTAATTATCGTCCAATATCTTTATTATCTACGTTATCAAAGGTATTGGAACGGCTGGTTTATAATACTGTATATCCTATCTTACATGGTATTTTGATACCTGAGCAACATAGCTTTGTAATTGGTCGTTCGACAGTGTCCAACTTGGTATTGTACTCAAATTTTGTTCGAAAATATGGATAACCGTCTTTAAGTCGACTGTGTATATACTGACTTCTGTAAAGCCTTCGACAAGGTGGATCACATAATATTGTTAAATAAACTTCAGTTTAATGGTATACGTGGGAATCTGCTACGATGGTTTGCCTCTTATGTTAAGAACAGGTCTCAGCAGGTTGTGATCAATGGTTTTACTTCAGAAGCATTCAACGTGACATCAGGAGTGCCGCAAGGCTCGATCTTAGGTCCTTTATTGTTCATTTTATTCATAAACGACATTAATTCGTGTTTTAAGAATGCACGTTTTCTGTTGTATGCTGATGACCTAAAAATATTTCGTATTGTAAATTCTAATAATGATTATGATAAATTACAACAAGATCTAAACCGCTTATCAGACTACTGCATTCATAACAAATTACATTTAAGTATTTCTAAGTGTAAATCAATTTCATTTACAAAAAATATAAATATTTTGAAGAATACTTACTTTCTTTGCAACACTCCATTAGAAAGTGTCACTACCATAAAGGACCTGGGCGTATTTTTTGATAGTAAACTTCACTTCGATGTCCATATTGATTACATTACAAACAGGGGATTTAAACTGTACGGCTTTGTAAAAAGAACTTGCGAACAATTTAAAAACCCTGCTACATATTTATCACTTTATAAATCGCTCATAAGGTCACAGTTGGAATATGCTACACCTGTGTGGAATCCTCTGTATAATAAGTATTGCGATCAATTGGAGTTGGTTCGACGTAAATTTACAAAATTCATTGATTACAAATGTTTCAATATTCGGTCATCATATAATACACTGCTGGAAAAACTGTCACTAAGTGCGCTTAAATCTCGTAGGCTTTATCTCGAACAATCATTTTTATACAAGATTTGTCATAATGATTTTGATTGTAATGAATTGGTTAATCAAATTTATATATGTATACCAAGTAGCTCCTTGCGAATTCGAGAACATAAATTGTTCGTCATTAGACGTAGTAGAACAAATGCAGGAGAACGGGCTCCTCTAAGAAGAATGATGAAATCGTATAATGACAATTTTACTGACTGTGATATATTTTTCTTACCTACTTCAAAATTTAAAAATGAAATTTGGAAAATTTTAAGTTTTAAGTCTATGTAATTTTAATTTAAAAAATTGTTTAGAACTACTTATTAATTCCATTCCTTTTTCTCTTTTCTCTTAAATTGTAATTAAATTTTTCATAAATAATGTGCTACCACGTATATAATATTATTATGTGGATAACGGTGCTGGTTGTATAATAAGTTAAGATTTTTTTAGATATTAAGATACTATGTAAACTTTAATTATACAATTGTTTGTTGTCCTGAATAAAATAAAATAAAATAAAATAAATACTCACTATAATATATAAGTAAATACATACATATTCTTTACAGATGATTACACGTTATCTAGTGAAGAAAGCAAGTGTTTCTTTAATTTATATTTAAAGGAAACTAGGGAAGGACTAGTTTGGATGTCTCTTGGGAATTTGTTCCATAGTATAGAGTTATGTTTAGGACAAGGATAAAGCTACTTAAAATAAAATTAAAATGCTTTAAATACGAATAGTTTTTTTTTTTAAATACACTTTTATACCATTTTAGAAATTTTTGATTTTTATCAACAAAAAAAAATTATTTCGATTTATCGCAATATTAATATGAATTTACTTTGATGATTTTCTTCTGTATTTTGCTTCAGGAACGTATCTTTTTAATGCCCAATAGTAATCCGCTAGTATACGTGGGCTACATTTGCCCTGATATCGTTTTTCTATGGTAGAAATGTCTTGATGGAATCTTTCACCGTGTTCATCGCTGACGGTCCCCAAATTTTCAGGAATGAAGTCTAAATATGATTGAAGAAAATTTATTTTCAACGACATATTACAGCCCAAAGCCTTATAAGTAGATAAAAGCTCCGCGATAATACATTTATAGTCACTTGATCGGTGATTTCCTAGAAAATTGGAAGTCACTTTCATGAAAGATTCCCAAGCTGATTTTTTAAATTACTAAGCTTTTCTTTACACATATCATCTTGAATATCATCTAGAATTCTAGAAGATCTGGCTCATTAAATGAAAATGAGGAAGCTTCTTGAAAGTCGGGATCCAATGTCTCTTTTTCGATTGATAGCGTAACGGCTTGATCGCTAGTTTGAGGTGGTTCTGGTACCGGTAGATCTTCACTATGAGGGATCGGTCTTTTAGCTAATGGCAGTTCAGGATACTTAATTTCACTTTTTGTTTTAATTATTGTAATACTAAAACTTGAAACTTTTGTATCAGTAAGACAAAAATAACAATCAGATGAGTGGTTCGTTGATTCCGTCCAAATCATAGGGATTGCAAAAGGCATAAATTGAGATCTTTTCACCCATTCAATGAAATCACTTACAACATGAGTCTGAGGAAGAGGAGAACATGTTGTGCCGACCCTATATAAATAGGATAAGGGCAGGGAGATGATGATGATGATTAATTTCACTGATGAAACAAAAAGTAAAGAACATTATTCGATAAAAACTATTATTGACCTTTTAAAAAATTTAAATCTTATTCATAGACTGAAAAGTACCTAAATAAAAAAAATTGAATTATTATACACGATTGAAAATTCTTTACAAAAATTAATGTGAACTATTTCAAAGGAGATCTTTACGTCTTTTCGTCTCTGAAATTATGGCATTTAAAAAATTTCGACGACCCTCCAATCATGCCGCCCTAGGCCCGGGCCTCGCGGGCTTATGCGTAAATCCGCCACTGTTTAGAATCACAATCTGCATGCTTTTAACCATACACCGAATGCGGTCCTCACATTTTGCACACTCAACTCCATCCAGCGACCGGTCTATACAACAAACAGTTTACATAACCTTGAAGCAGCGCCGTTTTACGTGGTTTGACTTTTAAAAGCTATTGTTTTTATATTTGTTATTTAAGTAATTGTAATAATTTTAGCCCAAAATTAATACATTTATTGTAAGTTGGCATAATTATTCGAATTTTAATGTTATCACTCGTTAATAAGGTAAAAAAAGATATTTAATATTTTGCCGTAAATTGTACCTACGCCAGTTCAAAGTTACATCGCGCAGTCAATCACGATCTGTCAGAAACTCATTCTTTCAGCGGCCGGACTATAATCCCTTTCATTTGATACCCATATTGTGGAAGTGCACTAAAAATAACTATTAGTAGTAGTAGCTTCCATGTTGGATTTAGAATGACGTCACAAAGTTAACCATGCCTCGTCATCCAAATTGAACTTGTATACTCAGCTGAATTGGTTGAAGATATCTGCTTCAAAATTGAGTTGCAAGATTTCACCCGAACAAACATAGTTACATACAGTAGACAGTACCTACATATATGAAGTTAAATAAAAGCTTGTAATTAATGATTTAAATGTGCGTTTGAATAAAGTGATTTTTGATTTTGATTGATTTTACTTAAATCTTATTTTGTATACCCTTAAAAGTGTGATTTTAATACTCTTATTAATCTTATTATTTTCCTTACAGTTTTAATTTTTTTACAGAGGGTTCCCAACTTCCCAGCATAAATTACAATACAAACCAATTGCAGATTTAGTTAAAAATGGCAAAGTTCATCTTTTTTTAATTTTTATATTAATTACTAGCTGTGTCCGCGGTTTCACAAGCATTAACTTGAAAAAAAAATAGCCTATAGCCTTCCTCGATAAATGGGCTATCTAATTTCAAATCGGACCAGTACTTTCTGAGATTAGCGCGTTCAAATAAATAAACAAACAAACAAACTCTTCAGCTTTATAATATTAGCATCTATTGAAAATAAAAATGTTGCATTATCCAATTAATCTTTCAATGAGACAACCATATAAAATTATATTCTTTATTATAATTAAACATTCACTGATATTATACATTTATATGTGCAATAAATAACACATTTTTTAAACATACTTTATATGCAATCTAATTATTCAAAACATTACACTATTGTATTAATATGTGGAATTAAATAAATATGTAATTTGCTTACAATCCACTTGGTTTTTAAGAACATTTCAACGTTAACCACTTAGTAATAAGTAACATATTATATAGGTATCTAATCAAATTCTCAAACTTTATATGCAATCTAATTATTCAAAACATTACACTATTCTATTAATATGTGGAATTAAATAAATATGTAATTTGCTTACAATCCACTTGGTTTTTAAGAACATTTCAACATTAACCACTTAGTAATAAGTAACATATTATATACCTATCTAATCAAATTCTCAAATAAAACAATCAAAATATAATTGTAAATGCACAGCTTAACAAAATAAAAGTAAAGGAAATTGTAAGAAAGACAAAAGAAGGAGTCATATGGAGTAAAACATTATTAGTTTAGTATTAAAATTTTTACATTTTTAAGTACTTATAATAAGTAGTTTGTGACATATAGGCCTATATTATTTTGGTCTTCAGTGACTAAAGCATGTACACAGTATATATAAACTAAATAATTCAAAATTACACATACAAATATAATTAATTGACAGGTATATGTGATGCTTTTGCCTTTTTCATAGCATAAATTATTATACAATATAAATGCACGAAACCCATTTTTAATTTTATTTCGTTATCAGTTTGTGTTCTTAAGAACAGCTAAATTCATTTGAATGGGAATTTTCTAACCAATGGGTGGATAAAAACCTGCATGGTTATATTGAGTCCTACTTAAAAGCACAAAAATATTTGTAAAATTGTTTTTAAAAAATAAAAATGCTTATATCAAACCAATGTCAGCATGGACACTAGTATACTGTATGAAATCGTACTACAGTTATAATTCTACACTTAAGAAGTATTTATTAATATAAAAATATTGTAAGTAAACTTTGTGAATCACCTGTCTCTGAATATAAAGTAAATAATTATGTATCATTCATACACCATTTGTAATATTTTAAATATTAACACACTACAAATACATCGAAAATTCTCATGAGGTATTATGTTATAGTAGGCATATCTTGTTTTGTTTTCTGAATAAAAGCTTCAGCTAAAATTTTTGTAGCTCCTATTCGTAATATTAAAGTCTACATTCGAAGGCACATTTTCTTTTAATTCATTAAAATCATAGTCACTGTCATAAAATTCAGCCATAAGCAAAAGCTTGCTTTATAAAAGTACTACTTATAATATAAATTATTCGTATTTATGTGTTACGGGGTCTATAATTATGTCAAGCTTTGTAAAGAAAATTCGCGGATTCGCTGTTGTACGGCGCGCGGTCGTCTAGTTAGCTTATGACGACAAAAGATTCAATTGTGTCGTAAGTCACCCCACCTAGTAAGATTACACCCGTAACACGTAAATATGCACTTTATAAGGCTAGTTATTGCGTTTGGTCGTCAGCGTCGACGTATTTTATATGTTGTAAATAAGCTTTATGCGCAGATTCGCGTAGACTTTGTTCAGAAGCGGGGCCCAACTGATTAACCATTTTTGTAAAGTGACCATTTTCGTTTTGGAGCAAATCGTGAGGGTGACCACACTCTACAATTCGACCGGCCTCCATTACCTGGGAAAGAAACATTTTATTACTAAAATTTTACATGACAGTATTGTAATATTTTTAATGACAATCTTAACTTTAGGATATACAAGGTGAGCGGGATTTATTTAGGACGTTTAGGACAAATGTTCGAAAATAATATAAGTTTCTTTTTTACTAAAACTATGAAAAATAATGCTTATTTTTAGCTGTTGCTTACGATGCGCACTCACGAAGATCTTTAGTCCAATTTGTCTTAACATTACAGAAAATTTTAAATATTTTTTATTAAACAAAAATCCTGAAAAATATATGAAGCTCAAAAAGGATTACTTACAACAACTCGGTCCGAATCCGCGACTGTGTGCAAGCGATGCGCTACTGTCAGCACAGTACAATCCGAGAAACATTTACGTATTGATTTTTGAATCAGGGCGTCAGTGCTGTAAATAAAAAAAAATTGGCTTTATTGACGTTATCGCGTAACCTGTAGCGGATAATTAATGGATACTCAATAGTCAATACACATTGTTACTGCTAGCTCTTATGTAAATACCATAAAATCTGGGGTAAGAATAATCATTATAAATACCTATAACATTGTAATACGTCAATGAAGATCGCCTTACTTACGGCCGGTTTCCCAAAGGCTGATCAACGCAAAAATTAAATAATCATCTGTGAAGTGGTCCGGGTCCCTAGTACATTTTTTACAGAGGCGACTAATGGATAACACAGTTTCACTACCACCTTGGAACTTAAAAAGTCGACCGATGGCAGGATAACCAACCAACTGCTGGCTTTGAAATACACAGGCCGAAGACGGGCAGCAGCGTCTTCCACGCTACAAAGCCAGCCCTGCGGTCACCAACCCGCCTGCCCAGTGTGGTAACCATGGGCAACACACATGAGTTCATGCCATTTTTGGCGCGACCTTGTGGAGGTTTATGTCCAGCAGTGGACTGCGATAGGCTGAAGTAATCTTTTACTTTCAATTTTCAGTACTCGGCCATAAATAATTCACAAAATACTGTTACGAATACACATAGGACAAAGTAGCGAACGCCATCTAGCGTCAACCGGTAAAACCACTCAGAGACAAAGACAACATGAAACCTCTACTCAATACTAGATGGCGCTAGAGGAACTATATAGAAGAATAGTCTCGAAAACCGAGTACATGCGCGAACTTTCGAGAATGGTCTGGGAATCGACTCCGCTGATATAAATAGCCGCAGGTAGGCGAACGAGTTCAGTTCAGTTTGAGCTACCTTCGAGGCGACTTCGGAGTGAAGACTAGTGATCAAGAGCGATACCAGTGAAACCTACGACATTGGCTACGACCTAGGACATCGTTAGTGCTTAGTGTTTGGACCTAGTGCTTTGTGTTGGACCTAGTGCTAGTGAACAAAGTCTCTAAAAGAGTCAGCAGGGTTTTCTCTCCAAATCCTTCGAACCCTAACACGTAACAATACATAGTCTCTTTCCAAATATTCTTAATGTTGTTATTTTTATTAGAATGTTTGTACCCCGGCGGGGTCGAGAGCGGTCGTCGTAGTATGTACGTACTTGGGGTCGACGTTGGCCGTGGCCTCGTCCAGCACCAGCAGGCGGTTGTTTATGAGAATGTTTGTACCCCGGCGGGGTCGAGAGCGGTCGTCGTAGTATGTACGTACTTGGGGTCGACGTTGGCCGTGGCCTCGTCCAGCACCAGCAGGCGGTTGTTTATGACAATGTTTGTACCCAGGCGGGGTCGAGAGCGCTGAGCGGTCGTCGTAGTATGTACGTACTTGGGGTCGACGTTGGCCGTGGCCTCGTCCAGCACCAGCAGGCGGTTGTTTATGACAATGTTTGTACCCCGGCGGGGTCGAGAGCGCTGAGCGGTCGTCGTAGTATGTACGTACTTGGGGTCGACGTTGGCCGTGGCCTCGTCCAGCACCAGCAGGCGGTTGTTTATGACAATGTTTGTACCCCGGCGGGGTCGAGAGCGCTGAGCGGTCGTCGTAGTATGTACGTACTTGGGGTCGACGTTGGCCGTGGCCTCGTCCAGCACCAGCAGGCGGTTGTTTATGACAATGTTTGTACCCCGGCGGGGTCGAGAGCGCTGAGCGGTCGTCGTAGTATGTACGTACTTGGGGTCGACGTTGGCCGTGGCCTCGTCCAGCACCAGCAGGCGGTTGTTTATGACAATGTTTGTACCCCGGCGGGGTCGAGAGCGCTGAGCGGTCGTCGTAGTATGTACGTACTTGGGGTCGACGTTGGCCGTGGCCTCGTCCAGCACCAGCAGGCGGTTGTTTATGACAATGTTTGTACCCCGGCGGGGTCGAGAGCGCTGAGCGGTCGTCGTAGTATGTACGTACTTGGGGTCGACGTTGGCCGTGGCCTCGTCCAGCACCAGCAGGCGGTTGTTTATGACAATGTTTGTACCCCGGCGGGGTCGAGAGCGCTGAGCGGTCGTCGTAGTATGTACGTACTTGGGGTCGACGTTGGCCGTGGCCTCGTCCAGCACCAGCAGGCGGTTGTTTATGACAATGTTTGTACCCCGGCGGGGTCGAGAGCGCTGAGCGGTCGTCGTAGTATGTACGTACTTGGGGTCGACGTTGGCCGTGGCCTCGTCCAGCACCAGCAGGCGGTTGTTTATGACAATGTTTGTACCCCGGCGGGGTCGAGAGCGCTGAGCGGTCGTCGTAGTATGTACGTACTTGGGGTCGACGTTGGCCGTGGCCTCGTCCAGCACCAGCAGGCGGTTGTTTATGACAATGTTTGTACCCCGGCGGGGTCGAGAGCGCTGAGCGGTCGTCGTAGTATGTACGTACTTGGGGTCGACGTTGGCCGTGGCCTCGTCCAGCACCAGCAGGCGGTTGTTTATGACAATGTTTGTACCCCGGCGGGGTCGAGAGCGCTGAGCGGTCGTCGTAGTATGTACGTACTTGGGGTCGACGTTGGCCGTGGCCTCGTCCAGCACCAGCAGGCGGTTGTTTATGACAATGTTTGTACCCCGGCGGGGTCGAGAGCGTCGTCGTAGTATGTACGTACTTGGGGTCGACGTTGGCCGTGGCCTCGTCCAGCACCAGCAGGCGGTTGCGCGCGAGCGCGGCGCGCGCCAGGCACAGCAGCTGGCGCTGGCCCGCGCTGAAGTTGGCGCCGCCCGCCTCCACGCTCGACGACAGCGACGACACCGACTGCTTCAGCTCCACCTGACACATTGCACACTCTTATTGAACTGGCCTCCGTCCGTTTAGGGCCATATAACGGATACATCATCATACCGGCATACCGTAGACAAAAATATACATGAAAAAAAAATGAAGTGGTAGTAAGTACAGCTCATTATGTACTGCGTTAGATTAAAATCGACACATTTGTAAAAAAAAGGGTGGGAGGAAACATGCGTAAAAGGGCTATGAATAACAAACTTAACTTTAAAAGTTTAAAACTCAGGTGACTCGGTCATTG
The DNA here is from genome assembly GCA_905220545.2 of Melitaea athalia. Taxonomy (NCBI): domain Eukaryota; kingdom Metazoa; phylum Arthropoda; class Insecta; order Lepidoptera; family Nymphalidae; genus Melitaea; species Melitaea athalia. The sequence goes on from HG992177.1 coordinate 11,848,402, forward strand.
ACACGAGTCACGACACTAGTGTACACATGACATTGATTTTATAAATTATAATTTAATAATTAATTTTATTATTTTTATTAAAGCATTAGGGCAAATAGGTAAGTTGAATATTTGGGTTATAATATCGATTCTATTATCGCAGTTAAATGGAGTTTAATAATACGTTGTATTTATTAGATTCTTTCTTTTAGTTATTTTTTCTTTATTCGAAAAGTTTGTAAGTTTTTTCAAACCAATATACTATAATATATAATTAAGTATATTACAATTTTAGTTACCCCCGCCTATTTCAATTTTTTTTTGGAGTTTCTAATTATAAAAAAATTAATTTAAAATTAGCGGCTTGCAGCGCGGCCCGACCGGCCGTCCTTCCCTGTCGTTTTTTCCGTTGCGTCCGGTTTGAAATCACAACGATTCTAAAGAAGTTTCATTTCAAAATATGAGGAGTAAAATCTACTGAACGAATGACCTGGTTACGTATTTGTGCGCCATCTATCTGCTACGACGTTTACGACGGTACCGGCTACGACGGTTACGACGGTATTGGTATACGACGTTTTCTAATAATGCCATCGATAGATGGCGATATTTGATTCATTAATTTAGCATTTGATATGGCATTAATCTTTTTCTTAGACTATACCTATAGTCTTTTTTGTGCATATTTAGACAGTCGATCTGAAGAAGTAAACTCCAGTCGTGCGTCGGAGCTGACACACACACTTCTTTTATCGTTCCTATCAATGTGATAATTTTTTTACTTACATATCTAGATAGATATTATTTTAAAACTAAGCCTGAGCGTCCTTTTCATCAAGTATACGATTTAAATTAAATTACCTACTATGGATTATTTTACCTGTTCCAAAGCCATCCAAATTTCCGCATCAGTATATTTGTCAAAGGGATCTAAATTGTATCGCAGGCTCGCTGAAAACAGCACAGGTTCTTGGGGAATAATGGATATCCTGGATCGCAGATCCTATAAAGAAATAAACATTTTTATCATTTATTGTACTAAACATTTATATTAAAAATGATAAGCAACTTCTATATTAATAAGAGTGATTTGCAGAGGCTTAATTAAACGCAATAGTTAATTTAAATGATTGGCTGTGTGAACACAGATGTTTTTGTAATTCAAGAACGTTAACCTTGAGAGCTATTTCGCCGGTGTCAACATCGTCGATGAACACGTGACCGTCGATCGGCGCCAGACGGAAGAGAGCAGATATGAGCGACGATTTACCCGCTCCGGTACGCCCCACCACGCCAACCTGACAAATACATTGTTATTTAAATTTTATTATGTAATATTACTATACAAGGGCTCGTTAAAAAGAGCCTGCGTTGATACGTGTGGAAGTACGTACAGATTTTTTTAGCACAGAGTATTTATACACATAGATCTATATATTAATACGTGAAGCAAAAACTTTGTACCCCTTATTACGAAAATTGCGCGGACGGAGGAGTATTAAATTTCGTACACTAATATAGATTATATAGAGGAGTGCAGAATGCTACTATTTTTTTTAATTATGCCCCACTACCACTACCACTACAGCCTATCACAGTCCACTGTTGGACATAGGCCTCCACAAGTTCGCGCCCGACATTATGACGCGAACTCATGTGTTTTGCCCATAGTCACCACGCTGCTGCCCGTCTTTGGCCTGTGTATTTCAAAGCCAGCATGGATGGTTATCCCGCCATCCGTCGGCTTTTTAAGTTCCAAGGTGGTAGTGGTACTGTGTTATCCGTCAGTCGCCTCTTACGACTCCCACGGGAAGAGAGGGGGTGGCTACATTCTTTAGTGCCGTAGCCACACAGCACAGTGCCGTAGCCACACAGCACTTTAATTATGCATATAAATATATTCAACACACGCATATCTATTATACTCTTTTGTTGATCATCAAAGTCTGTGTAAAAATATATTAAATCAATAAAAACAACATTACACACACTACCATGTATTTTACACACACACGCAAAAGGTTCTTTATTTTCATTCGTTTTTTTTTTTTTTAATTAAAATTTTTAAATATGGTCGAGTTTCGACCTCTGGCCGACCACTAGTATCTACAATTGAAAGAAAAATTTCATTTAAATATACTCGTATGTACGAAATTGAAGCAAAATTTATTTGTAGTAACTAGTAAGTAAAATATAACGACGCGACAACGCGTTGGCGCAACAGTCACAGCACTGGTTTGTGGCTGTTGCGCTGGGGGTTGCGGGTTTGATCTCCGCACATGACAAACATTTGTATTGGCCATACAGATTGTTTGGTCTGGATGTTTGTGTAGTCCTTGTGGGTCTCCCCACCGTGCCTCGGAGAGCACGTTAAGCCGTCGGTACCGGTTGTTATCATTGTACATCTGATAGCGATCGTTACTCATAGTAGGGAATATATCCCCCAAAGCCCCAAGCCCCCAACCCCCATTGGAGCAGCGTAGTATAGCAGATTTCCTTTCAGTCGCGATACCCCTCAGAACAAGCTTCTGTCATGGAGGTTGTTTAGTATTTGTTATCACCATACAGCCACACTTGAACTTGATAATATACCCGAAAAAGATGTTTATGAGCATCAACTGAGGCTGGGGGAAGACAAGCTAATTGGACTTGTTTTTTACTTTTAGTATTTTTAACGAAACCATCTCTTAGAAATGATAAAAACTACTTTCTTGTTATAGTCTACAACGCCATCTCTTGGAAATGATAAAGACTACTTTCTTGTCTGCAAAACTAGCGGCATCTATTCATGTATGCTTGAACTACTTCGTATCCACACGCGAATTGTAAAAATTTACTCTCATCATTTTTCTCTAACGCGCCAAATTAAGAAGTATAACTTCAAAAATAAAATTTAAACTTCTAAAAAAACTATATTTATATTATTTCTATAAGTTTTCTAGAATGTACAAATATCAAAAAATTGTCGTAAATAACTTTTTACTTAGACAGATGATATCTCTTACAGTTTTTTATCAATAAAACTGACGGGTTACGTGAAAATTTATCTGTAGATTGTATATAACATACATCTGGACAACACAGTTTTTCTTACTTTATCTTTACTATTTTACATGCTTACGGCGGCATGAATTGTGTGAACGTTATCACTTATCTTAAAAATCTGCCCTAGATGTGCAGACATATTGTGTGAGATGACACATGAATTCCTTGAATTTTGAAAGAAAACGTTAACGTAATGTCTATTATAAGCATTTCCTATGTTTACAAATCTAAAACAACATTAACCAAAATATATTAATAAAATAATTATGTACATATTGCACCGAACAGGTTCTTCCTGATAGGCCATTAGACATTTGAAGAAGAACCTCGATTGCTCTCATCATGTCTCATCGCCTTATCCTCACCTCTCCTCTCTTTATTCTAGCGGAATGAACCAGGGACAAGGTTTGTTTAAAAAGGTGATGCCCGTGTAGGTGTCGTTCATAAATACTGGAGCATTATATTTAGCCTACAATTATTATATAAATTACAAAATCCATACTAATATTATAAATGCGAAAGTATCTCTGTCTGTCTGTCTGTCTGTCCGGCAATCACGCCAAAACTACTGAACAGATTTAAATAAAATTTGGTATACAGATAGTCTAGAGTCTGAGAAAGGACATAGGCTACTTTTTAATGCGAATAAAAGGGTGTAAGGGGTTGAAAAGTGGGAATGAAAATTTGTATGGAACTATGTTCGTGTTTCGTAACTGTCAAACATTTAATGTTCATCCCGTCGATATGGTAAACTCTCCGATAAAATTAAAGAACGTATTTAAATAAAGGTTTCGAATCGACAACATATATCCACAATATACGGATTGTGGCGTAATATACATTTTAATAATGTATAATAATGTCAGTAATGAAAACGGATTGACATAATATATATTGGTTGTCAAATATAAAACGTAGTGGTTATATACTCTTTGGTCAAATATTTATGCGTGCGTTCAGAAATTTATTTAGTGTAAACTAAGGAAAATATATTAAGCGAATTAAATCTTATACTATTAAAAAAAAGGAAAGCATTTTTTCCCCTCAAATCAACGCAGGTGAAACCGCGGGGCACAGCTAGTCTAAAATATAAGGGTTGTCATCCTTTTCTCCGATTTTGTTGTGTTTCGCACGCCATCCAGGGCCATACAAATGAGTATTTAAAATGATAATAAAATAATATATAATCTTTTTCTCATAATTTAACTCTTAAAAGTTCTTAAACTATGATAAGATAAATGGTTGTAACTATTTTTTTACAAATCAAATAGAATTGGTCAGTCAAATTGAAGCAGTCGTTTCGGCACAGGATTCATTATTAATTTTGCACGAATAAATGTCTAAAATCATATATATTAAATAATAATAATAATAATAATAATATTTATTTATTTTCTCACCACAATATTGTAAACATAACATTTGACAGTTATATAATAATAAGAGCATTAATATTGTGGGAGACTGGTGCCTAAGCTAGGCTCGAGGCCTGTGTTTCAGGACACCAGGTCTCCACCCCTTAATAAAGAAAGTACATTACAATTATCATTAATAACGGGCATTAACAATTTTGTTTTAAACAATATAATATTATGATATTGAAAATTTATGTATTTAAATAACTAAGCTTGTTATATTTTACATTATGCATGTATAGCTTAGTATATTTTATACCATTCATAAGATATGGATTAGTCGGTGTGTGTGTGTGTGTGTGTGTGTGTGTGTGTGTGTGTGTGTGTGTGTGTGTGTGTGTGTGTGTGTATGCATGTTATAAATACTTAAGTTAGGGCAGAAAGAATCTCCTCAGTGTCATCATAATTCAAGTTCTGTAACCAGTCGGTTAATTTTCGCTTACACATATTTTTAGTTAGGTTAAATATTGGCAGACATCTATTAATTTTGTTGTACAAGAAGCCACCCAAACTGCAAAAGAATCTCCTTGAGAACCTTGTTGAAAATTTACTAGATTGCACAGGATTGAACCGCCTTTTGGCGTCTGACAGTGCCGGGTGGTATTCAAGAAGTGTATGTTGTTTCATTATGGTGTTGAGTATAAATAATTGGCGCACCGTTAACACGCGGCACTCCTTGTACAACAATGCAGTGGGGTAACGGTATGGCTTAAACAATGATACTTTTAGGATAGCTCTTTGTGCTCTCTCCAGGTCAATCAGTCTAGTTTTCGGCGCACCACCCCAGGATGTGATACAATAAGTCAGGACCGATTGAGCGAGGGCAAAGTAGACAGATCTCAATCGATTAGCATCCAAGACGTTTCTTATAGTTTTAAAAACATATATAAGTTTTCGTAACTTGTTACTAATCGCATCTATATGTTCGTCAAATTTAAGATTATTGTCAATCACTATCCCCAAGTATTTTACAGTCTCTTTTTTTTGTAAGCACGTGCAGTCGCATGTGGTATTATGTGGCTCAGGACACGAATGGACTTGTATGGCGTGAGTAGTAGATTGTGGTACAATGCCTTTGAGGGAAAAGGTGATATAAGTGGTTTTCGCGCTATTTAAGGTCAGTAGGTTGCTACGTAACCACTTCGAGACAGTATTGAAGCCCAACTGAGCATACCTGTAAGCTTCGTCCCATGTATCAGCAGTAAATAAGAGAGCAGTGTCGTCGGCAAAGCTGATTATTTTGCAACCAGGGAGAGTGAGCATACTCAGGTCGTTAATGTAAATTAGAAATAAAGTAGGTCCAAGTACGCTACCTTGAGGCGTGCCATAAGTCAGTGTACGCTCGGCACTGACGTATTCGTCTATTTTGACTCTCTGAGTACGCTCACTCAAATAATCTCTAAAGAGGCATAGAGGCACACCTCTGATCCCCAGATTTTCCATTTTCCGGATAAGGAGAGGTACAGAAACTGTGTCAAATGCTTTGGCAATATCAAGAAATATACCCAGGACTTTCTGCCCCCCATCCATCTCCGATACTATAAAGTTGGTAAGTTCATTTACAGCATCAGAAGTGGATCTACCCGCACCACGCCTAAATCACACATAGTTATATGTGTGGTCTAATGTGATGTCTCACAGTTGTATTCATCCTACCTGTAGATATATGCAATGAATGAGGATTAATGAGTGACAGATTTCTTGACAGCTTATCCATAAAATGTAAAAAAAATACTAAGATCTTGTTTCAATAGTATATAGCTACATTATCACTCTCAGACATCTGTACCAGTGATACAACAATCCTTGAACGTCTATCAAAATACGATTGCACAAAACACGTGTAATATCCCACTGTTGGGCATAGGCCTCTTCCCCATGTAGGAGAAGGATCGAAACTTAATCCACCACGCTGCTCCAATGCGGGTTGGCGGATATATATTCCCTACTATGAGTAACGATCGCTATCAGGTTTACATAACAACCACCGGGACCGACGGCTTAACGTGGTCTCCGAGGCACGGTGGGGAGACCCACAAGGACTGCACAAACACCCAGACCACGGCAAACATCTGAATGGCCAATACAAATGTTGTCGTGTGCGGGGATCGAACCCGCAACCGCCCGCGCAACAGCCAATCGTAATTCAGTGCTGTGACCGCTGCGCCAACGCGGCGTCTACTTTTTCAATGTTTAAACCAAATTCTAGTGACATTTAGGGAATTTTTTTAAATTTTTTAACCAATCATAACTTGCAAAAGAACAACGACGTCACAAATGTACAAATGTAAAAATAGGATTATAAAGTCGGACAAGGTCTCGCTCCTAAAAGGATTTGAACCATAAAACAATATTTAGTTTTCGGTGAGTCTTTATTGACTAGGACGTTTTCTGTGTAAAATATATCCAACTTTCAGTGCCTCCACAGTGTTTCTGTCGGCACCTATCCTAGGTTTTTATTTATACGACCAGGGCGGTAAACAAAACAAGCGTATGGCCCACCTAATGGTGAGCAGTTACCATGACTAATAGAAGCCTGCATCACCAGAAGTACCGCGAACGCGTTGCCGGCTCTACCCCCGACACTCCCCGGGAGCTCTGGCTACCTTACTCTCTACATAACACAAATAACTTAAGAGCAGTATTATTTGGCTGTAATGTTCTGTATGGTCGAGTTACTTCCCCGGATGAGCTGTTCCAGATTTTGAGCAGAATACCTCAATAAAACGGAACCGTCGAAGAGAGTAAGCTAGTGCGCCTCACCTTCCAGCCGCTCTCGATGACGATGTTGAGGTCCCGGAGCACGGGCTCGGCCTCGCGGTCGTAGCGCAGGTACAGGTCCTTGAAGACGAGGCGCGCCCTCGTGGGCCAGTCGCGGGGCGCGGGCGGCCCGTCCACCGCCTCCTGCGGCAGCTTCGTGAACTGCAGCACGCGCTCCACGCTGATCATCTGCGACACCACCTCCGTCGTCATCTTGATGCCGTGCTGCACCATGTTCACCAGGATGAGCCCCTGGCTGATCGCTAGACCGACGTTACCCGATTTTGTTGTTCCTAATAAAGTTCACATTTGTGTCACTAAGACGGTCGAAGCACTTTGACGTTTAAGTAAATAAAATAGTCGTCAAACGGGTTATAAAATTATAAAACGTGTGTGCCTTAATTGATACCGATATTACTTATTAGTTGGAAGGATAGCGTAATAAAAGTATTGAAATTAATTAAATATTGTTTTTAAGCTTACCGTCATCGAGAAGTAAGAATGTGTAGGATACGGTCACTACGTACAATGCCGAGAAAAGACTCAGGTATATTGAAAACGCAGTGTTGGTGATCAGAGTTAAATACCTGTAAAAAATTTATATTTCTATTAGCGCGATAGGCTGAAGTAGATGAAATAAATTTGGTAAAATATTACCTTGACTTTATATATGTTACCGGCCAAACCCGATTTCAGGACAAACTAGTTTTGCCTAGTCCAAACTAGTTTGTCCTGAGCGTGATAGGATAAACTAGTTTAGCCTAGTCCAAACTAGTTTGTCCTGAGCGTGATAGGATAAACTAGTTTAGCCTAGTTCAAACTAGTTTGACCGAAGCGTGATAGGATAAACTAGTTTAAGCTTTTAAATAAAACCAATTTGTCCTAAGCCCGACAGGATAGACCAGTTTTAGTTTTGATTTAAAAATATTTAGAATTTTCTCTAAATATTTTTAAATCAAAACAATATATGGATCCCTCCAGCGACAGGCTGGCCTCGGCGAAAAGGCCAGACTTCTCCTCCATGGGAACAGTCACGACAACGCCGTGTCAAGCAGGACTGGGTTCCCATCCCAGCCCGACACGGGCACAGGGGCGTTAGTGGAAGCGCATTAAGTAGCGCCTCCTACACACCCCCATTCGTCGCCCGCGGGTGGAAGCCACGTCGGCGGCCTCCTCTCTCACCCGCTCGTCGGTCCCCTTCTGGGACATTACTGTCTCGCAAAAGGAGACCATCGCCTTCCAGGACTCGTCGTCGTCGATCATCGCGGTGATGACGCTCGGGAGTAACAAGTGCCCTCCGAGGACTGTCGTCAGATCGCGACGCAGCACCGCCCATCTCGGGCACACCAGTATTATTTTGCTGTGGTCTTCTGTAAGGTCGAGGTACTGCCCCTGTCGAACTGCTCTATATTTTAAGCAGGAAACTTTCTGCTGTGCCCTACCTCAACAAACGATGTTCCAGCTAGATCGAAATTCTCGGCTCCCCACGGTTGCTTTAAAACCGAATAAAAATCATCATATCAAGAATTTCGATCTAGCTGGTACATTGTTCCATAGCTTAATTGGCTAGAGCATCGACACGGTATGTCGGAGGTGCGGGTTCAAACTCCGCTGAATCGAAAAAAAAATTGATATGATTTAAAAATATTTAGAATTTCCTCATGTGTGGGTAGCACAAAACTCAAAAATAATATGAACTAAACCGGTCTATCCTATCGAGCTTAGGACAAAATAGTTTGGACTAGGCTAAACTAATTTATCCTATCACGCTTAGGACAAACTAGTTTGGACTAGGCTAAACTAGTTTATCCTATCACGCTTAGGACAAACTAGTTTGGACTAGGCTAAACTAGTTTATCCTATCACGCTTAGGACAAACTAGTTTGGACTAGGCTAAACTAGTTTATCCTATCACGCTTAGGATAAACCAGTTTGGACTAGGCAAAACTAGTTTGTCCTAATATCGGATTTGGCCGGTAACATATATATAAAATAAGAAACTTTTTCCCCAACCTAATATACTGAAAGAGATTTCCATTGATTCCCACAGCAGTTAGCAAAATTTTGATATAATGAAATAAGAATATTGAAACAAACTACGTTATATTGTCAATACTCCAAAGAGCACGGGAAAAGTGAAGGAGCAATTATTGAAGTCAGACTTAAAGCTATTGTTACACGCACGAGCGAGTGTGAAATAACTTAGCAAATTATCGTTTCGATGTACATATGATTATATGCATTTATATTCTAGTGATTTCATGCCACAAACAATTTAGCTTATCTCGAGTAGGTGAACTAGATACCTAATTTTGTGAGGAAAAGGACGAATTTTGTTTAAAAAATTATGCATTTATCAATTTATGTAACTCCTTTGTTTAATATTGAAGTGTTATATTTAAAATCAATAATGAAAAAATATGAAAATAATTCGAAATCAGTGTGTTTGTGTGTACCCGCGCCCTCGTGTGTGTGTGTGTGTGTGTGTGTGTGTGTGTTTGTACGTACCAGGCGGAGGTGTGCACGTCCTGCTTGTCGTCGAACTGCGCGCGCAGCAGCTCCTGCGCGCCGCACGCGCGCACCGTGAACAGGCCCGACATGCTGGCCGACACGTGCGAGAACACCGGGCTGCGCGCCACGCCCTCCACCCTGCCGCCACACACGCTTTACTGGGCCGCCACGACACGACCACGACCCATTTGTGGGACGGAATCGTACGAGGCGGGACGACAAATAATACCACTAAATAATATTATAATTATTATTCGATTCTCATTATGTCTTGATATATTGAGCCTGTATCATCCCACAGCTGAGTACAGGCCTTTTTCCATGAAGGAGTAGTGATATCTTGCATGAAATACAGCGTCACATATAATACGTATAGAAATTTTGAATATCTACATAAACTATTAAAATTTTATAAGTATATGTGTAATTAATTTATAAGTAATTAGCTGTGCCCGCGACTTTGTCCGCGTCGAATTTAACAAAATATTTTTTATTGTTCAGTTCGCGGCGAGCACCTCAAGGAAAGAACGCTGGTTCGCCGAGCTTTAAATGTTTCGCTGCTAATTACTTCTAACGACGATATCTCAAAAACTATTCACCTGATTGATATAGTGTAAAGGGCAATAATATTAATTTGCATTAAATGCCTAAGTTAACGAATATATTCATTTGGATAAGGATTAATACTGAACTAAAGAAAATAGCTTTGAAAATAACGTAATGTTTTAATTAAAAATTTGAACATAAAAGTGGTTATTGTAAGTCGACCGTAAGAGATAGACATAATATGCTATCGCGGAATTTTTTGTAGCATTTTTATAAATTTTGAATTCGCTAGTAGGTACATTACTTAATTATATCTTTGCTAGTTTACGCGGTGTTCGCGTTGAAAGCTCCCAGTTGGCGAGATTTTTTGCGACCTTTTCAACATTTATCGCCGTATTTCTGCTAATTTACATAAAAGCATAATAAATTATATATCCAAACCTTCCTCAAGGATCACTCTTTCTATTGTTGAAAACCGTATAAAAATCCATTTGGTAGTTTTCGAGTTTATCGCGTTCAGACACACAGACAGAAAGACGCGTTTTTATAATAAGTATAGATATAAGTAGATATCTTATACTATTAAACGAGCAATTCTTGTATATATATATATATATATATATATTTTCTGAATCTCGGAATCGGCTCCAACGATTTTCGTGAAATTTAGTATGCAGGGGATTTCGGGGGCGAAAAATTGATATAGCTAGGATTCATTTAAAAAAAATATCGTTTTGTCCCTGTTTTTAGGCAATGAAAAAATATCATTAGAATACGAAGCTTAATTTCACTGCTGATAACATAGCAGTGACAGCGTAATTAGGAAATCGGCGGGTGTCAAAACGTGTTGACCCGAGTTCGAATCTCAGTCTCCAGATTAATTTTTTTTCTTTTTTTTTTTTAATTTTACTCGTGATTTATTATTTAAATAAAATTAAAATATAAAAATACCGAGGAAAAAAAAGAAAAACAAAAAATAAAATGAAAATACCGAGCCAGGCTCGGTCACCCAGGTACTTATAATGTAAGGATACATTGTGACAAATCCTCTCGAAAGATTCTCTTTCATTCATATGACAAAAAAAAAGTTTTATATAATTATGTGTATAATATGTATAAATACAACTTGATTAAAAATATGAATTTATTGGCTTCGATTCCATTTAGCGCGAACATAAATTGAACCTTACATTGACTCGCGTTGATAACTTGATATATATACAATACGGACAATGCCCCGCCGACGAGTCTCACAATTAAACACACATACAAACAAAATACCAGTTCAAATATTTTTATTGTGACAATTTGCATACAAATAACGACGCAATTGAAAATCACAATAATCTTATTATTTTACATAAAACTAAACCAGTAGTTTGAATTTTTTTAATATGAGTGTTCACCTAAAATCATTAAATTGACGATTTTTTGATACTGTCGTCATTCCCAATATGTAACAGACGATATAGACGGCAACCTGGTAGATATACATATATTCTCCTAATCATAAATATATAAAAATTTGGTTTTAGTAAAAACTCGATGAGTGCACTAAATGCATAAAATGGCGCTCTCTGATTGGTGCAAATGACCGGCCGCTGCCGTCTCGTGCGCTTGCGCTTTATCATGCATTGGCTATTTTCACGATAAAAGAATATGATGTATTATGGCGTTAAGAAGAGCTAAGTGATCTTCAAGAACGCACGCACACATTTACAATATCGACGTGAACGCCATTTAACTATGGCGCTTATAAAAATTAACTCGACAGCCGTTTAGCGAGATTATGCCCGACCATGCTAATAGATGGCGCGAAAGAATTTTGGAGTTTGACGGACGGCTGTCAGTTCGCATACATTCAGTTTTTTCGATCGCAATTATTATAGCCCGGGATCCCTAGTACATTTTTTTCACTTGATTACTATCAAGCTAATTTTCCGGGAGTAGCTTTATTTTGATGAGACGAACAAAAATTTCCTCTACGAAAACTCTTGATTGTGGTAGGTAATAGAGTTAGCAGGGGATAGAGCAGCAGTGAGCGTAGGACCGGGATAACGTACCACGCAATTTGTAGGACAATATTACAATCAAATTATATAAATATTTAAAAAAAAAACGAAAAAAAAAAACAGCTGGTTAGTAATTAATTTTTGATGTCCGTACGAGGTCATCAAAATGAAGCTACTCCCGGAAAATTAGCTCGATAGTTATCAAATAAAAAAAATGTACTATTAGGGATCCCGGACTATTATTGTTACAGTAGGTAGCGTTTTTAGTAGAGGTATGTTTTTATAATGGAGTGTCTGCGGTTTCGAATTTTGGAAGGGAATGTTTTTCATTTTTGATTTTTTATTTAAAATACTAGGGGTATATTTATATAAAATAACAATAATAATTATTATTATCATTTATTGCAGACGTTATTCCATATTTTTGTTACATAAATTTTTTCTTAAGCTATGTTAGATTACAAAAATGTCAAATTAAAACTCTTTCTGGCAATTATAGCCGTGCGAATAATTCGCACCCACTAAATAAGTATAATAATTATCACTTTACTAAATTACAAATTAATATATTTTTGTTTAAATTCTTTATTGCAAAACTTCTTTATAAACAATATTCGAAGTGTACCTATATAAACTATTCTGTAACAATCTGTTTGTCACTTTTTGTAATTGATATAGTTAAATTTTTGGAATCTCGAACTCTGGAAATGGCAACGTATAACTATATCCATGAGTGAATACTGGTGATAGCAGAAAAATTCCTACTCGCTCAACGTTAGACAAAAATAAATTTGAAATTAAACAATAAATGTACTGACAATCAATCATGTTGACAATGTTATAAAATTAATTATCTATTATTAATTAGTTATCTTTTAGTGAGTAATAGCTGTACCAGCGACTTTGTCCACGTGGAATTTAACAAAAAAGTTAGTTCAGTTCGCAGTTATAAAATAAATACATTTCTAAAATAAAAGTAGCCTAAGTTACTCCTTATTATATCAGCTATCTGCCGGTGAAAGTCCCAACAAAATCAGTCCAGCCGTTTTAAAGATTAGCCTGACCAAACAGACATACAGACAGACAAATATTATAAAAAAATATATTTTGGTATTTGTACCGGGTATACATCCATATGCATTTAGTAAAAATCGGTTATTTTAATATTACAAACACGATACTCAAATTTTATTCCTTACTAGCTGCCCGGACAAACTTCGTTAACTGTCTTTTATGTTTTTTTTTTGTATAAAAACCTTCCGTGGGATTTAAGGAACGTACAAAAAATTTTAGCCGAATTGGTCGAGCCGTTCTTCAGCTATGCGCTTAGCAACATTCATTTTTATTATACTTGGTGTATTTGGAACGCTTGAAAAGATTTAAACCTAATAATATACTATTTATATACTATATAATGCATGTAACCATTTATCTCAGAAACGTTTTTTAAGAACATTTTAGGACTTGTGTATTTTGCGAACTCTCGTTGACCGCGAGACGTGCGACTAGTCGTGCGGGAGTACGTTGACCTCGCTCCGGTCAGCTGATGGCGCGCATGAGCTTGTGGTATTCAATGACATTGCCGATTTTTTCAAAACACAATTATTGTAAAGCATTATCTTCAAATTTCTGTTTCATAATTTTTCCCAAACCCTCAGGTCATCAATTTGATGACCTCGTCGGGTCATCAAAAATTGATTTTTTTTCTGATTTTTATTTCTTTTAGTTAGTTAATATTTATATAATTTAATAGTACTATTGTCCTACAAATTGCGCGGTACGTTATCCCGTTATCCCGGAGATATAGCAGCAGTGAGTATCGGCTCACTGCTGCTCTATCTCCTGCTATCTCTCTTAGCTACCACAATTGAGAGTTTTCGAAGAGGATTTTTTTGTTCGTCTCATCAAAATGAAGCTACTCCCGGAAAATAAGCTTGATACTAATCAGGTGAAAAAAATGTACTAGGGATCCCTACCTATTACTTTTTCCGATCAAAAAAACTGAACGTATTTGAACTGACATCCGTCTGTCAAACATCTAAAACGCCAAAATTCATTGTTATCATTGTTATGACAATCAATATTTAGTAATAATAAAATATTCTAAACTTTTAATATCGTTCATATTTTGGGCATTTATTTATATGAACGTTTTTTACTTTTCGTGACGGGTTTCGCTTTATTTCACATATTGAAAATAATTAAAAACAGTAAATAATCTTATGCGAATAATGCGGAAAAAACGAGCAACACGTCCGTTTAGCATCAGGCCTTGGCCGAGACTGTCTGTACACGGGTATTACGCACCCATGCGCACGTATTAAGGTTATTTATGCTCAAAAATAAGGAAACGTGTATTTATAAAAATCTATTGATCAAACAAAATAATTAAAACACTATCACGATAGTATGTTGCTTAAAGAATAATTTGACAAAATATCAGAATTATAGCCTGTATATTAACATGGTTTTTACCCGTTAAAAGATATTTTTAGAGGTATCTTTGAGATTTTTTTCTATCGTATCAAATTTAAGGAATCATGTTTTCAACACACTATCTATCTAGCATATATCCTGCAGAATATCATATATTTTTCTGTTATTTTTTACTGCAGTGGATCATATACTTTTAGGCGTTATAAAACATCATTTTAGCTCCTCTAGTCGCCTTATTTTACATGCTAAGTTGTAAAACGTTAAATGGTAATAAGATGTAAAATTCGTGGTTCATTTAGTAAATTATGTGGCAAATAAAAATAAGAAGGACAAGTAAAAATAATTGTTGATCTTTATTTGATGCTTTTTATAGAATGTTTAGTTGGCGTTGTAAAATAGACGAATTAGTTTATCAGAGGCTATTTCGTTTTCCCGTTGTTAGTTATAAAATATATATACCTATGTGATGTACAATAAAGTATAAATAAATAAATAAATAAGGTAGGTCACGTGGCCAATAAAAAAAATTTGTGGCTTGATTTATTATATCCCGTAATATTACAGACAATACTATTGTCGAAATAAATATAAATACAAGTACCCGTTTCAAGCGGAAATCAAATCTGGAAATTAATAATAAATGTGTTTATCTTACCTCTTTATCGCCTGCGCTGTATTCAAGTAAATAATAGACCAAAAATACATAAAAACTCCGCAGAAAGCCGTAGTCAGCAACATGTAAGGATTAACAATGGCGACCATCGCCAATATACCGATCATCACCATGAACACCTACGAAATGAAAAGTATAATTTATTTATTATTTATATCACAAATTAAGAAATTATTTGACTTCTACCTATACTACGAGCTGTAAAGACGAAAATTAAGCCTGGGACAGATTTGTTTGTTCCTTTGTCTGAACTCATAGAAGTGGAACAGTAATAATCTATACTAATATATAAAGCTGAAGAGTTTGTTTGTTTGTTTGTTGGTTTGAACGCGGTAATGTCTGGAACGACTGGGCCGATTTGAAAAATTCTTTCAGTGTTAGATAGCCCATTTATCGAGGAAGGCTATAGGCTATGTGTCATCACGCTAAGACCAATAGGAGCGGAGTCCACGCCGACGAAGTCGCGCGCAGAAGCTAGTTATTATATAAATGACAAAAAATTTGATGAACGCCAAAAACTAACACGGGCGAATCCATAAATAGTTCTACTTTTTCCTTTAAACTGCTTAAAAAATGTTTGTGCCACATATCTATATATTAATTCATGAAGCAAAAACTTTTTACGGAAATTGCGCGTACGTAGGAGTACGAAATTTCGCACACTTAGGCCAGGCGCGCACCACGATTTTCAGTTTTGCGACACGATTTATAAATCGCGCTATAAAAAATCGCAAAAAGTAAGGTGCGCGCACTGCGATTAAAAATCGCGATCATTGCTCAGTTGCACCATGGACTTCGTACAAGTCGCTTGTCTATATTTAATTATTTACTACTTCGGAGGATCAGAAGAAAAAAGAATAAAATTCGCCAATACTGGATTCATCCTTTAACAGCGGATAGAATTATCAAAGGTTTCTTTTATCAGAAACACCATGAACTTCGGATGTATCCCAAAAAATTATTTGGTTATTATAGAATGAAAATTCAAACATTCGACAGATTACTGAGATACGAACACACAATACTTACAATATACATTACAAACATGAGAATTATTATATTTACAATTATTACAGTACACTGTAGTACAACTCTCACAGCAACCAAATTATTATTTAAATAAATTAAAAGTAAAAAACCTTTTTAAAAAAAACAAGCTTTTATTTGAATGTGCTAAAACGAAAAAAAAAAATTACTTTAAAACTTTTACTATCTACTTATAAAGTCATTACATAATCTATATGATTTAAAAGCTTGTCGCGAGATATGAGTTAGGTACTCATATCTCGTACTCACTTCGTATTTCCTTAGTTTGAAAATTTTAATAGTTAAAATCAATCACATCAATTAATTTAAATAAAATAAATAAATAAATAATAAATAACTTTTATAAATATGCAGGCACTGACATGCTTACTCTTGGAAAGATGGAACACGAATGAGGCCCGATTGCGGGATTTTAAAATCGCAGTGCGCATTTTATTTTCGCGATAATCGCGTCGCGAGCAGTCGCAAAAAAATGTGACAAATCGCGATTTTAAAATCGCCGCGATTTTAGTCGCATGTGCGCACACTGTCTTACTAACTCATACGTTGCATTTCTGCGATTAATTAATAGCGCGATAAAAAGTCGTGGTGCGCGGTAGCTCTTACAGTTTATATAGAGAAGGAGTGCGGAATGCTAATATTTTTACAAAATTATACATAAAATATACATTAAATTAATAAAAAAAGCATTACACACACTACAGCACTCACACACGCATATTATACTATTTGTTGATTGTCAAAGCCTGTAGTCAAGTTGACATTTTCTTAAAAGGTTCTTTATTACAAGCTTTTATTTAACTTGCAATGTATGTATGTATGTATGTATGTAACTTTAATGAATGTTTGTTCGGGTGAAATCTTGCAACTCAATTTTGAAGCAGATATCTTCAACCAATTGAGGTGAAATTTTGTATACAGGTTCAATTTGGATGACAATGCATGGTTTGTATATATGCATGTATGTATGTATGTTTGTTCGGGTGAAATCTTGCAACTCAATTTTGAAGCTACTAATTGAACTGAAATTTTGTATGCAGGTTCAATTTGGATGACAATGCATGGTTAACTTTGTGACGTCATTCAACATCCAATATGGCAGCATATTCAAGAGTGCGGACTAAATAGTTATTTTTAGTGCACTTCTACATTTGGGTATCAAATTAAAGGGCTTGCTAAGAATAATTCGAATAAAGTGACGTGATAACCGACTAAAAAGTCAAAAATAAATTAAAAGTAAAAAACCTTTTTAAAAAACAAGCTTTTATTTGAATGTGCTAAAACGAAAAAAATAAATTTTACTTTAAAACTTTTACTATCTACTTATAAAGTCATTACACATAATCTATATGATATAAAAGCTTGTCGCGAGATTTGCTTGTAAACAAGTAAATTAAATAAATTGATGTGATTGATTTTAACTATTAAAATTTTCAAACTAAGGAAATACGAGTACTCATAGCACATTCGAGCACAGCGAGTTTTAGCACATTCAAATAAAAGCTTGTTTTTTAAAAAGGTTTTTTACTTTTAATTTATTTTCATAATTATTTGGTTTTCTTGAATTAAAATTTTTTATTATGATCGAATTTCGACTTCTGGGGGACCACTAGTATGTATAAATGTCCCTTGGTCTAATATCGTGATGTATATATACCTGTATACTCTCCAAAGACATCCTCGGTATGATCTCGTCGATGACTCCCATATCCTTCGAGAACCGATTGAGTATACGGCCCGACGGATTGGTGTCGAAGAAGCGCATCGTCGCTGACATGATGCTGCTGAACATTTGGTTGTGGAGCTTGACGGAGCTTCGCATGCAGACCCACAAGAACATGAGCGATCTAAAATCAAACGCACATCTTTAGAATCGTGTTCGCGCTATATATACTAAACAGTACTAAAATTTATGAAACAAAGTAAATTTAAATAAACAAAGATCAAAAGTAAATTATTTATTTTATAGTAGCTGGTACACAGGTACACAATTGTGCTGGAATATCGGGAACTCAAAATGATCATCGACAAACATGGTTAATATCCCGTTATATACGTAATACTGCTTATTTCATGAAAAAATAATTAAGTATAAGACTTTGATTAAAATTATGAAAACAAATAAAAAATCAAAATTAATGTTTTTTGTTTCGATAGTGCGTTCATTAAAAAATTTAACTATAATTTCGTTACGCATTAAAAAAAAACTGTCAAACCTTTTGACGTTGGATGAATATCCCAACTTAATGAACGCGGAAACGCAAGAGACGGAGAAGACGGAAATAATAAGTTACCTTATGATATTTCGTTACGAATTTAATACTACAGCAGGCAGGAGGAAAACATACAAACCGTATTATGCAATATTGCATAGCAATTATAAAATGAGTTATAACTTATAACGTTATTTATTAATTAGCATCAAGTTGAAATCGTTGAATTTTCTTTTTTTCTGCACAATTTTCAATATTTTTCTTTACACGAGAACCTTATACCAAGTATTAGATAGCTTAAAAATAGTGACCGAAAACAGCATTAATTTTCGGATATACATAATTATATAGAATAGATAGAGAAAAGATAAATGATGATACAAAATTTTTTACCTTCCAGTG
Organism: Melitaea athalia; assembly: GCA_905220545.2. Lineage (NCBI taxonomy): Eukaryota > Metazoa > Arthropoda > Insecta > Lepidoptera > Nymphalidae > Melitaea > Melitaea athalia. Next base: position 11,867,441 of record HG992177.1, read on the forward strand.
GTGAAAATGATGCAACCTAAAATACCGATTGCCCAGACGTACATGTATATTGAATGATCAAATGGGGCTTCGTTAGACGTCATATTATTCATCGCCATAGTGCCGATGACCGTGAGGTTAGGGCTCATTGTGGTGCTCGATACCAAGCCCAGGGACGAGGTACTATTTAAAGTGTCTTCATCGTTACTTAACGAGGCGTTACTGAGTGTGATGTTACTGAGCGAGCTGTTACCGATTAAACTTGAGTTGCCAATGTTTTCTTTTTCTTGAAGTCTTGAGACATTGTCCTCCACAGAGTTCATCCTGTAATATTACGCACTTACTAAAAATAAAATCATGCTATAATGTTGGCTATTTTACTATATTTCCTAATTTTGTTCCAATCTTACGACTTATTGAAACCTGGCTAAGGCGTAAGATTAGAGCATTGTCAAATCCTGGATGTGTAACAAAAATATAAAATGAATATTGAAAAATTGTCTATCAAATATTTTTTAGAGATCGAAGTACAAAGCCTTAAATGTCGCTTTTTGATTTAATTATATCAATCACAAAGCGAAAGTAGATGAATTATAATTATAATGAATTATAAAAATTGTTCACATTAATGTTACTTTTCAAAATGTTGTTATTGTTTGTACAAGAGATATTAAAATCTAACAAACCCAATAAGTAATACAAATTGCGTGACACATTTGCGTTATCATTATTGAGAGCTGACTAACCCGATAGACGTCGTCCAGTTTTCCGAACTGTTAAACGTGTGAAGTTTAAACAAACGTTATGTTTTCTGAAAATTTCTATTGTCTGCGTAATAAAGGGGTCGTCCATTAATTACGGCAGTCTTGAAGGGGGCTAAGGGAAGGCTGTAATGAGATATCACGTGAACTTTTTTGTTGAACGGACGATTTATACCAAACAAAACAAACAACCAACAAACACTCACAACATCCTTCCAAAATTTAATTAGATTTTTCTGTATTTACGATAATATTCTGAAAATGTCTATATACGTTATTCCAAACAAAAAATACAAGTTATTTTTTGAGCATATAATGGACGACCCCAAAAAAGAATTGACCAGTCGTTCTCGAGTTTTTCACTTAGCAAAACATTTTGCGATTTTTTTATATTAGTCTAATCAACAAGTTCAAAAACGTGTTAAATAGAGATAAAGCTCCTAAAAATATGGGCGACAGCTCATTCGATTCGGAACAATGTCTAGAAAAATGTTTTTAAGGGTTTATCTAATATATAAAATTCTCGTGTCACAGTTTTCGTTGCCATACTCCTCCGAAACGGTTCCTCCTAAGTTCCAGGGGGGGGGGTTTAGGGGGTTAATAATTTATATGGCAAAACAACGTTTGCTGGGTCAGCTAGTCAGCTAGTTAGTACATAAAAAAATTGCGATTGATATTAACAAAATAAGAAAAAAAAGAAGGTATTTAGTTTTTCGTTAATAATTTCTAAAATAATCATATTTTAGGAATTTAAAAAAAATCCTGAAAGAAGAGAAAATTTCCAATGAAAAAGTCTCAATTCCCAGAACTCTATGGTATGGTATGGTTAACACGGGCTGGTATCCGCAACTCGACGACTCAGCGCCTGTTTTGCGTGTGTGGGAATATGTTTATTCACTCTTGCGACCCAAGCTCCTCCAGAAACTTCAGAAGTCTTTTTGGCTTCTTGAAGATCTCCGGAAGTGTCCTCGGGGTGCCAAGATACTGTGCCCGGTAAGGCGCTACACCTGGACAGTAAAGAAGTACATGCGTAGCCGTTTCATCTGTTCCCATGCAAGATCTGCACAGGGGACTGTCGGTAATGCCTATATTAAATAGATGGTTGTTGTACGGACCGTGTCCAGTCAGTGCCGCAGTCATTTGTCTCAGTTGGCGTCTGTCCAGATTTATTAGCCTGCTTGCCATTTTGGCGTCAATTACTGGCAGCGCCAACTTGGCTTGCCAACCAGTCCTCAAGTTCGGACCATGGGGTGGTGTGTTTGTGTTTCATGCGCTGACGAATTTGGCCTTTGAGCCAGCAAGAAGGTATCGGTATAATTGGTTCGGCTCCTATGGCCTTTATACTTGACCCCCTTCTTGCTAGCTCATCGGCTATATCGTTACCGCGTGTGGTGTTGTGACATTTGATCCATTGCAGTGTGATGTCATTGTTTACACCTACCCGCATCAGGGTGTTATGGCATTCATAGATGATACCTGAAGTGGTTGAGTTACTATTTAGTGCCTGTAGTACTGGCATGCTGTCTGATAGTATACGGATGTGGGAGTCCTTTACATTCCTTCTCCCGATTGCTCTGGCTGCCTCAAGTATGCCCAAACACTCTGCTTGAAACACTGTGTTATGGACGCCTATGGGTTATGGGTTAGGTCCTCGGAGAAGATACCACTTCCTGACCCTCTATTTGTTTTGGAGCCATCCGTGAAGATTCTCAGGTCCTGCGTATAGGAGGCTGCGTGTGAATCCTCATCCAGCTGTACTTTGTATTTATTGTCAAAAATGTACTTGATCTGTATACCGTCGTTGGGTGCTTCCATGAACGGTATACAGTCTTTGGCTATATCTTCCAAAATTTTTATATGTGGTGTGCCAGTTGAACACAGTAGTTTGTGGTTCTTTAATCTCACTGCAGTAGTTGCAGCTTCTTGTTGAATAAATAAATGAAGTGGCAGAATATTTAGCATGGCCTCCGTTGCCGCTGTAGTTGTAGTCCTCATGCAGCCCGTGACTGCCATGCACACCAATCTTTGTCAGCTTTGTAGCTTGGATTGCGCTGTAGTGAGAAGTGTTCTGCGCCACCATACCACAGCTCCATAGCTGATCATGGGTCTGATGACCACAGTATAGAGCCATAGGGTCAGTTTAGGGTTAAGGCCCCAGCTCTTCCTAATCATCCTACGGCACTGCCAGAAGATGATGCTGGCTTTGTTTAATTTGTTTTCTAAGTGTTTGAACCAGCTTAGTTTATTATCTAGCATTACAGCAAGATATTTAACCTCTGTGCTTAAATTCAGGGTTGAGTTAAATAGCATAGGTATAGGTATAGGTGTATAATTTCCCAAGTTTCGTTTGTTTGTGAACAACACTAATTCTGTTTTGCTCGGATTTATGGAAAGATTATGCTCTTCGCACCATCTTTCTAGTAACAGCAGGGCTGTCTGAGTTAGTTCGCAAAGTGTACTAGTGAACTTGCCTGTTACTAGAATAGCCAGCCGCCAGGTCGTCTGCATAGCCTATTGTATAGTATATGTTGTCATTTAGCAAGGATATTAGATCGTTGACTACGAGGTTCCATAGCAAGGGTGATAACACCCCTCCCTGGGGGCACCCTTTAGCAACGATAGCACCTTGCTTGTTGTCATTGTCTACCCTGACAATCCTACTTGTCAGCATGTTTCGGATCCAAGCAGTTATAGTTGGGCATGTTTTGTGTTTTTGTGTTGTCGTTTTTCAATTTAATTAATATTTATCTAAATAATTAGAAATAGAATTAAAAATATTTAGGAAAAAAGATTGAAAAATTTTTTTATAATAAAATATCACAAAAAACCTTCAAACAACTTTGAAAAACGAAAATTAGTAAAAAAATTAATACAAAAAAGAAATCTAAAATACAACAAAAAATGTATAAAAAAAATTGTGTCCTTTATAAAAAAGGAGGACATCCTCTACGTCCTTGTTTTGTATTAGTATTTGACGAATAATGATTCGGTGAATTGTGATTCGACCAATTGCGATTCGGCGAATTGTTCTCGACGAATTGTTCTAGGCGAATTTCCCGCCGACGCACTACAGCATGTAAGGCTGATTCTGTAGATCTACCCGCACTATAGGCATGTTGATTCTTATTTAGGGGTACTTTTTGTAGTACGTTATCTTTCAGGTATCTGTCGCACAGTCTCTCCAAGGTCTTTAGAAGGAAGGAAGTGAGACTGATGAGACGGCGTTAAAATAAATTATAAACAATAGAGATAGAGTTCTGGGATGTGAGACTTTTTTATTGGAAATTTTCTCTTCTTTCAGGATATTTTTTTTAATTCCTTAAATATGATTATTTTAGATGTTATTAACGAAAAACTAAATACCTTCTTTTTTTCTTATTTTGTTAATAACAATCGCAATTTTTTATGTGCTAATAAACCCTTAAAACATTTTTCTAGACATCATTCCGAATCGAATGAGCTGTCGCCCATATTTTTAGGAGCTTTATCTCTATTTAACACGTTTTTGAACTTGTTGACTAGACTATATAGACACATGATAGATGTCATGCATGTTATCAAGTCATTGATCGATACTTGTATTGAATCACTTCAAAATATATCAAAAACTGTTTGACATAATACAAAATGTCAGTCAATATTGTCTCCAAGCGATAGTTATCGTTACATTATTGAATTGTTGTTAACGTTAAAATAGCAACCAAGGAACCTACATATATAAATGACTATGTTATTTTGAAATCTATAATAAAAACTTTGACGAATAAATAATAGCGCAAACCAATATGTGAGCCACAGATCACTCGCAGAGGTGACGAGCTGAGCAAGAATGACTGCCATGATGGTAGACGACAGCAGACACCAACCGGCGCCGGCGCGGAAGTATTTCATGTACACTTTTCCTGATACTCGACCTACAGATAATTGATTTTATTTATTTGATGTTTTTTCATTTATTGCGTACAATCTTAATATGGAGAAGATCTTAATTGTGGGGTTGTCAACTGTTATAATTGCAGTTTAAGTTTACAACAATTACATATACTATGTATCTTATATATAAAATTCTCGTGTCACAATGTTAGTTACCATACTCCTCCGAAACGGATAAACCGATTTTTATTAAATTTTGAATGCGTATTGGATAGGTCTGGGAATCGGCCAACATCTATTTTTCATACCCCTAAGTTGTAATGGGGATTAATAACATATATTGGCAAAACTACGTTTGCGGGGTCAGCAGATTAGTATATATATATATATACATACATGATATTAACCCCCGCAACCCCCTCTTGTGGGTGAAATTTCGTAACATCTGTTCTTAGCTGACCTCTACTCGGCGAAAGGAATATTCCTACCCAAGTTTCTACGCCTTATGGTTCCAGAGATATCGTGATGAGTCAATATAGGGTGGAAATCTTTTATGTTTTTTTTTTATGTAACTAGGTTGGCAAACAAGACTCACCCGATGGTAAGACCGTAGCCTATAGACGCCTGCAACACCAGAAGCATGGCAAGCGCGTTGCCGACCCTATCCCCAATCCCCCCCAGGAGCTCTGGTCACCTTACTCACCAACAGAAACACAATACTGCTTGAAAACAGTATTATTAAGCTCTGTAAGGTTGAGGTACCACCCCAGTCGAGCTGCTCCATATTTTGGAAACCTGCTGTGCCCTACCTCAGTTAAAATATATATCTCTTTTATAATTATATATATACAGGATGTCCCGTAATGAATGGACAATCGCATCGCATTGTCAAAAAATTTGGACTTCATCGGTATCACCTTACACGTGTACAAACGCTGCAACAACGCGACTGCCGAGCACGAATAGTTTTCTGCAGAGAAATGTTATATTAAGAAGAATCGAAGATCAAAATTTTTTCAGAAAAATTTCCCAAGCACTGTTTGTCTCCCTCACACAGTTTGGAATTCATTTGAATAAGCCGAGCAGGTAGTAAAATCTAATTTTTAGGGTCGACAGCTTTACTTTATTACTTACTTAATAAAAACTGAAAAAAAAAATATCTGCAAATAATTTTGCAATTTTGGGTTGAAATGCCTATTTTTACATATTAATGGCTATAGCTCAATAATTTTACGATATAAAGTAGATAATATGGTACTGTTTTAGAATCCTTATGAAGTAGGCCATTTTTAAAAGTAGTTGGCCGCGCCAACTCTGATACATTTTTTTTACACCACAGGTGCTCAAACTCAGCATTAATGTAAATTTCAAAATTAAAATTTAAGTTTAGCGACTTCTTGTAAACTACTATTGAAACATAATTAAGGAACAACATTTTTAGGGAACACTTTAAAGAAAAAAAATCCGATTTAGGCCTCAAATAGCGGACGTGGTGCCCACAAATGTGAGAAAAACTGGGATTTTTCTAAATTGTACAAATATGGCATAGACCGCGTACTGTTTGAGATAAAGAAAATTTTTTTGGTTTTGTAACCCACCTCTCCCTCCGCACACGCACGTTCAGGATTATCCATTCATTACGGGACACTCTGTATATCCAGGATAAGAAATAGTGAGATAAGGGTGCGTCTAGACTACGATACTATACACGGTACACTTAGTGTATATGTTACTGTAAATGCACGAATTACGGTAAATCCTAAGATTTAAGAGTAAAACCTAAGATTTACCAACTGTTAACGGTAAAAGCCCAAACGATTTTGCGATTCGCACTTTTACTACCATTCACTTGGTAACTCTTAGGATTTACATTAAGGCACGGTAAATGTTGAAAAAGACATGTTATAACGTGGCTAGTCCTTAGATTAAAACCTGCGTAGGTGTAATTTTGAAGTTAGATAGGTTAGGGTTTTTTTTTGTAATGAAAGTATGCCAATAAACGGTCTAATTTTGAAGTTAGATAGGTTAGGGTTATTTTTTTTTGTTTCTGTGACAAAAATATGCCGATAAACAGTCTAATATTGAAATTAGGTAGGTTAGGGTTATTTTTTTTGTTTCTGTGACAAAAATATGCCGATAAACAGTCTAATATTGAATTTAGATAGGTTATGGTTATTTTTTTTTTTTGTTTCTGTGACAAAAATATGCCGATAAACAGTCTAACATTGAAATTAGATAGATTAGGGTTATTTTTTTGTTTCTGTGACAAAAATATGCCGATAAACAGTCTAATGTTGAAATTAGATAGGTTAGGGTTATTTTTTTTGTTTCTGTGACAAAAATATGCCGATTAACAGTCTAATATTGAAATTAGATAGGTTAGGGCTATTTTTTTGTTATTTTTTGTAACGAAATTATGCCGATAAGCGGTCTACGGGTCTTAATCTAAAGACTTACCAATTTAAGTTTTTGACTGAAATAAATGAATAAGAATTTATCTTTGTTTTATTCCCAAAACCAACTTTTACTAGTTGCAGTGGTAAGACCTAGCATGTACTAAATTCTAATGGTAAAAGCCCGAAAAAAATGTCCCGTTTTCATAAATTCTTACATTTACCAGCTCCTGTCGGTAAATCCTAAGACTTACTCTTAAATCTTAGGATTTACTGTAGTTCGACCTTTAACAGTAACATATACATGTTACGAGTGTCTCTCTGCGAACACGAGTGTCTCAAATTGCAAAATTTAATGTGACATGATAATCAGTGTCGCATCAGCCGCTGTGTGAACACGTTGTGTCCAAGTGTCTAGTAATCTAGTGAAGTTGAAAATTTTTCGAACAGGTTTGAAATTTTGCAAGACAACGCACGCAAAAATGAGTTTACGTGGAGCAAGGAGACCACCAAGAGCCTTTTTGTAGAAGGACTACCAGCAGTGGCGGATTTAAACAGTAGGCTGAATAGGCTGGAGCCTAGGGCGGCAAATTCTAGGGAACGGCAATTTTATTTCTTAAACGTTATAATATAGATCCAGAAAATGAATGGCCAAGGCCATGCCCACAAGGTCAGCCGGAATAATCGCTTGGCCGTTTTAGACTGTACTAGGATATAGGGTATCGAGTTTGGAGCGTGGTAGGGGCGGCAAAAATTGAATAGCCTACTGGCGGCATAATTGTAAATCCGCCAGTGACCACCAGAGCTTTGGAAAAACGTTTTTGGGAATATTTTGAGGCTTTAAAATTTATGGTACCCTCTACGAAGATAAATAACACTGTAGGTAGTATGGCAAGTGAATTTTATTAATAGATATTGTTGTCAAAATTAAGTAACTCATTTCTTCATTAATTGTAAACTTATACTGCCAATTTACTTCACCTTGTGGCGTCACAAAATATTCTTTAAATTCTTCACGAACGGCAAAACGTATGCCCGGTACACTTAGTGTAAACAGCAAAACCTAGTTTGCGTGTGAACAACTCGGACACAATTTCCGCACACTTACAAATAGACACTACTCAGACACAAAAAATCCGTACAAGTGTAAACAATACAGACATTAATGTCTGACATTTATGTCGCAATTTCTGGCGTAGTCTGAACGCACCTTAAGGAAAGAATATAAGAGAAATCTTTCTCTATTTAGCATAAGTTTCGAAACAGCTGTTTAATATGTACTTTTGGTTTCGGAGCGTTTTGCAAACAATTTATATATACTCGTACTAACTAGCTTCTGAGCGCGACTTCGTCCCCGTGGAAAAGGACCAATTCTCTAGGAAGCTCTCAAAAGGAAAAAAACCCCGATTTTGAAACATTCTTCATTAGTGCTACGCTCCTATTGGCCTTAGCGTGATGATATATAGCCTATAGCCTTCCTCGATAAATGGGCTATCAAACACTGAAAGAATTTTTCAAATCGGGCCAGTAAATCCTGAGATTAGCGCGTTCAAACAAACAATCAAACAAACTCTTCAGCTTTATTATATTAGTATAGATTAACTATTAACTAACTTAATTTAAATAAAAAAAACCGGCCAAGTGCGAGTCGGACTCGCGCACGAAGGGTTCCGTACCATTGACTAGGTAATATATATTTAACAATATGTATTATATAAATATCGAGCAAAAATAGGTAAAAAAATGCGTTTTTTGTATGGGAGCCTCCCTTAAATATTTATTTTATTTTATTTTTAGTATTTGTTGTTATAGCGGCAACAGAAATACATAATCTGTGAAAATTTCAACTGTCTAGCTATAGCCGTTCTCGAGATACAGCCTGGTGACAGACGGACGGACGGACGGACGGACGGACAGCGAAGTCTTAGTAATAGGGTTCCGTTTTTACCCTTTGGGCACGGAACCCTAAAAATGAAAGACATTTAACCGATTTGGAGGCTTTAATGTCTCTAACTTAACTTTTACATTCTCGGCCCAGCGGATGTCGGGGGGCGACCAGACGCTGAGTTTTCGTCTCTATCTTTGGTATTTTTATTAAAGATCTAAAATATAAGATCTATGTATATTGACATAATTGTACCTAACTTATACCTACGTGTGTAGTAAATATATGTAATACACAATCCATACTAATATTATAAATGCGAAAGTTATCGTTGTTATTGTATATTTATGTAGCTTGATATATTTTCCTTAGTTTATCTATACTAATATATAAAGCTAAAGAGTTTGTTTGTTTGGTTGTTTGTTTGTTTGTTTGAACGCGGTAATCTCTGGAACTACTGGGCCGATTTGAAAAATTATTTTAGTGTTAGATAGCCCATTTATCGAGGAAGGCTATAGGCTATGTATCATCACGCTAAGACCAATAGGAGCGGAGTCCACGCCGACGAAGTCGCGCGCAGAAGCTAGTACTAAATCTGAACGCACGCATAAATATTTTTTGACAACCAATATACATGTATTATGTCAATCCGTTTTCATTACTGAAATTATTCTACATTTTTAAAATCTAAAACATGCCACTATCATTATATTGTGGATATATTATGTTGTCGATTCAAAATCTTTATTTAAATACGTTTTTATCTTTTTAGGGGAGAGTTTACTGTATCGACAGGATGAACATTAAATGTTTGACAGTTACGAAACACACGAACATTAGGTATACATCATACTTCCATACAAATTTTCATCCCTACCTTTCAATCCCTTACACCACTTTTTCCTATTAAAAAGTAGCATATGTCCTTTCACAGACTCTAGACTATTTGTATACCAAATTTCATTTAAATCTGTTTAGTACTTTTGGCGTGATTTCGCGACAGACAGACAGACAGAGCTACTTTCGCATTTATAATATTAGTATGGTTAGTATGGATTATAAACCTAAAAGTATGTTTGTTTGTTTGTTTAAACGCGCTAATCTCAAGAACTACTGATTCGAATTGAAAAATTCGTCTGACGTAGATAGCCTATTTAAAGAGAAAGGTTATGCTTTAATACCTGCTATACACGTTGGCCCAGCTTAGGCCAACGCGAGCGTCGGCAAGCGTAGGCAAACTAATACAAGGCAAGTGCTGTCCACACGTTGGGCCAGTCAATACAAATGGCCAATGAGACGAATTTTGAAGAGATGTCCACACGTATAGGTTTTTTAAAAGCAATCGCATTATTTTACTCAAAACTCGTCAATCATCGCTCTGAAAATTTTTGAACGATGCGTATTCTTAAAGTAAATTAAATTTCCTACAAAAAAGCTTTCTTAGTAAATAATGTAAAACAAGCCGTTTACTTGTAATTGTGCCATAAACATTGATGTATTTTTTCAATTTTGCGTTTCGATTTTGGATTTTTGTAACTATATACCAGAAATATCAATATTTTTATGGTTCAAAATACTTTTTTCAAAGGAAATTTAAAACAACAAAATTTTTTTAGTAGGTAACATTTTTAATTTGAAAGTTATTCGACGTTGAAGTTAAATTCAAAAGTAGTTTATCGTTTTTTTTTTTTTTTTTGTCAAAAAATATAAATAAATGAATGAACAGTTATACAACAACTGTAACTTAAAAACAACATTAAAAGCTATTAGCCAAATAAAAGATGAATTATTAGTGAAAACTGGCAAAGTGAAATCTTTATCTTAATTTAATCGAAGTGATATCTACTTGGCGCTCATTTAGATCTCAATACTTTTTTCGGCGAAGTCCACAAAGAACATATTCTTATTATTGAACTTGGCTGTCATTTTGCACATTTATGTTTTTGGTGGGATATTTATTTATATGTATTATTCATAAGTATGTTTATCGAAAAAAAAATGTAGTTATAACAGTACTGTACTTATTAGTTACTACAAACTTTATATTGTTTTCTTTTCTTTGCGTTTTATTTTAATATTGTTATTTTTTTATAAGTATGTTTAAAATTGTACCTATTACCCGTGTAAAAAAATCGTAATTTTTGATTGCCTATATGTGTGGGCTTTTAATTGGCAAACTGTTAATACTATTTTTTGTTATACTTGATAGTTCTATTAGTCCGTAAGCCTTCTATAAAATGTAATAAATAAATAAATAAAATAAATAAAATGGCCAGTATGTGAAGAAATGTCATTGTATATTGTTTTAGGATACCTTTGTAGGTACCTCATATAGATACATAATGTGTACTTCTTTTTGTTATTACAATATGTACCTAATGTGCTGGATATTCGAGAGGTTATGTATATAATCCAATGCTCCAAGAGATATTGCTGATTAGTATTGTATGTAGTATCTTCTTATTTTAATATGACTTTTAAGGGCGCCTATACGAATCGGACAAAATCATGCTCTTTTTCAGGTCATTTTGTGACAAAACTAAACACATACACACATACACACACACATAGCGTTATAGGTTACTAAATTTAATAAACAAACCTAAACATAAGAAAAACAATTTACAAAAAGTTGTTTCACACGTGTAATGCATATGACTGTTACCTTTTTCCATTAATTCGGAAGTTTCCTGAGCTTCTTCTTCCAATTCCTCTGCCGCGTTATCCGTCATCGTACTGATGCTTGCGTGGGACTATAATTATATAAATAAGATAATAAAAATATTACACAATTTATTATACCACAACCTTTTATTATACATTTATAACTGTGACCCCCGGCTATAAACACGTTAATTTGAGGAAAAAATAGCCTATAGACTTCCTCACTAAATGGGCCATCCAACACAAAAATAATTTTTCAACAATAAACTTTTCAACTTTATACTGTTAAGGCTTACGTTTTAGGAGATGTTATTGTGAAACTTTTTTAAAAATGTTTATACATCACTAGTTTATAATTAACCGATTTGCTTTATGATGATGATCGAATATTGTTCAAAAGTCACAATAATACGACTGTTTAGTTATAACAAAACTCCAAATAATTAAATCGTTGGGAATAACTTGAGTATAGAGCATGCTTCACTAAAAATATTTCTGGCTACTTCGTTTAAAAGGTCCTTCTCGGATATTTTTGTCGCAAACAATCCATTATCGTTTAGACTTGTCATTACACTTAAAAATAAATTATAGTTTAAAAAAAAAACACGCTTTAATAGCAATCGAACTAAAAAGTAGAAAATAATTTTTAGAGTTTGTGTTACTGCAATATAAAATCCAACAATCAATTATCATAATTAATTCAGAATAAGATTAATATGAATACTAGCTGTGCCCGCGGTTTCACCCGCGTTGATTAGAGGGAAAAAATAGCCTTCCTTCTTCTTAAAGTATAACCTTTCTCTTTAAATAGGCTATCCGAGTATCTACCTCAGAGGAATTTTTCAATTCGAATCAGTAGTTCTTGAGTTTAGCGCGTTTAAACAAACTGAGGTAGGGCACAGCAGGAAATTTCCTGCTCAAAATATGGAGCAGCCCGACTGGGGTAGTACCTCGACCTTACAGAATACCACAGCTAAATAATACTGTTTTCAAGCAGTATTGTGTTCCTGTTGGTGAGTAAGGTGACCAGAGCTCCTGGGGGGGGGGGGTATTGGGGGATATGGTCAGCAACGCGCTTGCGATGCTTCTGGTGTTGCAGGCGTCTATAGGCTACGGTCTTACCATCAGGTGAGCCGTACGCTTGTTTGCCAACCTAGTTTCATAAAAAAAACATACAAACCATCTTTCAGGTTTATAATCTATATCCATACTAATATTATAAATGCGAAAGTAACTCTGTCTGTCTGTCTGTCGCGCAATCACGCCAAAACTACTCAACAGATTTAAATAAAATTTGGTATACAGATAGTAAGTCATAGGCTACTTTTTAATGCAGAAAAAATGGTGTAAGGGGTTGAAAGGTTGTAATGGAAATTTGTATGGAATTATGATGTAGTGATTGACGGGCGTTGTTCTACGGAATGGTTGACTGATCATTTTATTTATTAATAATAATTATAGTCTGTAGTAGTTACTAAAAAAATTTTACGCTTAACAAACGAATTGCACCCTTATAGACCTCGCTACGTACATTACAGCTGACTGACCAGCTGTGTCCCGATAGGACGTTGACTGACTATCGTGATTTTGATTTACATATAAAAAAAGCAAAAGTTCATAAAGTTTCAGCCTTAAGGAATAGATTTTATTATGTCGGTGATCACGACATGTTTGACCGCGCACCCGAGACACCTGTTCTAACATCCACTTGACTGACCGCGGCATTTTATTGTAAATTATGATTATAATAAGACCAGGCTTAATAAATTCAGAGAGTTTTTTTGGCCCTGCCTCTAGGACTAATAAGGATAGTAGCGTATTTTAGATTTTAAAAATGTATAGTATAATAATGTCAGTAATGAAAACGGATTGACATAATATAATTATATTGGTTGTCAAATATTTATGCGTGCGTTCAGAAATTTATTTAGTGTAAACTAAAGAAAATATATCAATCTACTTAAATATATGTACAATTGTACAATAAATGACAAATGTACAAATGAATAAAAAAAAACGTTCAATTGATTGGTCTCATTGCAACACTTCAGATTATTCTGTAAATCCAATTAAAGTCAATATATTATACATACATGTATAAATATTTTATAGCTTTTAGTAGCTTGATATATTTTCCTTAGTTTACACTAAATAAATTTCTGAACGCACAACCAATGTAAATTATGTCGATTCGTTTTCATTATTGACATAATTATACATTTTTAAATTCTAAAACACGCCACTACCCGTATATTGTGGATATATGTTGTCGATTCGAATCCTTTATTTTAATACGTTCTTTAATTATATTTTAGGGGAGAGTTTACCATATCCACGGGATGAACATTAAATGTTTGACAGTTACGAAACACGAAAATACTTCCACACAAATTTTCATTCCCACTTTTTAATCCTTTACACCTTTTTCCACATTAAAAAGTAGCCTATGTCCTTTCTCAGACTCTAGACTATATACCAAATTTCATTTAAATCTGTTCAGTAGTTTTGGCGTGATTGCGCGACAGACAGAGAGACAGAGTTACTTTCGCATTTATAATATTAGTATGGATTAAGATATTAACAAAAATTTAAATAAAGTGAAATATACAATTTACAGATCCATACTAATATTATAAATGCGAAAGTAACTGTCTGTCTGTCTGTCTGTCTGTCTGTCGCGCAATCACGCCAAAACTACTGAACAGGTTTAAATGAAATTTGGTATACAGATAGTCTAGAGTCTGAGAAAGTACATTGGCTACTTTTTAATGCAAATAACAGGGTGTAAGGGGTTGAAAATGGGAATGAAAATTTGTATGGAAATATGATGTATAATGTTCGTGTTTCGTAACTGTCAAACATTTAATGTTCATCCCGTCGATATGGTAAACTCTCCCCTAAAATTAAAGAACGTATTTAAATAAAGGTTTCGAATCGACAACATATATTCACAATATACGCATAGTGACGTATTTTAGATTTTAAAAATGTATAATAATGTCAGTAATGCAAACGGATTGACATAATATTGGTTGTAAGATATTTATGCGTGCGTTCAGAAATTTATTTATAATAGTGTAAACTAAAAAAAATAAATCAAGCTACTTAAATATACAATCTATACTAATATAATAAAGCTGAAGAGTTTGTTTGTTTGTTTGTTTGTTTGTTTGTTTGTTTGTTTCTTTGAACGCGCTAATCTCAGGATCTACTGGTCCGATTTGAAAAATTATTTAAGTGTTAGATAGCCCATTTATCGAGGAAGGCTATAGGCTATATATCATCACGCTAAGACCAATAGGAGCGGAGTCTACGCCGACGAAGTCGCGCGCAGAAGCTAGTAAGTGATAAATGTACAAATGAATTAGATACTTACAAAAAAAAACCGTTCAATTGATTGGTTTCATTGAAAAATTCCAGATTATTCTGTCAATCCAGTCAAAGTCAGTAAATCATATAAATATTTTCGTCGCGGAAGTGTAAAAGATATGTTTTATATATCATAATCTGTACTAATCTATACTAATATTATAAACCTGAAAGTTGAATTGTTTGTTTGTTTTTTTAAACGCACTAATCTCAAGAACTACTGATTCGAATTGAAAAATTCCTCTGAGGTGGATAGCCTATTTAAAGAGATAGGTTATGCTTTAAGAAGAAGGAAGGCTATTTATTTCCTCAAATTAAAGTGGGTGAAACTGCGGGGCCCAGCTAGTATACATATAAGTAACAAATATTAACAAGTCATAGCTGTCATAGGCACTTAAACGGAATCACCTTTAAAAAAATTAAAAAAATGCTCCATCAGTTTTTGCTAATTTAATTGTAAGCTAATAACAATCTGCACTAACCATGTAAGACATCTTAAAGGCGAGTTTATCGAAAAGTGTTCTATAGACACTAATATAAAGGTTTTATTTACCCCGTCTGCCTATTTTAATACCTTGCTAATTTTTTTATTATAAAACATTTGAATAGAGAAAAGATAACCCTTTAAAATTATTATAATAATAATACGTCAATTTTCTTTTTTGAAAAATGTCAACAAGACGAAACCGTTCATCAAAGCTAGTGAGCTTTAAACTTACCTGAATCGACATAGTTCGCTGTCTCAGTAGCTGACCACGATTTCCAGCGTCTTCGTCGGTCTCTTCCTCTTGAAGCAATTCTTCAAACAACTTAGTTTTTGATACTTCATCGAAAGTACCTTGCGTCTCGACTTCACCCTGCGAAAAAAAATAATACTATTTTATAATAGCGGGCCCAGCAAGCTTCGTAACGCAAAATATTGTTTTTTTTTTTAATTATGAACTTTATAGAATACTAGCTGACCTGACGAACTTCGTACCGCCTTTTTTTTTCTTAAATGTAATAATTACATATACCAAAATAAAATATAGCCTATCTTTCAAGTTGGATCAAACTGCACACGGTGTGCAAATTTGATTAAAATCGGTTAAGTGGTTTAGGAGTCCATTGAGGACAAACATTGTGACACGAGATTTATATATATTAAGATTCTTATCGACTTCACCCTGCGAAAAAAAAAATTACTATTTTATAATAGCGGGCCCAGCAAGCTTCGTAACGCAAAATATTGTTTTTTTTTGTTTTTTTTTTAATTGTGAACTTTATAGAATTTTCTTTTATATATATATATATATATATATATATATATATATATATATATATATATATATATATATATATATATATATATATATATATATATATATATATACACATACACTGTCCTGTCAATAACGAACATAACAAAAAAAAATCCAATTCGGTGAAATCATTCGGAAGTTACGCGCTTATGAATTTTTGCGATTCATCTTTATAGACAGAATGTCCCAGAGCTCAACGTCAAGTCGAAACCGGGTGACAGGGTTGGTTGTAACCATCATGAGAAAAATATCTATCCCATGCAGTTCAAAAGTTATGGGCATTTAAGAAAAGTTAGAAAATTGGAATTTGGATTGTGGTTAATTTTTATTATTTTTGTTCATTTAAACTTTGGAACCGTAACCCTAACTAACATTTCTAGAACCACAGTCAAAAATAATACACAATTGCCCCAAGTTTTCTAGAATTAAGACTATTTGTTAAACTATGAATTTAAAATTTTCAAAACATGTCGACTTTGAAAGGCCCTCCTTTAAAAAAAAATGTACTAAAGTGCCTTGGCAAGTGCTATTAAAAGTTCGCGCATTTAATGAGGATTGTAAAATGGTACGATACTTGTTAGTTTTATACTAGAAAAAAACGAGTAAAAACATAAAAACCTCAAGTAACCCGATTTTTGCTAACCCATTTTACTCAGTTCAAATGTTTTTTATTCGCACAAGCTCTTGGTAGGTTCTTAATTTTATGACAAAATGATGAGAGAGATAGATAGTGGACACGCTTACCATGAGCGAGCGAGACAGATAGTGATGCCATTTTTACCAAAGTCAACAAAATAAGTACATAAAATTAATAAAATAATGAAAAATCTTGACCTAGTTTAGTTTTAGGTTTATTGGAATAAAAGTCAGATAGGGAAATAACATTTTTTATTACAATAAATGTTCAAATTGTTTACCATCAGCCTCAATACATGCCCTACATCGTCTTAAAAAATCGGCCGACTCGCACTTGGCCGATTTTCTTCTTAATCTATACTAATATATAAAGCTGAAGAGTTTGTTTGTTTGTTTGTTTGTTTGTTTGAACGCGGTAATCTCTGGTTCTATTGGGCCGATTTGAAAAATTCTTTCAGTGTTAGATAGCCCATTTATCGAGGAAGGCTATAGGCTATGTATCATCACGCTAAGACCAATAGGAGCGGAGTCCACGCCGACGAAGTCGCGCGCAGAAGCTAGTCGAAAATATGGAAAGAGACAGTAACATTGTTTTAAGAAACAATTACCTGCTTAAAACTGACAAGGGCCAAACAATAAATTATTAAATTAAGGCAATTATTTATAATTCAACGGATAATATTTAGTTTATTATTAGGAAGTTATTATTAATAACTTGTAGTCAAAAAATAATTTTAAATTTTGATCTCTTTTACGAATAGAAAAGAATTCTGTAATTGAATTTGCAAATATGTTACAACCCACGTGCGAAACAGCCTGTACCTAACATCACGCACTACGATATTCTTGAATCGGTAGATGTGGCTAATGTTAATACTATATAACTGAAAAGACACTTTAAGATTGACTGGAAAAACTATTTATTGTAAATTTATCATTTTGAATTTTTCTGATACAATAGTCGTTATAAAATTAATATATATAAATACAAAAAAATATGTTCGTGCAACTAAGACATGTTATTATCGAGAGAGCTTCGAACGGAATCAAGAAATATGACATAATACAATTTTAACTAATAAAAACTAAAATTCTAAACTTAAAATAATTTAAACATAATATACCAAAGAGATCATATAGCTTATATAAAAATAGTTTTTATGTATATCTGAGATTACCATTCAACACACCCCCTTAATCTCAGATATACATCATAACACCAGACAACCAACAAAATAATTTAACACCATCAAAATAATTTCAAAGTTAACAACAAACAAAACTACCAACACTAACACACTCTTTCTCAACAAAAACCAAAAACCACATAAAATACAAGTAATATTAAAAATTCTATATAAAAAAAAAAAATTTCTCTAAAGATTCCGTTTCCAATTTCATATAACACAAAACATTAAATCCTTTTTCCCTTACAACAATCTCATACATGCTTCCACTGCGCAAATCTCTATTATTAACACCCCTTTAAACTAGCACTAACTATACCTAAAAGATTTGGAATTAAAATACCTAAAAATCATCAATCACAAAAAAAATAACACTAATCACTTTAAAAACTAGTCACTTAAGTCATTTCCTACCTACACCGTCACATCACTAAAACTTGATTACGAAGCCGCAAATATTTAACGTTGGATAAATTCTTCCTTAGGTCCACACTTTCCGCGACAACTTCAGCTTCTTCCTCACATGTTACGTCATCATCATTAAAAACATCAACAACCTCCTCTTCAAAAATCATCAACAACAACAAATTCCTCTCCTCTATCCTCAAAAACATCAACAACAATAAACTCCTCTTCTATCCTCAAAAACATCAACCACAATAAACTCCTCTCTTCTATAACTTCTTCATCAAAATTCACATTCCTCACACCTTCAATTGTTTCTTCACAAATGAATTCGTTTGTCTCTGTTCTCTTCATTTTCAACATAATAAATTGTTACTTCTGTAACATTCTCGTTTCAACACCCCTTAAAATATGTAAAATGTGGCTTGCGTGCTCTGGGCAATGCTAGGCAACTCGTGCTGGGCCCATGACCTCTTGAATCGGTAGGTGTGACTAGCGTGAACTGGGCCCATAACCTCTTGAATCGGTAGATGTGGCTAATGTTAATACTATATAACTGAAAAGACACTTTAAGATTGACTGGAAAAACTATTTATTGTAAATTTATCATTTTGAATTTTTCTGATACAATAGTCGTTATAAAATTAATATATATAAATACAAAAAAATATGTTCGTGCAACTAAGACATGTTATTATCGAGAGAGCTTCGAACGGAATCAAGAAATATCACAACATTCAACCTAAAGAAATAAAAACTAAAATTCTAAACTTAAAATAATTTAAACATAATATACCAAAGAGATCATATAGCTTATATAAAAATAGTTTTTATGTATATCTGAGATTACCATTCAACAGATATAAAATGTAATACCTCAATATAACAAGAAATTAAATAGGATTATCAGGTCAAGTAAATAGTGCCATGATTGTATTTTTATAAACGAATGTGCTTAAGATAAGGATAGCGATTGCGACAATAAAGTACAGTAAGTAATCTTCAATGTACATACATGTTTTATCAGGAAAGCTATTAAACGTTTTTATTATTGTTGAGATTAAATTTCATCTGATCAAACACGCTGAATGTTTATTTGTTTAATTGTGCTCATCTAGCTATTTGTATAGATTAGTTAAATTACTTTTGTAATCAGATAAAACGGACAGAGTCGTATTATGCTGTAAAAAGCTAAATTTTATATAAAAGATTCAAAGCCTATGATCTGCAATTTTAGAGGAATATTTGTACATGGCACGTAATGCTCACGATAACATAATTATGCAAGTAAACTGCTAAATTGGTTTCGTCACAGGTAGCAACAAAACAATCATCGGAGAATCGAAATGGAAAGTCAAATGACCAACAACAAATATAGTATGTATAGAGTATAGACTACAACACATTTAATCAGTGTTCCTAGTAGAAAGTTGTATCTGAACACAGAGAGTAGGTCTATATAATATGATTGTCTATTTTACTCGCATTCGCGAATATTCGCGATTTTTTAACATTCACATTCGTATTCGCATTCGCACGAAACGATGCGAATAATTGGCGAATGTTTTTATTTTATTTTATAAAATGAAAACAGTCCGAGTGGCGGTAGTTCAAAATAAATTACAAATCTACCAACGAAACTTATAATCCTTTGTAGTATTGCTTTCGCCTTTAATTTAGCACTATGGATAGTAATAGCAGAACCTTAGACCTAACTATGGTCAACGGTTCTGCCATTTTTAAAAATGTTAACGAGGCAGCTAATTCTGATATATAAATGTAAATTATTTGGACGATGAATATGAAATAAAAATACTGCTGATGAGATTTATGTTATTTAGTTATATTTTAATAAAAAATAATTATGGCACAGCCGACTCTTGAGGTAGCAAAATAACTACATTACAAATACTTTAGTCTTACTTTAGTTTTACTTTAGTCTTTTGTACTTTTTATCTAGTAAAAATATTAACATAATCAACTAAACTCTAAGAAATAGAATAATTACCTACTCTTAAGCCTTCAAAATAATTAAATTTGAAATTATAATATTTTAATAAAGAAATTGTGAAATAATTCCACACTTCGCTAATATAGTGTGCTTTCCTCATGATTTATAACTCTTAAACTTTTAAATTTTAGTTAAAATAATCTCAAATCAAGATTTAATCTTTTCAATCGAGTTTAAATGGACAGCTGACAGAAAATAAATAGTGTATTTCGGCTCTGAAACGTTCGATTTAAACATGGCCGACGCAAAATGTCATATATGTCAAACGTTTTAAACGTTGAAAAGTCAACATTCGCATTCGCATTCGCATTCGCATTCGCGAATGTTGTGGACAATTATTCGTATTGTGTTGGATTTATCACATTCGCGAATGCGAATGTGATAAATCCAACATTCGTTACATCACTAGTACATACCTACACGCAAGTTGCATGTAAATGAGTACTTCATTTCGTTTCACTTAAATCGTAATAAACATAACCATACTCTTATCTTCGAAAAGAACTACGTATCTTCTTAAAGAATTATTGAGTCTTTTTTTTAATGTAACTAGGTTGGCAAACAAGCGTACGGCTCACCTGGTGGTAAGACCGTAGCCTATAGACGCCTGCAACACCAGAAGCCTCGCAAGCGCGTTGCCGACCTTATCCCCAATCCCCCCAGGAGCTCTGGTCACCTTACTCACCAACAGGAACACAATACTGCTTGAAAACAGTATTATTTAGCTGTGGTCTTCTGTAAGGTCGAGGTACGACCCCAGTCGGGCTGCTCCATATTTTGAGCAGGAAATTTCCTGCTGTGCCCTACCTCAGTTAAGGTCAGTCTAGGAAGTAATAAGATTATATTTTTTATTCGATTGATGTTTCCAGGTTATCGCATGCTGTAATTGTTTGTCTAGATTTATAAACATAGATATTGCCAATGAAATGTCACAATGATTGATAAAAATGATTTATGAAAGGCAGTCTTAGTGCAGGCGCGCACCACGATTTTCAGTTTTGCGACACGATTTTAAAATCGCGCTATAAAAAATCGCAGAACGTACTGTGCGCGCACTGCGATTAAAAAATCGCGATCTTTGCTCAGTTGCACCATGGACTTCGTACAAGTCACTTGTCTTTATTTACTACTTCGGAGAATCAAATGAAAAAAGAATAAAATTCGCCAATACTGGATTCATCTTTTAACAGCGGATAGAATTATTAAAGGTTTCTTTTATCGGAAATACCATGAACTTCGGATGTATCCCAAAAAATTCTTTGGCTATTATGGAATGAAAATTAAAACATTCGACAGATTACTGAGATACGAACACACAATATTTATAATAGCACGACGAATGTACGAAACATGAGAATTATTATATTTACAATTATTACGGTATACTGTAGTACAACTCTCACAGCAACCAAATTATTATTTAAATAAATTAAAAGTAAAAAACCTTTTAAAAAAACAAGCTTTTATTTGAATGTGCTAAAAAGAATAAAAAAAAATTTAACTTTAAAACTTTTACTATCTACTTATAAAGTCATTACATAATCATGGGCATGACGAAAGATTTTGAAAACCTCTTTCATAATGTGGGTACACATTTACTATTTACGAAAATACCTATATTTCGGTAATAAACATAGTGTGTTTTCCAATTGCAGCACCAAAGCGCATTTTAAGGCGTAATGCTCAATGTTGAATGTTTCAACTACAGCAATGCTTCGCTCAATCGAGCACATTCAAGTTTTTAGTTTTCCTATTACAGGATTTAAGCGCATTATGCGGTTTAATGCTCAACGTTGAATGTTTCTACTACAGCAACGCTTCGCTCAATTGAGCACATTAAAAAGGACTGCTTTTGCGTGATGCGTACAACGATACAAATTACAATCTGTACCAACTCAGTAGCAGAAAATCTAGGATGAAGGATTCTTCATCCTAGCAGAAAATTAACATTAATTTAGTGTTTTCTGTTTTGTCTTTATATTGGTCTAAATTTTTGATCCCTTCCTCGAATCCCTTGATCGAATTTTTTTATTGACAACTACCTATATCGTTAGTAATGTTGAATTGTTGAAAAATATTTTTCTTCGTAATTTTTTGGAAATAATAAAAAGTTAATTCAGACTGTGACAAAAAATTGTATTTACAGTTATTTAACTATTTTTTACGTTGTTATTTCTTGCACTGTGTCCCCGCTATATGATAATATGAAACTCTCTCTCATGAGTCATGACCATTGGTTGCAGGTTGACTGGAAGAGATCTCTGTGGGATAAGTCCACCTTAGCCATCAACTATAATTATGTCATATATGTGTAATATGTAATTTTCTGTATATTCTTTTTTTTAGTGCAATAAAGTATATAGGTAATAAAAAAAATATAAGTATGGATGAAGTTACAAACATTGCCTATATTTTTTTTGTATTCCATATTTAAAATGTGATTACAATTATTTCAGTTTAGAATTCAAAACTTAACGAAACCTTTTTTTGTCCACATTGTAATGACTGATCGAACCATTGAATCACATCAAAGAATATAGTACATACTCTCTACCGAGAGAATCACATTGAATGAAGCAGGCAATCATAAATGTTATCAAAATGAAGACAACAATCTTATTTGTTCATATTTACGAAAATGAAAATAAAGAAAACCACGAAGAGCAATCAGCAAGTGTCTAACTAAGTACGAAGAGCCTGAAGTTCATGATTCTTAAATTATCAGGTACAAATAGTTCATAGTGAAATAAAATTTAACGTCTTACAACGTAGGTATAAAATGTTACATTACTAATATATTACAATTATTTCAAACAGTTACAAGATAAATATTTTTTTATAATTTAAATAATTTTTCAATGTTTATAATGTTCAATCTTCTTAGCAAGAAGTTAAAAGATTAGAACTAAGTGTTTTATTTGTATAATTATTTTAGGTTACACTGCAAATATTAAAAGGGATGAACTTATAAATTCATTCTGCAGATTTTAAAACAGAGAGTAATACTGAGAAATAATAATTTCATTAATTTTTAAATGTATAGTTTATAGACTGCAGATTAAATTTTGAAGTTTTAATTAAATTATAATTGTCTGTTATGTTTCTAATTTTTCTGATGCTGTGTGGACAAAGAAAGCCACAATGGCAATGCTTAGCTTATATGAAGCAAATGTACAATAAATCGCTTGTGGAAGAAAACATCAGTAGGCCTAAAAGATTTATGTACGCAGGTAAAAATACTTAATGTCAGTAATGCTGAAGGTGTATTAAACTATTAATAGTGTGTTGATTAGAACTCTTTATTATAATATAAGGATTAATTTATGGTTTTACAGGTAACAGCAGATCAGGTTAAATGAAAATTTAATCGCTTAAACAATAAAAATATAAGGACAACAACAATAAGAGTAGAAGAGCTCATATGACATTTGAATATTTGAGCAATTTGAACAAATTTTTCATAAAGAGAAAAATGTTTCCACTCCACATTTTCTTCTTTGACACTTTCTACAGATGGAAAAAAAGGAAGCATGACATAACCCAGATCAAAAAACATTAGTAAGAGTAAAAAATTCAAAACAACTGCAATTGCATACGTTAAAAAAACTGCAAGAAACCAGCAACGCATTCAAAGTATGGTACTTTTACAAAACATTCAAGAAAACCACAAGGCTGAAAAATTTAAATGTGAACTTCTAGAAAAACTGTTAAAAAAATCGTACCGACAGCGAAGATTCATTAAATTAACAAAAATTTATGTTTAAGAGTTTGTTGTATGTGCCTAAAAAGTTTATTTTAACATGCCAAAACAAATACTTTATTTTAAGTTTTAGATTAACATTTTATTGTACTTAAAAGTTTATTATGTTTTTAACATGCAAAAACCAATAAAACATTTTTTAAAGTTTTTTATTTAAATAAACGTAGATTACTTATTTAATAAATTTTAATTCTTTATCATTTTAATTGAATTTTACAAATCAATTTACAAGTGGTATAGAAAAGTATAGATATTTTATTTTGAGCTTATGAAACTTGTGCATCTGGAAACAAATCTCTGAATAATAGTATTCTACGATCTCTATCATTTTTATTATTTTGATATTGTTCTTTATAACCATGTTCCTCTTTTATTCTACAAATTCTACAATTGTATATTATCCATGATTATCATCTACAAAGATCAAAGTTATCATGTCCATTGATACAATAATTGTGCAAAATACATGCTGCTGTAACAATTTTGGATACAAATGATAAATCTCTGTACTCAGTAAAGAATTTAATTAGTCGAAAACGGCTTTTCAACGAATATTAAATTCGAATTGGTATCTATACTAATATTTTATAGAGGTAAAGTTTATAACTTTGTTTGTTTGCAGGGGGTAATCTTGGAAAATACTGATCCGATCATAAAATTCTTTTACTAACAGAAAGCTACACTATTCAGGAGTGACATAGGCTTAAGGATATATTTTATTGCAATTGATATTATAAAATACACTGAAAATAATAGTAGGTGTTACGAATCGCGCCATCTCTTGACGTGCTCTTGCCGACCTGTACCAAGTTACCAACTAAACATCGATGTAAAATTGTAAAGTAACAGGTAACAGCGGAGTCAGCGGACGGCGCGCGGCGGGCCAAAGCACTAAGCAGCGACGGTGTTCACTCTCGCTGATTCATTGCATTTAAAAATTCGTTATTATTCTGTACGCGTTAAATTTAAAAACTTGAAACATATCAAATTAGTGTAAAAATCAAGAAATATATTGCGTTTATATTTATCATATTTATCGTTTATTATTTTGTCAGTTCTATATCGAACGTCATAAGATTACATTAAATAAGTTTTCTATTGTCTAAAGCGCTAAGATTAGATTAGAAATAATTTTATCTGGTGGTTAAGTATTTTTAAATTTTCCAATTTTCCGCGCAATTTTCTTAATTTCTTCTGACAATAACAAAAACAAAAAAATAATAATTAGCCAAATTGGTCCAGCCGCTCAGGCGTGATGGCGTGACCATGACCAAGGAAAATAGGGATTCATTTATTTAAATAGATATCACTTTATTTATACATTGATGAGGTTGCTTTAAGTCTATGATTTTTTTTAAATATTTAATTTAGCGCATTCTAGTGGTACAATTGAAAAAATTAACATTCCAATTAATGGGGGCTTTACACGCTACGTTAAATTGTAGCAATTTATTGAACGATTTATCGCTCCAACAAATCGAAAGAGCAGAGCACAACTCCAATCCCAATAAATCGCTACAATCTCCCGTTTACACACAACAATAAATTGTAACAATCTCATCGTTACGATAAATTGCTACAACTTAACAACTTAGCAATGAGCGTGTAAAGCCCGCTTAAGAATTTGGCATTGTGCGTCACTGACAGTCACTGATGCTCTGCAATTGGAACACTACCATAAGTTGAAGGATGTTTCAAACTATTTTTCTAATATGTTTTCAATGAGAGCGGCAAAACGGCTGCAGGTGTCATGGCGTCGGCCTTGACGTCACAATATAAGGTGGGCCTTACTTTTTACTTTACTCTTTGAAGCGCGCCTGACGTATTATGTTATGTTGTGACGTCATGCATGTCAATTTGTGTTTCAATCAAAATGGCCGATTGCAGTATTTTAATGTTTTATTTTATCGAAAATCACAATAATCTTATTATTTTACATACAACTAAACCAGTATTTTGAATTTTTTAAATATGAGTGTTCCCCTAAAATGATTAAATTGACGATTTTTTGATACTGTCGTCATGCCCATTATGATTTAAAAGCTTGTCCCGAGATATGAGTACCCGTATTTGCTTAGTTTGAACATTTTAATAGTTAAAATCAATCACAACAATTTATTTAATTTACTTGTTTACAAGCAAATCTTACGACAAGCTTTTATATGCAGGCGATGACATGCTTACTCTTGGAAAGATGAAACACGAATGAGGCCCGAATGCGCGATTTTAAAATCGCAGTGCGCGCGGGATCATACAATTTCATACGCTGCATTTTATTTTCGCGATAATCGCGTCGCGAGCATTCGCGAGAAAATGTGGCAAATCACGATTTTAAAATCAGCGCGATTTTGCAGTCGCTGTGCGCGCACTTTCATACTAACTCATACGTTGCATTTCTGCGATTAAATAATAGCGCGATTAAAAATCGTGGTGCGCGCCTGCACTTGCTAATACTCGTATAACGATGAAATATAATAAATTAGCTTTAACATCGAAATTTATTGTAGGTATTACAGTTGCGATATTATTAAAAAGATTATTATTTAAAACTTTTGAAATCTAGTAACTAAAATAAATATTAAACATAGGTCTATAAAAAAATTGTTTTTATAAGTGAAGGTCGCCGTTTTAAAAGTATACGTATAAAATATAATACTCACATTTCGCAGAATCACGATCTTATCAGCGCTTTTAAGGTGGTGCAATTGATGGGTGACGAGAATTCTCGTAGAGTGTCGTAGAAGTCCCATCACGCATTCAGATATCAAATGTTTGCCGACATGAGTGTCTACAGCTGATAACGGGTCATCCAAAAGATAGATATCGGCCTATTTAAAAAAAAAATACATTGTTAATAATATATAATAGGTACTTTTAAATATTAACTAACTGTGCCCCGCGGTTTCACCAGCGTTAATTTGAAGAAAAAACGTACTAAAATATTTTTAAACCATTACTGTGCAACTCGGGTGACATACGCCCGGCGCAACGTGGCGTCGTTTCATTTTGAAGTTATACTTCTTTTGGCGCGTTAGAGAAAAATGATGAGAGTAAATTTTTACTATGCGCCTGTGACGCGTAAAAACCGAACGAAGTAGTTCAAGCATGCATAAATAGATGCCGCCACTACTTTTGCAGAACGTTCGTAAACATTATAGTTCGTAAACAATATGGCGTTGTGGAATTATTAAGTTGTAGGTTTTTTTGGAAGTATTTTAATACTCTAGCTTGAAGTATAACTTCTTACGTGCGTACATAAATACACACTCACTTTTTTTTTGATTTTACATTAATTATCTAAATTATGCCGTCCAAATTAAATGCTATAAAAGACAAAGATTATTTTAAAAAATCTGCCAAGTGCGAGTCGGACTCGCACACGAAGGGTTCCGTACCATTGACTAGGTAAACAGCAGTAGGTACCTTGATTTTAATATCGGGCAAAAAGCAGCTAAAAATCACTTTTGTTGTATGAGAGCAAAAATAGGCAAAAATGACGTTTTTTTTTGTATGGGAGCCCCCCTTACATATTTATTTTATTTTAATTTTATTATTTATTATTGAAGTAAAAATAAAACTGAGTATTTTGTGAATATTTCAAGTGCCTACCTGTTGCCATTATTGATATCGAGCAAAAAAGGGCAAGAAAATCGCTTTTGTTGTATGGGAGCCCCCCTTAAATATTTATTTTATTTTGTTTTTAGTATTTGTTGTTATAGCGGCAAAAGAAATACATAATTTGTGAAAAATTCAACTGTCTAGCTATCGCCGTTCTTGAGATACAGCCTGGAGACAGACGGACGGACGGACGGACGGACAGCGAAGTCTTAGTAATAGGGTCCCGTTTTTACCCTTTGGGTACGGAACCCTAAAAACTACCTTATTGATGAAGTATTTTTCAATTGCAAGGATTTATATGGTTGGCTAATAATAATAAAATTAAATCACTATAATTTTTTGTGATCATTAATTCATCATCATCACATCAGCCTATCGCAGTCCACTGGTGGACATAGGCCTCCCCAAGTTCGCGCCAGACATCCCGGTTTTCCGCAATCCTCATCCAGCCTACGCCGGCAATCTTACGTAGATCGTCGGTCTAACGGGCCGGAGGACGTCCCACACTGCGTTTGCCAAGACGCGGTCTCCACTCCAGGACACGTCTTCTCCAGCGGCCATCGGTCGTGCGACACAAGTGACCAGCCCACTGCCACTTCAACTTGCTAATTCTGTGGGCTATTACGTTTACTTTCGTTCTCTCGCGGATAGCCTCATTTCTAATTCTATCTTTGAGAGAAACCCCAAGCATAGCCCGTTCCATTACACGTTGAGCGACTTTAAATTTGTGGACCAGTCCCTTTGTCAGTGTCCACGTCTCGGCTCCGTATGTTAACACAGGCAGGACGCATTGTTCGAAGACTTTTGTTTTCAAGCATTGCGGAATCTTCGAAGTGAAGACTCGACGAAGCCTGCCAAACGTCGCCCAGCCCAACCGAATCCTCCTATCGGCCTCCTTCTCGAAGTTGTTGCGGCCTAGTTGGATTGTATGGCCTAGTAAATATAATCCTGAAAAACATCGAGAAGGGTACCATCTACCGATACCGGTCTCGGTATGACTTAGATCATTAATTCGTTGCAGAGTAATTTTCAAACTATGATATTATCTTCTAAGATATCCATTGAAATCAAATGATGTCAAGGACAATTTTGTTCACAAACAAATACTTGTGATGAATAACGTATTTATTATGATAAAGATTTATATTATCATGTCTATACAACCACCGTCGCATATAGTGCATTATTGTAGAACAAACTTGATTAACAGAGATAGACAATTTTTTGGACTTTTAAAGGCGATCAATTCCGTCGTATACAGTTTTTCGGTAGGTTTAACCGTTTGCGCAGCGTACGCAACAGAAGCTCTCAAAAAAAGAAATATTTTTCCCGTTTTCGTAACATTTCTTATGAATGCTAAGCTCCTATTGGTCGTATAGCATAGGTAATGTTAAATAGCATTTAGCCTTCCTCGGTAAATGAACTATCCAACACAAGAATAATCTTTCAATAACAATTCGAACCAGTAGTTCCTGAGATTAGCGCGTTTAAACAAGCAAGTGTTCGGCTTTATCATATTAGTTTAGATTATACCTTACCTAAGGTATACAGTTGTCAAATAATTAAGCTAGAACGAAAAACAAAATATTTCTTATAAACGGACGGACAGCGAAGTTTAATGAATTGGCTTCCGTTGGCATTCTTTAAAATATAATGTATGTTCGTGCAAATTACCGAAACGAATAGAAATAGTGGCATATATACAATATATACATATACAATATATATATATATATATATTTTAAATTTATTTTCATTATATTTTAATGTTTTAGATTTTGCCTGTTTGTTATTTAAATATCACAAAATAGGTCCAAATAATAACACAGGGAGTTGCTCGACTGACACGACACCGCACAGTTAAAGAGTAAATCATGATAATATATATGTAGTAATTAATCTTCTAAGAGCGCTATCACACAATCGAAGTTCTCAGTTTTAGGTAAATTAGACGGCGCGCGGCAGTGGTCGCGTACTCTTGTTAAAGTACGCTACGCACACATGCAAGACGCTTTGAGTCTTATTCCAAAACTAAACCAACTTGAGACTTTGTTTCCGAAATAAATTAAATTTTTACTGTTAAATAAAGTTCGTGAAATATTATTTTATTATCTAAATTAATAACAGTAATATTTTTGTATTGTCATTAATAATTTTGTAATTTTAAAAACTAAAAAAATTTTGATAAATGAAAATTGTTGTCCTATTTTTTAATTTTTTAAAGTAATATATATGTGTATAATATTTTGCTATTGTGTTTGTGCCTAATTATTTTGTAAACATTGTAGTTAAGAAGCGCATGCATCGTTTTGATTATTATTGTAAATTAGTAGGTTATAGGGTCATAAAAATAACTTGATTCTATTGAAATAAGGTCTTAAAAATCATTTTATAAACTTAAAGGAGTGTTTTAGACCAGTGTTCCGCAAACTTTTTGTGTTCAAGGTACACCTAGGAATAGGAAAATATTTTGGAGGTACACCAGTACACCACAAATAAAAAAATCATTTTTTAAGTAACATAAACCAACATTTATTTATTAATCATCGAAATAATATTTATTATTAATCAATTAATTTAATTGAGGTATTTTAATTGAGGTAGGGCACATCAGGATATTTCCTGCTCAAAATATGGAGCAGCCCGACTGGGGTAGTACCTCGACCTTACAGAAGACCACAGCTAAATAATACTGTTTTCAAGCAGTTTTGTGTTCCTGTTGGTGAGTAAGGTGACCAGAGCTCCTGGGGGGATTGGGGATAGGGTCGGCAACGCGCTTGCGATGCTTCTGGTGTTGCAGGCGTCTATAGGCTACGGTCTTACCATCAGGTGAGCCGTACGCTTGTTTGCCAACCTAGTTAAAAAAAAAAAAAAAAAAAAAAAAACGTCAACTTTATTTTTCCGAGGCACACCAATAAACGACCACGGCACGCCAGTGTGCCGCGGTACACCCTTTGCGGAACACTGTTTTAGACCATAGAACTGAATAACTTTTACCATAGGACAAACATTAAAATCAAGAAAAAAATTCTACTGCACGCCACGCGTTCGTCGCACGCTTGCAATGCCTAAGCTCTAATAATTGTGTTTACTCGCAAACGACAAAAAACCGACTTCAGTTACATAGACAAGTACTTAGTACAACGTAATAAAACTCACAAATAGTCAAGTAAATACGCGCTATTAAAGATTACTCAAAAAGTTGTAATCAAATCTCGATCTAACTTAAACAAGAGTAGGTACATGACAAGTATTAGCTTTCGATTAAAGTAAGAATCATCAAAATCGGTACACCGAGTAAAAATTTATGCGGTATAATACAACGTAGGTCGACGAAAAAGTAGTCAAGTAAAAACGCATTATTAGATATAACTGTAAAAGTAAGTACTTGTCAAAATCTCAATTATTTTAATGGGACCACATGACATGAAACATCTTTCGATTAAAACAAAATTGATCGAAATCGGTCCACCCAGTCAAAAGTTCTGAAGTAACACACAAAAAAATACAGTCGAATTGAGAACCTCCTCCTTTTTGAAGTCGGTAAAAAAAGGAATCACGCTGTTACTTTTAAACATATTTTTTAGTAAATATGTTCTTTTTTTTTAAGAAGTATTTTTATATGTATTATCAAAAAGTGTTGGTTGCGCTACATTCGCTAATTGGTGAGATCACGTGACATAGCAACAGCGAGCGACACGTCCTCCCTCCGTGAGCGCTTGGCGCTGTCTAAAGTTAGTAAGTTACAGACCGCGAGTCCCGAGATTTATAAAGGATTTTAGCACTACATACAATAATTTTTACATTACTTATTATTTCATTTACATGGACTATTTTTAACCGACTTCCAAAAAAGGAGGAGGTTCTCAATTCGACACGTATGTTTTGTTTTTTTTTTTATGTATGCTCAGAACTTTTGACTGGGTGGACCGATTTCGATCAATTTTGTTTTAATTGAAAGGAGTTGCATGTCATGTGGTCCCAATTTTAATTTAATTGAGATCTGACAAGTACTTTTAGAGTTATATCTAATAATGCGTATTTACGTGACTACTTTTTCGTCGACCTACGTTATATTATACCGCATAACTTTTTACTCGGTGTACCGATTTCGATGATTCTTACTTTAATCGAAAGCTAATACTTGTCTTGTAGTCTTGTTTAAATTAGATCGAAAAATGATTACAACTTTTTGAGTAATCTTTAATAGCGCGTATTTACTTGACTATTTTTTCGTCTTATTACGTTGTATTACTTGTCGATGTAATTGAAGTCGGTTTTTGTTCGTTTGCGAGCAAACACAATTATTTTTTTCAAGCAAGGTAACATAGTAAGCTTCGTAATTACTTACTTTTTGTTTGAATTCGGATTATATATTCATAGATAAAAAATATAATTTCGGACGAAATATTATCAGTAACTCTGTTTTGCAGAATTATTTATGATGTATTACTGTATGAAACATAATAAATTGAATTAATCACTCCAAAGTAGAAGATACAGTTGTACCATAAACATTTTTAAAAATGATTAAATTATTATATCTTCGATGTAACAAAGCATGAAACGATACCCAAAACTAAAATTTTCTGAAACATCCTTTCCAGAGACAAAGTTTTTACTGGTTTACGTAAACAAATTGAAATATTTATTTAATACACTTCCAAGAATACGAATCAAACTTTCTTGGCCATATATAATTTTTTTAATTTGTGGATTTATATAAACCATAATCACACATCAAAACTCGAGTCAAACGCTCAAATCCAAGAAAAATTGTAATAGCCCTCAAAGGGAGCGAAAGGGGACTAATATACGTTCTATGTGATTAAAAAAATAAATTATTATGCCATAAAACTTTTTAAATAAATCTAAAATGTCTATGTGTCTATGTCTATCTAAAATGTGTGAGAGATGAAGTTTCGTAATAATATTTGAGATGCATACTGTTAGGCACTTTATTTATTTTTGATTGTTTTTTCTATACCTATAATTAAAATTTAAGTCTGTCTGTGATTTCAAAATTATTGTGTTTTATCAAGTGCATAAAAAAGTCAATATAGTTATTTACACGACATTAAAACACAATCAAACGATTGTAAAATTTTTGTCTGTCGGTCTTTCTGTTTGTCCGGGCTATTCACTAAAAGATAGAGGAGGTTGTTTTTCGTCCAAAATTCCCGTGATAAAACCCTGTTTACCGCACCCGAGTAAAACCCTAGAATAAAATAACTTTTGCAAGCATATCTAATGTACGAGTAGATCTATATCTACTAATATTATAAAGCTAAAAAGTTTGTTTTTTATACGCGCTAATCTCTAGGAACTAGGTATCTAGATCTACTGATTCGAAGTGAAATTATTTTAGTGTTGTAGATTAGATTTACTGAGGAAGGCTATAGACTAATTTTTTCTTCAAATTAACGCGGGTAAATCGGCGGGGCCCAGCTAGTAATTAATACATTTATATTCCATTCGTGTATGTTATAATGTACTCACATTTCTATAGCAAGCTCGCGCGAGTCCAATACGCGCGCGCTGTCCTCCACTGAGGCTTATTCCTCGCTCTCCAACAAGCGTCGCGTCACCGTGCGGTAGTTGCTCGAAATCGCGTAGTAAAGCACACGCGGTCACCACCTACATGTACAAATAACAGCTTTAAATTAATGTCATGATCCTTCTTTTAAACCAAACGTTTTAGTTGTAAGGAATGTAACAATAATAATAATAACTATTTCAGACTAAAGTCCATATTGGGTTAGTAAAACAAAACAAAACAAAATGAAAAAAGTGTGTGTGTGTGTGTGTGTGCGTGTGTGTGTGTGTGTGTGTGTCAGGCTGTCAGCTCCGACGCACGACTGGAGTTTACTTCTTCAAATCGACTGTCTAAATATGCACAAAAAAGGCTTACTAGTCTAAGAAAAAGATTAATACCATATCAAATGGTAAATAAACCAATCAAATAACGCCATCTATCAATCGATCGATGCCGTTATTAGAAAACGTCGTCGTCTATCGACGAGGTTTTCTTACTTTCGGGTAGATAGCGTTAGAGCAACTTAATATTAAAAAGTGAAAGACAAAAAAAATGTAACGAGGTAATTCGTTCAATAGATAATCATTTTAAATCATATCAAAAATTTTCGATCCAGCGGGGTTTAAACCCGCGCCTCCGACATACGTAACATACCGTGTCAGCGCTCTGCCAATTGAGCTATGGATCCACATCCCGCTGAGTCGAAATTCTTGATATGACGATTTTTATTTAATTTTTAAGGCTCTGTCGTTTGACAAAAGTAGGCATTTAACGTCTACCCCGTCCCCCTTGGACACACGTCGCGCGAACTCGTTGCCGTTGAACTTAGTTCGTGATCGTGACCTCAAAGCATCAGTGGCTCTAAAGCGAACTAATTTTATTTGACTTTAAAATAGAAATGCATTTATTATGATCATTTTTTAAAGTAGTGATAAATATGTAATACTTTCGTCAATAAATGAAATAAGTAAATGATTTCAGGGTTATTTATTATAAAGACTGTTGGACATAAATAGAATAAGCTATATAAAATAAAACAAATTACATATTAAATCTATACAAATAAATAAAATTGAAGTGTCTGTTTGTAATATTGTAATACCCGCTTTTAACTAAATTACATATATACATGGTGCAAATACCAAAATAACATTTTTTATAATTTGTCTGTCTGTCTGTTCCGGCTAATCTCTGAAACGGCTGGATCGTTTTTGACAGGACTTTCATTGGCAGATAGCTGCTGATGTAATAAGGAGTAACGTAGGCTACTTTTATTTTAGATCTTTATTATTATTTTATAACTGCGAACTGAACAATAATAATTATTTTGTTAAATTCCACGCGGACGAAGTCGCGGGCATAGGTAGTTTAAAATATTAAAAAACTATTTATTACTATTAAAAAATACAATATTTAAAAAAACTAGTTGAAAAAAAAAAGCGGTCACCCATCCAAGTACTGACCATCGTGACGCTGCCGCGTTACCAGTCGATCAAATTTTATCTTAACTAACAAAGATCTCTCAACTTCCGTTCGCCTCGACCGATCACACTTTTCGTAACGCTCTCGTCACGCATTAACCTGCTTACTCCCCAATTTAAGCGCGCCTAAAGAAGTTTCACTTCAAAAATACGTTGAAAAAAAAAGCGGTCACCCATCCAAGTGCTGACTGTCGTCGTGACGCTGCCGCGTTTCCGGTCGATCAAATTTTATCTTAAGTTATATCTTCCTCTCAACTTCTGTTCGCCTTGACCGATCACACTTTTCGTAACGCTCTCGTTACGCCTGCTGTCTCTCCAAGTTAAGTGCGCCTAAAGAAGTTGCACTTCAAAAATACTAGTTGAGAAAAAAGCGGTCACCCATCCAAGTACTGACCGTCGTCGTGACGCTGCCGCGTTTTCGGTCGATCAAATTTTATCTTAACTAACTTATATCTCCCTCTCAACTTTCTTTCGCCTCGACCGATCACACTTTTCGTAACGCTCTCGTCACGCCTGCTTACTCTCCAAGTTAAGTGAGCCTAAAGAAGTTTTACTTTTAAAAAAACTAGTTGAAAAAAAAAAGCGGTCACCCATCAAGTACTGACCGTCGTGACACTGACGCGTTACCGGTCGCTCAAATTTTATCTTAAGTTATATCTCCCTCTCAACTTCCGTTCGCCTCGACCGATCACACTTTTCGTAACGCTCTCGTCACACCTGCTTACTCTCCAAGTTAAGTGCACCTAAAGAAGTTTCACTTTAAAATAAAATAAACTAAAAAGTGTTTTATGTTAAACGGTTTTATTGCAATAAAAATGATGTAGTTAGGTTATGGACTAAAAGCTAAAAAATAATTCGGTAAGTCATAGCTACCAGATCGCACTAATCTTCTCATCAATCTGGGGTATTGAT
Source organism: Melitaea athalia (assembly GCA_905220545.2). Classification (NCBI taxonomy): domain Eukaryota; kingdom Metazoa; phylum Arthropoda; class Insecta; order Lepidoptera; family Nymphalidae; genus Melitaea; species Melitaea athalia. The sequence continues at coordinate 11,903,212 of HG992177.1, forward strand.
CAGACAAATATAAAATCGTTGGGTGTATAGCGTATCCAGAGTAAACATTATGATAGAAATTTCACGTGCCCAACGATTTTATATTTGTCTGATCAATACCCCAGATTGATGAGAAGATTGGTGGTTGTCGGCCGCCCGGGGCGGAAAAAAATTTTGCCGCCCCCTTATTTAGGTATTTCAATTTAATGTATACTATACATTCAGTCAAAAAAGTATCGGGAATGGATTATTTGTTTATGGTTCCAAATTAAATTTTCTTTTTTGTTGTTAGTGTGGTGCAACTGTTTTCCATTTTGGCGCGGAGTTTGAGTTGCATCTGTTATTTATATTAAACTAGCTGACCCGTGCCCACTTCGTTGCGCATTAATTATTTTTAATAATTACTTCTAACGACGATATCTCAAAAACTATTCATCTGATTGATATAGTGTAAAGGGCAATTTTAATCTACATTAAATTCTTAAGCTAACCAACATATTTATTTCGATAAGGATTAATACTGAACTAAAGAAAATAGCTTTGAAAATAACGTAATGTTTTTAATTACAAATTTGAACATAAAAGTGGTTATTGTAAGTCAACCGTAAGAGATAGAGATATGCTGTCGCGGACTTTTTTGTAGCATTTTTATAGATTTTGAATTCGCTAGTACATTACTTAACTATATCTTTGCTAGTTAACGCGGCGTTCGCGTGGAAAGCACCCAGTTGGCGAGATTTTTTGCGACCTCTTCAACATTTATCGCCGTATTTCAGCTAATTTACATAAAAGCATAATAAATTATATACCTAAACCTTCCTCAAGAATCACACTTTCTATTGTTGAAAACCGTGTAAAAATCCGTTCAGTAGTTTTCGAGTTTATCGCGTTCAGACAGACAGACAGGAGGACAGAAAGACGCGGCCGGGGGACTTATTTTTATAATAAGTATAGATACAGTGCTGTTTTTAGTTATATCATATCTAGTGTGTATTGCGAATTTCATAATGGGCAAACACATCGAACAAAGAGTTTGTCTTAAATTTTGCATCGCCAATGGAATTTCGTGTTTGGAGTCAATGAAAATGTTACAGAAGGCTAACGGTGAATTTAGTTTATCAAAAACTCGTGCTTATGCGTGGTACAAAAATGTCAAAAGTAGTCGAGATGTGATGGAAGATTTGCCTCGCTCTGGTAGGCCATCAACGTCTGTAACTGAAGTTAACATTGCATGAGTGAAGGAAACAGTGACTGAAAATCCTCATTCAACTTTGAGATAGATAGCCACCGAACTTTTTGTATCTCACGAGTCGACCCGTACCATTTGAACTAATCATTTGAGAATGAAACATGTTGCCGCTCGGCTAGACCCAAAAGACCTGAATTTTCTCCTAAAACCCAATCGCATTAGAGGCGCTGGGGACATGCTAGAACGAGCCAATTACGACCCAACATTAATGAAACGCATTGTTACTGGTGACGAGACGTGGGTTTACGAGTTTGACATGCAAACTAGTCAACAAGCTTCGGAGTTGCGCCTTCCAACTGAACCGAAACCAAAAAATCCACGCCAAACTCGTTCAAAAGTCAAAGTCATGTTGAGTGTTTTCTTTGACTATCGCGGTGTTGTGCACTCGGAATTCGTTGATTTGAGCGTTATGCGGCGTTTAAGAGAGCAAATTCGACGAAAAAGGCCAATTTGTGGAAAGAAAATTCTTGGATTTTGCACCACGATAATGCGCTTTCGCACAAGGCCACTGAACGAAATTTTGACCAAACACTCAACAATTACCATCGAGCAACCACCATGTTCACCAGATATGGCTCCAGCCGACACCGAAAAAGTGATTCAAAAAACGAATTAAAAAAAAACGAATTTAAAATAACAAAAAAAGGTGTGTGTGCGATTCACACACGATAGAAGTGAAACTTCTTTGGCAAACTAATTTAAAATTAGCGGCGTGCAGCACGGCCCGCCCGCGACCTTCCCTGTCGTTGCCTTCCGGTTTGAAATCACAAAGATTCTAAAGAAGTTTCACTTCAAAAATTAATTGAAAAAAAACAATAAGCCAACGTCACGCGGTGGTCCCAGGCGGTCACCCATCCAAGTACTGACTGTCCCTGACTCTGCCGCGTTACCGGTCGTTCAAATTTTACCCCTCATGCGCATAAAGAAGTTTCACTTCAAAAGTTTATAAAGTTGTCCCCTTTCATGTAATTTAGTACGCAGGGGGTTTCGGGGGCGACAAATTGATCTAGCTAGGATTCGCTTCCGCCTGTAATATGCCACTGTTGGGCCACACCCCCAGGCCTCTTCCCCATGTAGGAGAAGGATCAGAGCTTAATCCACCACGCTGCTCCAATGCGGGTTGGCGGATATATTCTCAAACACCCAGACCACGGCAAACATCTGTATGATGATCTAGCTAGGATTAATTTTTAGAAAATGTGGTTTTACCCGTGTTTTCAGATAATGAAAAAATACAACATTATTAGAATAGGAAAGTAAATTTTGCCACCATCTATTAAGTTATAATAGCTCAGGTGGGAAATCGGGTGTTCACGAAACTATATGACCTCGGTTCAAATCCACATGTCACCAGATCGATTATCTTTTCCTTTTTTTTTTCTAATTGCACTCGTGTTTTTTTATCTGAATAACCAGTTAATTTTTTTTTTATTTTTATGTCGGCAAGATCGAAAAATATTATTGATATTTCATAAGTATATAATTGGGATGTAAATAAAATTTCCAAAAAACACGATATAAACCGAGCTAAGCTCGTTCATCCATAGGTAAGACTAACTCCCGTTTATGACTAAGTAAGTCACAAACGGGAAATTCCCACAAGTATAGACGTTGCCAGTCGCTACAAAATAAAAGGGATTCACCGACTTCGTCACAAAATGAGTAAAGAAAAATTCCGTGATCCTTTCAATCGGTCCGAATGTGTAGTTCCGATAAAAATGATATAAAATGGTTCAAATATTTTCAAAATATTTTAATTATTTACTGTTAAATTTTTCCGCCCCCTAAAAAGTGCCGCCCGGGGGGGCCTCCCCCACCCCCCTACGCTACGCCACTGTTCCATAGCGTAGACTTGTTTTGAGAACTTACATAGTTCCTGACGTACGATTCTACGAATAATCAAAGTTATGACTTATGAGATACTACAGCTTATCGATCCCATATCATCATCAGCGTGTGCGCGTGTGCGTGTGCTTGTGTGTGTGTGTGTGTGTATGTGTGTGTGTGATGATAATAATTGCTCTGTCTTCTAACCAGAGCACTAACCGTAAATACTTAGCATTTCTTATACAAAATCTGTAAGTTTTAATTTTTTCGTTTTAAGCAGGCGCCTTTGGGCGCTCGCTCTTAACTAATATCATATAGGATTGACAGGCACCCCCAGACAACTACGCAATAGCTTAAAATGGATTATACCTAAGTAGGTATATTAAACGCAACGCAAAATATAGAGATCAACTACATCTCTGAGTTTCTTGAAAAAATCCAATGAGCTTGCGAGTACGCATTACTAACAGTTCTATATGCTGCCGCCAGCCAGCCAAGCTTTGGTAAGGTTGGCTGGCGGCAGCATAATTAGAAAATAATATCTAATCAACCAAAAATTAATACAAACTATCGCTTGCTATTCGTATCGGTCAAGTAAATGCCAGTAGGTATAACATTATAGCTATACTACATCGTACTTAAGCAGCTAAAAGCTTTGTCAGACGTCACTCTCAGCGTCATTGAGCGTCAACGTCCTGGGCGCCAGCGTCAGTTGTGTCTCACCATTTCACTCCACTTTTTCACATTTTTCATAACACGGGCCTTAAGTATCTCGTTTCCTAAGGAGTAAACACTATTAATAAGTAGTTTAATATTTTGACAAGATTAGTTGGTATCCCCTGATATATTTTTAACACGCTTTTATTAGCTTGACCTGTACCTATGTCTGTATGTAACGGAATTTTGAACATAATTTTCACCTACTTCTAGGATACTGATTACCTTGAAAATTTGCACAGGGGTCAAGGGCCGATGACAATACAATATAACACGCTTTTTAACACGCTTTTATACTAGCTTGACCTGTATGTATGTATGTAACGGAATCTTTGAACTTCATTTTCACCTACTTCTTGGAGTCTGATTAACTTGGAAATTTGCACAGAGGTCAAGGGCCGATGACGATACAATATAACACGCTTTTTTTTAAATTGTCGTCTTGACAATTTAGTAGTAGTAACTGAGGTAGACCACCGTAGACCACATCCATACTGTTCGGCAGATTATTCAAAAAACAGAAGAATATAATCAGCCGCTGTGTATGGCATTTGTGGACTACGAGAAAGCCTTTGACTCTGTAGAGACTTGGGCTGTCCTGGACTCTCTGCAGAGATGTCATATCGACTGGCGATATATCGAGGTACTGAGATGTATGTACGACGTGGCGACGATGACCGTTCATATCCAAGACCAGAGAACGAGACCTATTTTCCTCCGGCGTGGGGTAAGACAGGGAGATGTAATATCACCGAAACTGTTTACCACTGCGCTGGAGGATGTCTTTAAGACCTTGGATTGGGGGGAACGAGGCATCAACGTCAACGGCGAATACATCTCTCACCTTCGTTTTGCTGACGATATCGTCATCTTTGCGGAGACGTTGGATGAGCTAGGTCAAATGCTGGCCGACCTAAACGAGTCCTCCCGACGAGTCGGTCTCGGTATGAACTTGGACAAAACGAAAGTTATGTTTAACAACCAAGTCATACCGAGACCGGTATCGGTTGACGGTATCCTTCTTGAAGTTGTTCAGGATTATGTCTACCTTGGCCACACCATTCAGCTGGGCCGAAACAACTTCGAGAAGGAAGCTGATAGGAGGATTCGGTTGGGCTGGGCGGCATTTGGCAGGCTTCGTCGAGTCTTCACTTCGAAAATTCCGCAATGCTTGAAGACAAAAGTCTTCGAGCAATGCGTCCTGCCTGTGTTGACATATGGAGCCGAGACGTGGACACTGACGAAGGGACTGGTCCACAAGTTTAAAGTCGCTCAACGTGCTATGGAACGGGCTATCCTTGGGGTTTCTCTCAAGGACAGAATAAGAAATGAGACTATCCGTGAGAGAACGAAAGTAACCGACATAGCCCACAGAATCAGCAAGTTGAAGTGGCAGTGGGCTGGTCATCTGTGTCGCAGGACCGATGGCCGTTGGAGCAGACGTGTCCTGGAGTGGAGACCGCGTATTGGCAAACGCAGTGTAGGACGCCCTCTGGCCCGCTGGACCGACGATCTACGTAAGATTGCTGGTGTAGGCTGGATGCGGATTGCGGAAAACCGGGATGTCTGGCGCGAGCTTGGGGAGGCCTATGTCCAGCAGTGGACTGCAACAGGCTGATATGATGATGATGATGATGATGATGATGATGAACTGAGGTAGGGCACAGCAGGAAATTTCCTGCTCAAAATATGGATCAGCCCGACTGGGGTAGTATACCTCGACCTTACAGAAGAGCTAAATAATACTGTTTTCAAGCAGTATTGTGTTCCTGTTGGTGAGTAAGGTGACCAGAGCTCCTGGGGGGGATTGGCGATAGGGTCGGCAACGCGCTTGCGACGCTTCTGATGTTGCAGGCGTCTATAGGCTACGGTAGTCAGTTAGTCACTTACCATCAGGTGAGCCGTACGCTTGTTTGTCGACTTAGTAACATAAAAAAAAATAACATTGACACTAAAAATTCAGAAAATAAATAATGTTTTAAAAAAAACAAAGAAAACACGCTTTAAGCTATTAAATCGAACTAAAAAGTAGAAAATATAAAATAAACTAAAAAATGTTTTATGTTAAACGGTTTTATTGCAATAAAAATGATGTAGTTAGGTTATGGACTAAAAGCTAAAAAATAATTCGGTAAGTCCTAGCTACCAGATCGCACCAATCTTCTCATCAATCTGGGGTGTTGATCAGACAAATATAAAATCGTTGGGCGTATAGCGTATCCAGAGTAAATATTATGATATAAAATTTCACGTGCCCCAGATTGATGAGAAGATTGGTGCGATCTGGTAGCTAGGACTTACCGAATTATTTTTTAGCTTTTAGTCCATAACCTAACTACATCATTTTTATTGCAATATAACCGTTTAACATAAAACATTTTTTAGTTTATTTTATTTTCAAGTTTTTAGTTTTGTTGAGTAGTTTTTAGATTAGTAATAAATATACCTACACAATCTAATAAACTACATTCTACCAATCAAGCCCTTTCATTTGATTCCCATATTGAGGTATTTGTGGAAAATATGTAATCCACCATTTTGTGGCGGCAGCCATCTTGGATTTTTCATAGTGAGCCCTATTCTACCAATCAAGCCCTTTCATTCGATACCCATATTGAGATATTTGTGGAAAATATGTAATCCGCCATTTTTTGGCAGTGGCCATCTTGGATTTTTCATAGTGAGCCCTATTCTACCAATCAAGCTCTTTCATTTGATACCCATATTGAGTTATTTGTGGAAAATATGTAATCCGCCATTTTGTGGCGGCGGCCATCTTGGATTTTTTATATTGAGCTGTATTCTACCGATCAAGCCCTTTCATTTGATACCAATATTGAGGTTGTTGTGAAGTTATATGTGATCCGCCATTTTATATTGGCAGCCATATTGGATTTACAACCATAAAAAATATATTATGTTGTATTGTCATCAAGATTAAGAGTGTGTGCCAAATATCAGATCAATCTGTCATCAGGAAGGGGGTAAAATTCCAATTACTAAATTTGACCCAAACAAACAAACTGGTCAAGCTAAATAAAACCGTAAATGAAAAAGCGTGGGGTAACAGTAACTAATAAAATGATCCTCACATTCGATACCAAGCACCCCACAAACTATAATTAATTTAAATCTAGAAAAGTAGATTAAATTAGCTTAAAAAAGCGTAAACATGTTTTTTTTCAAATGTTGAATAAGTATGTTAATTGTGTGTTTATGTATGTACTGTGTGTATTATTTTAACGTTAAATATTCGAGTTTTGATAAAATGCTTCAAATTTAAATACTAGAATGATTAACTAACGACTTTCTGACGATGAGTTATAATTTCACGATTATAAACTTAAAAGGTAATTTATATTTTAGTAATCGAGTCATTCCACGTCAAACCAACAAGGCACTCAACCTGACCCTTTCAGATTTGGCTGAAACTTTGTTTATTTATACTCTCTGACATCCTGAACTCAAATATATTTTTCAAAAAATTTAATCACTGATAGTTTTTTAGTTGTAAATTTTTAAAAATCACAAAATCCGCGTTTTTTGACGTGCACTAAAATGTAAAATCTGCAATGGTTCTATTAGAGATAGAGAGCTGAACGATAGCTCATTTTAAAGAAGGTTTAATGGGCTTTAATGTGATATCCAACTTGAACACATTAATGTACAAAATGTTTTTTGAGTGAAACTCAAAAATCCTTTTTGAAAAATGTTTGTGTTGGTGTTTTTTAATTTTTTTCAAATTTATATATGTTTTTATATATCATTTTGTGAGTACACCATAAAAATTTCAGAGTGGGACCATGATGGGATCGGGAGATATATTAAAAATACATCACTGAAGTATCACAATTTTTTTTATTTCAATTTAATGTTGAATAATTTAAGTTATGCAGGCCTAATTCTTATGTTTTAAATATAAAAATAATGTGTTTTAAATATATTACACATTATATTCATTGAAAAGTAATACAACGTAGGTAGACGAAAAAATATTCAAGTAATTACGCGTTATCAACGATTACTCAAAAAGTTGTAATCAGATCTCGATGATTTTTAAATATGACCCACATGATAAACATCAACTTTCGATCAAATCAAAAATCATCAAAATCGGTACACCCAGTAAAAACTTATACGGTATAATACAACGCAGGTCAACGAAAAAATAGTCAAGTAAAAACGTATTATTAGATATAACTCAAAAAGTACTTCTTAAATCTCAAATAAATTTAAATGGGACCAAATGACACGCTCCACCTTTCTATTAAAACATTTGTTATCGAAATCGGTTCACCCAGTCAAGTTCTGAAGTAACATACATTTAAAAAAAATACAGTCGAATTGAGAACCTCCTCCTTTTTTGGAAGTCGGTTAAAAATAAAGAAATATCTTTGTATTTCATTTTCAAAGTTATGTTTCATATAGCCTATGTATCAGAAACAGGCTATTAGCACTAAAAATTTTGTGAAAGGTACTTCAGTGATGTATTTTTAACATATCTCCCGATCCCATCATGGTCCCACTCAGAAATTTTTATGGTGCACTCACAAAATTATACATAAAAACATATATAAATTTGAAAAAAATTAAAAAACACCAACACAAAGATTTTTCAAAAACGATTTTTGAGTTTTACTCAAAAAATATGTTGTACATTAATGTGTTCAAGTTGGGCATCACATTAAAGCCCATTAAACCCTCTTTGAAGTAATCTATTACTCAGCTCTCTAGCACTAAAATAACCAAAGTTATTGCAGATTTTATATTTTAGTACAAGTCAAAAAACGCGAATTTTGTGATTTTTAAAAATTTATAACTAAAAAACTATCAGGGATTAAATTTTTTTTAAACTATATTTGAGTTCAGGGTGTCAGAGAGTATAAATAAACAAAGTTTCAGCCAAATCTGAAAGGGTCAGGTTGAAAACATTTTTTTATTGGTTGATTTGACGTGGAATGACTCAATCGAAACAAAAACTTCAAGCACGTCTGAGATCTAATTCGATAAAATATTTACAAAACACATACATTTTAATTTGTTTTCTCAAATGTTTGCCAGGCACCAGTTTATTTTTTATTTATTTAAGCATTATAAGAACAAAATAAAGATTAAACAAAAGAAATATTTGTTTAACTTAAAACTGAATATGTATTTACTATTTAAAAACATAAACAAAGTAACATTAATCCATGTAAAAATATTTTATTTACAGCACGATAAGATACCTACCTACTGCAAAGAAAACGTTCTAGGCATGCATTTTGTCTATATAATTTATGAAACAATGTCGTTGTAAATACTTCTTGGAGTCGAACGACATTCATTTACTGTAGTCTGTAGATAATAAATATTGTAAGATACGGAAGATAAAAAAGTAAATATACGTTATTTACACATACACATTACACACAGTATACAATACTAGCTTCTGCGCGCGACTTCGTCGGCGTGGACTCCGCTCCTATTGGTCTTAGCGTGATGATATATAGCCTATAGCCTTCCTCGATAAATGGGCTATCTAACACTGAAATAATTTTTCAAATCGGACCAGTAGATCCTGAGATTAGCGCGTTCAAACAAACAAACAAACAAACAAGCAAACTCTTCAGCTTTATATATTAGTATAGATATAGCGAGACTAAAACCTTTATATTTTTACAAAAACATCGTTTATACCTACTCGCAATAGGCATGACGAAAAATTTTGAAAACCTCTTCCGTAATGTGGCTACACATTTACTATTTAAGAAAATACCTATATTTCGGTAAGTTTTTAACCGACTTCCAAAAAAGGAGGAGGTTCTCAATTCGACACGTATGTTTTTTTTTTTTTTGTTTTCGAATTTTGTTTTAATTGAAAGGTGTTGCGTGTCATGTGGTCCCATTTTAATTTCATTGAAATCGGACAAGTACTTTTAGAGTTATATCTAATAATGCGTATTTACGTGACTACTTTTTCGTCGACCTACGTTATATTATACCGCATAACTTTTTACTCGGTGTACCGATTTCGAATAATTGAAGTCGGTTTTTTTTCGTTTGCGAGCAAACACAATTATAGGAAGGTTAAGTTTAAGGAAGTTTAAAACTATTTTTCTAATATGTTTTCAATGAGTGCGACAAAACGGCTGCAGGCTGCAGCTGTCATGGCGTCGGCTCTGACGTCACAATTATATAGGCACGTTCCACCTAAGGCCTACAACGCCATCGACCACGACCGCTGAAAACCACTCAGTAGTCTATACTCCGTCCAATCTTTTATTACCTTTTTGATAGGTCACGCCTATAAATTACAGGTTATTTTTCGACCATTTATAACTTGTCGACTAGAGTGACTAGACTACTGAGCGGTTTTCACCAGTCGTGGTCGATGGCGTTGTGGGCATTAGGCGGAACGCGCCTGATGTGTTTCTAATTGTGATGATGATGATGTGTTTCTAAATGGCCGATTGCAGTATTTTAATGTTTTATTTTATTGAAAATCACAATAATCTTATTATTTTACATAAAACTAAACCAGTATTTTGATTTTTTAAATATGAGTGTTCCCTAAAATCATTAAACTGACGATTTTTTGATACTGTCGTCATGCCTATTGTTGTGACACTTTGCAAGCCTGAATGGAAAATGCCACACTAGCATTGTCACTTTTATTTCAAAATCTTTTATCCAGGGCAGTTCTATATTGATAAATTTTCCAATTTAGTTAGTTACATATTCGTTATCAAAAAAATATTAAATAAGTTTGCATAATATACACGTTCGCATAATACCACGTAAGAAAAGATAATGTTAGTCAATACCCGGGAAAAAATGATCAGATCTGATCATTTTTTCAGTCTTCAGGTCTGATCAGGTATGAAAAATGACCCGGGTAGTTACAGTTTTACAAACATAAAACATTTGAAATGAAAGGCAAAATGCTGTATATCAGTTATTTTGTGTTTAATTTTTTTTTATTTGTGTGTCAGTCGTATCACTAAACAGACTAGTTTCAAAATAATTTTAAAGCCTATTTATGGGATGTTCCAGGCTATAAAACAACTTCCTACGACCTTAAAGAACTGGAAAAGTAATTATAAACGTGTTTCATCGTTTCGTGAATGTCGAGACGACCAGCACTGTTGACATAGTGACAGCCGATGACGAGTTATCACAATTCACACTCGTAGAGTACCTATTCGCATTTTTATTTCACCGCATACGATGATAAAATACGGCGATAGAATTTAAATTAGGTACTTTTCGTCTTTATTGTTTTTAAAAAGGGAAAAATGTATGACATTAATTTGTTACGTGTTATAAATATACTATTTACGAACACTTTAAGAACTACTACGAATACTTTTAAGAATACTATTTGTTAAAAATTAATTTGTTGTTTGTTTGTGTAAAGAGATTTCTTTTACTTGAAAAATTCTGTTCGTAAAAGCAAGATCTAAATATAATATAGATATGTCACAGCAATGGATTGCGATTGGCTGTTGCGCGAGCGGTTGCGGGTTCGATCCCCGCACACGACAGCATTTGTATTGGCCATACAGATGTTTGCCGTGGTCTGGGTGTTTGTGCAGTCCTAGTGGGTCTCCCCACCGTGCCTCGGAGAGCACGTAAGCCGTCGCTCGGTCCCGGTTGTTATCATGTACACCTGATAGCGATCGTTACTCATAGTAGGGAATATATCGGCCAACCAGCATTCACGATAAACTCGAAAAGTACCAGACGAATTTTTATACGGGTTTCAACAATAGAAAGAGTGATTCTAAAGGAAGGTTTAGGTGTATAATTTATTAGGTATGCTTTTATGTAAATTAGCAGAAATAAGGCGATAAATGTTGAAGAGGTCGCAAAAAATCTCTCCAACTGGGAGCTTTCCACGCGAACACCGCGTAAACTAACAAATATATAGTTAAGTAATGTACTATCGAATTCAAAATCTATAAAAATGCTACAAAAAAGTCCGCGATAGCATATCTCTATCTCTTACGGTTGACTTACAATAACCACTTTTATGTTCAATTTTGTAATGTGTTAAACATTACGTTATTTTCAAAGCTATTTTCTTTAGTTCAGTATTAATCCTTATCCAAATGAATATGTTAATTAGTTTACGCATTTAATGTAAATAGATTAAAATTGGCCTATACACTATATCAATCAGATGAATAGTTTTTGAGATATCGTCTTTAGAAGTAATTAGCAGCGAAACAGTTAAAGCTCGGCGAGCCGGCGTTCTTTCCTTGAGATGCTCGCCGCGAAATGAACAATAAATATTTTGTTAAATTCGACGCGGACGAAGTCGCGGGCACAGCTAGTATAACAATATTGTTTTACCGATGTATACGGATATAGTTACCCACATCTTATAAACTTAAACCCGCAAAAGTTGTTTTGCAATAACTATAGTCCACCCCCCGTATAATCCATACGTAACTCTTTCTGTCTGTCTGTCTGTCGCGCAATCACGCCAAAAGTCAAAACGACTGAACAGATTTAAATGAAATTTGGTATACAGATAGCTATATATATATATATATATACTCGTATATATATATATATATGTATATATATATATATATATATATATATATATATATAGTATATGATAGCCATAACTGGCACAGTGAGGACGCATGTGATTTGAGTGGTCCGTATTCGCATCATAGCCGAGTTCAAACCCCGAGAAACTTGAAATTTTTTTTATTTTTTATTATTATTTTTTTAATATTAATTTTTACCCGACTATCTGGAACGATTTTTTTGTTTCTTTCTACAATTTATTTTTGACACTAAGAAAACCAAAATGAAATTTGAGTGTTGCAAGTCAACATCGGGCTCTGCTGGATCCATTTTCTGCACAGATCAATTTTCTGTAACAAGTGTAAGCGCAACTACCACGTTCAGTGCCTATACCCAGGTGAGAAAAAATCTATAACGCAAGAATTCAGGAAATCCTGGCTATGTCCTGACTGCTCGTCGAAGCTTCCAAGGCAACGGAATACCGATGGCACTCCTATCCGAGGCTCTTCGCCACCTCAGCATCGAAGAGAGGGTGAGTGTGAAGAAGGTGAAGGAGGTGTTTCTTCGCATCGTGGTGGGGGCACTAGTGTAGTTTCGCCGCTGTCATTTTCAAGTATTGATGACGCTTTGACCACGGAGGCTGAAACGGCGCAAGACAATCCAACAGTACTTCAGACGTCGGGGCCCACAGCGACGTCGGAAGCGGGCTGCCTGGCGTCGGGTACTAAGTACCGATGATATTAATCAGCTGCGCGAGCCGGTAATAAATTATTACAAACTAGTACTCACCGTCAAAGGAGGAGCTCGGCTATCCGGTCAAGTACGGTCAGGGTAGGTATGTGTTTAGGTAGTGGAATAGTGTGGTGACGTTGGTGTGTAATAAAGTGACCTGACAGCACTCGACAGCGCCGCGACTCGACAGCAAACCCGTTGCACCCAAGCACCTCAGCCCACTCGCACTCACGGTCACGGAATTAATAGTCTTATATAAACAAAACGTCGGCAGAGAAAAATCCAAGTTTAAGGCACATAAATATTAACCCGCACAATTAATCGTTAAAAGCAAAATCCATATAACACAGAACAGGTTACAGCAGGTTTTTAAATACATCATACACTTTAATCTCACTAATACAAATTCACCCGGCCAAACATATCACTCAATATTAGTTAAATCAATTGCCCATACAATCGAAGTAACACACAGCACGGCACACAACGCGACAGAACAATTAAGGCAATCATGCATCAGTCATAAAAAAGCCTCAACAAATTTTAACTTCTCTCATCAAGATGGCGTTCACTTTCGGGGTCCACAAATCGACATAACCGCGCCGTGAAGAATACACGAGGTCAAGCTAAATAGTTTCACTATGCACGAGTTATTCACGCCGATATACAAGAAAGTTTATCAAAATTCAAATGCAGGAATTACTACACGTAATTACATCGCGCTAAGCCATAGGCGGCTCGTCAAAAGGGCGCGCGGCTTCGTCCGACCGCACTCAGATTGCAACTTACGCAGCGGGCGGACACAGTCCGAGCGCACATTCGCTCCGCCCCGCTTTCAAAAGGCGACTAAACTGGTCGAGGCGCGCGGGCGCTGGCTCCACGCCGAGCCGCTATTCAAACCAAACCGGTTCCCTGATGAACGCGACCTTGTCATACCGAGAGCGCTTAATCCGGCCATAACAGTCCCCCGTCCCGGACAGAAGGGCATTATGTCCGCGAGAAAATCGTAACGAAACAAATATCAGAGACGAGTGGACGGGGTCGAGGAGTCGCGTGAGAAGAGCGGCTCCGGACAGCTCCAACTTAGGGATCGACAGGCGCGACACAATGGAGAGCCACTCTCGCAAGAGAGCACCGTTAAGAGGCTCGGATCTCGCCTAACTACACGATAAGTCCTAGCGCGTCAATTAAGGGGACATTAGGAAGAAACCCCACTACATCATCAAGGACATCCACTCAAACCAGGATGCGAAGAAGATCGCTAACAGTGACAAACTACAGATGGCCCGGCACTCACAGGGCCCCGGCCGCGCTAGCCGGAACAGATAAGAGCCACTCTCGTACGAGAGCACCGATAAGAGGCTCGGATCTCGCCTAACTACACAATAAGTCCCAGCGCGTCATTTAAGAGGACGTTAGGAAGAGAACCTACTATGTCATAGAGGACATGTACTCAAAAATAGTATGCGAAGGTAATCGCCAGCAGTGACAAACCAATGATGGGCCCGGCACTCAAAGGGCCCCGGCCGCGCTAGCCGGAACAGATAAGAAGTCGCAGTGACCCGATAAGGTCGCCGACGCCGACTAAGAGGGGGAGGGCGGCGCTCCAGTCGCGGCCACTCAGCTAGCGGAGGGGGTCACGTGAGAAGAGTGGCGAATTCTCGCTCAATCCGCGGAGGGGGGGGCAGACCCCCCCCCCCCGCCCCTGGCAGGGTGACACCCCAACTGATCAGGGGAACGTCCCCTGTCCAGGCCCGGGGCGCAGGGGTTGGGGGGCGAGCCAGAAGCGTCACGCACCGGAAGGCGCTCACGAACGCCCCCGCCCGTGGCGGAGGCGCGGTCTGGAGGGACGCGAAGGGAAGCGCTGATCGGGCCCAGGCATCGTACACAGAAACAAACAAATTCAGTGATAGAAACACATTCAGCAATATAAACAAATACAGTAATATAATTCAGGAATAGAACCAAATTCAGCCATACAACAAATGCATCAATACAAATTCAGCAACAGAAGCAAACTCAGTAACATAAACAAATGCAGTAACATAAATTCAACAATAGAAACGAATTCAGTAAGTAAACAAATGAAGTAACACAAATTCAGCAACAGAACAAGTCAGTAACATAAACAGATGCAGCAATATAAATTCAGTAATAGAAGCAAATTCAGTAATACAAACAAATGCAGTAACCCAAATTTAGCAATCGAAACAAATTCAGTAATACAAACAAATGCAGTAACAGAAATTCAGCAATAGGCACAAATTCAGTAGATAAACAAGGCAGTAATACAATTCAGCAATAGAACAAATTCAGTAAGTAAACAAGGCAGTAATAGAATTCAGCAATAGAAACAAATTCAGTAAGTAAATTCAGTAACAAAGACAACACAAAAACCCGGGATGTCGCACACAGGCCAACCTTCCCCTACCTACCCGCCAGCAATATAGGTACCTAACCCTATCAAAAAGAGCTCGCGCAGCTCAAGGCGCGGTAACCACGCTCTGCTACCAAATGAAACGGCGCAAGACAATCCAACAGTACTTCAGACGTCGGGGCCCACAGCGACGTCGGAAGCGGGCTGCCTGGCGTCGGGTACTAAGTACCGATGATATTAATCAGCTGCGCGAGCCGGTAATAAATTATTACAAACTAGTACTCACCGTCAAAGGAGGAGCTCGGCTATCCGGTCAAGTACGGTCAGGGTAGGTATGTGTTTAGGTAGTGGAATAGTGTGGTGACGTTGGTGTGTAATAAAGTGACCTGACAGCACTCGACAGCGCCGCGACTCGACAGCAAACCCGTTGCACCCAAGCACCTCAGCCCACTCGCACTCACGGTCACGGAATTAATAGTCTTATATAAACAAAACGTCGGCAGAGAAAAATCCAAGTTTAAGGCACATAAATATTAACCCGCACAATTAATCGTTAAAAGCAAAATCCATATAACACAGAACAGGTTACAGCAGGTTTTTAAATACATCATACACTTTAATCTCACTAATACAAATTCACCCGGCCAAACATATCACTCAATATTAGTTAAATCAATTGCCCATACAATCGAAGTAACACACAGCACGGCACACAACGCGACAGAACAATTAAGGCAATCATGCATCAGTCATAAAAAAGCCTCAACAAATTTTAACTTCTCTCATCAAGATGGCGTTCACTTTCGGGGTCCACAAATCGACATAACCGCGCCGTGAAGAATACACGAGGTCAAGCTAAATAGTTTCACTATGCACGAGTTATTCACGCCGATATACAAGAAAGTTTATCAAAATTCAAATGCAGGAATTACTACACGTAATTACATCGCGCTAAGCCATAGGCGGCTCGTCAAAAGGGCGCGCGGCTTCGTCCGACCGCACTCAGATTGCAACTTACGCAGCGGGCGGACACAGTCCGAGCGCACATTCGCTCCGCCCCGCTTTCAAAAGGCGACTAAACTGGTCGAGGCGCGCGGGCGCTGGCTCCACGCCGAGCCGCTATTCAAACCAAACCGGTTCCCTGATGAACGCGACCGTCATACCGAGAGCGCTTAATCCGGCCATAACAGAGGCAATAAGAGCGATTGTTGCCTCTGAGGTATCAAAGGTGAAGAACGACATAGGCTCATTTATACAAAAAGTACTGTCGCAAGAATTGAAACCGATCAAGGATGAAATTGCTGATATTAAGTCTTCCTTGAGCTTCTATAATGATCAATTAGAGGGTCTAACAAAGAGAGTAGATAAAGTGGAAAAAGACTTAAAAATATGCAAGTTAACGTCTTCAGATTTAAGCAGTATCAAATCCGCTTTAGCCAAAGTTGAAAAGGACAGCAATAACAGCAATCAATGGTCCAGGCGTTCGAACATTGAGATATATGGAATACCGGAGAAGAAAAATGAGAACCTATTTGATGTCCTCAAAGTCATATGTGACCGGATACAATTCAGTATTAACCCTTCTTCTGACATAGATTTTATAACCCGTGTAGCACCAAAAAAGACCGATTCAAAACGGGTCAAGCCAATAATAATTTGTTTCCTTGCACGGTATAAAAAGGATGACTTCCTGTCACGGGCTCGAAAACTCAAGTTGAATGCCAAGGATATTGGTTACACGGACTCTGAAAATCCTATCTACTTCAACGAGCATCTTACCAGTTACAACAAGGCCTTGCTTCAACGTACTAAATCCATAGCAAGAGATAAGCAATATGCTTTTGTGTGGGTGAAAAATTGTGCAATATTCGCTCGTCGCAACGATACGAGTCCGGTCATCGCAATCTCCGACGAACAGGATTTAAACAAATTAAAATAAGTGTACAGACTCTCTCAAAATTTTGCATGCTTTTCAATATCAATTTTGTATATTATTTTTCGCGGGGGCAGAGGGCAGTAACTTTATGTCTGTTATGTTGTCCAGAGTATTATTTCTTTTACCAAGTGCCAAATTACCAAAGTGTTTTTTCTTATTATTATTGGAGGGTTGATTATTTTAATTCATATTTGTATTTGTCTTTGTGCTATAAGAGGACAGTTATTGTCATCAATGGCTGTGTTTAAAAAAAAATTTACACGTCTACTATCAAAACGTACGCGGTTTACGTACCAAGACCGGTGTTTTCTATCAAAACGTACTCCTAACAAATTATGATCTTATATGCTTAACTGAGACTTGGTTATTGCATGGAATTAATGATTCAGAGTTGTTTGACAGTCGCTATAATGTATATAGAAGTGATCGCAAATATGATACTCGCGGTGATAATTACGGGGGAGGCGTTCTTGTAGCTGTGCATAGAGAACTGTGCGTTCATAGTTCATCAGCGATACCTTTTGAACATGATTCTGCGGAGGCTATTGAGGTCGTTATATCCTGTGCATCAGCCCAACATTTGCATATTATCTGTGGATACTTTCCACACAATCGCTACCATAATAAATCTCAAACGCAATTTTTCGATTTGGTCACAGATAGTTTTCTTATCAATGCAGTTGATAAATTTCTTGTACTAGGTTACTTCAATATTTCTAATGCTGTATGGTCGCAAGATAGTCCAATGAATTTAATAAATTGCCATAAAAACGATTACCCTATTAATGCGCTCTATAACTTTTTATGTGTGACTAATCTGTCACAACACAATAAGATACCAAACATTAATGGTAAATATTTAGACCTGATACTGTATAATAAAGCCTGCGTCGTGAATCGTTGTGATTTTCCTCTGGTCACAGAGGATGCACATCACCCAGCCCTAGAGTTATCCTTAGAGGTTTCGATTGATCGTTTTGTAAAGTCAAATTCACGCTTAGTTCGATTATTTCATTCAGCGGACTACAACAAAATAAATCAGTCTCTATCGCGCATTGATTGGTTTAACGTATTTAATTCTAAAAATGTAGAAGACTGTGTGGATGCTTTTTATCAGATTATTGATAATATAATTACGAGTTGTGTCCCCGTCAAACAACACGTTAATACCAATCGTTACCCAAATTGGTACTCAAGTGCTCTAATTAAAATAATTAATGAGAAATTAAAATATCACAAATAATGGAAGATATACGGAAGGTATAGAGATTATGATATATTTCAACTTCTGCGAGAGCGCGAAAAAAGAGTCCAGCATACTTGTTTCAAAAGATTTATCGAAAATACTGAATATAATATAAAGCGTAATAGTAGATCATTTTGATCTTACGTTAAAAGTAAAAAATGTAGCTCTGACCTACCTGATAATATGTTTTTAACAACACAGTATCAAATGATCCTGACACAATTTGTAACCTTTTTAATGAATTCTTTCACTCGGTGTTCGAAACTGATGAATTATTAAATAAATCAACGGCTGCTGACATTTCGGAACGGCAATCTTATGTCTCTTTTCCTAACCTAACCATTAACTCTATTAATTTTACATGTAATATAGTCCTAAAGTATTTAAAGAAATTGGATATTACTAAAGGATATTATGGACCTGATGGTTTACCTCCAGTTTTTCTAAAGTGTTGTTGTGAAAGCCTTGCATTACCCTTGTCTATATTATTTAATCTATCCTTTAGGTCTGGTAATATGCCTCAAATTTGGAAAAAAATCTTATATAGTTCCCAAGTAACATTTCATTCGGGCCTAGGTTGTAAAAAATACTTTTAGGTTTTCTAAAGCTCGTAAAAAGGTTAATGCTTTGCTATCCGGTCATATTAAGTACTTGAGAATGATTAATAGGTCCTAAAACTAGTTGTTTTTTATTACAACCTTGGAGCAGCTGACAAGAGTTTAAATTAACGTTATTTTGACTTGTGTGTCAAGAGCATATAGTCCTAGGATCTTATAGTTGTCGTAGACTCCTGATTAAGTTCTGAAAAGGCTAGCATTATGCTGAAATGAGATCTAAAGGTTTAATTTTTAACTTTGTTATGACCATAAAGTTATGGAATGTAGAAATTGCTTATAAGTAATTTTTAAAACCTACCTCAAACCTTAAGGCTGTTTTAGAGTGTCTAGACAAACAAATTAGGACTGTGTGGTGACAACCCAAACTAATAAGCTATTGTCTAAGAGCTTAAAGTATGATTAACGTCCTAGAAGAATAATTTAAAGCTTTAGAGGCATCGTCAAAAAATATCAGTTGTCTTCGCGACTTCAAAGCATTACGTTGTCTTGCAAGATGAATCAACAGCTGTTTGTTCAGCACTCTTGTCGAACCGTCGAACGCACGTCCTCCTTCAGCCGAAACTTCAAAGCAACTAATTGTGCGCAGGGGTTGTTTTCGCAACTAGCAAGTCTTGGACTACTCCTGGCAATAGCCTTAAAGCTGCAAAAACAGCCTATGCGTTTTAAGTAGCTCCGCGCGATTACCTTTAGCTCTTATTTTAGCAAACATTAAGAGCTTTTAGCTGTAACAGTTCTGAAAAGGTTAATTTTAATGCTTTCTAGTAATTTTCTAACGGCCGCCATTTTTTTACATTAAATTTTAAAAAAATCAAAACAAATGGCAATATTTTAATTCAATAAGGCTAAATTAGGTAACTTGTGCTATACCATTTAAAATTTATCTTTTTTCGATGAATAGTAGTTTTATTTCTAATGCAACTTACCACCAACCGTATGATTTTATAATTTTTATTTCAGTAAATATCGTCAAAATTATAAATTAACGCAAGGCCCGTCTCGTATACAGCACTATTATCCTAAAGTTTCACGATGAAGTGCCAGTCGCACAACTTTTTTATTTTTTCCTGACTTCAGCAAGATACTTATATTTCTTTAAATATCTACTACTTAGTTAGCCATTTTGAAACTTGGAATAATTTCAGGGAAAGTGGCGCCATCATAAATAAGTACCTATTTAAATTCACGATTATTTTTTTCTGTGTAAAAAAATCTTACACAGAAACATTTTAAAACCCGAGAGTCCTGGAAAGGTATTTTTTCATGTCCATCAAAAAGGTTTTAAGTTGTCATAGGGTTACATCCAAGACCAATTTAGAACTTTAAAGCTGCCTTGCAAGGTTATATTAACGTTAAATTAAGGTTGTGAAGGTTATATTTGGGTACTGTGTAAGTAGTTCGAAAGGTTCTGGATTTGAGCTATAGGTTTTGCTGTAGCTCTCAGAAAGGTTCTAAAACGTGGGCCCTTTTTGCACTCAGGAGGTTAATATAAGGTTAATAGAACGTTATTGAGCCTGTTAAGACTTACGAGCAGATTTCCATATAAAGGTTATAGAACCTTTTCAAAACCTTTTTAAAACCTAAAATGTTACTTGGGTTCCCATCTATAAAAGATTAAAAGTAGTAACAAGCATGACATTAAGAATTATAGACCAATTTCCAAAATAAACACCATTGCCAAAGTGTTCGAAAACATAATTTATGATCATATATTTCCATTTTTAAGACCCTTAATCATTAGCCACCAACACGGATTTGTCACAAAAAAATCTACTGTAAGTAATGTTTGCGAATTCATTCACCATGTTGCTTCAGCTATGGGTTCTGGTAATCAATTAGATGCTATCTACACAGACTTCTCCAAAGCATTTGATAAGATACGGCACTCGGTCTTGGTACGGAAACTCGAAGAAATTGGCATGCATGGAGACCTCCTACGGTGGATAATATCTTACCTCAGTGAGCGAAGCCAAGCTGTCACTATAAAAGGATTTTGTTCTACTTTTCTCCCGGTTACCTCAGGTTTGCCCCAAGGCTCTCATTTGGCTCCACTATTGTTTAATTTATTTATCAATGACGTTTTAGCTATGTTTAATAATTCTGACATATGCAGATAATATTAAAATTTTTAAAGAAGTTAAATATACCTCGGTCTGTCTAAATTTACAAAGGGATCTTGATAATTTTGTGAACTATTGTAAAAATAACTTCTTGGGGCTCAATCTCAACAAATGCCACGTAATTACTTTTTCCAGAAGTCCAAAACTGATTTTTGATTACTAACTTGACGCCACAGTAATTTCTCGTGTTTCTGATATAAGGGACCTGGGAATCATACTTGATAGCAAGTTACCTTTTAATGAACATATTAATCACGTTACAGCCAAAGCTTACCGTATGCTGGGGTTTATATTAAGAGTGAGCAAAGACTTTAAAAACAGTTCTACAATCACACTTCTTTTTTAACGCCTACGTAAGATCTGTTCTTGAGTACGGTTCGATTGTGTGGAATCCGCAACATATAACAAAGCAAAATAGCCTGGACAGAATTTTCAACCTATTTGTCAAACATCATAGACAAAGGTATGGATTTGCACCTTCTGTTACAACCCTAACACACAGAAGAGCCGAGAGAGACTAATTATTTCTATATAAAATTCTGAACGGCCAAATAGACAGCCCATTTCTACTTCGTCACATAAATTTTTGCTGCCCCCGAGTACATTCGCGCCACAGAAACTTGTTTTATTAAATACTCCTCTTGTTAAACGAAATTACAAAAAACATACCTTTATGCATCGATCGTGCAATTTTTATAATCAATACTTACAAAGCATTGACCCTTTCAGCTGCTCAATAAGTGTTTATAAGAGGAGTGTACGACAGAAGCTGTTGGAAATACTATAATTTTTTTTGTCCTTTTTTTACATACTAGTATTTTTATAAATTTTGTATCGGCTAAACGAAATTATTAATATTACGGCCTATTATTTGTTTTGTATCTTTTATATTTTTTTAATGTCCTTCTAGTTTTTGTTATTTCGCTCCAAAATATTTTTGCTAATTGTACTATTAATATTATGACGATATACATAATTATTTAATAATTATTAGTGGAATCTTGTTTGAAAAATGTGTTAGTGTTATGTTGTGTATGAATGTACTAATGATTTTGTTTGTTTCCCAATAATAAATAAAATAAAATAAAATAGTCTAGTCTTAGAAAGGACCTAGGCTACTTTTTAATGCGAAAAAAGGGTGTAAGGGGTTGAAAGGTTGTAATGAAAATTTGAATGGAATTATGATGTATAACGTTCGTGTTTCATAACTGTCAAACATTTCATGTTCATCCCATCGATATGGTAAACTCTCTCCTAAAATTAAAGAACGTATTTAAATAAAGGTTTTGAATCGACAACATCCTGTGTCGGGGGTCTAGAAACACACAATACACAAGTACAAACGCCCAGACCACAACAAACATCTGCTTGATCTATGATACGTCCAAATCAAAGTGTGAAGGTAGCCGTAAAAGTCATAACAAAATTACTTTGTCGTCCCGCCTAATCTCAATTTATATTGCTGGGAAAGACTAATAGTAACACGTGACTAAAATCTAGAAAGACTAAATTATACACGTGGTCTAGATTGGGTTACGATTACCTATACGCAAATAGCATATTCATTACTTTTAGAAAGAACCTGATTACCACATATAAGCAGAAAATACAATGCCGCGAGGTTCCTCCAGAACAGACCTGTTATATTTATATTGTGTTTGAGTACTTCTTGTGATTATATTTCCCCCGTTACTTCAAGCACAGGTGTATCGGATATATCTAGAATATGTGTAACACAAGATATGGTTGAAAAACTACTGCTTGGCTTAGATACTTCTAAATCGGCAGGCCCAGACAAATTACCTGCTCATTTCTTAAAGAGTTGTTCCAAGTCCCTGACTTTACCAATTTATCTCTTGTTTAAGCGATCCCTTGATGAATGCGTAGTTCCAGCTATTTGGAAAAAGTGCTTATATATCCCCTATTCATAAAAAGGGTGACAAGCAGAAAATAACCAACTATAGGCCGATCTCCAAGTTATGTATACTAGCTAAAATGCTTGAAAAAATAGTACACGGTCAATTATCGGCGGCTTTGCAATCAAATTTCAGCCCTTATCAACATGGTTTTCTACAAGGCCGCTCTACTGTAACGAACCTGATATTGCTTAACTCTTTTATAACCGATGCTATGGAGGATGGCGTTCAGGTTGACGTCGTTTACACTGACTATAGCAAAGCGTTTGACCGTATCCAGTAAGGAACTCTAATAAAAAAGCTAAGTCAATTAGGTATTAGTGGTGATCTATTAAGGTGGTTCTCTTCCTATATTGATAACCGTTCTCAGGCAGTAGTCATTAACAATTACATATCTAGTTGGGTAACCATTCCTAGTGGAGTCCCCCAGGGATCGTTGTTAGGTCCGCTTCTGTTTGTGATCAGTGTAAACGACGTTAGTTCATGTCTTCATTCGTCCCATATACTTTGTTTTGCTGATGACATGAAAATTTTTGCGAAAATTAGAAATAGCGCGGATGCTGAAAATCTTCAAGCTGATCTTCATAGGTTGGAACACTATTGTAACACTAATTTTTTGGACCTTAACGCAGCTAAGTGTAGTGTCGTCACGTTTACAAGAAAGCGTAACATTATATCATACAATTACATTTTAAAAGGTGAAAAGCTGCCTAGGAGTTCTACAATGAGAGACCTGGGTGTAATACATGATTCCAAACTCATATTCAATGCCCATATTGACAGTGTAGTTAGTAAAGCCACTAAAGCTTTGGGCTTTGTGATGCGTACTTCGGTGGACTTTATTAGAGTAAAAACATTAAAAATATTATATTGCGCACTTGTACGTAGTCACTTGGAGTACGCCTCGCAAATTTGGAATCCTAGGTATGGGACTTATATTGCACGCCTCAAAAATATTCAAAAGAAATTTCTAAAGTACATTTGTTTTAAATCAAATCAACCATATGATTCACGTGACTATGTAAACCTATGTAAAAAGTACCATATTCTTCCTCTTGAACTGAGAAGAGAAATCGCTGATTTAACTTGTTTCATATTACTTCAAATCGAATAGACTGTCCTGAACTTTTATCACAAATCTCGTTTAATATTGCATCTAAAACATTGCGGAAAAACCCCTTAATTTACCTACCCCCTGTCTCCTCAAACTATAAACAAAATACTTTCACTTGGCGAGCAGGTAACAAGTTCAATATGTTTGTGAATAAATTTGATATAGATCTCTTTGACACTAGCTGTGCGTCTGTTAGAAAGTTGATTAGCGACTCATTCTTTAACTCTCCTTGATTTGTTGGTATTGTGACAACAATATTATACATACATACTATAGATACATACATTGATATAATTATCTTACAGACAAAGTGCTATATGTGGTTAGTGATGTGTTTCTGTTGTAATGCTGTTTCTATAGGTGGGGAACTATAATTAGCTTTATGTTTCTATGTAAATTGTGTATCTGTAAAAGTATTTTAGCTGTTGTTCCTCCTCAAAATTAAATAAATAAATAAATAAATATCAGAAACGTAATAAATTAACAATAGATAACATTATGTTACCTTCTTGTATCTCAGTTTGTCGTAGGGCAGGCCGAATAGGATGTTCTGTTTGACGGTAGCTACGAAGAGCCACGGTTCTTGACTCGCGTATGCGATGCGGGCGCCTCCGATAGTGATCGAGCCTTGTGCCGGTGGCAGCTCGCCCAGGATCACTTGTAGAAGGGTAGACTGATGGAAAAATTGTATCATTAATCCAAAAACACTATGACTACACCTCACCTCACTACCTCTTCCTGCTAACTACTACTTCCGACTAGATTGATATTACTTACGAATTTAGATGATTTTAAAGATTTAATAAAGATCATAAAAACTTTGGTCCTTAAACTTTTCTAGGACTTCCAGTTTAGAGTTATTGCGCACATCTACCGATTGAGGTAATGAAATGAAATGAAAACATTTATTTCGTCATAAAGTGATCCTCACACTTAACGAAAGTCAAAAAATAAAAATAAAAATGTCATTTACAAAAAAAAAAACAATAATAAGAAAGATATGGCAGCAAAACATCAATAAAATAAAAATGTATACTTTAACTTAAATGTTAATACATTGGGTACCTACATTACAAACTTACGTAACGTACCCAGTAATGAAAGCCATCAACCATCTATACTTATTATAAAAATAAGTCCCCCGGCCGCGTCTTTCTGTCCTCCTGTCTGTCTGTCTGAACGCGATAAACTCGAAAACTACGCAACGGATTTTTATACGGTTTTCAACAATAGAAAGAGTGATTCTTGAGGAAGGTTTAGGTATATAATTTACTAGCGACCCGCCCCGGCTTCGCACGGGTGCAATGATGATACTAAATACTATCAACAATAAAAGATACGTTAGAAACCTCTAGTCTAAAATTATCAGTGTTTTTCTACCATGTTATGCATGTATTATACATATAAACTTTCTTCTTGAATTACTCTATCTATTAAAAAAAAAACCGCATCAAAATTCGTTGCGTAGTTTTAGTGATCTAAATTCTAAACAATTAAACATACAGACAGCGGGAAGTGACTTAATTTTATACTATGTATAAAGATAAAGATGTACTGGTGGTCGAGCGTTGCGTCATGCGGGGCAGAGGGGATTGACTCGCCGCGCAGTAGGCATAGCATATTAGGCGCTTTAGGAACTTTAAATGTTTCGCTGCTAATTGCTTCTAACGACGATATCTCAAAAACTATTCATCTGATTGATATAGTGTGAAGGGCAATTTTAATCTGCATTAAATGTCTAAGCTAACTAACATATTTATATGGATAAGGATTAATACTGAACTAAAGAAAATAGCTACGAAAATAACGTAAGGTTTTTAATTAAAAATTTGAACATAAACGTGGTTATTGTAAGTCAACCGTAAGAGATAGAGATATGCTCTCGCGGACTTTTTTGTAGAATTTTTATAGATTTTGAATTCGCTAGTACATTACTAAACTGTATCTTTGCTAGTTTACGCGGCGTTTGCGTGGAAAGCTCCCAGTTGGCGCGATTTTTTACGACTTCTTCAACATTTATCGCCGTAATTCTGCTAATTTACATAAAAGTATACTAAATTATATACACAAACCTTCCTCAAGAATCACTCTAGCTATTAAAAAAAACCGCATCAAAATCCGTTGCGTAGTTTTAAAGATCTAAGCATACATAGGGACATAGGGACATAGGGACATAGGGACATAGGGACAGAGAAAGCGACTTTGTTTTATACTATGTAGTGATTATGTTTTAATGTAAATTAGCAGAAATACGGCGATAAATGTTGAAGAGGTCGCAAAAAATCTCGCCAACTGGGAGCTTTCCAAGCGAACGCTGCGTAAACTAGCAAAGATATAGTTGTATAATGTACTAGCGAATTCAAAATCTATAAAAATGCTACAAAAAAGTCCGCGATAGCATATCTCTATCTCTTAGGGTTGACTTACAATAACCACTTTTATGTTCAAATTTTTAATTAAAAACATTACGTTATTTTCAAAGCTATTTTCTTAAGTTCAGTATTAATCCTTATCCAAATTAATATGTTATTTAGCTTAGGCATTTAATGCAGATTAAAATTGCCCTTTACACTATATCAATCAGATGAATAGTTTTTGAGATATCGTCGTTTGAAGTAATTATTAAAAATAAATAATGCGTAACGAAGTGGGCACGGGTCGGCTAGTATTAAACATAAACCACAAAACAATAATATATCTATCTATATCTATACTAATAAATAAAATTGGAGTCTGTTTTTAATATTAAAATAACTACTTTTTACTAAATGCATATGGATCTATACACGGAACATATACCAAAATAACATTTTTTACAATTTTTGTCTGTCTGTCTGTTTGTTCCGGCTAATCTCTGAAACGGCTGGACTGGTTTGGACGGGACTTTCACTGGCAGATAGCTGATATAATAAGGAGTAACTTAGGCTACTTTTAATTTCGAATTTTTTTATAACTGCGAACTGAACAATAACTTTTTTGTTAAATTCCACGCGGACGAAGTCGCGGGCACAGCAGCTAGTTACCAATAAAATCTTATTTTCTTTTTAATAGATGTTCCTTTGAATCAAATCTTCTGCGTGATATAAAAGTGAACAGTGATTTTTATCCTTAAATATAACTAAACATATTCTTACTTTGCCCGAACCCACTAGGCCAGCGACACCGACAAACTCGCCGGGGTGGGCGGTCAGGGAGATGTTCCTCAGCGTGTGCACGATAGGGTTGGTTTGCCAGCTGGCACTCAGGTTCGACAGCACCAGTGTCGAAGGCTTGTATTTACTGTTTGCGTTATCCTTTTCAGATCCGTTGCTTAGGATGTTAGGAGTTATCCCGACCAGTTTTGTCTCTTCTTTATCCAACTCTTCGAGTAATAAAAAGTCCTACAAATATATTTTTATTATTGAGCCACCAGATCGAATCAGAAAAAATTGTATAAATAAAACTAAAAAATACTTATTAATTTACCTCGAATCGTCTGACGGACACTCTAGCTTCGGCTGCCATCGCCAGCGCCATTGGGAAGAAAATGTTACAAGCCATTTGCATCAGATTATAGTATTGAACGAGAGAAAAAGTGATGCCCGCTCGAATTTCTCCTCCTAACACTACGAAAGTAATCACTGCAGCGAATAAAATGAAACGTTCTGTGAAGACGCTGAGGGCTAACGAAAAACCTTTGATGTACGAAGTACGTAGAATAAACTTAACTTCCCATCTGTAACAAATTATTATTTAAGAAAAGTTTCTTTTTGGCAACTTAAATTATGATATCATTGAAATTAATAGAGACCTTGAAGTCAATAAGTCCTACTAATAAATTGGCATTTGTATTTTAAACTTATTAAAAACATAATTTAAATCAACATTTAACATATTTGAAAAATAACTTGGCTGAATTCTTAAATTACAGTTATGTTACTATTACAGTAGGTATGTTTACTCACTTTCGAAGTTTATCTACCAGCTTCTCGAAAGGCTTTTCCCATGCATACATTTTAATTACTTGCACGCCGTTTACTAATTCGCTCATCACTTTAACTCTTTGATCAGTACGTTTTGCTATTTTCCCTCTATAAACACCTTGACTTCTACTTAGATAAGCTAAAAAATTAATAATAAGAACATATTATTAGATATTGTGTCCTCGTCTTAATCAATGCCCATACATTTTACTTAAATATTATAATATGATAATTAATTTTAAGTAGAGTTAAGAAATTAGCGAATGTGGCATTGACGTAGTATTTACGTGACATTTACTATAATCTTGAAACAAAAAAAAATATGTATAAAAAAAATCATTATACAAGTAAACAAATCTCCATAAGCGAATATTTTTGATGATGGACTTAGATTTCTTGGTAAGGAAATGTGTTATTGATGTACCTTGTATTAACACAGTTTGTATGAATATGACGGCGAGAGCAGCCAAGGTCGCAACACCGATGTGTTGCCACACGAGATATGAGACCACAGGCGCTACGATTGGCATCACCCAGATGAAGTGCAAATACAAAGCAGCTTGATCGAAACGGTTTACGTCGTTCGACATCAAATTGATGACTTGTCCAGCTTCTGTTTGACTCAAACCGATCCGGTTCAGCTTCAAGATCTATAGGAAAATAATATAAATATATATTATTATACTGAGATTTGTTACAGTAAATGATGCAATTAATATGCATATGTAATTGTTTTAATATAACATGATACTGACCTTTCTGTATAATATTGAACAAGCTGCTATTCTCACTCTCATACCGACACAGCTCTGGGATAGATTCACGTGGTTAAACATTAAAGAATTCACAATCATTAATAAGTTCAATGCAAAGTTATAAATATGTGCATTCTTATATGTTTCGGGTGTCTTTACTCCAGCAAAATATTCTATATACAATGCTAGAAGGTAGGGTATCATGGGCCTGAAAAAAGATTTACGTTTGTTTAATAATAAAAAAGAATGAAAATTAAAAAAAAAGTAAAACAACTTTTGTAAAATACATAATTACAGTGATTACGTTTCTTCATGCATGGTCTCATATTAGAAATAGCAGCATAAAACTAAATTAATACATAAGTTTTAATGATTAGAACATTTTTTTTTGCAATATATAATTATTTTATTGTATTTACACATACAAAAATATTTTATACTCATCATGATCGTCAATACGTTACGAAATCTAATACTATTAAACGAGCAATTCTTGTATGTATATAATTATATACTTAATCTGAATCTCGGAATAGGCTCCAAAGATTTTCATAAAATTTAGTATGCAGGGGATTTCGGGGGCGAAAAATCGATCTAGCTAGGATTCATTTTTAGAAAATGAAGTTTTATCCCTTCTTTTAGGCAATGAAAAATTGACTACATAATCGTTAGAATACGAAGGTAAATTTCGCTATTGTCATTAAAGTTGTAATAGCTCATATTCATATTATTTTATGATTATCAATAATGTAATTCGTATAAATACCGAGCTAAGCTCGGTCACCCAGGTACTATACTATAACATATTTTAGAAATACGAGTATTAAACACATGCGGTACAAGATTAGTTAGATGAAGTATAAAACTTAAAACACGCTAGTATTTAAATGTGCTAAAAAGAATGAAATAAACTTTTCCTTCAAATCTCTTACTATCGACATTACATAGGTACTTGTGCCCCGCGGTTTCACCCGCGTTGATTTGAGGAAAAAAAATAGCCTTCCTTCTTCTAGCATAAACTTTATCTTTAAATAGGCTATCCACCTCAGAGAAATATAATATTAGTATCCGCTGGGTGCGTGACCCTAGCGCCATCTAACGATACAACTTACGGTGGATCTTTTGAGAAAATAAACATTTGTATTGGATGTCAAATAGCTATTGAAAAAATAAACTTGAAAAAAAATTTTTTTTCAATGTTAAATGTGATATATTACATTTACAAGTTAAGATGTTTATTGTAAGATTAATATTGAATAAAAAATCATTATTAATATTAAAAAACAATCTAAAATAATATATAAAATAACAAATAACTCTATTTAACATAATAATATATTTACGAATGTAAATAACAATAATGTAAACTAGTTGAGTTTAAATGTCCCATTTTATGTAAGGATAAACCTATGATAGGTGCTACGGACGGCTTACGTCGCGAATGATTATTATTTGTAAATATATTGAAATTGTAGTGTAAACAAAGATACTAGTATGTAAGATATAATAATAGACTTAAGTAAAGATTGTATCTAGCTAGTAAGCAACTATGTATGTAAAATAGTAACTATGTGAACACTGCAATAAAAATTGTAAGAGTGAGGCGAATGTACGCTTAGAAAGAGAGAACAAGAGGTGGCACTAGGTGCGAGAGAGAGGGCAACATATGTTGGTACGCGTCTTCCACGCGTACGTATGTTGGGCAACTGATCGAAGCGAGCGGCAATTGGTCGCGTCTTAAACGCTTATGTTGGCCAACCGATCGAGGCGGGCAGTGATTGGATTACGCGACATCACGTGCCGCCATTGGCCTGACGGTAGGTTGGTACCCCGCAAAAGAGCGGAAAGACTAACCGCCATTGGTTGCTCGCTCTCTCTCAAACGCTATTGGTCACCTCTCTCGGCTCACGGCTGTTACCAAGGTGGGGACTCTCTATAAAAGAGGGGGGCCCAGCAACAGCAAACCTTCCCCCGCGTTAGATCGGTTCGAACACGCTTAGGCGTATCGACCGTCTATAACTCGTCACAGCGCTCCGCATAGCGCCTCCTCCATTCCGACGACGTTCTAAGCCGAGGTGCGATCTCGCTAGGAGACACCCTTAGGACGAACGTCACCCCCGTGCCCTCCAAAAGGGCCCACATCTTCCTTCGCGGCCGGTGTCTATGTACCCGGCCCCTCTCACCGGTGACGCTGTAAAGGCCAGTAGGGCCAACAGCAACTATCATTTCGAAAAAAAAAAAGGCAAACCACTCTCTACCGAACATTCGCCGACTCAAGATCAAGAAGTAATAAGGAAGAAAATAAAAGAAAAACAAGGAGGACCCTGAAGTTTAATTGAAGAAACCCTCGGTCCTCAACATTGCGTGGTCCTTCGAGAAGCCGGATTCAGAAAAAAGAAAACCAGCGGGGGAACTTTCTACAAGGAATTCAGAAGAAAACCAGCGGGGGATTTTCTAAATTGGAATTCCGAAGGAAGGACCCATTGAAGATTGCTGCCTAATTGGAATTCCGAAGAAATTCTAATTTGAACCCGCAAGATAAACAGTTGTGGGATTTTCTAATTGGAATTCGAAGAACGAAGTCAACGTGGGATTTTCCAATTGAAAATCAGAAGAAAGAAAACCAACGGTAGATCTTTCTAATTCAGAAGACAGAAAAATCAACGCCATGGCCCACAGCACAAGAAGCCGCAATAATAGGTCGGAGTCAGGAATCGGCGTATCAGAACGCGCCTTACAAGCAAGTTCATCCACGTTTCACCGAATCCATGAAGATACGCCAAGATCACCATCGACAGCCGTAGGGACGATACCGATTGGAAGAACGATCGAAAGACCACCGGTACGAATCCGTGCCCCGCTAGAAGAAGACATCGCTCAAGCATCGACACTACTAAGAACGGAGACAACACAGTCGCACAGGCCTCCATCGCCTACAGGAACAGTGCGGTCTCGACGGTCGACAAGCAGCGCTGTAGCTCGCATTAGAGTGTCTGAGTATGAAGCCGCGAAGCAACTAGCGGAGCTACAAGAGAGGCGCCTGAACATGCAAGAGAATCTAATCAAGATGCGATTAGAAGCGGACATCTCAGCAATAGAAGCGGATGAAGCAGCGAGCGTTGACGAAAACGACAGAGTCTGCGAATGGATCGACAGAAGTCAAGCTACCAACCAGCCACGGGAATCAAACGTACAACCTCCGCCCGCACCTGAAGTACGGGGAGAGGAGCGGACGCAACGAATGAAAGGCATCGAACAACTAGTAAACGTGCTAGAGAAGATGATCCATTCCAGACCGCCGCCGCGACAGACGACAGACCTCCCGCCATTCGACGATAGCATCATGGAGTGGCTTCCATTCAAGGCGGCTATGGAAGATTCGACGCGGCTGTACAAGTTCAGCGTAACAGAGAACCTTCTACGATTAAGAAATAGCTTCCGAGGGGAACCCAGAGAGATAGTGATCTCTCAGCTGAACACGGCGACTCACCCGGACCTCATCATGAAGACACTTGAAATGAAGTATGGCCGGCCCGAGTACGTGATCAACAAAGCTCTTGAAGACTTGAAGAGACTTCCAAGGGTCGACAGCTCCAGCGGGGAACTGAACGAATTGGCCGTGAAGTTACAAAACATCGTCTATACAATGAAGAGTGTAGACAAACGAGGTTATCTCCAGAATACTCTACTAGTACGCGACGTCATGGAAAAGCTTAGCCCACCCCTTGTGAGCAAATGGGCGGAACACGCGGCGATGAACGAGGAAAGAATCGCACAGGACAACGAGATGACGGTGCTCACCGAGTTTTTGATGACGGAAGCAGACAAGCTGCTACACTTCACGCACACTGGAAGAAACGGCGCTTCAGGGTCTCTCAGAAGGGAGCGACCAATGACGAAGAGGATCGTGGCGAAGGAAAAGGTTTTCGCTACCAGTGAAGCAACGCGTGAAGTGCAGTCAATCACGTGCTACCGGTGCCAGACAAAGAGTCACCATACCCCGTCGTGTCCGCAACTAAAGAAGCTCACTACAAATGAAGTGTGGAAGTGGGCTAAGGAGCAGAGGCTATGCTTCAAATGTATGAAGCGGAAGCACAGCCGAGCCTCATGCAAGGCGAAACCATGCGGCGTAGATGGATGCAAGATGCTGAGGCATGGTGTTGAAAGGCATGGTGAGCCATGCCTTTCTATACAAGAAGAATGAAGAACTTCCAAAGGAGGAAGAACCGTGTGCAGAGCAGAGCACACCGGCGACCGTCATGAACGTCGCCACCAGGACAACGCCAGGGACCGTTTTATTAAAGACCTGCAAAGTGAAACTAAGCGGTCCACGGGGGGAGGTCATGACGGACGCCCTCCTCGACGAAGGGTCAACAGTGACGCTCATCGACGAAAACCTGGCCAGTGAGATCGTCGAAGAAGATCCGAAGAAGCCGCTCAACCTCAAAGGAATCAACGAAGATCGGCGAGTAAGCAGCGCTACAGTACTTTACATCCAAGGCGTCAACGAAGATACGAAGCACGAAACCACGACAAGAACAGTAAAGGAGCTGCAGCTATGTCAACAACAAGTACCGGGCAACCTGAGTCGATACAAGCATCTACGAGGAGTTGTGGGACACATCGTCAGCGAGAAAGTCAGGCCTCGATTGTTAATCGGTGCCGACAACTGGCATCTGATTGTGTCGAGACAGCTGCGCGCCGGTAAACGTAATGAACCTGCAGCATCACGAACCATGCTGGGATGGGTACTCCACGGTTCAGTGCCTGGAAGGATCGTAATGAAGAACGAAGAATCGGTGCTTCACATATACACGCCAGCTAGCGACGCAAAACTGCAAAGACTCGTCGAGACACACTTCGACATCGACTCGCTGGGAATAACTCTCAAAACCCGAGTCAGCGAGAAGAACCAGAGAGGGGAACGGATCCTTAAGGAGACAATCAAACGAAAGGGAAATCAGTTCGAGGTTCGGGTTGCCATGAAAGACGGATGACCCAGAACTACCCGACAGCTACGAGTACGCGCTCAAGAGGCTGCGCATGCTCGAGAAGAAAATGAACAAAGAGCCCGCATTCAAAAGAGAATACGGGCAGCAAGTAGTGAATCTCATCGCCAAGGGCTACGCGGAGGAATGCGACGGTAGCGAATAAGGGAGCAGCGTCAAGTGGTACCTGCCACACTTCGCCGTTGTCAACATCAATAAGCCAGAGCGGGTACGAATTGTGTTCGACGCAGCGGCCAGAGTGGACGGCGTAAGCTTAAACGACTGTCTACTAGAGGGTCCGGACTTGCTAGCATCGCTGATCGGCATATTATTTGGCTTCCGCGAGAAGAAGATCGCGGTAACGGCGGATATTGAAGAAATGTTTCTGCGAGTGAAGATCCGTCCCGAAGACCAGCCGGCACAGATGTTTCTGTGGCGAGACCTCGCGCATACAAGATGACGTCAATGATCTTCGGCGCGTCATGTTCCCCGTTCCTCGCTCACAGCGTGAGGAACTACAACGCTAGTGAATGCGAACACGAGTACCCCGAGCCAGCGCAAGCCATCAAAGAGAGACACTACATGGACGACTACCTGGACAGCTTCGACGACGTGAACAAGGCGGTCGAAACAATAAGAGACATCATGAGAATCCGTGAAAGGGCAAGCTTCAATCTCCGGGGCTGGAACTCAAACAGCACAAAGGTGCTCAAGAGCATACCAGAGGACAAGCGATCCAAGAACGCGGACGTCAGACTGACGGCGCATCAAATGGAGAAGACCCTCGGGCTCAGATGGAACCCGAGAGAGGACACTGTCGGCTTCAATACGGAAATAAAAAGAGTTCCGGAAGCCGTCAAGACTCAGCACAGAGTGCCGACAAAGAGGGAGGCACTGAGCGCCGTCATGTCGATATACGACCCTCTAGGAATCATCATCCAGTACACAGTAGTAGGCAAGATAATACTTCAAAGACTGTGGCTGAAGAAAGTTAAATAGGACCAAGAACTTCCGAACAACGAAGCTGAAGAGTTCCAGCAGTGGGTCGCCGGTCTGGACGACATCTCCACCCTAGCGCTGCCGCGGTGCTACAATAAGGAGATAGCACCAGGGTCAGATATACAGCTCCACGTATTCAACGACGCCAGCGAACAAGCCTACGCAACGACAGCCTACTGGAGGATACGTCACGAGGACGGCACCATAGAGGTAGCGCATGTGATGGGGAAGGCGAAGGTGGCGGCGTTGAAACTACAAACGATACCGCGACTCGAACTTCAGACGGCGGTTATCGGAAGCTCGCATGGCCAGCGTGATTCTCAAGGGGCACTCATGGGAACCGAGCAAGGTGGTGTACTGGACCGACTCCAAGACGGTACTTCACGGGATCCGGAACGAAGATAAGAAGTACACACCGTTTGTGGCACACAGGCTCGCCGAGATAGCCGAGTTGTTACATAGAGACGACTGGCGATGGTTGCCTACAGAAGATAACGTTGCAGACAACGCTACACGCATCGGAACCAGACGGATCAATAGAACGGATCGCTGGTTCAATGGTCCTACGTTTCTGAAAAGGCCTGAAGAGGAGTGGCCCACGATGACACCAGACGGCAAGCGAAGCGACGAAGTAGTGTACAGCACGTCAGAAGGAAGTACTGTCGACGACGTCACGCTACCCGACATCAGCCGGTTCTCATCCTACAGGAGACTAATAAGAGCCACAGCCAGAGTACGACTGTTCATAGAGAGGCTGAAACAAAAACGAAGAGACGTACCACTGTCAGTAGCGCATATCAAAGACGCCGAAGCGAGGTGGATTCGACAATCTCAAAGAGACTCGTTCGGCGATGACCTACAGAGGTTACAAAGAAAACAGCCACTTCGTAAGGACAGCAAGCTTACGAAGTTGGACCCAGAGTTAGAAGACGGGATCATCAGAGCAAGAGGACGCATCGGAGCGTCAACAGTTACAACGCACTCCAATCGACCAGTGATACTAGACGGCGGGCTCTCCTTCACAAGACTGGTGATCGAAAACGAACATCGGAACGCCGGGCACGCAAACAACGAGCGCGTAGTAAACAACCTACGCCAGCGGTATATCATATTCTGCCTACGACCGACAGTAAGAAAGATTGCAAAGGGCTGTCAGTTCTGTCGTGTCTACAAGACGATGCCTACACGTCCACTGAAGGGAGACTTACCCGGGGAACGAATCGATCCGGGGCACCGCGCCTTCACATACTGCGGTGTGGACTACTTCGGGCCGATGACTGTGACCATTGGAAGGAGACACGAAAAGAGATGGTGTGCACTGTTCACATGCCTAACAACGCGAGCAGTGCACTTAGAGATCGTGTCGTCTCTATCAACGACGTCGACCTACGCGACTGCTACAAAAAATGGATCCCCGAGCTCCGCGACTACTGTCTACAGTACGAGACAGAATGGCGATTCATACCACCGGGAGCGCCTCACATGGGAGGCGCATGGGAATGACTGGTGCGGTCGGTAAAAGCCGCACTTAACACGACGCTGAAGGAGAAATCACCAAAGGAAGAGGTGCTGCAAACACTCCTCACCGAAACCGAGTACAGCGTCAACGCGAAGCCACTGACGCACGTTCCAGTAGGCCACGAAGAAGATGAAGCCTTGACTCCCAACCACTTTCTAATGGGGTCTCACTAAGTTCCTTATCGCGCGTTATGAAAGGGGGCTAGACGGAAAAAATTAAGACCAAAAGGTGTCACGACAGTTTTGCCGTGCGGCGTGCGCGTGTTTCTCTGTCTGTCTCTCTCTCTCTCTCTCTCTCTCTCTCTCATAGAAAGCAAGCCAGTTATTTTCGCTTCGTCTTTCTATTTTGCAGTGAACAGTGTGGTGTTTATTTTTTGACCGACTTCAAAAAAAGGAGAAGGTTACTCAATTCGACCGTAGGTATATATATGTTTTTTTATGTATGTTCGGGGATAACTTCGTCGTTTATGAACCGATTTTGATAATTCTTTTTTTGTTGGTATGGAAATATCCCAACTTAGGTACCATGATAAGGAAACCAGGATCTGATGATGGGATCCCAGTGAAATCGAGGGGAACCCTCGAAAATCGTAGTGACGACTAGTGCGTTTGTTAATTTATTTATTATTTATTACTTGCCGATGCAATTGAAGTCGGTTTTTTTTTCGTTTGCTAGCAAACACAATTATGTTGAGTGTATACAGGTTTTCTTGTACATAATAAATATTAAAAAATAATAACAATAATGAATCCTGACAGTGTTTCTGCACAAGTTCCGGATATTAATTATTAGTAAAATTGAGCCTACTGATTAAGTTTATAATTTATATTACAGTACCTGGGTGACCGAGCCCAGCTCGGTATTTTTATTTTATTTTTTGTTTTTTTTTTTCGGTATTTTTATATTTTAATTTTATTTAAATAATAAATCACGAGTGAAATTTAAAAAAAAAAGAAAAAAAATAATCTGGAGACTGAGATTCGAACCCGGGTCAAAACGATTTGAAATCCGTCGCTTTTCTAATTACGCTATTACAGCTATAATAATAATGTTGAAAGTAAGCTTCGTATTCTAATGATATTTTTTCATTGCCTAAAAACAGGGATAAAACGACATTTTTTTTAAATGAATCTTAGCTAGATCAATTTTTCGCCCCCGAAATCCCCTGCATACTAAATTTCACGAAAATCGTTGGAGCCGATTCCGAGATTCAGAAAATATATATATATATATATATATATATATATATATATATATATATATATATATATATATATATATATATATATATATATATATATATATATACAAGAATTGCTCGTTTAATAGTATAAGATTATATTTGTTAATAATAATAAAAAATATTATTATAACTTTAAAATAAAATTTATAACAATTCCTTCACTAATTAATCGAAAGGAACTTCGTTCCATCCGGGTGTCTCTTGACACCTCTCAAGTTTTTTTATTTTTTATTTAATTTTTTCGTTTGCTAGCAAACACAATTATTTCTGGTCCGAGATGACAGCAGTGCACAAAGTGGACAAGAATAAACATATTTTTACATGTATATGTTTGTGCACTGCGTCCGCAGTCGCGGCACAGGGAGCCGCGCTGCGAGCGCACATGACGCTGCACGACGACGACGACCCACGAAGCACGTCTCGCTCAAATAATTTTAATAAAATCAATTAAGAAAAGAGAGTTGAAACTGAACTGCGCCGCACCGATCTGAGTAAAGACGGACAAGTGGAGAAAATCGGAATGCCGGACAGTAAAATTCATTGTAGTGCACAAACGCCCATCCGTTTTTTTCCGTGCCACATCGGTCCGTAAAAAATCGGACCGCCGGACGGTAAAATTCATTGTAGTGCACAAGCGCCCTATTTAGGGCGCTTGTGCACTACAATGTTTTACGGTCACTTGTCCGTCTTTACTCAGATCGATGCGGCGCAGTTCAGTTTCAACTCTCTTTTCTTAATTGATTTTATTAAAATTATTTGAGCGAGACGTGCTTCGTGGGACGTCGTCGTCGTCGTCGTGCAGCGTCTTGTGCGCTCGCAGCGCGGCTCCCTGTTAGGGTTGCCAGATGGTCGGGATTCGTCGGGATTATCCCGACATTTCGTTTGATGTCCAGAGTCCCGAAAAAATACTAAATGTCCCGACAAATAACAACAAATCAAAATTCTCAAACTATCGCGATAATAATAATCTAAAATTCCGTAAAAAGTGAAAATCATTTCATTCACCACTTAGTCTAGTACTCTAGTCGATAAGTTGAAAATGGTCGAAAATAGAAATACTGCTCTTGAAATTATGTGTGATAGATCATTGGATCCGGAATGACGCCTAGAAAAATGTTCTAAAAACATGTAGGTATTAGCATATAAAAAATTAGCTGTTCTCAACGACTTTCACCCGTGTGCGCAAACAATTTCCTGTTGGAACCTATTATTTTTCCGTCATAAAAAGTAGCCATGTTACACAGGGATAACTAAGCTTTCAAATGGTGAAAGAATTTTTTAAATCAGTCAAGTAGTTTTTGAGTTTATTCAGTACAAACATACACACAAAAATACAAATCTTTCCTCTTTATAATATTAGTATAGATTGCACAAGTTTTAAATAATTTAAAAAAATGGCCTTTCGTTTTTTGCCAATATTTCATAAACTGTTAATATTTAAGAAATAAAATAAAAAAGATTTTGAAGGAGGAGGAAATTTTCAATCAAAAACTTCCAGCTCCTGGAACTCTTTTTTGCGGAACTTTGATTGCTTATAACGTTTACAATTTTTTATGTGTTAATGTTAATACACGCTTTTAGAACATATTTCTAGACGTCATTCCGGATCCAATGAGCTATCACATATAATTTTAAGAGCAGTATCTCTGTTTTCGACAATTTTTAACTTGTCGACTAAACTAACTATTCTACGCCGAATGGAACGCGCTTGGTAAGTCTCTGTGCTGCTATCGGCAATGATTCTTTATATTTCGTAATATTTATTTGTCCCGTTGGTCCCGGCCATAATTCCAAAATCCCGACTTTTTGAAAATTTGTCCAGATATTTTAGTCTTCCCATTTGGTAACCCTACTCCCTGTGCCGCGACTGCGGATGCAGTGCACAAACATATACATGTAAAAACATGTTTATTCTTGTCCACTTTGTGCACTGCTGTCATCTCGGACCAGAAATAATTGTGTTTGCTAGCAAACGAAAAATTAAATAAAACACTTGAGAGGTGTCAAGAGACACCCGGATGGAACGAACTTCCTTTCGATTCATTAGTGAAGGAATTGTTATAATTTTTTTTAAGTTATAATAATATTTTTTATTATTATTAACAAATATAATCTATACTAATATAATAAAGCTGAAGAGTTTGTTTGATTGTTTGTTTGTTTGTTTGAACGCGCTATTCTCAGGATCTACTTGACTGATTTGAAAAATTCTTTCAGAGTTAGATAGCCCATTTATCGAGGAAGGCTATAGGCTATATATTATCACGCTAAGACCGATAGGAGCGATTCCACGGGGACGAAGTCGCACGCAGAAGCTAGTAATAATTAAATTAACAAACGCACTAGTCGTCACTACGATTTTCGAGGGTTCCCCTCGATTTCACTGGGATCCCATCATCAGATCCTGGCTTCCTTATCATGGTACCTAAGTTGGGATATCTCTTTTCCAACAAAAAAAAGAATCATCAAAATCGGTTCATAAACGACGAAGTTATCCCCGAACATACATAAAAAAAACATATATACGGTCGTATTGAGTAACCTCCTCCTTTTTTGAAGTCGGTCAAAAAATAAACACCACACTGTTCACTGCAAAATAGAAAGACGAAGCGAAAATAACTGGCTTGCTTTCTATGAGAGAGAGAGAGAGAGAGAGAGAGAGAGAGACAGACAGAGAAACACGCGCACGCCGCACGGCAAAACTGTCGTGACAACTCAAAACTGTCGTGACATCTTTTGGTCTTAATTTTTTCCGTCTAGCCCCCTTTCACAACGCGCGATAAGGAACTTCGTTCCAAAAAACCCCCGACACAATAACCTGATTTCCCTTTAAAAAGTAAAAAATAATGAAAGAAACTCAATCTTAAAGTACCTAAGTATGTACGAGTATTAATAATTCTAAAAAAAATACATCGTGTTGGGAATTGAGTTTCTTTAATTATTTTTTACTTTTTAAAGGGAACTCAGGTTATTGTGTCGGGGGTTTTTTTAATTTTTAATTTAAATTTTATTTTATACTTTTTATAGGTACACACTTATTATACTCAACTATACTCAAACGATTTTCATTGAACATATTATTTTGTAATGTGCACGTGATGCGCTTTCATTTGAGACCACACTCGATTATATTTGCAGACATTCGGTTATTCTTCCCCACTTTTACCCCCCACAACTTAAACGACTCAACTGATTTTCATCAAACATGTCTAAAAACACTCGCCCGTAACTCACCTTTCAAAAAAACTAAATTGAAATCGCTTCATTCGCTCGCGAACTACGGAGCCACAGACAGACAGACAGACAAACATACAGACAGACAGACAAACATACAACAGACAGACAGACACGTCAATAACAAACGCACTAGCTCCACTACGATTTTCGAAGGTTACCCTCGATTTCCATGGGATGCCATCATCAGATCCTGGTTTCCTAATCATGGTACCGCCCTTGGGATATCTCCTTTCCAACAGAGAAAAAAAGAATCATAAAAAAATATATAGGTACGGTCGAATTGAGTAACCTCCTCATTTTTTGAAGTTGGTTAAAAAACGGTCCGGAATGGGAAAAAGTAAAATTCCGGACGGTAAAATTACGTGTATTGCACAAGCTAGTATACATTTATATAGCGTGCCATGTCGGACCGTAAAAAATCGGACCGCCGGCCGGACGGTAAAATTCCGGATAGTGCACAAGCGCACTTAGTGTATCTTTGTCCTCAAATTGCTAATACTTT
The DNA here is from genome assembly GCA_905220545.2 of Melitaea athalia. Lineage (NCBI taxonomy): Eukaryota > Metazoa > Arthropoda > Insecta > Lepidoptera > Nymphalidae > Melitaea > Melitaea athalia. Next base: position 11,944,767 of record HG992177.1, read on the forward strand.
TTTTAAAGGAGTTGTTACACGATAGTGGGGAGCCCCAGCTAAGGGCTTAGGCAATGTGCCCCTAATACAAATAGACTTTTTTGTTTTAATTAACATTTCTCTGTACTTTCATTAGTTTCTAAGTAGAAAATATTAAAATTAGATATTAATTATATAGCCTTTTCATGTATCGCCATTTCATTCGTGTTGTAAGTAATATCTAATAGGTTGTGAGTGTCAAAAGGCGTTAGAGGTTACTCTGTGTTTTGATAAATTTTACTCACACACAAATACCGAAAAGTACTTTCGGAAATCTAATTTGAAACGCACATACAGGGTGCACCCTGCTAATGTTGCTAGTGTTATATCGTTCAGTATATCAACAAATTATTTGTATACAAAAATAACAGGAAAATATTTAAAAAAAAATCCTAGTATACTTACCATGCGCATGGTTTTGACCAGAAATGAAAAAATTCCATTAAGAACGAATAAAAACCTGATGAACGATACCAAACCTCTAAATCTAAATTCTTGTCTTTGCGTTTGTGTTTCTACGGCTCAACAACTTTGCTTTCGTTTGTGGACTTCCGATTTCTTTGTGATTTGGACCGTGTTTATCTCCTTATTGACGACTATTTGCAAAGTTTTAAAGACCCCGATTTCGCTTTTGACTGTATTCCTATTCGAACTTCATTTCTACGAGGTAAGTCAAGTCACACTATCCAATAATAATTATAATGCGGTAGATAGAGATTTCAAATGCGGTAGATACAGATTTTACTTTGTCAGAGTACTCAGAGTAGCAAAAAAAATAATTGTTTGTCTGTATAATCGGTAACATCTCCATTTCGCTTATGCTTAAGCGTTTACGCTAAGAGGAGGCGAGATAAACGTAGTATTTTTAGAATACTAATATCGAGTAGTCGAGTACCTAGTATTTTGTCACTGATATTTTAAAATAACAGTCACTGTAACAACTAGTATTGCCATGTACCTAGTAAGACAGAACTCTACGCACTGTAAGAAGTTAAATATTTCCTACGTTCGACAACGAAAATCTTCAAAATTTGCGTTATGTAATACTTGAACGCCCCCTTATAGTATGGTGTGATAAATGTAATAAATATATGTTAATGTTTCATTTAGTTTAATTCCTCAATTACATCCATATTATTTTCTAGTAGAGGTAGTACCTATTACTTAATCTGTGGAAGTAAACTAATTCTATGGCCTTGCATAGCGCCATCAGAAATGCATCATATTAAATTTACCGATATCGATATTTAACAACATAGATCACAGCACTACAGCAGTCTATGGTTACACATTCCGCCATATTTGTTTACCTTTTAATTCTTTTATTTTTGGATAGACTATATGGTATTAAAGTTTAAATTGACTTTTAAGTATTATAACGAATCTTTTGTATGGGAATATAGAAAAGTGTTGTTTTTAGACTTTTTCAGGGAATTTTTTAAATTTTTCTCTCCGTAACAACCATCCTCATACCTACTTCAAGGAATATTATAAAAAAATAATTAGCGAAATCGGTTCAGCTGCTCTCGAGATTTGCGCTTAGCAACACATTCAGCGATTCATTTTTATATACATATATAGAGATATAGAGAAGAGATAAAATACTGACTGACTGGATTGATAGAATAATCTGGAATGTTTCATTGAGACCATTGTACATTTGTCATTTATTGTATATTTAAGTAGCTTGATATATTTTCCTTAGTTTTTTTATTTGACAAGCAATTTAGATTACGTCAATCCCGTTTTCATTACTGACATCATTCTACATCTATATTTATTTTTTATTTAATATATAAAGCTGAAGAGTTTGTTTGTTTGGTTGTTTGTTTGTTTGTTTGTTTGTTTGTTTGAACGCGGTAATCTCTGGAACTACTGGGCCGATTTGAAAAATTCTTTCAGTGTTAGATAGCCCATTTATCGAGGAAGGCTATAGGCTATGTATCATCACGCTAAGACCAATAGGAGCGGAGTCCACGCCGACGAAGTCGCGCGCAGAAGCTAGTTTTTATATAATCCGCCACTATACTACTCGTTATATTGTGGATATATGTTGTCGATTCGAAACCTTTATTTAAATACGTTCTTTAATCTTAGGGGAAAGTTTACCATATCGACGGGATGAACATTAAAATATGTTTGACAGTTACGAAACACACGAACATAAAACATCATACTTCCATGCAAATTTTCATCACCATCTTTCAACCCCATTATATGCATATGTCCTTTCCCAGACTCTACACTATCTGTATAGCAAATTTCATTTAAATCTGTCAAGTAGTTTTGGCGTGAAGGAACGACAGACGGACAAGAGTTACTTTCGCATTTATAATATTAGTATGGATAAAAGCTTGTCGCAAGATTTAAGAGGAGAATTTTAGCCGGCGAACCGATAAAGTAATTGGATCGGTTAGAATTACTCTCGTATTCCAGAAAACCGGAAACGCTCATTGTAAATCATAATATAGTATTATTAAGAAATATACAAAGGTAAAGATAAACTTACCATAAAATAATGAAAAGCGTTCCTACTAGTAATCCACACATCATATACTCGACCCAGAAGCAGCTTACGATTGCTTTGGTGAGAGAAGGTCTGTCTTTTTTGTTTTTACATTTCTCTACTTCCTTCAGCCACGCCCGCTCGAGTCGGTCGCCTAAGCGACCAGAATAATCATTATTGCGGGCTTGGAAGAGATCATCTATCGTTAGTCCTTGTTTGTATCCTCGTTTGAAAAGTGGGAAGCTCCACCTGTAACAAAGAATATTTTTTCTTCTTTATTCATCTTCTTAACTTAGCTCTAGTGCAGTAGTAGTGCATGTACCGTGTAGGCGCTCGCAACTTCTATACCGGCGATTTCTGGATCGATTCCCGCTCGGGATGGATATTTGTGTTTGTACAAAAAATATTTCTTTCTGTTATGTTTGTCTGTTCTTGTGGGTCTCCCCTGCGTGCCTCGCAGAGCACGTTAAGCTTCTCCCGGTTGTTATTATAGACACGTGATATCTTTCGTTACTCATAGAAGGAAAAATATCCGCAAACCCGCATTGAAGCAGCGTGGTGGATTAAGCTCTGATTCTTCTATACATGGGAAAAGAGGCCTATGCCCAGCAGTGGGATATTACAGGCTGAAGTGAAGCAAAGCGAATGAAATAATTAGAAACAAGTCTAAGACTTTTTAATCGCAAAATGATAAGAAGAGATAAAAAAAGAGAGTAAAGAAGAGCTATGAATTAAACTTGTACTTCGGTACAACTTCTTAAGCTGCCTTTTAAAAGAAAGTTTAGAAGAAGCGTTTCTGATGCTTACGGGTAATTCATTCCACAGTCTAATGGTATTTATTGACTGTGAAAAAATTTGACACAAAACCAGATTTGTGAATGGTAAGAATGAGGATTTGAGAGGAACGTAAGTCTCTAGAATCATTGTTGGAAAGAAAATCAAATTTAGATTTCAGACAACGTGTAAAAGTATTTTGCAACTTGGTAAAAAGCTTTTCGCTTAAATCTGGGTAGCATGCATCACCGTAATCAATAATAAATTAATAGGTTAGGCTTTAAAAGGAAACAGATTACCAGTTCAATCTTAGCCTTCTTGGGGAGAGTTTTTAAAGCGCATTGAGTGAAGGAAGGCATAGAACTTACGAGATAGGTACCTCAATAACTTGACTTGCCCAGCTGAGAGAGCAATTCAGTCTCACCTAAATCTTTAACATTTGAGGTAAATCGTATAATCACATTATTAAAAGTACCTGGATGACCGAGCTTAGCTCGGTATTTTTTTAGTAAATCGATTTTTGTTTTGTTAACCATTTTTAAATAAGAATTATATAATGAAATATTATGAATAAATGAAATATTATGAATAAATGAAATAAATGAAATATTGTGATGTAACATTAATAATATTTTTTTTCTATCTTATCGACATACCTAATAATAAAATAATATGAAGTTTATTTTTTTTTAAATATAGGTACTTAGATACGAATTAGATGGGTTGAGAAAGGGCTCCCAATAATAGTTTTTCTTACAAAAGATGAAACTTTAAAAAAAGGAAAAAAGTTCGTACTGGAGATATTTGAACTCGAACCTGGGTCTTCTCGTTTTGAGACCGCTCGATTTCCCACCTAATAATAATACTTAACACTATAATAATAACCTAGTAGAGAGTGGCGACGGAATGTCAGAGGCATTGGGCATTGATGACGGAGCCATGTAACAACTGGTAAAGGAACGATTCTTTAGCCGGCTGAAGAAAGTTCTCAATAGCTTTCTATCGGGCGCTAACAAGGTGCGTGCCTTTAACAGTTGGGTTATGCCTTTAATCGTCTATACCTTTGGCATTTTGAGATGGACTCAAACGGAATTAGATTCCCTTGATCGCCAAGTCCGTAAACGCTATCCTCGATCGTCTCTTATGAGATTATACATCCCACGAAAATGTGGAGGTCGTGGCTTTTTAAACGTTAAAAATCTCCACAATCGTGAGTTGTATAATCTCAGAGAGTACTTTTTAAATATCAAAAGCGATAGACACATGGACGTTGTTGCAGTTGATAAGGGCTTTACTCAGTCCTTAGGCAAAGAGAAATGGCGTAAACCTATAGTAATGAGTACCGTTGACCGCGTGGCCGTATGGAAGAGCAAGGAATTGCATGGTCGGTTCTACAAAGTTCTGACAGACCCAGATGTAGACCAACCTAGCTCTATATCCTGGTTACAACATAGGAACCTCTTTGGAGAAACCGAAGGTTTTGTCTGTGCAATTATGGACGAAGTTATTAAGAAGAATAACTACCGGAAACATATCATGAAAGACGGAACTCCAGACATATGCCGAGCTTGTCATAAGCCTGGAGAATCCATTAGACATGTTGTTTCCGGTTGTAGTCATCTTGCTAATGGTGAGTATTTGCACAGACATAACCAAGTAGCCAGGATTATCCACCAACAACTTGCTATTCGATACGGCCTCGTTGAAAATGAGTTGCCATATTATAGGTATAACCCAACGCCATTTCTTGAAAATGGCCGTGCATTGCTCTACTGGGATCGGTCTATTGTCACTGACAGGTTTATTGCAGCCAATAAACCTGACATAGTGCTAGTAGACCGATCAGCGCGCCGAGCAATTATTGTTGACATTACTGTTCCACATGACGATAATCTCGTAAAGGCGGAAAAAGAAAAATTAAGTAAATATTTAGACCTTGCCCACGAGATTACCGGCATGTGGAATGTAGACTCAACAATAATTGTTCCTATTGTTGTGTCAGTCAATGGCTTATTAGCGAAGAGTTTCGACCAACACCTTAAGAAACTCTCGCTTGACGGTTGGATCAAGGGTCGGATTCAGAAGGCAGTATTGCTTGAAACGGCCCGCATTGTGAGGAGGTTCCTCAGCCTGGAGCCTTAACTACCGGCGGCCTGGGTCTCAACCTGCCACCGGAGGATTACTATTTTTATATTATTATAAATATATTTAAAAATGTAATAATAAGGATATATATTGAATAAATGAAAATAATAACCTAGTAGAGAGTGGCGAAATTTACCTTCGTATTCTAATAATATTGTAGCAGTTTTTTATTGCCTGAAAACACGGATAAAACGAAATTTTCTGAAAAAGAATTCTAGCTAGATCGATTTATCGCCCTCGAAACCCCCTGGATACTAAATTTTATAAAAATCGTTGGTGAGAACTACATCCAAATCGTGTGGCAGATTTTAAGTGATACGGTAACAAAACTCTAGAGAATACTTCTAAGAGAATACTTCAACCTCTTCAAATTGTTTTAATGCTAATGCCTTCATAGACCGACTGACACGTTGTGGTTGGCAGTGATCCGGTTTTTAGTTTCAGAGTTGTTTTGATTTTAATAATTTTAACTCGATATTTTGATCTTACGCGTTAAGTTTAAATAATCGCTACGTTTTCTGAAATACTTCAATTTCTGTGAAATTTTCTTAATTTTTCTATCCATAAGACCCTTTATACAAAGCATTGGAAAAGTAAAAAAAATAGACGATACAGTCCAGTCGTTATCGAGTTTTGCACTTAGCACCATATTTAACGATCCAGTTTTATTTTTAAAAGCGGCAAAAAAGTCACTTTTTTGTATGAGCCCCTAAATATTTTTTTATTTTAATTTTATTATTTATAATTAAAGTAAATATACAATTACATGTTTTGTAAATATTTCAAGTGCCTACCTGTTACCATTTAGTGATATCGAGCAAAACTAGGCAATAAATAGCGCCTTTTATATGGGAGCCCCCTTAAATATTAATTATTTTATTTAAATTTAATTATTTATTATTAAAGTAAAAATACAACGGAGTATTCTGTGAATATTTCAAGTGCCTACATGTTGCCTTTATTGATAAGAGCAAATTAAAATCGGCCAAGTGCGAGTCGGACTCGCGCACGAAGGGTTCCGTACCATTGACTAGGTAAACAACAGTAAGTATATTGATTTTAATATCGGGCAAAAAGCGGCTACAAAATCACTTTTGTTGTAAGAGAGCAAAAATAGGCAAAAATGACGTTTTTGTATGGGAGCCCCCCTTAAATATTAATTTTATTTTAATTTTATTATTTATTATTAATTAGTAAAAATACAACTGAGTATTTTGTGAATGTTTCAAGTGCCTATCTGTTGCCATTATTGATATCGAGCAAAAAAGGGCAAGAAAATCGCGTTTGTTGTATGGGAGCCCCCTTTAAATATTTATTTTATTTTGTTTTTAGTATTTGTTGTTATAGCGGCAACAGAAATATATAATTTGTGAAAATTTCAACTGTCTAGCTATCGCCGTTCTTGAGATACAGCCTGGTGACAGACGGACGGACGGACGGACGGACGGACGGACAGACGGACGGACGGACGGACAGCGAAGTCTTAGTAATAGGGTCCCGTTTTTACCCTTTGGGTACGGAACCCTAAAAAGGGCAAAAAATCGCGTTTTTTGTATGGGAGCCCCCTTAAATATTTATTTTATTTTGATTTTAGTATTTGCTGTTATAGCGGCAACAGATATACATAATTTGTGAAAATTTCAAGTATCTAGCTATAGCCGTTCTTGAGATACAGCCTGGTGAGAGACGGACGGACGGACGGACGGACAGCGAAGTCTTAGTAATAGGGTTCCGTTTTTACCCTTTAGGTACGAAACCCTAAAAACAACGTAATAAAAGCTAATAAAAATCGAGCACGTTCTTATAATCAAGCAAAACATCGATGAGTTAACTACTTTGACCCACTTCAGTGATGACAATGCTTTTTATCTCCGTAAACATTCCGCTAGCCAGTTCATCATATTAGACATAACTTCTACAGTTCTACAGTTTAGATTATATAATTGTGTTTGCTCGCATACGAAAAAAAAGCGACTTCAATTACATCGACAAGTAATACAACGTAATAAGACGAAAAAATAGTCAAGTAAATACGCGCTATTAAATATTATTCAAAAAGTTGTAATCAGTTTTCGATCTAATTTAAACAAGACTACAAGACAAGTATTAGCTTTCGACTAAAGTAAGAATCATCGAAATCGGTACACCGAGAAAAAATTTATGCGGTATATAACGTAGGTCGACGAAAAAGTAGTCACGTAAATACGCATTATTAGATACTAGCTTCTGCGCGCGACTTCGTCGGCGTGGACTCCGCTCCTATTGGCCTTAGCGTGATAATACATAGCCTATAGCCTTCCTCGATAAATGGGCTATCTAACACTGAAAGAATTTTTCAAATCGGCCCAGTAGTTCCAGAGATTACCGCGTTCAAACAAACAAACAAACTCTTCAGCTTTATATATTAGTATAGATAACTCTAAAAGCACTTGTCAGATCTCAATTAAATTAAAATGGGACCACATGACACTTAACACCTTTCAATTAAAACAAAATTGATCGAAATCGGTCCACTCAGCCAAAAGTTCTGAGCTAACATACATAACACGATACAGCCTGTAATATCCCACTCGTTGGGCATAGGCCTCTTCTCCATGTAGGAGAAGGATCGGAGCTTAATCCACCACGCTGCTCCAATGCGGGTTGGCGGATATATTCCCTACTATGAGTAACGATCGCTATCAGGTGTACATGATAACAACCGGGACCGACGGCTTAACGTGCTCTCCGAGGCACGGTGGGGTAACCCACAAGGACTGCACAAACACCCAGACCACGGCAAACATCTGTATGGCCAATACAAATGTTGTCGTGTGCGGGAATCGAACCCGCAACCGCCCGCGCAACAGCCAATCGCAATCCAGTGCTGTAACCGCTGCGCCAACGCGGCGTCATACATACATAAAAAAGAAAACATACGTGTCGAATTGAGAACCTCCTCCTTTTTTGGAAGTCGCTTAAAAATTACTAGCTGTACCCGCGACTACGTCCGCGTGGAATTTAACAAAAAAGTAAAAAAAAAGTTCGATAAAATGATCTTTCATATTCTTTGATTTCGCAGGCGTCGAGCGATGCGAGGCAGAGGGGATGGACTCGCCCGCGCCGTTATTATATAGGCATCTCAAGGAAAGAACGCTCAACGCTGGCTCGCCGAGCAATAAATGTTTCGCTGCTACTTACTTCTAACGACGATATCTCAAAAACTATTTATCTGATTAATATAGTGTAAAGAGCAATTTTAATCTGCATTAAATGCCTAAGCTAAATAACATATTCATTTGGATAAGGATTAATACTGAACTAAAGAAAATATCTTTAAAAATAACGTAATGTTTTTAATTAAAAATTTGAACATAAAAGTGGTTATTGTAAGTCAACCCTAAGAGATAGAGATATCAGATATGCTATCGCGGACTTTTTTGTAGCATTCTTATAGATTTTGAATTTGCTAGTACATTATACAACTATATCTTTGCTAGTTTACGCAGCGTTCGCGTGGAAAGCTCCCAGTTTTGGCGAGATTTTTTGCGACCTCTTCAACATGTATCGCCGTATTTCTGCTAATTTACATTAAAACATAATAAATTATATACCTAAACCTTCCTCAAGAATCACTCTTTCTATTGTTGAAAACCGTATAAAAATCCGTTGCGTAGTTTTCGAGTTTATCGCGTTCAGACAGACAGGAGGACAGACAGACAGACAGGAGGACAGAAAGACGCGGCCGGGGGACTTATTTTTATAAAAAGTATAGAAGATGCGGAATCTTGTGAATAATTTTTCCTTTGGGAGCCTTTTTATCATGGATATTTTAAGTAGTTAAAGTCAGGTTTAAACTTTAAAAGGTTAGTAATCACATGTGACAAAACGACTGGCTGTTATAAAAGCTATTGCAATAAACTATTGTTTGAAATGTCAAGTTACCGTCGATAAAATTACGTAGGTATATTATACGAGTATATTATGATACTATTATTAATTAATTAATTATACGGTTTGAAACTCAGATTAAGATTTCTGTGTAATAGATTATTTATTAAATTTTTGGGAACAACAACTTGGGGCAACAATATTTATGTATTTAATTAAAAACTAGCTACAAATAAATTGTAAACACCTATAAAGGCCCGCGTCCATTAGGCTCGCCGAGCAGAGTCGAATCGAATCGCAAAAAGTCGCCTACTATACATTTTCTATGAAACTGCGTCCATTAGCGACGCGCCGCGGCGCGCCGAATCGAATCGACCGAGGGAGTCGCACGACTCTTAAGCCCGCGTCTACTAGCTGCCGAGCAGAGTCGAATCGAATCGCAAAAAGTCGCCCACTATACATTTTCTATGAAACTGCGTCCATTAGCGACGCGCCGCGGCGCGCCGAATCGAATCGACCGAGGTAGTCGCTCGACAAGCGACTTTCTTCGTTCGACTCGGCGCGCCCCACTCCCCAGTCGCAGTGTTGCCAACTTTAGGGATTTTCCCCTAAATTCAGGGATATTTTGCAAATAGCGGGAAAGTTTTAGGAGAGACATTTTTTAGGGTATTTCTTTGGGAATTTTAATCGTCAGAACGTAATATACTTTAATATAAAAAATTATTAAAAATAACATACAAACAAAATTATAAATAACTAGCTTCTGCGCGCGACTTCGTCGGCGTGGACTCCACTCCTGTTGGTCTTAGAGTGATGATATATAGCCTATAGCCTTCCTCGATAAATAGGCTATCTAACACTGAAAGAATTTTTCAAATCGGACCAGTAGATCCTGAGAATAGCGCGTTCAAACAAACAAACAAACAATCAAACAAACAAACTCTTCAGCTTTATATATTAGTATAGATAAACATACAAAAGCAAAGTATACAAAATAATTGGTTTTCTATTTTAAAATCCTTTGAAAAATAAAAAATTAATAGAAATAAATATGTCTTTTTTTTAAATAACTTCAATTAGGTTAGGTTAGGTTTAGGGGATTTTGTTTTTAATTTAGGGGCTTTTATTAAAGGATTTAGGAAAAAGTTTTTTCAAGAGTTGGCAACACTGCCCAGTCGACGCGGAGAAGCGGATGCTCGCCAACGTATTTTTAATTATTAGTATCAAGTTTTAATACGTTTAAAAACTTATAAAAATCCTAGCTTCAACAAAAATGAATGAAGAATTATTAATATCACTGGTCCAACAATATACAGAATTGTTTAATCACGAAGATCGACATTATCACGAATTCACGATGATCTGCGTCGGATGAATATATGGGAAGAAAACGGGAGAACTATGAATGAAACTCGGGAGTTTTGTTTTATTATTAGTGAAAATATTTACCTATTTATATTTATTTATTTAATTATTAAGGTTTGCTAGCAGTTGTTACATTTATGGTACATTACAATATTAATTTTATTATTGACTACACTTCCATGTATAACCATATTAAAGCAAACACGACATGCAAATAGGTATCCTGTTATAGAAGAAAACTTGATCAAACATTAGCAATAACTCAGAAAAGAAAATAAAGCATAAAATATAAAGATTATAATATACCTGGTGTGTGGGCGCTGCGTGTGAGTGATCAGGGTTTAAAAAGAATGGGATATTGGGAATACCTTGGCTGATGTCGTGGCGCGATAACTCGCTGGAGCTCTGCACTTCTTACTCGTGATACGCGTAGAATTCACATTTCACTCGCGTCGCGTGATTAATTTAAAGTCCTTTGTTAAAACGATCGTTCACCTTGCGTGATAATTGCAATTATATGCGTTTAATTAATATGCGTGTGGCTTCGATGCGCGCGCGTTGCGAAGAAGGAGTGGACACTATTCAACCGGCGAATCCAGCCGTCGAATCGAAGCGATGCGTTGACTCTTTTTCTCTTCAGGCGAAAGGTATCGGAGAGAAAAGGAAAGGAGGGGACAGGATATGGAAGATTCAGTGTTTCAATAGCGAAAAATTAATTAGATAAATTATCTATGCGTTATGGCGCCAACAATACCTACCTATTTCTTTTTAAAATTTTTAGTGCCAAACAGTAACATAATTATTATGAGAGATATATTATTGTAAGAGAAATAATACACTGTCATACAATAACACACATTCAACAAGATAATATTCCTTCCTTATATATCCTTATATTTTTTATGTTTTTTTTTTATGTTACTAGGTTGGCAAACAAGCGTACGGCTCACCTGATGGTAAGACCGTAGCCTATAGACGCCTGCAACACCAGAAGCATCGCAAGAGCGTTGCCGACCCTATCCCCAATCCCCCCCAGGAGCTCTGGTCACCTTACTCACCAACAGGAACACAATACTGCTTGAAACCAGTATTATTTAGCTGTGGTCTTCTGTAAGGTCGAGGTACTACCCCAGTCGGGCTGCTCCATATTTTGAGCAGGAAATTTCCTGCTGTGCCCTACCTCAGTTATATATATATATATGTCATATGTCAGTATATATATATATATATATCTATGTATCTTATATATCTATATATATCTACTAATAAATACAATTATAGTGTCTGTTTTTAATATTAAAATAAACGCTTTTTATTAAATGCATATTAGTCCAGTCAAATTACGGCTAAAAATGGGTTAAAAAAACATTAAATACCACAGTTTGGAGACTATGATGAATCGATAGGGGGGTGTATTCTGAGCTTAAATTCCAATTTGAGGGGTTCTCCGATGGTCAGCTCAAGGTCATTTCGATGAAAACGCGTTTAATTCGATATCTCGAGAACGGTTAGTGTTAGGCAAAAAATTGTAATTACTTTTTATCTTCTCAATTAAATTTACTAACTCTTTTATCTGAAACTTTTTTTTGTACCATCAATACTTTTCAAATTATTACTTCCGAAAGGCAAAAATTTTATATTTTTTTCTCCCTATTTAACATTTTTCGCCATTTTCTCCCCAACCGTTCAATTTTATGAAATTTTATCCATTATCAAAGTTGTAGATCTTTTAATTATGACAACCTTTTTTCAAAAAAATTTTTTTCTAACACCAATATCTTCGGAGTTATACCTTACTTTACCGCGCGAGATCTGTGCCAATGTCGCAATATCATCGACATCAGTGAGTATTCAGTACTTGAAATAAATATTAAACTATTCTATGATCATTTATTAACCAACTTACCTGTATAAAAAGGTGAATTGATTAAACTAATTAAAAATTTTACTTCATTAAATATTAAATACTAGCTTCTGCGCGCGACTTCGTCGGCGTGGACTCCGCTCCGCTACTTGTTAATACGATTTATTACAAACTTTTAGGCAATATTATTATTCATAATTGTTGATAATAATGTAATAAATTCTGAACCGAATGAATTCTGGCGTCGCGTCGCACTGTTTTACGAACGCACCGTTTTACGATTGTTGGATATATTTTCCATGAATAAATGTGTGAAACAGTTTTCATTATTCATTAACTTCTTTTTCTAATTCTTATTCACATTATTATCCCATTAAATATAATAAAAATACCCAAATTGAAGAAGTACAAAATTTAAATAATATTTAAATAATTACAATATTTAATATTTAAATGAAGTAAAATTTTTAATTAGTTTAATCAATTCACCTTTTTATACAGGTAAGTTGGTTAATAAATGATCATAGAATAGTTTAATATTTATTTCAAGTACTGAATACTCACTGATGTCGATGATATTGCGACATTGGCGCGTATCTCGCGCGGTAAAGTAAGGTATAACTCCGAAGATATTGGTGTTAGAAAAAAAAATTAATGGAAAAAGTTGTTCATAATTAAAAGATCTACAACTTTGATAATGGATAAAATTTCATAAAATTGAACGGTTGGGGAGAAAATGGCGAAAAATGTTAAATATGGAGAAAAAAATGTAAAATTTTTGCCTTTCGGAAGTAATAATTTGAAAAGTATTGATGGTACAAAAAAAAGTTTCAGATAAAAGAGTTAGTAAATTTAATTGAGAAGAGAAAAGGTAATTACAATTTTTTGCCTAACACTAACCGTTCTCGAGATATCGAATTAAACGTCCAGTCAAATTTTCATCGAAATGACCTTGAGCTGACCATCGGAGAACCCCTCAAATTGGAATTTAAGCTCAGAATACACCCCCCTATCGATTCATCATAATCTCCAAACTGTGGTATTTAATGTTTTTTTATTTCGTAATTTGACTGGACTATATGGATCTATACACGATATTTATATAGATACCAAAATAACATTTTTTACGATTTTTGTTTTTCTGTCTGTCTGTCTGTTTGTTCCGGCTAATCTCTGAAACGGCTGGACAGATTTTGACGGAACTTTCACTGGCAGCTGATGTAATAAGGTGTAACTTAGGATACTTTTATTTTAGATTTTTTTTTTATAACTGCGAACTGAACAATAACAGTCGCGAGCAGCGCTAGTATATATAACCATCATATTTTTTACAAACTGTGATGCTGGAATCCTCTCCTGAGAATATTTGTTTTCCATGGAACGGAGCCTGCATTAGACAAAAAAAATCTGTTGAATTTCTCTCGAATTTCGAATACGGCTACTCGTTACGTATTCTCCTCTTCTTCATCAAAAAGTATTTGAAATAAAAACATCTCATCTTCTGAGCTGTCCATGATGCAAACACGACTTAATTTCATGAAGAGTTGGAGACGAATGAACAATTCGATTCGACGCGTCACAGATAGACGCACAGGAATAAATGCGATTCGCTTCGATTCGACGCGCTTCTGCTCTAGTCGACGCTAGGCTTAATAATTTTGTTTGTATTAGAGACGCGCCGAATGTTCGGCCGAATATTCGTATTCGGTACATTCGGCATATTATTTTCTCAAATTCGTATTCGGCCGAATATTCGGTTGATTTGCCGAATAATTACCGAATAATTAAATAGTAAGGTTAACTAATTACTTACCTAACCTACCTAAGTGTGGTTTATTGCGAAAGTTGGACATAGTTTTTTAACAGACTTCAAAAAAGTAGGAGGTTACTTAATTCGACCGTATGTTTTTAGGGTTCCGTACCCAAAGGGTAAAAACGGGACCCTATTACTAAGACTTTGCTGTCCGTCCGTCCGTCCGTCCGTCCGTCCGTCAGTCCGTCCGTCCGTCAGTCCGTGTGTCTGTCACCAGGCTGTATCTCAAGAACGGCTATAGCTAGAGAGTTGAAATTTTCACAAATTATGTATTTCTGTTGCCGCTATAACAACAAATACTAAAAACAAAATAAAATGAATATTTAAGGGGGGGCTCCCATACAACAAACGCGATTTTTTTGCCTTTTTTTGCTCGATATCAATAATGACCGCGTTGGCGCAGCGGTTACAGCGCTGGATTGCGATTGGCTGCTGCGCGGGCGGTTGCGGGTTCGATTCCCGCACACGACAGCATTTGTAAGGCCATACAGATGTTTGCCGTGGTCTGGGTGTTTGTGTAGTCCTTGTGGGTCTCCCCACCGTGCCTCGGAGAGCACGTTAAGCCGTCGGTCCCGGTTGTTATCATATACACCTGATAGCGATCGTTACTCATAGTAGGGAATATATCCGCCAACCCGCATTGGAGCAGCGTGGTGGATTAAGCTCTGATCCTTCTCCTACACGGAGAAGAGGCCTATGCCCAACAGTGGGTTATTACAGGCTGAATCGTGATCGATCGTGATCAATAATGGCAAGAGGTAGGCACTTGAAATATTCACAAAATACTCAGTTCTATTTTACTTTAATAATAAATAATGAAATTAAATTAAAATTAATATTTAAGGGGGGCTCCCATACAAAAAAACGTCATTTTTGCCTATTTTTGCTCTCATACAACAAAAGTGATTTTTTTAGCCGCTTTTTGCCCGATATTAAAATCAATGTACCTAGTCAATGGTACGGAACCCTTCGTGCGCGAGTCCGACTCGCACTTGGCCGATTTATTTTTATGTATGTTCGGAGATAACTTCGTCGTTTATGAACCGATTTTGATAATTCTTTTTTTGTTGGAAAGGAGTCATTCCAACTTAGAAATATAAGGCAATTGATAAAAAGTTGAGTTTTTGAAGTATTTAGAGTTTATTTTGTATTATCATGTGTTGAAGTTCATAGTTCTGAGACTTAAATGTATTGCAGTAATTTATGTGAAACAAAATATTTACAAATAAAAGGTTTTATGGAAAGATCACAGATTACAAATGAATTGTGTATAATGTTTGTATTAATACAATTGTAGTTTGTATTCAAGATAAAGTTTCAGCTAAATGATGTTAATGTAGTAAGACTTTATTTAAAAACAATTGTTTTTGGTGGGCGATATGTCCAACACTATTTCACGTAAATGTATAAAAAACGCATCTGTGATCTATTAAGTATAAAAGTATTACTAAAGTCAGTATAAAATAAATTATCAAGGAGTGAGCACGTCTTTTATTCGAAAAACCAAACAAACCGTTCTGCTATACGATATTGAACCTTACGTAGTGAACACGTGAACGTAGTGTGTGTTTATAGGTTTTTCTACGCTATCTCAATAAATATTGATCTTACATCCGTGTAACGACATAATATTCTAATAAAATCATTAAGATTGTGTGCTAGAATATAGATATAGAAATCCGAAAAATACCCAAAACCGAATCGGAGCACCCCACTATCCACATGGTCGTGGTCTGTCTTACCCCTAGAGTGTTCTGTAGACTGTAGAGAGCCGGAGCGGCTAAGGCTGGTACCAGAGGGTAACCCTTCCAACCCACTATGGTCTGGGAGCCAGTGACAGATTAACATTACCAATTTCCTCCAAATCGAAACTTCGTAAAATGGATAAGGAATTTTTTTTATGAATTTTTGTTTTTGTCAGCTGCGTCTCCGTGGGTGGGGTGGGCAGTGGCAGCCTCTGACGACTGACGGGGGGAAATGATTGACCAAAGGAGACGGATACGATTCCATACATTCTTGGGCCAAAATGTAACGTAATGAAAATGGTACCAATTAATGTATTTACGCTTATTGATCCCTCGCTGAAAATTCTGTATATTTTGGCGATCTGAGAGCGAAGTTATTAGACGTTTTGTAAAATTGAGGTTATGTTACAATGTATATGAAAAACCCAATCACTAAGTTCTTGAAGCACTAATGTTCATCATATCATTACAAGTATCAATCACTTGAAACCATAAATAAATATCAAGAATGGACTCAAGACGCATCTGAATACACTGAAAACATTAAACAACTATAAACATGATTACATGAAACGAGTGACGGGACCATGACGGGACACACAGTTTCAATATCAGTCAGTTGTCAAAGCTGTTATTAAAAATATGATTTATTTTCAATCGATACGAAATCGATAATAATTTTGGTTTATCAGATATTAATTGTTATTTTCGATATTAATGTAACTTTATTTAAATATATACTTTATTGTTTACAACTTCAATTGTGTATCTAAATACTTTGAATTAATTAACCAGAGAAATTTTTTTTTTAAATTGTATAATCGATTATAGTTAAATCGATACCCAATTAATTTGACGAAAACTATCTTTTTCAGTTTTCTTAGCTTCCAGATTCAGAATTAAGCTGATATTTTATATTTTAAAATAAAAAAATATGACGAATTTTTTGAACCCTATCTCTACTTATTACATTTTAGCCTAAAAGTCCCCATCTCCTTTGTACCTGGCTCTCGGACCACTGGGGGTAGTGACTGACCCGCCAATAAAGTGTGTCATTACTGTAGAATTTCATAGTACTATATTATTGCGAAAAAAAAACTGTTTATCTATACTATCTATACCAGTGGTCGGCAACGCGTGGCCCGCGGGCCGCGTGCGGCCCGCGGAGGTCTTACTTGCGGCCCGCGAATGTTTTGTAAATAAGCTATAAATATCAACATAAATGCATGAACGAACCGCGATCGCGTAACACGTAGAATTAAAACGAAACTGGCAGATATATGATGTGACATTTTTCATTCAGCAACAGATTTGGTGAGTTTGAAAAGTTTCAAGCAAAGAAGATTTTTGCAAACCCTTTTTCCTGTGATATTCAGGAAGTACCGAGTCATTTACAAATGAATGTGATTGATCTGCAATGTCATTACATTGCAGATCAATCACAACATGCGTCTAGAAAGACCTGTGTAAACAATCCAAATAGATTTTGTTACATTTGTGGCAAATATACATTCAAAAAATTCTGTTTAAATGTGTCAGACTTCCTTAAAAATGCTTACATGGAGTACTATCGACGGCCATTGGAAACAAACAACAAGCACTGGATACCCAATATATGTAGTGTGTAAAACGTGTAAAATTTTTTTCTGAATAAAGTTTGAACGTGGTTTGAACAAAATTTCACAGAGCTTAATGTTTTCATATTTCAAGTTTTATTGTTAAAAATTTTTGGCATTGAGGCAGAAATAATAGTAATTATTAACATATTCCTTGTGCATAGCGTTTTTAGAAACCAATGAGAAAAAAATATCAAAAAATCTTGTGCAGAAAGGTCCGGCAAATTCGTGAATTGCGGTGGCCCAATACTTTTGCACACTGTTGAAAGTCATTTACCGATGTACAATATTATATTTTATATTATTAATAACGTTATAATCTTTATTATGGTCCTCTCAAACAACTCCAACAAAGAACAAGTGAAAGAAAAAAATATTTTGTCAGTTATATGGAAAACAGGGTGGCCCAAAACTTTTACAGGCGACTGCATATCCAGATCGTTTCCAAAATTGAGTGCTGAGAATTTAAAAGCTGGAATTTTCGAAGGACCACAAATTAGAAAATTAATAAACGATGTAAATTTTACTGAAAGTATGACAACTGCTGAAAAAATACCTGGAATTAGTTTTTTTGGCTTGTAAAAAACTTTTCGGGAAATAAGAAGTCCGTCGACTTTCCTGACCACGTCAAGCAGTTACCATTATACGTTCAGCATCTTGGATACAACATGAGCATTAAGATGCATTTCATTTATAGCCACCTTGATCGATTTTCTGTAAATCTTGGACATTTAAGCGATAAAGAAAATGTTGTTTAAATAAATTGTTATATGACGGGAAACCATGTTTTTTTGACAAAAATAGCTACCCTTCATATCTCAAAATGTAGAACTGCTAGCAAAAATCTGAGTACAAATTTAGAATTAGGGTAGAAAATGCAGCTAGATCCATAAAAAAATTCCATACAACAAAAATGCTGTTGTGCTGTATAATGTAAGTATTACGTGTACGTATTAAATTCCATATGTTTAAAAAAAATTAATAGCATTTTCATTTTTTCTATGGGATATGACCAATTATATTGTAGGTATCAGGTAGAGTCTAGGGTTTAAATCATAAGTGCGGCCCGCCTTTAGTTTATTTGGCCACCTCGTGGCCCTTGCCTACCAAAAGGTTGCCGACCACTGATCTATACTAATATAATAAAGCTGAAGAGTTTGTTTGATTGTTTGTTTGTTTGTTTGTTTGTTTGAACGCGCTAATCTCAGGATCTACTGGTCCGATTTGAAAAATTCTTTCAGTGTTAGATAGCCCATTTATCGAGGAAGGCTATAGGCTATATATCATCACGCTAAGACCAATAGGAGCGGAGTCCACGCCGACGAAGTCGCGCGCAAAAGCTAGTAATATAAAAAAGCTGAAGAGTTTGTTTGTTTGATTGTTTGTTTGTTTGATTGTTTGTTTGTTTGATTGTTTGTTTGTTTGTTTGTTTGAACGCGCTAATCTCAGGATCTACAGGTCCGATTTGAAAAATTCTTTTAGTGTTAGATAGCCCATTTATCGAGGAAGGCTATAGGCTATATATCATCACGCTAAGACCAACAGGAGTGGAGTCCACGCCAACGAAGTCGCGCGCAGAAGCTAGTATAATATAAAATTAAACAGTATTACGTAAGTAACATTAGGTAGGTAGTAAATACTATCAGAACACGCGCAGTTTATAAATTCATATTCTTGTCAAAGTCAAGTTGGTTTAAATCCACATCCTGGACCGTCGAATTATGGGGTTTTGAGGGGTGCGGGGGGAGTGGGGAGTGGGGGGCTACCCCCAGTCCCACTCCCACGTAACAGAAACCCATAGTTATGGAGATATCCATTGTTAAAGTTCTGAGATTATAAGAAGAATATAGATCGTTCGATCGATCGAATCGTTTTACACGAATTTAAGGGCGAGAGCGGGAGGGGGGCGGCGGTCACCCTCAACTCCCCATACCACTCGCGATACAAGGTAATGCACAGTTCTTGACAAAATAGAAAAATAAATCTCATAGACCTAACCTCAATATTTGACAGTTAATCGGTATAATTTCATTCCGTGACGGCTCCGGCTTACAAAAAACACTCTAGGGGTAGGACAGACCAAGATCAGGTGGATGGTGGTGTGCTCCGTAAATTACGTCACACGAATTTCACGATTTATCGACCCCTCCCCCGTCCTTGTCACATTTATGAGCCCCCCCTACCTAGTGTGACGTCACATATTTTGCAATTTTTCATGAGCAAACACCAGTTTGCATCAGACAGTTTCGACATTATTTTTATTTTCAATGAGGATCCGTAACGTTTTTAGTTGAGAATGCAGATTTCTAGAACTAAGAAATCCTTAACATACAGTGCAAACATTTTTGTTCTACGACAAAAATTGACGAAGTTATGATCAAATTACTAGCGGAGTTTACTAACCGGCCGGCACGGAAGGCTGTGACGTCACTCAGACGTTCCATGCCAGTTAGCCCATAGCAGCGACAAGCTGCGATGGTGTTTTCATTTAAACTATCTGTCCTACAAAAAATTTGAAAGGACATAATTTGCAGCAAATTGCTTTGCCTACAAATATGTTCATATAACTTTTTGCCGAAATTTAAAAATTAAAGAAGTTATAAGCAAAAAAGTGAGAAAATTTCTATAAAGATTTTCTTTTTTGCTCTATAACTTTTTTTATACATTTCACAAAAAAAATACCTCTGACCAGTCTTGTAGATGGTTTTTTGAGAAAAAAATTTTTTCTCTAAAATTTTTTGAATTTCATTTATTTAAAACGCTGTTACAGCGCTCCAAAGTTGACCGGGTTCGTCAATGCTCATGAGAATCCGGTCAAAACGAAATGTTTAACTTAGTTTTATGATCCGAAATGAGTTTTATGAGTCGGAGTGATGCCACACGCATCCCGCATACACTGATCCCGCTTACATGACGACGCGTTGGCGCAGCGGTCACAGCACTAGCTGTTGCGCTAGCAGTCGCGGGTTCGATCCGCGCTCATGACAAAAATTTGTATTGGCCATACAGATGTTTGTCATGGTCTGGGCGTTTATGGTTGTGTATTGTGTGTGTTTCCGGACCCCCGACACAGGAGAAAATCCTACTGGGGGCCATTGAGTGTGAAACGTTTATTATTTATTATTATTATTATCTATTACTGACGTAGCGGTAGGAACGGCATAATGTTTATAACTTAATATCTTCGTAAGTAATGGTCCGATTTGGATAATTCAAAAAGAAATATCTTTATTATATCATAGAGAATAACGTGGATACTAATTTTATTGAATTTGCTATAACTTTATTGATCGTCATTATACATATAGAAGAATACTTTTGAGTCTCAACCAGTTTCGGAAATACTAATGTTTTCCAAAAATGCGTTGACTTCTCTTAATCTTCTTCGAATGTATCTACTTAGGTAATTAAATATCTCATAAATCATATTTTTTTAACGTGGTATTCCCAGTAGGCCTACCCCACAGACAGCTTATGCCAATGAATAAGTAAAGTTGTAGGCAGCGATTTAACAAAAAAAAAAATTTAAGAATATATTTACAATAAAAAAAGGATCATAAAACTAAGTTAAGCATTTCGTTTTGACCGGATTCTCATGAGCATTGACGAACCCGGTCTACTTTGGAGCGCTGTAACAGCGTTTGAAATGAATGAAATTCAAAAAATTGTAGAGAAAAATTTTCCTCAAAAAACCATCTACAAGATTGGTCTGAAGTATTTTTTTGTGAAATGTATAAAAAAAGTTATAGAGCAATAAAGAAAATTTCTATAAAAATTTTCTCACTTTTTTGCTTATAACTTCTTTAATTTTTAAATTTCGGCAAAGTTATATGAACATATTTGTAGGCAAAGCAATTTGCTACAAATTATGTCCTTACAAATTTTTTGTAGGACACATAGTTTAAAAGAAATCACCATCGCATCTTGTCACTGCTAAGGGCTAACTGGCATGGAACGTCGGAGTGACGTCACACGCATCCCGCGTACACTGACGTAGTGGCAGGAAGCAGGAACGGCATAATGTAACTTAATATCTTCGTAAGTAATGGTCCGATTTGGATAATCCAAAAAGAAATATCAAAATATCATTCTTATGTCATAGAGAATAACGTGGATACTAGTTCTATTGAATTTGCTAGAACTTTACTGATCCTCATTTAATAAAAGTCAATTCACCTATAAAACAAAAAAACTTTTATTTTTGCATTGAGATATTATGTACTTAGTACATGTATCTCAATGAATTTTTGAAGTTAGTTATTGATAGGTAGTTGAAATGTCATGTTTTTATAGGTACTTACGTTTTGATATTATTATATTTGGAAATGTGACGTCACAAAATTTTGACCCCTCCCTCCCACTTGTCACACATTGTCACACTTCGTCGACCCCCTACCCCCCTCTTAACGTGTGACGTAATTTATAGATGGCCCCTAGCCCCCACTCCCCCCTCCCCCCGCACCACTCAAAACCCCATAATTCGACGGTCCAGGATGTGGATTTTAGCCGTCAAGTTTACAAACAAGTCCAAAATCAGCGAAAAAATTAGTTTCTATTCCCCATACAAATAATTAACTTTTGTTTTTTATCATACTTTTATTTATCGAAAGCGGCAGTCCTTTGACAGACTGACGTACATACGAATAGACAAACTTATTATTAGTAACTTAGCAATAGGTTGCTCCTAGCCTAATTATAGAACCCAAAAAAGCAATCTAAAACATAATATCAAATCCTTCGCAATCTTAATGTAATCGAGAGTAGGATAGATTTGAACAAAACAAAAAGTAGGTAGATTAGATTTTAAATGTGAGAATACAAAAGCTACGGTAGAAACTATTGGCAGTCTTAATTTAATATACTGTTGCGTGTTAGGGTTCGATCGATTTGGAGAGAAAGACCTGCTGACTCTTTTAGAGACTTTATTCACTAGCACTAGGTCCGACACAAGCACTAGGTACAAATACTACGCACTAAATACAAGCACTAATTACTAGGTACACTCACTGATCACTAGGTACACTTCACTAAGCACTAACAATGTCCGAGGTCGTAGCCAATGTCGTAGGTTTCCGCTGGTATCACTTCTAGTCTTCACTTCGAAGTCGCTTCGTCGTTAGCTCAAACTGAACTGGCTCCGCTCGGCCTCAATCGGCCTTTTTATACCGGGCCGAGCCTACACCCAGACAGTTCTAGAACGTTCCTGCGTGTACTCGATCCTGAGTTCATTCACCTATATGTCCTCTAGCGCCATCTAGTATTGAGTGGATGTTTCACGTTGTCTTTGTAACAAAGTGGTTTGTACAGCACACAACGTGGTTCCTTCGCTCCCCGCTAGATGGCGCAAGCTCCTTTTTTGTGTACTCGTAACACTACTCCCCTCTTAGAGATGCTCGTCCCGAGCATCGTTGTTACTGCCATGGTAACGCGCCAGACGGTCTATGTGTACCACTTTGAATGTCCCTCTTGGTTGCTTTTGAATTCTATAAGTCACATCATTCATTCGGGTAACCACTTTGTATGGACCGTCCCACTTGGTCTGCAACTTTGGAGATTTCCCTTTCCGGCGGGTTGGGTTATGCAGCCACACTAGTGACCCTTCCTCGAAGCCTCTTGTGTTCGATTTCCGGTCATATCTGGTTTTCATGTTCTCGCTTGACTGTAACCCATTTTCCCGGACCAAGGCGTGTATGTAGCGCATTTTTTCCCTTAAATTGCTGACATAGTCTTGTACGGTCTCTGGTCCCTCCGGTGACCCTCCTGTCAATAGGTCTACTGGTATTCGTAGTTCTCTACCGTAATTGACATACGCCGGGGTAGCTTTTATGCTCTCATGCTCGGCGGTTCGGTACGACAGAAGGAAGAGTGGTATATACTTGTCCCAATCCTTTTGTTTGTCGTCTACCAATTTCGCCAAATGTCTCTCAAGGGTCTGGTTAAATCTCTCAACCATTCCATCGGACTGTGGATGGTACGCGGTGGTCCTCGTCTTATGCATGCCCAAAATTCTGCACACTTCCTGGAACACTTGCGATTCGAAGTTCCTGCCCTGATCAGAATGGATTTCTAGAGGCACACCAAAGCGACATATCACTTCTTCGACTAGCTTAGAAGCGACTGTTGTAGCTTCTTGGTTCGGTATGGCGAACACTTCGGGCCATTTGGTGAAGTAGTCAATGACGACCATAAAATACTTGTTCCCCGATTCCGTTACAGGAAATGGCCCAGCTACGTCAACTGCAATTCGTTCCCACGGTGCACCGACGTTATACAGCCGCAGCTTCCCACGGCTCCTGGTCTGTGGTCCTTTTACAGCAGCGCAAGTAGTACATTTGCGGCACCAATCCTGTACATCATCTCGACAATGCAACCAGTAGAATCGTTCTCGCACTTTTGTTAAAGTCCTCTTGACACCTAGATGACCTCCTGATACGCCATCATGTACTTCACGGAGAACATCTGGTACTCTCGCTCTTGGGACAATTATCTGAAGATGGAACTCTCTACCGTTAGTCTTCTCCCATTTCCGGTAGAGTATTCCGTTTTGAAGTATCAGACTGTCCCATTGCGCCCAGTACGCCTTAGTGACAGCGCCAGTGGGTGCAACCTCACTCCAGATTGGTTTTACTTCACCCCGTTTCTTCCATGTGATGATGTGCCGAAGGTCGTCATCTCTTTCTTGAGCCTCCCTCATAGCATCATTCTCCCAGAGACCCAAAGGACTTGTTCTCGTTAGCTTTAATGTTACTTCATTAGATTCCTGCTTAACACAATGTTTGCAGTCTTCCGAACACGGCCTTCGTGAGAGTGCGTCAGCGTTCCCATGCATATTTCCGCTGCGGTGTTCCGTCTTGAAGTCATACTCCTGAAGCTGTTCAATCCATCGAGCTACTTGACCTTCGGGGTTCTTGAATTGCAGTAACCACTTCAAGGCTGCGTGATCAGTTCGCAGTAAAAACTGTCTGCCGATGAGATATTTGTTGAAATGTTGTAGCGTCTTTACAACAGCCAAGAGTTCTCTCCTTGTCACACAGTAGTTTCTCTCTGGCTTGGATAAAGATTTGCTGAAATATGCAATAACAACTTCTCTTTCACCCTGTTTTTGAGATAACACCCCTCCAATGGCCGTGTTGCTTGCATCCGTGTCGACTATAAACTGACCTTCAGTTTGTGGATATCCCAGGATTGGTGTTTCACACAGATGTTTCTTCAGTTTCTGAAAAGAATCTTCACAAGTCCCGTCCCAACTAAAATGTCGTTTATCTTCTGTCAGCCGATGTAATGGCTTGGCTATCTCTGAGAATCCCCTAACAAAACGCCTGTAGTATGAGCATAGGCCGAGGAATGCCCGCACTTCGGTTTTGTCCTTAGGGGTAGGCCATTTTTGAACTGCTTCCAGTTTTTCCGGGTCTGTCTGGATTCCATCACTGGAGATAACATGGCCGAGATAATTGACCTTATTCCTGAATAAACGACACTTTTTCGGGTTCAGCTTTAATTTGGCCCCCTCTATTTTGGCGAAAACTCGCTCCAAGTTTTGCAAATGGTCCTCGAAGTCACGGCCGATAATGATGACGTCATCTAAGTAGACCAAGCAAGCCTCTCCCACTAAGCCTGCTAGTACACACTCCATGAGTCGCTCGAATGTGGCAGGTGCGTTGCACAATCCGAAGGGCATGACGTTAAATTGCCATAAACCTTTACCGGTCGAGAAAGCTGTCTTCTCCTTGTCTTCTGGATGAATTTCCACCTGCCAGTATCCAGATTTCAGGTCTAGGGTCGAAAACCATTTCATGCCACTCAGGGTATCCAAAGTGTCGTCGATTCGAGGTAACGGATAACTGTCCTTCTTGGAGACATCATTGAGACGCCTATAGTCCACACAAAACCTTGTGCTGCCATCTTTCTTCTTCACTAATACAACAGGCGAGCACCACGGACTTGCAGACGGTTCAATAATCTTGTTCCTTCTCATGTTCTCCAAAAGGCCTTCAACTTCTTTTTCCTTAGCGATTGGTATCCGTCTTGCTCGTTGACGAATTGGTCTCTCGCTTCCGGTATCTATCCTGTGTTGAACCACCGACGTTCTTCCAAGGTCCCCATCGTGACTGGAGAAGATATTCGCGTAGCGCTGTAAAAACTTCTTAGCTTTCATGCCCTGCGAATAAGTTAGGTTACTCTTGCAGTCATCGAGCAGCTCAGTCACTATTCCGTAGTTGTTGCTGTTTGCTGAGTCCGCGCCTGTTATCGAACTACACTTTTTCATCCAGACGACTTCCTCGCACTTTCCAATGACGTCACCTTTGTTCAAGCAGATCTCGCGATCACCAAGATTAACAACCTCGACCACAGCGTTACTGCTTCCACTAACAAGGGTTCTCGCCGTCATCAGTTTTTGCGCCGACGTCTTGTTTGGTGTGTCTTCGATCAACACGCATCTGTTTGACTTCTGCTTTCCAGCTGGCGGCAGTTTCACCAGCACCTGAGCTTCCGCTCGTCCAGGTATAATGACTTTCCTTATGCATGCGACTTTCCCGCAGGCACCTCCGAGAATGAAGATTTCTTCTTCACCACACCTGAAAACTCCGTCAGCGACATTAATTCTGCAGTTGTGTTTCTTCATGAAATCCAAACCCAAGATGCAATCATCCATAATCTCAGCCACGATAACGTCATGGGAGTATGAGGACCCCCCTACATTCATCGTTACTGACATTTCTCCCAGGACGGGTATTGGCTGACCGGAGGCCGTAAGAAGCCGACAGTTAATTCTCCTCTTGTGTCCCCTTGCGGCTTTTACCAGATCTGGGTTCACTATTGTTCTAGAGGCTCCTGTGTCTAGAGTCATTTTGCAATCCGTCCCGTTAATGGTCCCCTGAATCACAAGACTATTCCCGCTGCATGCCTGGGAGATAACGGTTATCGGGGCTTCCTCCGCGTCAGCCAGTACTCGCCCCTTAGTCCTGGCTTCTATTCGTTTCCCTGATCCCGGGCAGGGGACGAAGCCCCTTGCTTCTTCAGCTCTTCCATTTCCGTTCGTTCCTGCGTTCCTGCGTGTACTCGATCCTGAGTTCATTCACCTATATGTCCTCTAGCGCCATCTAGTATTGAGTGGATGTTTCACGTTGTCTTTGTAACAAAGTGGTTTGTACAGCACACAACGTGGTTCCTTCGCTCCCCGCTAGATGGCGCAAGCTCCTTTTTTGTGTACTCGTAACAATACCTATTATAAATGCTAATAAAAAAATATATAATTAATCCAAAAATAAATAAAAATCTTCTTACCATAAAAATATTTTTGATAAAAAACCAGCTTCATCATTGGGATTTTTCTCCGCTAACACCACTTTTGAGTCCATGTTGCAGGATTAATTCCACTGTACGATAAGAAGTCTATGCAGCAACAGAAAATATTAAAAAATGAATTGTATCTATTTTGTAAGTTTCGATATTTACTAGTTACACCAATATTAGTTGATTAAGTACAATATTTTAAGTACGTCTATGAGCACCAAATACACTTATTATACACAGCAATATAATTAAATATAATATATTATATTCGCAGACTTTTTAAATTATATTCGCAGACTTGAAATCTGTATGTCGTAAAGGAGGGTTAACACAAAAAGTGTTCTATCATAATATAGAGCTGAATATTTACGGATGAATATTACAGTGAATTAGTATTCAATCGTATAAACGATTCCACGAAAAAACTGACCGCACTCACGTCCCCAGGGCCACTTTTTTATCACGACGTTAATAAATTCAAAATGTTAGTTATTATTAAAACACGTACAAATAATAAGTACGACGAAATTCTAAAGTCAATTAGAAGTGTATCACAGACAGAATGGTAAGCGGCGGGTTAGTGCGAGTGCTCAGTGCTCAAACACGAGTGTACAGTGCCGTTCTGACACCGAGTCGCCGATAGACTGAACTGATCAACTGAACAAGTGAACAGTGAAGTGTGAACTTCTGGTTTTGACAGACCGACAGTGTGACCGTTTTCAAAAACTGCTAAACTACTAGATGTAACTTACTTTTCTACTGAAATCTACTAACATTTTGGAAAACCTACTGAAATTGTACTGACGTGATTTAAATTCACTTAAATTGATAATTTTTGAGACAAAAATGAAACACAAGTTGATAATCAGGTTTTATTTATAAAAAAAAGGTTCAGGTTTTATTAAATTATTAGATACACACGAATGTAGGTACTAAATTAATTAGTCATCATTGTCATGTTTCGATTTTTTAATTAATTTAAGATTCCTTTATTAATTGACGCCACGTTGGCGCAGCGGTCATAGCACTGGTTTGTGTATGGCTGTTACGTGGGCGGTTGCGGGTTCGATCCCCGCACACGACAACATTTGTATTGACCATACAGACGTTCGCCGTTGTCTGGGTGTTTGTGCAGTTCTTGTGGGTCTCCCCACCATGCCTTTATTTGTATGGTTGCGTTTTCGACTTGGTATTTATATTTAATCTGTCCTTGACCTGTCTGTCTTTAAGGGTGAATACAAATAATTTTATTTTTTATTTTTAATTAAAGTATAAACTGCGGCTTTGATAAATTTTACGATATTAATAAAAATCTAGTTTCAATTAATAAAGGAAACTTTAATATGTCAATTTTCTGGTCGCGGTGGGGCAGAATTTGAGCATGGTCATTTACGCTTCATGATGTTTACTTGGTAATAACTTTCAAGACAATGAAAGGATAACATGATGGGGTAAATTCCCTTTGATACTGTGAGCATTTTGGTCGGATCTAGGAGACCTGGGGATTCCCCGTTAATAATGCCTCCGTTCGACGTGATTCGCAATGGTGCCAACTGAGTTAAACAAATCACTGACAGCTGTCAGAGGTAAATTGTTTACATTTTTCATGTTGCCGTGTTATTAAATAAGTTTACGATATTGCCAGGACACTCTACTGAAATCCGCTATAGTTTGTCTATAAAGTCGTGACATTAATGTTTGAGGAACTAACATTAATCATGTGTCTGGCAACACCAAACATAAATACTTCTGCTGTCAATACCGTCATCGAGTTCGAGTTGTTGAACAGTTTTCCTTTAGTATTCTTTATTCATTTGATTAAACTGCAAAAAATTAAGACCAATCTTCGCAGAAGAGTTTCAAAAATTAGTAAAGTAAATCGGAGTGGCTCGCCGGAAGTGATTTTAAAGTTTTCCAGCGATGTTTGGCGGAGTTCGAAGCTGGACGAATTTTGTGGGATTTGGACTATGTTTATGGGCGAAAAGCATCTATGACTGGTATGTAATCGTGTTATTGTTTGTGTTTAACCTGTCTGAATTTAAAAATTTACATAATTGACGTTTTGGAGACCAAAAAAGGCATTGTTTACATTGCAAATTTTTAGGTTAGATGAGACAGAGTATATAGGTCACACTACAGTGTGACGAATTTTTTGATACTTAAGGATAAAATATAACTTAGTCTCAAGTTTTCCAATTTTAAAATTGAATCAATTGCTTCATGACAATAACTTATATTTCCATTCCATTAACATTTTTTAAACTTATCTTTTTCAGGAAAATCAAAGAGTACAGTTAGACAGATAGTCAACGAAGGCTTTAAAAATGATGGAAAGTTTGAAACTCCTAAGAAACATAGGAAAGGCCGGCCAAAGAAAGAAATGGATAATTTTAGATTTTAGAATCTGATGATGAGTGAAAGAAGTGCTGCTGTTGTCGCTTCTTATTTGAAATATTAATTCGTCTTCATCTTTGTATAATGTTCTGCCTCGTTCATAATAATCCTTTTCTATTTTTTTTACATGTTCGCAACAATTTTTCCAGTTTTCAACTGTGATGCTATTAAATGCTTCTTCTGCCAATTGTTTCACTTCACGAGACCCAATATTACTTGCAGCTACCTTTTTTTTCGCAAGTGCCCAAATTAGCTCTATTGGGTAAAGATCACAGTGGTATGGTGGAAGCCGAACTACTGTATGCCCATGTTCTCCCAAAATAGTATTTATCTCATATATATAATTTTTTTTATTTTACAAGCTTTTATTTAACTTGCAATGTATGTATGTATGTATGTATGTATGTATGTATGTATGTATGTATGTATGTATGTAACTTTAATGAATGTTTGTTCGGGTGAAATCTTGCAACTCAATTTTGAAGCAGATATCTTCAACCAATTGAGCTGAAATTTTGTACACAGGTTCAATTTGGATGACAATGCATGGTTTGTATGTACGCATGTATGTATGTATGTTTGTTCGGGTGAAATCTTGCAACTCAATTTTGAAGCAACCAACTGAGCTGAAATTTTGTATGCAGGTTCAATTTGGATGACAATGCGTGGTTAATTTTGTGACGTCATTCTAAATCCAATATGGCAGCATATCCAAGAGTGCGGACTAGTTATTTTTAGTGCACTTCTACAATATGGGTATCAAAATATGAAAGGGCTTGCTAAGAATAATTCGAATAAAGTGACGTGATAACCGACTAAAAAGTCAAAAATAAATTAAAAGTAAAAAACATTTTTAAAAAACAAGCTTTTATTTGAATGTGCTAAAACGAAAAAAATAAATTTTTACTTCAAAACTTTTACTATCTACTTATAAAGTCATAACACATAATCTATATGATATAAAAGCTTGTCGCGAGTTTGCTTGTAAACAAGTAAATTAAATAAATTGATGTGATTGATTTTAACTATTAAAATTTTCAAACTAAGGAAATACGAGGACTCATATTTTACTAAAGTTAATACATTAATTAGCGATGAATCAAATGGAATATTATTTTCTAATAACCATAATTTTATATCATCGACACGAGTACTGGTGTTTGGTGTTTTGTTTGTAATAACTGAATGGTAAGGAGCATTGTCAAAAACTATAAAATAGACTGATGCCTCGTGTAGGTTTGGAATAAGTTTTTCCGTTATCCTTTTAGTGAATTTATTCGCATTCATTTCAGAGTGATAATCTTCTATTTTATTTTTTCCACTAAATAAGAGTAGGCAGTTTGGTACAAAGCCTTTTTCACTTCCAGCATGTACAGTATGAGTCGTGAATATAACTCTCATCAATGTAACTAATATTTTTTTGCAATTATTCTTTTAAATTTCTGTTTTATACGATAACTAGATTCTGCGCGCGACTTCGTCGGCTTGGACTCCGCTCCTATTGGTCTTAGCGTGATGACACATAGCCTATAGCCTTCCTCAATAAATGGGCTATCTAACACTGAAAGAATTTTTCAAATCGGCCCAGTAGTTCCAGAGATTACCGCGTTCAAACAAACAAACAAACTCTTCAGCTTTATATATTAGTATAGATATTTAGTTAATCCTCTCTTTTTACTGTAATGTGTACTTTTCCAATCAAAGCAGATCTATTTGATTGATATTTCTATACAAATAAAACAAACAAAATATGACATGTGTCTTATTTATTTACTCATTTTACCTAAACGAACTGACATTTTCGCCTCTATTCACTCACAGACTCATGTTTTTAATAGTAGATAAATAAAATATTGCAAGTATCAAAGTCATTTATGTCATACTATACAGTGTTGCTATGTGTTTGCTACGTGTTATTAACAGCGCCCTCAATAAATTTCACGACTTTATAGACAGACTATACTTTTTCAAAAAGTACTTAAAATCTACTGCACTACCAATTTTACAACGAAAATCTACTGTTGCAGTAGTCAATCTACTGTAAACGGTCACACTGGACAGACGACAGACAGCAGGAACGATGTGCGCTCTCATCTCTTGCTCTACACTCCGCATGATCCCGATTTCTGCTGAATCATCACATGCCGGTTGTCGCTTGTTGATATAAATAAATGATAGACTGCTTAAATTGATCGATATGTTTTAGGACATTGCGTTAGTAAAATACAAAACGTTTAGCGCTAATATTTTTTTAAAAGCTTTTATTTAACTTGCAATGTATGTATGTATGTAAATATAATGAATGTTTGTTTGGGTAAAATCTTGCAACTCAATTTTGAAGCAGATATCTTCAACCAATTGAGCTGAAATTTTGTATACAGGTTCAATTTGGATGACAATGCATAGTTTGTATGTATGTATGCATGTATGTATGTTTGTTCGGGTAAAATCTTGCAACTCAATTTTGAAGCCAATATCTTCAACTAATTGAGCTGAAATTTTGTATACAGCTTCCATTTGGATGACAATGCATACAAATACAAAATACAAAATAGTTTATTGATTAAAATAAGTATTACAAGACAAGTCGCAAGGGCCCCTGTACTGTGTGGTAATCCGTGTTACTGGGTACCCCGCTCATCCACCGAAGTTTACAAAAATTAATCAATATAACAATAATTCACAAGTGAAAAAAAATATTAATTAAATGCGTGTGTGTTAGAGAGTGTGTGTGCGTTTATGTGTGTGTGTGTGTGTGTGTGTGTGTGTGTTTGTGTTTGTGTATGTGTGTGTGTGTGTTTGTGTGTGCGCGTGTATAAGTGTATATAAAAGCAAGGGAATTAAAAGTAAATATTATGCTATATACCATGACAAAATGTAAACATATTATGCGTTATAAACTTTCTCTTTCCAATAGCT
Source organism: Melitaea athalia (assembly GCA_905220545.2). Classification (NCBI taxonomy): domain Eukaryota; kingdom Metazoa; phylum Arthropoda; class Insecta; order Lepidoptera; family Nymphalidae; genus Melitaea; species Melitaea athalia. The sequence goes on from HG992177.1 coordinate 11,977,090, forward strand.
TTTCAGTTTCATAATAATTTAAAGATAGCAGAAGTTTCGTTAAGATGTCAGTTGCTTTAATTTTAGTTAGTGGGAAGATGTTTAATTTATTATTTATCCTATTATACAATAATGCAGACTGACAAGCGAATTGGTTCTGTTTAAATTTAGTATTGCAAAAAGGTACCTGGCAAGCAATAGCAATCAATCCTACGTTTATTGACAGAGCTTTTTTTATAATTTAATTGTAGGTGTATTGAATCCGGCTCGAAGGACCAAAAAATGTGGGCGCGATGCCCGCATCGATCGATGAGCGGATGGCGGGTCGATTACCCGCGCTGAGATAATGGGGGGTTTGAGAACTCGAAGGACCGTATGAGCAGGGGTAAGGGATGATAATGGATGATGGTTGAGACTAACCTGGTGGTGCAGGACGATGAGACGTGACGGAGCGGCTCACTGAACTCGATGGCGATGGTTGGGAAGTCACACTCGTGGGCTGGTTACACTCGTCGTATATATAGTCGATATAATATGAGATACCGGTCGATAATATTAATTATTTATCAATCACTTGAGCGGGTGAGACGCGGGCGCGCGCGCAGGTTATACGGGAATGAAACTTTGAACTTTACTCGTCGACGCTTCGATTCGAACAGGGTCGTCCGTCTTTGCCCACTGCCCGGCGCTGAACGATAGCGAATGACATTGAATGTACGATTCAGTGAGGTGAACTTAAACGTCGCGCTTTGTGGCGCGTACATCCTGGGGGGCCCGGGGAAGAGCCTCTTCTTGGGCTGAGTCCAATGGCAGCCTTGCTATCTTCAGCACAGGTCTGCGTAAATGTCCATGGGCTGTATCCAGATCTACAACTCGGATCACTCCATCCTTCCCAGGTATCGTATGCGTAATTCTTCCCAGTTTCCATTGGAGCGGGGGCAGGTTATCCTCCTTGATGAGTACGAGTTCGCCGACTTGAGGAGGTGAGGAAGGGGAAAGCCATTTTGAGCGGGTCTGAAGGGTATGGAGGTAGGATCTGGTCCACAGTGTCCAAAAGCGCTGAGATATAGCTTGTATGAGCTGAAAACGTCTGAGGGCAGACAAGGGCCTGTCATCAAAGGACGGCTCTGGCAGAGCAGTGAGCGGACGGCCTATAATAAAGTGGCCAGGAGTTAAAGGTTGAAAGTCCGAAGGATCGGATGAAAGTGGGCAGAGAGGTCTAGAGTTGAGTACAGCCTCGATTCGTGCCAGTAGTGTGCAAAATTCCTCAAAAGTAAGGTGTTGTTCACCTATCACGCGATAAAGCAATTGTTTCGTAGATTTAATATTAATTTCATGCAACGCGCCGAACCAGGGCCCCTTTGGGGGGTTTAACAACCAGGTTATGTGCTGGTTAGCAAGTTTGTGTGTGATTTCATCATTATTAGCAGTAAGAAAATTTTGAACTTCTATGAGGTGATTTCTAGTACCTACATAATTAGTGCCGCAATCTGATCTAATTAGTACCGGCGTACCGCGCCGTGAGATAAATCTTTGTAATGCCGCGAGAAATGCTTCCGTGGTAAGGGCAGAGACGGCCTCCAAATGAACCGCTTTCGTTGACAAACACACAAATATACAAAAGTATGCTTTTAAGAGTTTAGCGTTCCGTAACGTACTAGACTTAACGAGAAACGGGCCGGCGAAGTCAGTCGTGACTTGGCTAAAAACAGGTTGAGGGTTAACTCTGTCGGCGGGAAGGTCACCCATGAACGGAGCTTCAGGTTGAGCGCGACATCGGAAACATCTAATACATTTAAATACCCGACGTCTAATCACGCGGCGAGCGGATAATATCCAGAATTGCTGGCGTAAAATAGCGTGTAGTGTGTCAGAGCCAGGATGGCAGTGTACCTTGTGATAGTGGTCAATAATCAGATCTACGAGTGGACTTGAGCTGGGCAAAATGAGTGGATGTTGAGCATCGTAATTAATTGAAGCATGAGCTAGACGACCACCGACTCTCAAGAGACCGTCTTTCATAAATGGCGAGAGACGCTGGAGTCGAGCGGTTACAATTTTATCAGTTTGAAGACGGTGAAAGTCTTCTGCAAATTCATTTTGTTGAACGGAACGAACCCATAGTAATAGTGCGTCCCTACGTTCAGTAACAGTCAGCGGACCCGAACGTCGTGCCTTTGGGCCGTGCTTACAATTAAAAATGAAACGCTTGATACAAGCCGTCACCCCGACGAGCTTGTCAAGTGAGCTGAAGCGAGTAAGCAGATCATGATCAACATCAGGAATCGCTATATGCGCTGGTACCTTTTTTGGTTTAAGGCCTGGTAAAGCATGATGGCCTAAAGCGAGTGGCATCTTAGGCCAGCTGCTTGGGGGCTCTTTGAGCCAGTTAGGAGACCACCATAGATCATGAGCTGAAATAGATTGTGCTGACATGCCCCTGCTTGCACAGTCTGCAGGGTTGAGATTCGTGGGAACATGTCTCCATGTAGAACTAGTCGGACTAGACGTTATCTTAGCCACTCGGTTGGCCTCAAATGTTTGAAGCCGATGAGGGGGCGTGTTCAGCCACGCGATAACTATTGTGCTATCCGACCAACAGATATGTTGGCCAACAGCAATGTGAGCTGATAACTTAGCTGACACACGAGCCATGAGCTGTGCTAAAAGAGCTGCAGCTGATAGTTCCAATTTAGGAATTGAGAGGCGATTCTTAATAGGGGCGACCTTTGACTTGGCAAGAACCAGGTGTACATTGACCTGTCCATTAGCATTGAACTCATGTAGGTAAATGACGGCGGCAAATGCAGCTTCTGATGCATCCGCAAACCCGTGGAGCGAGTAAGTGGATGTCGGTTTGTATTTGCAAATGTGACGAGGTAAGCGTAGATTTGAAAGTTGAGGCAGATCTTGTGAGATGTGCTGCCACTCTGTGTGAACTTCATCGGGAGTGGGTTCGTCCCATCCCAGCTTCAGAAGCCATAACCTCTGTAACAGAAGCTTTGCGCGGAAAACGACCGGTGTGACCCAACCGTTGGGGTCATAGAGTGATGCAACTGTGCTGAGAATGGAGCGCTTTGTGACTTGAGTTATTGGAGGGAGAGTGATGCGATAAGTGAACTCATCCGATTGAGGAATCCATTGTATCCCAAGTACTTTGATAGTGTTCGAGTCTGGACTGATATCAAAGTCCTTAGGCATGTCACATTGGTCATCTGGAAAACGTTCCAGGAGCTGTGGACAATTTGAAGTCCATTTACTGAGCTGAAACCCACCAAGAACAAGCAAGTCAATCAACTCGGTTTGTAATATCTGTGCAGACTCCACAGAGTCATGGCCACAGAGTATATCGTCAACGAAGATTGAAGTGCGTAGGATCTGTGCAGCTTGTGGGTAGCGATGACCTTCGTCATCAGCCAGTTGAAGTAACGTGCGGATGGCATGGTACGGGCTAGACCGTAAACCATACGTAACTGTGTTTAACGCATATGTGAGCAGAGGCTGGTCAGGTGACGACCGCCAGAGGATAAGTTGATAATGTCTTTGATCTGGTCGGATGAGTATGTTTCTGAACATCTTTCTGATGTCAGTACTGAAGACTACAGGGTGTGTTCTAAATGACATAATAATGTCAACAATATCCTGTTGGAGAGCTGGGCCTGTGTGCAGGCAATCGTTTAAGCTGACGCCATTTAAACTCTTGCTGCTGTCTGATCCTGCTTTGAAGATTCCATGGTGCGGAATATAAAAGTGCGTTTTGCCTGCGAATGTACTAGGGTGACAAGGCGACATATGTCCGAGTTTGAGATACTCCTCCATGAAATCAACGTATTTAGCGCGGAAGGGTGGATTTGCTTGCAGTCTCTTCTCCAGGTTAATAAATCTGCGCAGCGCAATCGCATGAGTGTTGCCCAATGTCGGCGCATTCGGCAAAAAAGGTAATGACACCATGTATTTTCCCGACGGCGTCCGCGTCGTTGTGGTGCGGTAAAGTTCCTCGCACTGTTCATTTAAAGGGCTGCTTATTACATGAGGCTGGGGTTCCTCCGACTCCCAAAACCTCTCAAGGCGCTTGCAAACCTCGCGTGTAGATATGTCTGGCTCTGGTTGTGAGCTGATAACATGAGCTGAGATAGCCTGGTTCGAAGGTGTGGCATATAAACCCTCAATGGGTCCTATCAAAGTGTAATCAAAAATCGTGCCGAAGGCTATGGGCTTCCCCCGGCCTAACGAGACCTTAGTCCCGTCCAGAACTTGGCCGAGAACGTCAGAACCCAATAAGAGATCGATCGGAGCTGGTGTATGGTAATCTTGATCTGCCAAGGGGACCGGAGGCTTTGCATCAATTATGGGCGGAACTTTTTGTAATGGCAGATAGCCTGTAACATTTTTTAAAATATGCGCTGTAGCCGTGATCGTGGGTGTGTCACGGTGTATAGGTCTGCATACTATTGTGATGGATGCCTTTGAATTTTGTGTGTGTTGGTTTCCCACCCCCGCGATTTTTAGTGCTGATTGATTCAGCGGTAAATTTAATATTCGAGCCATGCGCTGAGTTATAAGTGTTATCATGCTACCGCAGTCTAACAAGGCTCGAGCTATATGAAAATGGCCATGTACGTCTGCTATTTTTAGCGAGACCGTAGGCAACAAGATTGGCAAATTTTTAACGTGCTCTCCACGCTGAGCGGAATTACAAGTATAATTAATTGTTGGAGCTGATATCGCGGAGTGAGCTTGTGGTGTCTGTGTGTGAGCTGAGTGTGAACGAGTGTGCTGATCATTTTCATGTTCGTAGTGCTCTGTTATTGTAGGTAGTCATTGTGGACCACCTACCCTAGACCTACTAGGCGAGCACGAATGATTGGAGTGATTGTTGTGCGGCCTGGGATTACCATGCGCGGCGTGCGCCGAAAAATGCTGCTGTTCGTAACGTGAACGCTGCCCGGGGCGCTCCTTTGGCTGTGAACGTCGAGGATGAGTATCCGAGTGAGCTGGAGAAGAAGCATGGCGTTCATGTAGTGATGTGTGGTGTCCTCTATTTCCACATTCCTTGCAAGCCTTCGTGGACTTGCACTCATTTTCATAATGAGGCCCCAAGCAGCGTTGACAGCGGTCGCGAGCTCTGACGAAGTTCCATCGGCCTTGTATCGTCTGATCGTTGTAATGTGGGCAGGCGATGAGCTTGTGTCCTCTCTCTCTGCAGAATGGGCAGGGTAAATTATTGCCATTGAAAGCAATAGGTGAAGGTTGAGCCGAGTAAACCGGCCTGAGCTGAGCCGGCTGCGTGGTGCGATAGTCTCGCTGACTTCTAACCGGAGCAATGGGGCGGAACTCCTGGTAAACACGCTGACGAGGTGAAACTCGTGGATGAGCAGGGGGGGTCCGACTGCGATACTGGCTAGTCTGTGGAGAGTGCCAACTGAGTTGTGAGGTGAGTGGACTTGACCACTCTGTCTCAACACATCGCGCGTGCTCTTCCAAGAAGGTGATTAAATTCTTGAGGGTTGGCAGAGTCTGACGTGATCCGTATTTACGTTCAAAGAGGGTTCTAAGCTCACCCTTGAGCTTTCGTACTACTATCGATACGAAAACGTAGTCACTCTCCTTCATGGGTAAATCAAGGTTGTTGAGGGCGCACTGCGCGGAAATGAGCGGAGTCAAGAAGAGCGTGCGAATATCAGAGCGTGTATGAATGTTCGGTAGCCCCAGTATAATATCTACAAACCGGTCGATAAGAACGCGACGGTTTTCATATCGTCTGGTCAGAATATCCATTGCCACGGCGAAATTCTTGTTGGTGAGCTGAAGATGAGCTACCATACTGCGCGCCTCGCCTGATAGGCACGACAGCAGGTAATGGAGCTTCACCGAATCCGATATAGTATTCATATCGTCGGTAAGACTTTTAAAGATGGCAATAAAAGAAGGCCAGTCTTTAATTTTTGAGCTGAACTTTGGTAGCGCAATCTTGGGCAGGACGTTAGCAGGTGTTGATGACGCGGAGGGGTGAGCAGTCTCAGGAAGAGCTGAAGCCACGCTTAACTTTTCAAACGCAACCAGTATGTCATTGTAATCCGCTATTGCCTTTTCGTAGTTCTTTGTATAGGTGGCCTCAAGTTCATCAGTGAGGTCCTCGCCATCCAGGATCTCGTAGTAAACATTCTCTAATTTGTGTTTTTGCTCGTCTATTTTGGCGTACCTAGCCGTGAAGTCCGTAATGGCGTACTTTTTTGTATCCTTGGCTACCACCGCCGAGCCAATTTCTCTGAGCTGATTAATAGCTTTTATCGCCTCGCGAAAAATGGCCGCTTGCGATTTAGACGGCATTGTAAATTAAATGTAACAATATAATAAAAAACAAAATAATTATAATACGATTTAATCGCGGACCTCCTCCTTTTTTTGAAAGTCGGTTAAAGTAAGACAATGTGAAAATGTGTAATATTAAAATATTCCTGCGCCAAGCAACGGATACGATACCGCAAAGTGAGCAGAGTAAACGACTTACTTAATTTAGCGGTAATTTAAAATTAATCCTAAAAATAAAATAAGCAAACAATATAATTCTTACTACGAGATAGTGCGTACTATAATATGCTATGTTATAACAATTATGTTACTAAGGTAAACAACGAACAATATAGGTACTTGAGCTGAATAAAAATGCGACCTAAACTTATTTAACTAACTTAACTTTACTTATTTTGAATTTAAAGTTAACACTAATAATAGAATAAGTAAACAATTCTTACAACGAGTATATCACAATTTATATGATAATCAAAAGTAACTACTATAATAATATAAAAATGTAATGCTAAAAACCTATATAATAAAAACTAGTAAAGATACGTAAACGAAAACGGTCTACTTATCGAGCGGAAGGCGACATACTATTATAAAATTAATTTATCTGTTCACTATTATAACGAATAAATTACTACTTATAGAATTTTATATATTTTACGAACTAAAAACGCTGCACCAATTATAAACATTTACGAAACCACATAAAATACAAAGAAACTATAACTTTGATATTTATTATCACCAAGTAAGCAACAAAAATATTGCATAAATGCATAAACGCTTGTCGCTTTGCTTTGTACTCATTCAATGACTTATATCGAGAATATGATGAAATCACACATTTATTTCTCAAATACGAAACTTTGTTAGTTGTTACCAATTTTACACACTATGTACTGACAAAAATATGAGACAAAAATATGAGTAAATTATGAGAGATTTGTATATATATTTAATATTATATTGAGATTTAAGAGTTTAAGAGATTTTGATTTTTTTTTTTTAAATGCGGGTAATTTTACATCATATGATGGGTGTGGCACAGTTAATTTCTTTGGGTTAAGGGAATTATTTATCGATATATGGGATCAGATAAAACTGTATATGCATAGGGGGCTGATCCAAATAATCTGTACCGGCTCGAAGACCAAAAAATTCTAACGGCTCGAAGTCCAGAAAATGTTCGAACGCGGTAGGACCTTATGAGAAGGGGTAAGGGTAAATTATTGCCATTGAAAGCAATAGGTGAAGGTTGAGCCGAGTAAACCGGCCTGAGCTGAGCCGGCTGCGTGGTGCGATAGTCTCGCTGACTTCTAACCGGAGCAATGGGGCGGAACTCCTGGTAAACACGCTGACGAGGTGAAACTCGTGGATGAGCAGGGGGGGTCCGACTGCGATACTGGCTAGTCTGTGGAGAGTGCCAACTGAGTTGTGAGGTGAGTGGACTTGACCACTCTGTCTCAACACATCGCGCGTGCTCTTCCAAGAAGGTGATTAAATTCTTGAGGGTTGGCAGAGTCTGACGTGATCCGTATTTACGTTCAAAGAGGGTTCTAAGCTCACCCTTGAGCTTTCGTACTACTATCGATACGAAAACGTAGTCACTCTCCTTCATGGGTAAATCAAGGTTGTTGAGGGCGCACTGCGCGGAAATGAGCGGAGTCAAGAAGAGCGCGCGGCTCGGCCGGTTTCTGAATTGCCCATAAAATGTATAGTTGACGAATAGTAAGTAAATTATAAGAACTATACAGATCGAAAGTCGGGTACCGGGAAGGCTTGCTAAAGGTCGCTTTAAGAAGGGCACGTTGTCCTCTCTCCAAAGTCAGCAAGTGGGTTTTGGCTGCTCCACCCCAAGCTGGAATGCAGTAACTCAGTACTGATTGAGCCAAAGCTTTATAGGTCATAGTTAGGACTCTGTCATCTGCTACCCGTTTCAACCGTCTGAAGACCTACATCAACTTCCTCATTCTGTCAGCGATCATTCGAATATGACAGTTCCACTTAAGGTGTTGGTCAATTATTACACCAAGATATTTTACATGATCACAGTTACCAATATTATCGCACTGACAGTCTGTTGAATTAGGGGCAGAGCACGAATGAACTTTCAGGCCGAAACTAGGGTTGGGCAAAGTGTTTTTCCCATAGATATAATAAAAAGAGGATAGGAAGTTAATTGCATATACAATTTTTTGCTATACTTATACCATGTTAATATATACCTCAATAACAAAAGTATATCTGTCTCATTCTAATACGTTGTAATTTACATATTAAAACGAGTATAGAGATAATTTCATTGTTTCAAATTTTTCGTTGTTAGTTTTCATGACATCATCAAACTCCGCCTTGAAGCCAAAACGCCATTTTTAGTCGACATTCCTAAAGGTAATTCGTCTGTCATAAAAACGTTTTTTGGACTAAAGTTGTTACTATTTCTGTTAAACTGTGTGTGTTTTGGTGATTTTGTAAATATTTGAAGGATATTTGAGCAAAATTAACATGATAAAGTGTTGCATCAGTGGATTCAATTGAAAATCTAGAGAGAATGACGGAGGATTATCATTTTTTAAGGTTAGTTGTAGTTTTTTCTTATAACCGTGTATATTTTTCGTGTAAGTTAAGTTTTAGCTCCATAATAGGGATTGAAGATTATGTTTTTCGCTTTTATACATAATCATTTCTATTACTAACACTTAAATAATAAAACAATTATGTTTGGAACGTTTACAAACAAACGTAGTGCTGGCCGCATCTATTATGCAAGTTTCGATTTATCGATACATACTCTATAATATTTTTCTGATTAACTATAGTTACGACAATACAACGATATAAAAGTAATATTCTTATAGATGTTCCTTATAGTCTCAACTATAACTTTAATTTTTTTTTTATCAATGATATACCTATGCAGTGCATTGTTTAGATTTCCGAGGAATCAAGCCCTTCAAAAATTATAGAAACTTATCTCTTACTTATCTACTTGTGTGGCTTATAATAATTTGTAGACTTGCTGATTCCTACTGGAACACCTGCCTCCTTTTAGAATAAGAGAGAGGATGAGTGTGTTTTTAAATATTAATATAAATTTCCTTTTTTTTTAGTTTACTTCACCATGATCGCCTGACTTGAACCCCTTGGACATTTTTTATTGGGGATGCATTAAAGAAAATTTTTATAATAAAGCAGTGTCGACAATCGAAGAATTGCGTACACGTGTGCAATTAGCCGCTCGTGAAATTGAAGTATTAGGCTATGCACGCCGTATTAAAAGATCATTTATAAGGCGATGCCGAGCCTGCATTACTGCCAATGGAGGAAATTTAAAACATTTTAGGTAACATTTGCAACATAAACATTTTATGTAATAAATGCATTTTTACTATAAAAACCTTTGTTTTTTTCTTTATCCTAACATTTAAGTGACAGAAAACAAACTTACCGACCGTGATAAGTTCTTTCGCTCCTACAAAGTAATTTTGCTTGTCAAGCAGTAATTGTTATACCTTTTTATAAAGTACACAAACTTTAAATAATGGGCAATTATAGTGCAGTACATTTTTTTTCACAATTAATGGTTAAAACTTGACAAAAAGTAACGAATAAAAATAACTTCTAACGTTAATTTTCATAACTTTAGAATTAATGAAGCCTGAAATAGTAATTTCATCAGATAATACAAGTATTTCCGAGTAAAAAAAAAGTACACTATAATACCCTTATTTGTAAAAATTACGACGAAAATACTAATCGCGGTAGAATTTTTTTTTAACGAAAATATTCACAATTTTCACAGTGTTGGCAACCTTGACATGAAAAGTACATTTTCTTGAAGTTCGACATTAGGGCTATCCCCAGTTAACTGATTATCCACTATTTACGACAGACTGTATATTTTATAAATTTTTAATGGAACATTTTGAAAATGACAAAATTTTTAATAGTGCCAATAGTGAACATGATAGTTCTCTTAAATTACATACAAAGAGACACTTCATTTTCATTTGTATAGATGTAATGCCAACACTGGTCGAAGGTGTTTAATGTGAAAAAGAATAGCATTACATCGATACGGATACTATCGACCAAATGGGTAAAACTACAACACTATTCGCTGTGGGCGGAGTTGACGCCATATTTGAGAAGCATTTGGCTTCAGATCACGTGACTATATGGCATATCCTCTTTTTATTATATCTATGGTTTTTCCGTATCGAGAAGGGTATAAACTTAGTTTTGGTGGTATTTAATGACAGAACGTTAGATTTTAACCAATGAGAGACATAAAAAGTCCCTCCTCAGCAGTTACTCTCAACTTGTCCCAAGTCTGGTCATGAAAGATTAAGGCAGTGTCGTCCGCGTAAGTGTAGATTTTGCAATTGGTAAGGTTAAGCTTGCAGAGATCGTTTACGTAAACAAGAAAAAGAGTAGGCCCAAGGACGCTACCCTGTGGGACCCCGTAAGATAAACAGGTTGAGTCACATAACACAGAGTCACCCAATTTAAGCTGTTGTTGGCGGTCTGAGAGGTAATCTCTGAGAAGCTGGTGAGGTAAGCCCCTTGTTGGCGCCATAACGCATAGATAATTTATCTAATTAATTTTTCGCTATTGAAACACTGAATCTTCCATATCCTGTCCCCTCTTTTCCTTTTCTCTCCGATACCTTTCGCCTGAAGAGAGAAAGGGTCAACACATCGCATCGATTTGACGGCGCTGGATTGGCCGGTTGAAGATCATATTTTTGAATATTGTCTACTCTCGCTTCGCAACGCGCATGCATCAAAGCCACACGCATATTAATTAAACGAATATAATTGCAATTAACACGCATGGTGAACGATCGTTTTAACAAAGGACTTTAAATTAATCACGCGACGCGAGTGAAAACTGTGAATTCTACGAGTATCACGAGTAAGAGGCCCTGCAGAGCTCCGCCGAGTTATCGCGCCACAGCATCACCAAAGGTATTCCCAATATCCCATCTTTTTAACCCCTGATCATACGCATCGCTCCGCATCACCACCACCCCTTATACCAATATTATAAAGCTTGTCAAGTAAAATCCTTATCGAAACAGAGTCGAATGCTTTGGCAAGGTCTAGAAATACTCCCAAACATTTCCTGCCAGAATCCAGGTGCTCGGTAATTTCCCCCGTCAAGGACAACACTGCATCTTCTGTTGATATGCCATCCCTAAAGCCCAATTGTTGGTTGGACAACAAGTTATTTACGGAAAGAAATTTCTTAAGACGGTTATTAATGAGCTTTTCAAGGATTTTAGCCATAACCTTGAGTACAGAGATTGGCCTGTAATTATTTACGTCAACATCACTACCACCTTTATGTATTGGTGTAACAATGGCTTTTTTGAAACATATGGGGAACTGACCCTTTTCAAAACAAAGGTTGTATATGTGACACAAAACGGAAATAAGAATATTTTTAGCTTTTTTTTTATAAAATAAGTTGAAATGTTGTCCAATCCAGGGGAAGAATCGTTAGACAGTTTGCATATTATAAAATTTAATTCAGAAGGATCTGTGTTTAAAAGTACGAATGAATTTGATGAATGAGTTCCAATTGAGGGAAAGTTAGCTGGGGAATGGAAGGTCAAATCAATTTTTTCTGCTAAATTTTTACCGACTGTTGAAAAATAATTATTAATATAGTTTGCAGATTGTAAAGGAGAAGTCTTAATAGATGCAAGATTATGGTTTACATTAGTTTTCACTTTATCAATGTGACATATATGTTTAATGCTTTTCCATAATTTTTTAGGATTGTTTTTAGCAATTTCTAATTTATTTCTTTCGTAATTAATTTTAAGTGAGCGAGTAAGTTTTTGACAGAAATTTCTGTAACGAGCGTAGGTAATTTTTAAAATAATGTCGAAAGTGTTATTTTTTACTTTAAGATGAAGCTTATCTCGGTTTCGGATGCAACGCAGTATACCCGGAGTTATCCACGGCTGAATACAACGTTTACGGTGTGGAATAATGTGAGTAGTTTTATTATTATTTATGGCAACAGAAATTCTATTTACCAACGTTTCAGCAGTTAAATTGGGATCCGTTGACTGAAATAAATCATTAGATTTTAGTTTTAATTTCTTCAATAACAGCATGATTATTTACAATTATTTTAGTTTTTTGCGTACATATTCGTTCGGGTTTTATCATAAGACTTAGAATAACAGTAGAATGATCAGTCGGGGCATTAGTAAGAATAGCTGATTTAGCTGAGTTGCTGGATTTTAACATCATGTGGTCAGTACAATTATTATTTCGTGTGGGTAGTCTATGAGCAGCTAATATACCATAATAAGCTAATGTCGTTAGGTAATTAGGTGAGTTTGAATCACAAGAGTTGACCTTAATATCAATATTAAGGTCACCTGTGATTATAATTATAAGACCTATAATTATGAAGTAAAGACTGAAGAGATGACAGAAAATCATCAATATTTCTCATTGATGGGGTCCGATAGATCCCAATGACAACTAAATCGTTCAGTGTCATCACAAGGCAGGAGGCGTTAGCTAAGCAAGGTTCCATTATTTTATAGTTAAGATTTTTATTTACATTATCACCCCGTCACACTGGTTAAGGTTATTATTTGTATAATGTGTGGCGTAGTTATTACTTAGCGGGAGAATAGGTTTAGATTTCGAGAGGTGACACTCAGTCAGAATCAAAATGTCACAATCAAATTTAAGCGAAGTTAAAGTAACCATGAAAGCATTTAGATTTTTATAGACACTCCGTATATTTTGAGTTAAAATAGTTACATGGTTCGCAGTATTTAAATGGGTATGACAGTCCTCCGGCGAATATAATACGGACGGAGGTATTAAAATTTCGTCTATATCGGCATTAGTCTGAAATAAAATAAGCTATCCATAAACGACAAGAAAAAGATAGATACCCGTCAAATAAAAGTGATCTCCCGCTCAAAGTACAAGTACCTACGTACAAACAAGGGAAAAAAACAAATTTCTACATAACTTATAAATGTACTAAAATCATGGAAAAGTAGACTTGAATATAAATAAAATAATTGTGGACTATATTTATAGTATAAAATAAGAAAAATGCAATAGTATAAAAAATTATTAAGACTTTTACTGCTATATCAATAAATACTTATGAATAATTTCATTCAAACACGTACGGTACTTGACGCATAATTTATATTATGCGTCAAGTATACAAAAGTAATATAAGTACAAATATTTATATGACCATACAGGCATATATACAAATTTATAGAATAATTTAAACATATTATGAATGAGCCTGATGGAACTTTAAATATATATCTAAGTATAATCCATTTTTTTAAATCCGTCCCTTTTGGTAAACAAACTCCTGTCAACACGTAATTCACGTTTTTTCCGCATTTATCACTCACTTTCACAACATATTAGCTTACGGACATTTGTAAAACTCCATTTACTATTTATTTCATCAAAAACAAATATCCATTTATCATTTTAAACACACAAAATTTACTAAAATACGAATATTGACAGTACAGATAATCAATATTTTTGAATATGACATATCAATATCTTTTTTTATAAGGCAAATAGGGATGTGGCCATTACATTTTTAGAGGTGAATGAGTATAAAGAATTATTAAAATGAGTGATAAAAATAGACCGTATTCTTTACCTTTATTTTAATTTTTCACGAACTATATAATTTGTTAATAAACGACAAAACAATGTTACCGTAAAGCGATTTGTTATTAAGTTGTTATACCTAAATAAGTAAATAGTAAATATTGTTTTTTTTTTTTTTTTTTTTTGTTTAGCGCGAAGTATGCTTACAAAATATATTACAAATGTCAATCTTTTATATTAAAGTGCTTATTGTAAAGGTTTTATTTTATATTATGAATATTTAGAAATATCATTTTCACCCTGAACATTTTTTAACTCTATCCCATATAATATAAAGGTATAGCAAATAGCACTGGCAAAAACAATGTTATCAGTCCTTTTGTATGTTAGAGCGAGTGCGCATAATGATATTGTGTGACATATTGTTTTTTATAGTTTGTATCACATTGGTTCCTACTAGAGATGCGCCGAGTACAGGATTGCCGAGTAACCGAGTACCGAGTTACTCTGCCGAGTAATTCGGTTTGACTAAGTTTATACGTGGATTGGTTGTTTCTAGTTCCTAAAAGTCCCATCGCACAAGAGTTAGGTCGCTTATGTAAGCAAGAGTTTGTTGCCGCGAGACCTGAGTCCATTCGAGTGGTGGGCAGGACATAAAACAAGATATACACTCTTGGCACATTTGGCACGTGTGTTCTTATGTGCACCTGCAAGCACTGTGTATATCGAGCGCTTATTTTCAGAAGCGGGTAATGTCTACGAGGAGAAAAGGAACAGATTATTACCTAATTACCTACCAAATACTCGGTCACTGGAATCGAGTTATTCAGCCAAGTACCAAGTACTGAAAAAAGCCCAATTACGCCGAGTACCGAGCACAAACCGAGTACTTAGCTCATCTCTAGTTACTACTATAAATACCTCTAATTTTTGTCAGTATTTGTAAAATCTAACATAATTTCTAACAATAAACAAATAATATTACGTATTTGTATTTTATTTATTTATTAATAATGTAAAATTTAAGTGAAGTTCAAAATATATATTATTTAATTTAACATAATATAAGTAATCGTTATCTTCTCAGGCGCGTGTTTATCTTTTTCATGCTAAAAATTAAGGTTACTTTTCTAGGGTTAAAAAAATATTACGCCTACTTTGTTTTCTTTATTGTTAGTATCTTATTTGTTGAATTTTAATGGTAAAGAGTATCAGAATCTGTATATTAATACGTGAAGCAAAAACTTTGTACCCCTTTTTACGAAAATTGCACGGACGGAGGAGTATAAAATATCGTACACTTATAGTTTTTTATATGGAGAAGGAGTGCAGAATGTTAATATTTGTTTACAATTATGCATAAAAATATATTAAATCATCATATTATTATCACATACGTCTTCCGCCCTACCATTGCGAATTAAACATTATAGAACTCATATGGGCACAAGTAAAAGGTTACATAGGCAAAAATAATAAAAGTTTTAAAATATGAAATAAGTGCGGTGTCGTGGAGGAAAAGTATTGATCATATCATAAAAGAAGAAAATAAAATGATGCAGCTTGACGGAATTATGGATGCTGCATCAGACGGCCCAGGTTTCTATATCCACGTTTCTGAAGAGTCCTGCGATTCATTAGGAAGTATTAGAAAATAAAGTATTTGAAAGACAGTGATTAGAAAATAAAGTACCTTATTGGCGTTTTTTTTTTTTGTATTCAAATATTTTCCTTTAATTTTTTCATGAATAAGCCAGTGACAATATTTTATTTATCTATTCCAGTCAGTCCAATTTTTTTTTTATTCTGTACCTTTACTAAATATTAACAAAATTATTCAATATATTATCAGTTTTTGAAATAATTTCAGCAATATGGTATCGTTAAATATTTTTATGTAAAATGAATTTTACTTATCTATGGCTTATTAATATTGTTCATTCATTTATTCTTTGTGTCACTTCACTAAACTACACACTACTCTAGCATTACTCTAATTGTCTATGGTCTTAAGTACGCCATATTTGTTTACCGATTGGGACACTTATAAAAAAATAGAATATAATTTATTTAATTGTATTGTGGGTATTATAGCATGTTTTTGTATATGAGATTCAGCTGTGTAGAAAAAAATAATTCACAGACCACAGAAATATACTCCGTGAAATAATTAGATGACTAAAATAAACAAATAGGTAATACATAATTATTTTGTTGGGTCAAGTTTGGGTTGATGTTTGTATGTAAAAGAAAAAGAGTTATGCTTACTTACACTAGGGTTAATTAAATAGTAATATAAAAGTAATTTAATCATGGTTTTGGGCCAACCATTTATGCATGGTTTGTATGTATGTATGTTCGGGTGAAATCTTGCAACTCAATTTTGAAGCAGATATCTTCAACAAATTGAGCTGAAATTTTGTATACAGGTTCAATTTGGATGCCAATGCATGTTTAACTTTGTGACGTCATTCTAAATCCAATATGGCGCCATATCCAAGAGTGCGAACTAGTTAGTTAGTGCACTAATTTTTAGTGCACTTCTACAATATGGGTATCAAATGAAAGGGCTTGCTAAGAATAATTCGAATAAAGTGACGGGCTAGTCTTTAGATTAAGAACGGCGTCGGTCGGTCGGTCGGAAATTAGATAGGTTAGGGTTATTTTTTTTTGTTTCTGTGAAAAAAATATGCCGATAAACAGTCTAATATTGAAATTAGATAGGTTAGGGTTATTTTTTTCTTGTTTCTGTGACAAAAATATGCCGATAAACAGTCAACCGTTCTTAATATAAAGACTTACCAAGTGACGTGATAACCGACTAAAAAGTCAAAAATAAATTAAAAGTAAAAAACCTTTTTAAAAAACAAGCTTTTATTTGTATGCGTTATAACCAAAAAAATAAATTTTTACTTTAAAACTTTTACTATCTATACTAATATATAAAGCTGAAGAGTTTGTTTGTTTGTTTGGTTGTTTGTTTGTTTCTTTGTTTGAACGCGGTAATCTCTGGAACTACTGGGCCGAATTGAAAAATTGTTTCAGTGTTAGATAGTCCATTTATCGAGGAAGGCGCTAAGACCAATAGGAGCGGAGTCCACGCCGACGAAGTCGCGCGTAGAAGCTAGTCTCATACATAATTCGATGGTAAAACCTCACCTGGAATATTTGATTGAAATTTGGGGAATTTCTGCAAGAACTAACCTTAAACAATTACAAATAAAACAAAATCATTAAACTACTTTTTCACTATAACTCTATTTCCAACAGAAAAAGTGTTCAAAGAGACAGGGTTGATGACAGTGCAGTGTCCCAAATATATAAATACAGTGCAACCTTAATATAACGTACCTCAATATAACGAATCCCTCGATTTAACAAAATTTTCGTAATCCCCTTGAATTGTACATAAGATTCAATATAAAATATACCTTTACATTGCGAACATTTTTTGCGAACATCTTCTTTATAACGAATTTTCAACTACCAAGAAAAAGTATAAATACCTCTAATTAAAGAATTTTGTCAACCCAAAACCTTTATATAAAGTTCCCACCAATGTATGACTCTTAGTCTTGCCTACCTAATTTCTTAAAATAGAAAATACATGCAATAATTTGATAAAAATGTGTTATCATTTATTAGTAGAAGCTGTTCCCTATAACAAGATGATGATGTAAATTATGGGTATATAAAACTATTTATTTACCTCTTTATAACGAATTTTAGACCAACCTATCCTCAACATAACAAACCTCAGTTTAACGAATTACTTGATATAACGAATATTTTCTTGATCCCCTCCGATTTGTTATATTGAGGTTGCACTGTGTAACACTTGCATATTAGTGCAAAAGATTTTAAATAAAAACATCAACACAAAACTATCGTTTACTAAAGTGGGGCAAACACAGAAACGGATTACCAAACGAATGAATAACATTACTCTTATACGACCGAGAACCAACTACGGTAAAAAAGTATACTATACGAAGGAGCACGGTTATACAATGAATTACCAAATAACATTACAGATATTCAGTCCTTTACATTATACAAAAAAGTGTTAAAACTCCACATCTTAAAGGATTTTATAAGACCCTAAGCTTTTTATTTATTTATTTAAAAAAAAAATATACAGGGTGGGGATTATAATACAACGATAACTTGGACAGCGCATATGTAATGACATTCCAAGCCCACATACAAAAAATCAATAAAATACATCCAGTAGTTTAGTCACAAATTATTATATTTTTTTCCATGTATTTCATTTAAGGTATTCTGAAAGTGACTATTGTTCTGTGTTTATTTCTATGTTTTGCTATACTATTGTACTATTGTAAGAAAAGAAAATAATAACTAATACATATATTAGCGGGGTAAATAGGGTCTAATTGCTATCCAATTGCTATCACTCAATACGTACTGTTACACCCGGGTCATGTAGGGGAAAGTGCTGAAGCCTGTAACGCAACCGAGTCAGCAGTATTAGCAGATATTCATCATGAGAGCCTTTCGTTAGTCAGTCTGATCTCATCTCCCCTAGGCGACGGCTGCCTAAGGATTCTTTATTAAATACTAAATCCGTTCTAATTCTAATTCTAATTCAAATATTGTCAAGTGTAATAAATCTTCGAAATTAATAAATAGTTTTTTTTTTTAAAACTAAAATACTATTTCCGTTATAACATTTGGTGGCAGCGTTAAAGGATTTCAAAAGAGATCCCCAGTACGCCTTCCAGTGTGAAAGTGTAATAAAACATATAAATAAAGTTAATCAGTGTTAACTATTTTTCTATTTATGCTAATATACTATTTCTGTGAGAAAGCTTAACTCTTGAATGTGAAGTAAAAGTGATAAATATAATTATAATAAAATAAAAACTTTATTGTGAATACAAAACCGCAATTATAAAATTGACATTAAATAAATATTGTTAAAAGTGAATTATCATAGTTTCGTCGAACGAGACCAACTTGCATTCCAAAGCTTCATACTGCACCTGCACTGCGAAAACCGATATGCTTCTTATCAGGACGGCCGTGACATTCTACGCAACGTGAGTCTGGCTTACAATATACACAATCTATGTATAGAATTGAGGCGGGCTTTTGGTAATAGTTTTATACAATAACTTTGTCACTTTAAATTGTAAAACATAGTTTGTTATTTACCTTTTTTTTATCGATATCTTACGTGTATATTTTTACTATTTCTTGTCTTACTATATCCAATTAAATTTTATTGTAACTTTAATTTAATACATAATTATATTGTTAATTAAAAAGAATCATGGCAGAACCTAAAGTACCAAAAGCTGCTAAAGTTGAAACATTACACGTACCGACCCACGTAGATTTGCCCTCAGAATCCGAGGATGACAGACCTTTAAATACTGTAGAACAAAGGCAACAAAGAGGAAAAAAGATGAATAATAATTCACCTCCCGAGCTAGAACTTAATATTCTTTTAAAATTTATTAAACCATACGATGGTTCTAGAGAAACCCTCAACTCATTCCTGATAAACTGTAATAACGCCTATGACCTTGCAACTGAAGCCCAAAAATCAATAGTATTTAAGTATATTCTATGTCTGCTTAGTGGAAAAGCCGAAGTTGCCTGTTCCATTAAAGAATTTATGTCTTGGGAACAACTTAAAGACTTTCTAAAAAACCAATTTAGTGTGAGGAAACATTACTCACATCTTTTAATGGAATTACAAGAATGCAAACAAGGGTTGCAAGAATCTGTATCTCAATTCTCTTTGAGAATAGAGACGTGCCTATCTCAACTTCTCACTGAAATTTCGCTAAGCACGTCAAAAGTCAAAGAAATAGCGGGCCGAACAGCGGCCATGGAAGAGTTAGCCCTCCACCATTTCTTAATAGGCTTACACCCCAGAATCTCTAATATTACCAGATGCCGATCTCCTAGAACATTAAATGAAGCGACAAACATAGCCATTTCCGAAGAACGTATTCAACAAACATTGTACAACTCTACTCCGCGATTAATGACTGAATTAACTAAACCTATGCGTAGCAGTTTTAGACCCAAATCTTTACAAAATTTCCAAAACCCCCAGCGATTTGCTCCGAATCAAACAAATTTACCAAAACGCGATTCCCCTAGTGCTAGAAACCAAATTATTTGTAGGTATTGTAAGAATATTGGACATTCCATCGAAAATTGTAGGAAAAGAGAGTATAACAATAGAATGTATAATCAACCCTCATCATCTAGAGCTCAACAGCGCGTTAACTTTACCCACGAACACGTAGAACCACTTCGCGATGAGATTAACGGCGATGATGAAAAAAACTATCGAATGTCTCACGATGGTGTCGTGTGAGACACCCCAAAGAGAAAATCGACACTAAGTTACTTAATGCTAACTCCACTGAATCTTTTAGAAACACTGTATATAATAAAGCAACTGTATCTTTTAAACCTACTATATCTAAGGGAAACACTGTTTCTCCCAAATCCACTGTATCCACTGTTTCCGCTGTATCCGCTCTATCCACTGTATCCGCTGTATCCACTGTATTCACTGTATCCGCTGTATCCGCTGTATCACATTCTAAATCCACTGAATCAAACACTAAATCCGCAGATTCCTATACTAAATCCTTTGAATCTAAGAATAATCCCGATAAATCAATCCACACTGATAGCAAAATCTACGAAATAACTACCAACCCTGATAAAGTTTTGCTTCCACATATCCTCGTCTACTCTTCGGTATCACAAACTCCATTGTCTTTATTAATAGACTCTGGATCCGCAGTCAGTATCCTTAAATCATCATGCATAGAAAAACATCCCAAATTAATCAAAGAAAAGATAAGTCTAAAAGGCATAGATCCCGTCAAATGTTCAACTAAAACACTAGGTCATTTTAATCTAAAATTACAAATCGCCGATTCACCTTGCAAATTTGTAAATCATAAATTTCACGTCATAAATGAGATCGATCTCCCGTATGATGGCATAATTGGAACTGACATGCTAAACTCTTTTGGATGTAACATCGACTATACTCATAATCTCCTACGAATAAATAAATCAGACATCAAGTTACTATTTCATGAACCAACATATTCAATCCCTGCTCGATCCGAAATGATAATCGAATGTTCTGTTTCTAATCCCGAAATCAAAGAAGGATTGATTCTAGATCAGAATCAAATAAAGAATATTCTCATTGCCAATTGCCTAGTAAAAGTAAAAAGTAATAAAAGAGTTAATGTAGCCGTATTGAACACCTCGGAATCTCCTATTTCTCTTAATTCCAATTTAAATATAACTCTAATCCCGATGGACTCTTACCAATCTCCTACTATATCTCACGACCCTATAATGCAATATCCTATTAATAATATTCAACATCACGATTCCTATAAACGCACTAAAGAAGTTCTTAGTCATCTGAGAGTATCACACCTAAATTCAGAAGAGATTGACGCTCTTTATAACCTATGCTCTGATTACTCAGATATATTTCACCTTCCTGGTGAAAAACTAACTCATACTGATGCTATAAAGCATTCTATTAAAACCACTTCTGAAAACCCTATTCACGTAAAATCCTATCGTTTTCCCGAAATCCATAAGGCCGAAGTCCAGAAACAAATAGATTCAATGCTAGACCAAGGCATAATTGAACCCTCTAAATCACCATGGTCTGCACCGATCTAGGTAGTACCTAAGAAGCGAGATGCTTCTGGAGAAAAGAAGTGGCGAATTGTCATAGACTTTCGTCAGCTCAATGATATCACTATAGGTGACACGTATCCTATTCCTCAAATTAATGAGATACTTGACCAGTTAGGCTCCAGTAAATATTTCTCTACTCTAGATCTTTCCTCTGGTTTCCATCAAATCCCTGTCGTAGAAGAAGATAAAGTTAAGACAGCCTTCTCTGTTCCACATGGTCACTACCAATTTACTCGCATGCCATTTGGACTCAAAAATGCTCCTTCCACCTTCCAACGCCTTATGAATACTGCTTTATCAGGCCTCCAAGGAACCCGCTGTTTCGTTTATCTTGATGACATCGTGCTATACGGTTTTGATTTAAATTCCGCAATTAACAACCTAAGATCCGTTTTCCAAAGATTAAGAGAATATAATCTCAAACTGCAACCTGAAAAATGCGAATTCTTAAGAAGAGAAGTCGCCTACCTTGGTCATGTCATTACAGAAGATGGTGTAAAACCTAACCCAGAAAAAATAAAAGCAGTAACTGATTTTCCAAAACCCAAATCTCCTAAAGATATAAAATCCTTTCTAGGATTAGTTTCGTATTACCGTCGATTCATTTCAGATTTTTCCAAAATAGCTAAACCCTTAACTAAACTTTTGAAAAAGGACACTCCTTTTGAATGGCAAAACGAGCAACAAGTCGCCTTCGACGAATTAAAAAATAAGTTAACTACTGCTCCTATTCTCTGCTATCCCCACTTCACCAAGTCCTTTATACTCACTTGTGATGCATCAAATCATGCCGTCGGTGCTGTCTTATCTCAAGGTGCTATCGGAAGAGATAAACCTATAGCATTTGCTTCACGTACCTTAAACCGTAGTGAAAGTAACTACAGCACAACGGAAAAAGAACTATTGGCTATTATTTATGGCTGTAAAACCTTCAGACCTTACCTATATGGTAGAAAATTTCAAATAGTAACTGATCACCGCCCCTTAAAGTGGCTCTTTAATCATAAAGATCCCTCCAGCAAACTCCAGAGATGGAGACTAAAGCTCGAAGAATACGAGTACGAAATCATATACAGAAAAGGCAAACTTAATTCTGCTGCAGACGCCTTATCTCGTTATCCTCCCAATTCTTTTGCTCCCGTAAACATAATAGGAACCGGTTCTAATCCCATTATCAACCCAGACAATGCGCAAAATCCCACTGAATCATCCACTTCGACTCTTTCTTCTATCTCCCAGGACCCTCTGAATCCTGAATACGTCGACATGGAACACTTGAATAGCCCACCGAATCCTGATGAATGGAACTTACCTTTCCTAGATCCACTACAACAACTTGGCGAACCTCCGATTCCTCTTCCTAATCTTGAAAATGTTGACCTTCCTAACCTTGAAAACCTCGACCTACCTTCTAATTCTCCAAATCTAGATGAACTTCTAAGTCCTCCTACGGTTCCTGAAAATGAAAACTTAATTAACCCTAATACTCACCTCAATGACGCTCCAACTTATAGCCCTCCTATTCCTGATGATATCCCAAACCCTTCTGATAGTCCTAATGATAACTTACCTGATAGTCCTATTGATATACCAAGTCCAAATATTTCCGATAATTCTTATACAGAATTCCTAAAAGCCATGTCCGATCCTAAAACAAACTTTAATACTACCATTCATGAATATACAAATAACTTATTATCGGCAGATTCTAAAATCATTGTCTTACCAACTTCCATTGACCTCGATGAAACAAATCCTTATATCGAAGAGGTCCTAGCTAATCAAAGCGATACCACGGAATTTCTGAATAGAGAAAGAAGATTGCATTCATTCCTAAGGCTAGAAACAAGTTCTAAATCTTACTACTTCCTTTTTACTAAAGTCCATCATTTTGATGATTTGCCATATCCAGATTTATTCAAATCCTTACAACAACTCCGCAATGAGTTATTAATCGGTTTGCACGACTCATGCAAAGAAATTGCTATTTCTGACTTTAGAGATCCTTTTGTAAAACTCTCGTATATTAAGATCTTTAATATTCTCAATTTCCTTTTCCACAATACTGATATCGTCATTAAAATATATAGAAATAATATTATCTATCCAACCCCGAGTGAAATTCCCAAAATATTAAGGGAAAATCATGATATACCCATCGCTGGTCACGTAGGCAGGGGCAGAATGTACAGTAGAATTAAAGAAAGATACCATTGGAAAAATATGAGAACTGATATTGAAAATTACGTAAAAAAATGCTCTCAATGCCAAAGCAATAAAGCATTGCGTCAAGTAAACCGAGCCCCGATGCAAATAACATCCACTTCCACTGCTCCTTTCGAAAAGATTAGTCTCGATATTGTAGGTCCCCTTCCTGATGCTGGTCAAATAAACCTTAGATTTATACTTACCTTACAAGATGACCTCACTAAATATTCTACAGCTTACCCCATCTCTAATGCAACAGCAGAGGAATGTTGTGAATGTCTCGTCCACTTCATTTCTTTATTTGGAATCCCTAAAATGATTTTAACCGACCAGGGTACAAATTTCACAGCCGACCTTTTTAAAAAGACATGTGAATTTCTAAAAATAAAACAGTTGTGGTCATCACCATACCATCCGCAAACCCAAGGTGCCCTAGAGAGAAGTCATTCTACTCTCAAGGAGTACCTCAAACCCTACGTCAATGATAATCAAACGAATTGGCATAAATATGTCTTTACTGCAATGCTAGCGTACAACACCAACGTCCACACCACGACCAAATTTACCCCGTATGAACTTATTTTTGGACACAAACCTTATTTACCTAATTCCGTATTCGAAACAAACCCCGCGAATACTTACCTTGAATACATTAAAATGTTAAACCACCGTCTCAAGGTCTCGCGCGACAAGGCCCTCGAAAATATCGCTAAATCCAAAGAAAGATCAAAAGGATATTACGATCAACATTCTCGTCCTGTCACTTACAAAGTCGGTGATTGGGTCTATCTCAAGGCCCACTTAAGGTTAAGAAAGGCTCTTTCTCCCATATGGAAAGGCCCGTACAAGGTGGTTAAAATCCACGGAAACCATACCCTTTCTTTACTCATAAATCGGCGTCACGTTAAGCATCATTACGATCAAGTGAAATTAGCTAGCGTTGATATTTAAGTTTACTATTTCCTACTAAATAGGAACACATAATTAATTTAGAATATTGAAACTTCTCCTAATTCTTCTTTGTAATTTTATTTTATTATGCTAGTTTAGTTAGTTAACTTTATACAGTCATTTATTATTTTATAAGATTAGATTACTATTTCCTATATAAGATTACTATATTAGATTACTATTTTATTTTCTATATTAAATTACTATTTAGAGACTATTATTTCCATTTCATTCCAGTTATATTATTTGCTGGTACCCACACGCGTCAGCAACACCAAGCTTCGTCCACTCGATCTCTTCCAGTCCCGGCATCTATTTTGACTATATAGGCAAATTGAAAATTATCAATGGCCACCTCAGCGTATTGATGCCGATCAACATTTCAAGCATCAAATTGCACATAGAAAACATTTTGTCCGTTTTAGTTACCACTAGACATCTCTGTCAACAAACGGATGCTCTTGATAATTCAGAATGCTACAATATGCTTAATCCTCTAACCACACGGTACCATGATATCAATAACCAATATTCCTCTATTTCTCACTTATTGAATGACAAAATAAAACGTGGCGCATGGATTGGCGGTATGGGTACAATTTTCAAACAGATTTTTGGTACTTTAGATCAAGATGACGCTGTTAAGTATGACGATGCAATAAATACAATACAAAATAATAATAAAGAATTAGCTTCATTAGTTAAACAGAATATCCTTGTCACATCTTCGGTAATCTCTTCTTATAATTATTCTCTTCATAAACTCAAAACTAATGAAGATAATTTACTCAATGCCATTGACAAGCTTTCTTTATCAATGAAAAATGTGTCTGTTAATTTAAACAAATTAATTTTAACTTCGGAAATTAATTCTATTTTAAGTAATTTAGAAACTTCAATCCTTGACTTATCGTTTCAATTAGAAGATTTAATTAATGCTATTCTCTTTTGTAACGTGAATACTCTGCATCCGTCTATCATAACGCCGAGACAATTATTTCACGAGCTTGTCGATAGCTATAGGCATTTGCCAAACGATATGGAAATAGCGGTAAGTCTAGATTTAAGTTCAATATACTCTATTATAAATATGTCTAAGTTAATTTGTTATTATCATAATTTTAAGGTTGTATTTGTATTACAAATTCCATTAGTTGCCCCTCAAGAATTCTATCTATATCATAGTATTCCATTGCCCGTGCCTCATGACTCAGATAAGCCAGACTCTTTCACCATGATAATACCAGAGAATAAATACACAGCGATTACTAAAGATAAACTTCAATACACCCGTATCGACTCTCTTGATGGATGTAAAAACTACAATATCCAGAGTTTCATATGTAATATTGTGAACGTTTTCTCGGTAAACGCTAACCCGTCATGCGAAAGTGAAATACTCTCCAAAGTGATTACAAAGCTACCAGTGCAGTGTAAAACAAAATTTCTAAATGGTGATTTAGATATTTGGAAACCACTAACAAATAATCGATGGCTATTCGTGCAATCTTTACCTACCAAACTGTCTATAGACTGTCTTAACTCTGAGTTGGTGGAAGAAACTATTAAGAGTGTCGGTATAGTTACGCTAACTAAATATTGTACAGCTTATTGTAAGAATACGAAATTGTATACAAATAATAATGTTTTAAATATTAGTTCACCATTGACGAGTTTCTCTAATTTTAATTTAATCAATGACACATGTTGTAATTTAAATAAATATAAAGAAACCTTTGATAATAATGTGCCTCCTATGAACTTGCAAAATACAGATTCAGAAAATTTTAACTTTAATTATAATAAAATAATGAATTCAATTATTAATGATCTCGATAAATTAAAAAATGAACCACACATTATAAAATATGGGGCCCATTATTCTATTATCACTGTATTAATTGTTTTAGCTATAGTATGTTTCATTATTTTCAAATTGTATACTAAATTGTATAAATCCGGTAGCAGCCCTACTATTTCTAACTCTCCTCTTGCTATAACATCTAATTCTCCAATTGAAGAAGACGAAGAAGACAGACATACTGACAACACCGTTTCTAATACTTATCCATCTGCTAAATTAAGAACACGTCTTTAAGCCATAAAATTAATGATCTTACATTAACAATAAACTTCTTTAAAATATGAAGTTTATTTCTTTTAAGGGGGGAGATGTTACACCCGGGTCATGTAGGGGAAAGTGCTGAAGCCTGTAACGCAACCGAGTCAGCAGTGTTAGCAGATATTCATCATGAGAGCCTTTCGTTAGTCAGTCTGATCCCATCTCCCCTAGGCGACGGCTGCCTAAGGATTCTTTATTAAATACTAAATCCGTTCTAATTCTAATTCAAATATTGTCAAGTGTAATAAATCTTCGAAGTTAATAGGTAGGGATCCCTAGTACATTTTTTTGACCTGATCAGTATCAAGCTAATTTTTTGGGAATGGCTACATTTTGATGAGGCGAACAAAAAATTCCTCTTCGAAAACTCTCGATTGTGGTAGCTAACAGAGATAGCAGGAGGTAGAGCAGCAGTGAGCGTAGGACCGGGATAACATACCACGCAATTTGGAGGACATTATTACTTTTAAATTATATAGATAATCACTAACTAAATGAAAAAAAAAATCAGCGGTTAGTAATAATTTTTGATGACCTTACGAGGTCATCAAGTTGATGACCTCGTAAGGTCACCAAAAATTAATTTTTTTTCTGTTTTTTTTTTTTGCTTTTAGTTAGTTAATATCTATATAATTTGATGGTAATATTGTCCTCCAAATTGCGTGGTACGTTATCCCGGTCCTACGCTCACTGCTGCTCTACCTCCTGCTATCTCTGTTAGCTACCACAATCGAGAGTTTTCGAAGAGGAATTTTTTGTTCGCCTCATCAAAATGTAGCCACTCCCAAAAAATTAGCTTGATACTGATCAGGTCAAAAAAATGTACTAGGGATCCCTACCTATAATAA
Organism: Melitaea athalia; assembly: GCA_905220545.2. Lineage (NCBI taxonomy): Eukaryota > Metazoa > Arthropoda > Insecta > Lepidoptera > Nymphalidae > Melitaea > Melitaea athalia. The sequence goes on from HG992177.1 coordinate 12,004,864, forward strand.
ATAGTTTTTTTTAAAAACTAAAATACTATTTCCGTTATAACAGTACGTCGTTTGTTTATGTCATACCCACATTGTTTTTGTCGAGATTTATGTTGTTCCTTATTTCTGTATACCGCCCGTGTGTCGCAAAAACATTCAAATGTGTTAATCTTGTTTTCTCAAAATATTATAAGTGAATTGTATTCTTTTTTTTGAGAAATAAATTCTTAAACCATAAATATGCATCACGATTCAGCGTGTAATATCCCACTGTTGGGCATAGGCCTTTTCCCCATGTGGGAGAAGGATCGGAGCTTAGTCCACCACGCTGCTCCAACGCGGGTTGGCGGATATATTCCCTAGTATGAATAACGATTGCTATCAGGTGTACATGATAACAACCGGGAGCGACGGCTTAACGTGCTCTCCGAGGCACGGTGGGGAGACCCACAAGTAAGGGTCGACCGAGACAGGTTTTTCGTTCTCGGCCGAGACCGAGACCGAGACCGAGAATAAATTAAAATCTCGGCCGAGACCGAGACCGAGACCGAGAATAGACAAATAAAAAATAAAAAAATTAAAATGCGCTATTTTTGCAAAATATAGTAGATATATTTAAGAATGTCATAATATTTTTTTTATAGTTTTAAAACTAATAATTAAACAACATGATGTTGTAGCACAGAAAAAGCAATTTTTCTACATTTTCACCCTTCAAAGAGTGTCGCCTCTCATCGTATAACTGACCAGCTCTACTAAAGAGCTGTTCACTTGCTACACTAGTAGGCGGTGCTGATAGAAACTTTTTTGCTGCAGGCCTAAGTTCTTCATATGGTGACGAATACCAATATTCAAAAATATTTGCGTTTCTTTGGAGTCTTGACTCTCTAAGAAAGCTGTCAAGCGCTACTTCTATAACAGAACTTGAACTGCTTTCGTAACTTGTCATTGGGTCATCAAAATTCAAATTCAAATTCAAAATCATTTATTTCATCATAAGGTGCATGTCACACACTTAACGAAAGTCAAAAAATAAAATAATATCATTTATATAAACTAAACAAAAATAACAAAAGTTAAGACAGCAGCAAAAAATCAAACAATAAAAAATAAAATTTATATCTTAACACTAGGTACATTACAAGCTTACGTAATGTACCCAGTGTTATAAGCAGCCTTAACTTAGTCAAAATATTAAGTTATAATGTCTCGGTAGACATTACCTACCTACTTTATCCTCGGCTTTATTAAATGTTACAATAAATAACAATTTCCCTAATGTAGGCCGAGAGAAAAAAAGCCGGAGGAAAAAAAACTCTCGGTACTCTTTTAAAAAAATGCAGTCAGATACAAGATAAAAACGCAGTAGTGGACCATGAAATAATCAGGACAAACACGAGACAGCCAATCGTGCGTGCCGAGACCACCACATGCCACCTGCTCACAATATATGTAACTATCTATTTACAGCGGGTCATAGACATAGCCTGGTCGAGCTTTATTCAATCCCATGCCTTTTCATCATTGAGATAATCATTAATGGTATAGTAGGCTTTACTACATAAAACTCGCTTAATAACTTTTTTAAACTTCAAAAAAGGCAGAGATTGAAGCGCAGCCGGAATCTTATTATATATAAGGATAGACATTCCTATAAAGGAACTACTTTTTTTCTTGAGCCGGCATTTAGGAAATATTAATTTGTGGTCGTTCCTGAGTGTTACATCATTTGAGGCATTTCGATCACTACGACTAACAAACAAATGCCTATTTTTCCGTATATACATTATATTTTCATAAATATACTGCGATGCAAAGGTCAGGATGTTGATCTCTTTAAACTTCTCTCTCAGAGATTCTTTACATCCCATTTTGTAAATATAGCGGATAGCCCTTTTCTGCAGAATAAAAATAATACTAATATCAGCCGCATTGCCCCATAGCAAAATGCCATAGGACATTATGCTATGGAAGTAGCTGAAATATCAACCAAGTCTATGACATCATGAGCTGCCCATAAGATTATGCTGCCCATACGATGATGATTACATCATCAGATTCTGGTTTCCTTATCATCGTAGCACCCTTGGGATATCTCCTTTCCAACAAATAAAAAATTTTCAAAATAGGTTCATAAACGACGAAGTTATCCCCGAACATGAATAAAAAATATAGGTACTATACCTATAAATACGGTCGAATTGAGAAACCTCCTTTTTTTAAGTCGGTTGAAAAACAGCAACGAACATAATATAAATCAGCGAATCGATATATCGCTTATATATCGTATTCTAATGAATGTGGTCACTGAATCTAAAATATCTTCGTACACTTACCAGGTTTTCACCATACGTATAAAATAATACGTGATAATATAATGATCTTAAGGCTGTGTGAACTTGGCACCCGACTTTGTAAAAAATGAAATTTTTTGGATTCGTTTAATAGATATTGGTTAGTAGTTGATAGTAGTGAGAATAATTTTTTTTGTAGTTGTGCAGAAAAAAATTTTTACTGCACCAAAAAAAATCGCATCCCCCCACATTTAAAATAAAAACTTTTTTCCTTCGATTCTTATAGAGAAACGTTAGTAGATGATTGTAGTACATTTTGTTTTGTTTGTAGTAAGTTAGAAAAAATAATAATAAAATTTAAAAAAAATAAAAATTTCGGACATTTATCGTCATGAATTTTCCCTCTATAAAATCAATTTGAAAGCCTATTATATTTACAATTAAAGCTAAATTGAACGATACTCTCCGTAGCGATTTGTATTAAACATTTTTTTGTTAGTGGTAGAATTAATGTGACGTATAACAGTATCAGATGCCGTGCAAGTAAGGAAAACTTGACTTTGTCGGGTTTCGGTCAAATCATTAGCGTTTTAAACTATTCACGGGTACTAAAACCGTCTAAAATGATTAAGGAACCCCTATAGAGGTTTGTAGTGAAAAGATTTTCGTTTGTAGTTGAAGAAAAGTTACAGAAATACGAATCAGAAGCCGCGAAAGTACGAAAGAATCGATTTCGACATATTGCATGCAAGCCATTATCTATGGATGGTCTTGACGATTACTACAAACGTCTAAAATGATTAAGGGACCTCTGCAGAGGTTTGTAGTGAAAATATTTTCGTTTGTAGTTGAACAAAAGTTGCAGAAAATCGAATCAGAAGCCGCGAAAGTACGAAAAAATCGATTTCAACATATTGCATTCAAGCCGTTATCTATAGAGGGTCTTCACGATTATTACAAACGTCTAAAATGATTGAGGGACCTCTGCAGAGGTTTGTAGTGAAAATATTTTCGTTTGTAGTTCAACAAAAGTTACAGAAAATCGAATCAGAAGCCGCGAAAGTACGAAAGAATCGATTTCAACATATTGCATGCAAGCCATTACCTATTGTTGGTCTTCACGATTACAACAAACGTCTATTATGATTGAAGAACCCCTGTGGAGGTTTGTAGTGAAAATATTTTCGTTTGTAGTTGAACAAAACTTACAGAAAATCGAATCAGAACCCGCGAAAGTACGAAAGAATCGATTTCGACATATTGCATGCAAGCCATTATCTATGGAGGGTCTTGACGATTACTACAAACGTCTAAAATGATTAAGGGACCTTTGCAGAGGTTTGTAGTGAAAATATTTTCGTTTGTTGTTGAACAAAAGTTACAGAAAATCGAATCAGAAGCCGCGAAACTACGAAGAAATCGATTTCCACATATTGCATGCAAGCCATTATCTATGGAGGGTCTTCACGATTACTACAAACGTCTAAAATGATTGAGGGACCTCTGCAGAGGTTTGTAGTGAAAATATTTTCATTTGTAGTTGAACAAAAGTTACATAAAATCGAATCAGAAGCCGCGAAAGTACGAAAAAATCGATTTCCACATATTCAGTGCGAGCCATTATCTATGGAGGGTCTTCACGATTACTAAAAACGTCTAAAATGATCGAGGGACCTCTGCAGAGGTGTGTAGTGAAAATATTTTCGTTTGTAGTTGAACAAAAGTTACAGAAAATCGAATCAGAAGCCGCGAAAGTACGAAAAAATCGATTTCAACATATTGGGTGCAAGCCATTACCTATGGATGGTCTTCACGATTACTACAAACGTCTAAAATGATTGAGGGACCTCTGCAGAGGTTTGTAGTGAAAATATTTTCGTTTGTCAGTATGTCGTTCAGTCCTTGTGGGCCACAAGGACTGCACAAACACCCAGACCACGTCAAACATCTGTATAGCCAAGACAAATGTTGTCGTGTGCGGGGATCGAACCCGCAACCGCCCGCGCACCAGCCAATCGCAATTCAGTGCTGTGACCGCTGCGCCAACGCAGCGTCGAATAAATATGCATAATGAATGCAATAAACAACGTAACTAATTAATATTATTAATGTTATTTATTGTACATCACTATTCATGACGAATTTGTAGGTGTCAGAATAAACGCATCCTCTGAGCGGCCGGAGTATAAATGTACCTACTCGTAATTCTACTTGGAAAACTATTAAATATGAACTAAACTATTATAAATTGTTGCTCAATGTTCCGTTGTTTTATATTTTTTTTTCAAAAAGGTATTCTGAAATATTGAAATAATGTGTGCTTTACTTTTAGGTACTGATTACAACGTTTCATATATGTTTAGGTAATAGGACATGACCTCATAAATCATAATAATTATATTGACAATAACTTACACATACAACTTACGAAAAAGCCGTTAATTTTAGTTTATTAAAACAATAACGCATGTAGGTATGTAATATATTGTCATTGTACTAGGCACTGGGTATAACCAGTTGGTATTTTTAGATTGTAATCTCTTTTATCGACAACCGTCAAATATCACAGTGAAACAAGGAAGCCATCTGTGATATCAACATTTTAAAAAGTTGCACCAAGCTTGTGTAACGTTATGAAATTCTTTTTAACGAAAACCTATTTCTTTACTTTTTATTCATTAAAATAGCATGCAAGTAACAAATAAGTACATATAATTATGTCTTGACATTTAAGTATATATTTACTAGAAAAATCAAAAGAAAATACAAAAATTTTAAAATAGTTTTTTTTTCAATAATCATCTTCACCTGTAGGCTGTAGAATACCTAATCACCAAACAGCAAGTTTGATTCATTGAGATATTATGTACTACGTACTAGAGAAGCTATTTCAAACAAAAGTTATGAAACACTTTTGATGACAGCGGCGTTTGCCGCGCATGCGCTGTGTAAGCGAGATCGCACAGAATCGGCGCGAAAACATGGCCGCAGTAGCCGCCAGCTGCGACGCGTTGCAATTGAAAAATTATAATTAAATTAAAGATAATAATTATGTCGAAATTACTGGTGAAAAGTCACTCCTTGATTTTTATTTATGTTTCTGGAGCTGTTTGAGCAATATCTCAATGCACATGTAGGCATATTTAAAAATAAAACTTTACTCAAAGGCGTCACGTTGCAGCAAGCGCTTGAGACAGACTAAGTGAGTTAGAGCGCACGCGCTCTAACTCTTGTTACAAAGAATCAAGTCGAGGCGTCTCCTCTAGTACGTAGTACATATATCTCAATGGTTTGATTCGATGTCGTCGTCAACATCACCTTTTTGTTTCGATCACGATCACGATTCAGCCCGTAATATCCCACTGTTGGGCATAGGCCTCTTCCCTATGTAGGAGAAGGAAGGATCGGAGCTTAATCCACCACGCTGCTCCGGGTTGGCGGATATTCCCTACTATGAGTAACGATCGCTATCAGATGTACATGATAACAACCGGGACCGACGGCTTAACGTGCTCTCCGAGGCACGGTGGGGAGACCCACAAGGACTGCACAAACACCCAGACCACGGCAAACATCTGTATGGCCAATACAAATGTTGTCGTGTGCGGGGATCGAACCCGCAACCGCCCGCGCAACAGTCAATCGCAATCCAGTGCTGTAACCGCTGCGCCAACGCGCCTTTTTGTTTAATTATTTGAAAATCAGAGGGTATTTTAATGGCTGTGAATAATTTATACCTAACAATGCGCATGATAACCTTCGCTTAAGAGCGATATCACACAATCGAAGTTCTCGGTTTTAGGTAAATTCGACGGCGCGCGGCAGTGGTCGCGTACGTGTGCGTCTCGTTAAAGTACGCTACGCACACATGCAAGACGCTTTGAGTCTTATTCCAAGAACCAAACCAACTTGAGACTGTTTCCGAAATAAATTAAATTATTAATTTTAAAAAATTAATAACATTAATTTTTTGTATTGTCATTAATAATTTTGTAATTTTAAATACTAAAAAAATCGTGAAAAAATTAAAATTGTTGTCCTACTTTTTTAATTTTTTAAAGTAATAAATATGTGTATAATATTTTGCTATTGTGCCTAATTATTTTGTAAACATTGTACTTAAGACGCGCATGCATCGTTTTGATTTTAATATTCATTAGAAAAATTATAATTATAATTGTTATTTAGTATTAAAATTATAATTGTTAATTAGTAGGTTATATAGGGTCATAAAAATAACTTGATTCTATTGAAATAAGGTCTTAAAAATCATTTTATAAACTTAAAGGAGTGTTTTAGACCATAGATAAGTATAATATGGTGTACATTTTAGTCCATAGAACTGAATAACTTTTACCATGGGACAAACATTAAAATCAAGAAAATAATTCTGCTGTTACTGCGGCCTATAAACGCTTGCAATGCCTAAGCTCTAATAATTGTGTTTACTTGCAAACGATAAAAAAACCGACTTCAGTTACATAGACAAATAGTACAACGTAATAAAACTCACAAATAGTCAAGTAAATACGCGCTATTAAAGATTACTCAAAAAGTTGTTATCAGATCTCGATCTAATTTAAACAAGACTACAAAACAAGTATTAGCTTTCGATTAAAGTAAGAATAATCAAAATCGGTACACCGAGTAAAAAGTTATGCGGTATAATACAACGTAGGTTGACGAAAAAGTAGTCAAGTAAAAACGCATTATTAGATATAACTGTCAAAGTAAGTACTTGTCAAATCTCAATTAAATTTAAATGGGACCACATGACACGCAACACCTTTCAATTAAAACAAAATTGATCGAAATCGGTCCACCCAGTCAAAAGTTCTGAAGTAACGCACATAAAAAAATACAGTCGAATTGAGAACCTCCTCCTTTTTTGAAGTCGGTAAAAAAAGGAATCACACTGTTACTTTTAAACATATTTTTTGTAAATATGTTCTTTTTTCAATAAATAATCAAAAAGTGTTGGTTGCGCTCTCGGACTAAGAACCAAGGTTGCGCTACATTCGCTAATTGGTGAGATTACGTGACACAGCAACAGCGAGCGATACGTCCTCCTTCCGTGAGCGCTTGGCGCTGTCTAAAGTTACAGACCTGAGACCGCGAGTCCCGAGATTTATAGAGGATTTTAGCACTACATACAATAATTTTTACATTACTTATTATTTCATTTACATGGACAATTTTTTTTTTTCATGCAAGGTAACATAGTAAGCTTCGTAATTACTTACTTTTTGTTTGAATTTGGATTATATATTCATAGATAAAAAATATAATTTCGGACGAAATATTATCAGTAACTCTCTGTTTTGCAGAATTATTTATGATGTATTACTGTATGAAACATAATAAATTGAATTACCCATTCCAAAGTAGAAGATACAGTTGTACCATAAACATTTTTAAAAATAGTTAAATTATTATATCTTCAATGTAACAAAGCATGAAACGATGCCCAAAACTAAAATTTTCTAAAACATCCTTTCCAGAGACAAAGTTTTTACTGATTTACGTAAACAAATTGAAATATTTATTTAGTACATTTCCAAGAATACGAATCAAACTTTCTTGGCCATATATATTTTTTTTAATTTGTGGATTTATATAAACCATAATCACACATCAAAACTCGAGTCAAACGCTCAAATCCAAGAAAAATTGTAATAGCCCTCTTAAAGAACCTTCAGCTGATATTCCAACATTATCGTATGTACATACCTCGTGATTTCCCGAGGACCGGCTTATTCAGTCGTTATTGATCGCACGCATGCACGGTCGCGTGCGCGGGAGCGAGTTCAATGACCCCGAATTTTGTTAAGTGTGCTACGTGCAATATCGTAGTTAATGAAGTCCTTGCTTTTGTATACAATAAAATTGGAATCATGGACGAGGAAACCCTAATAAGGGTGTGTGAAACTGGATTTTCTGCAGAAGATATTTGTGATGCAAAAAACTACTCTTCGAGGCAGTCCCACTGGAGAAAATAAAGATGCGTAAGAAGAATGATAAATCTCGTAAAGATATGCAGGATATTATATGTCTTCTAAAACATGCAGACGCAGCTAATCCAGATATGATACCTACGTTCGTAGCCAGAGAATTGCATAAATTGCCACCAATAACGTTCGATCATCTGGACGCGACGCGCTTGCTACGGGATATTTTAAAATTACAGGATAGCATGTTATTGTTACAGAATGATATGGAAACTATAAAACAAGAATGTAATAACGTTCGTCAAGATATTGTTACGAGTACACGAATTAAAGGAGCTTGCGCCATCTAGCGGGGAGCAGAGGAACCACGTTGTGTGCTGTACAAACCACTTTGTTACAAAGACAACGTGAAACATCCACTCAACACTAGATGGCGCTAGAGGACTTATATAAGGTGAATGAACTACAGATCGAGTACACGCACGAACATTCTAGAACTGTCTGGGTGTAGGCTCGGCCCGGTATAAAAAGGCCGATTGAGGCCGAGCGGAGTCAGTTCAGTTTGAGCTAACGACGAAGCGACTTCGAAGTGAAGACTAGAAGTGATACCAGCGGAAACCTACGACATTGGCTACGACCTCGGACATTGTTAGTGCTTGTTGTTAGTGCTGAAGTGTACCTAGTGATCAGTGAGTGTACCTAGTACTTAGTGCTTGTATTTAGTGCGTAGTATTTGTACCTAGTGCTTGTGTCGGACCTAGTGCTAGTGAATAAAGTCTCTAAAAGAGTCAGCAGGTCTTTCTCTCCAAATCGTTCGAACCCTAACACGCAACAACTGGTGTCGGAAGTGAGATTTGGAGATGCCATTGACTCCGAGAGAGAACCCCAAGGAGGGGGTCAGAACGAGGGCACAACGAACTGCGGATGCCACTGGGGGCCAAGCTCCGCCCACTGTGGGCCAAGCCCCGCCCACTGGCCCCGCCTACCAGGCCACGCCCACTGGCCACGCCCCTCAGGCCCCGCCCACTGGCCCCGCCCACCAGGCCCCGCCCACTGACCACGCCCCTCAGGCCCCGCCCACTTTGGCTCAAGCCCCGCCCACTGGCTCCACCCACCTTGCCACGCCCACCGGACAGGCCACGCCCACCAGTGGTACCGTAGCTTCTAACGACCCTCAAGTGGCACTTCAATTAGGAAGTTTGATTGAATTAATGGAACGCAAGTTCAACGCTTTGCAAGAATTACAAGAACGCAAGCTTAGCGCTTTGCAAGAATCACAAAAGGCAATGCAAGAATCACAAGAACGCAAGCTCGGCGCTTTGCAAGAATCACAAGAGCACCAAAAAGACCTCCAAGAAAAAGCGCTTTTGGCTATAAAAGATGTTAGTGACACGGTGGGTAAGCTCCGAAAAGATGTCGACGAAGTGCAAGAACGAGTTAGCGTGTTAGGATTGGATGTCGAAAATGTGAAAACCGTCCTCGCTGAACTACAGAAGAGAGTAGCGCGCCTTGAAACCATGGGAGTTGCGATGTCTAGTGGAACTACCGGAGTTGCGCAAGGACCAAGAGTGAAAGTGCCGCCATACGACGGCACTACTTCGTGGAACGCCTATCGTCAGCAATTCCAGACTGTTGCTACTGCCAACGGATGGACGGAAGAACAATGCCTGACCGCGCTCACTGTTGCGCTCAGAGGGCAAGCTTTGTCTGTCTTGGAAGCACTGCCACATACAGGACATGGGTTCCAAGACCTGATAGAGGCACTTGAATCCAGATACGGGGAGCGACACCTGGAGCACGTGTTCCGTGCCCAACTGCGTGACCGAGTCCAACGCTCAGGAGAAGGACTACAACAATGGGCGTTGGAGGTTGAAAAACTCGTCAGGAAGGCACACCCAGGAGCCGACAGCAAGATGGTGGATACGAATATTGTTCGAGCATTTGCGGACGGAATCAAAGACCTGGAGGTCAGAGCTGCAGTGAGGCTTCGTCACCATACCTCGCTAAAGGAAGCATTGGCGCATGCTTTGGAGGTCGAGGCTGTTCGCCATCACGTACGGCAGACCCATAAGGTGCGCGAGGTCTCTGAGGAAGTCAAGCAGACTAAGGCCCCTACGAAGAAACGTCATGGTGTCATGTGCTATAAGTGTGGCGAGAGGGGCCATCTTCAGCTCAACTGCCCGCAGAAGGAGGTTAAGGCTCCTACGAAGAAACGTTCTGGTGTCATGTGCTACAATTATGGCGAGAGGGGCCATCTTCAGCTCAACTGCCCGCAGAAGGAGGTTAAGGCTCCTACGAAGAAACGTTCTGGAGTCATGTGCTACAAGTGCGGCGAGAGGGGTCATCTTCAGCTCAATTGCCCGCAGAAGAAGACCCAGAGGGCAAGGATGAAAAGGATCGAAAAACAAATAGAGGAGCTGAAAAAGCAAAGGGCTTCGTTCCCTGCCCGGGATCAAGGGAAACGAATGAAAGCTAGGACTAAGAGACGAGTTCTGGCTGACGCGGTGGAAACCCTGAAAACTGTTATCCTCCAGGCATGCAGCGGGAATAGTCTTACGACACAGGGGACTATTAACGACCGGAAATCGAACACAAGAAGCGGCTTCGAGGAAGGGTCACTGGTGTGGCTGCATAACCCAACCCGCCGGAAAGGGAAATCTCCAAAGTTACAGACCAAGTGGGACGGTCCATACAAAGTGGTTACCCGAATGAATGATGTGACTTATAGAATTCAAAAGCCACCAAGAGGGACATTCAAAGTGGTACACATAGACCGTCTGGCGCGTTACCATGGCAGTGACAACGATGCTCGGGACGAGCATCTCTAAGAGGGGAGTAGTGTTACGAGTACACGAATTAAAGGAGCTTGCGCCATCTAGCGGGGAGCAGAGGAACCACGTTGTGTGCTGTACAAACCACTTTGTTACAAAGACAACGTGAAACATCCACTCAACACTAGATGGCGCTAGAGGACTTATATAAGGTGAATGAACTACAGATCGAGTACACGCACGAACATTCTAGAACTGTCTGGGTGTAGGCTCGGCCCGGTATAAAAAGGCCGATTGAGGCCGAGCGGAGTCAGTTCAGTTTGAGCTAACGACGAAGCGACTTCGAAGTGAAGACTAGAAGTGATACCAGCGGAAACCTACGACATTGGCTACGACCTCGGACATTGTTAGTGCTTGTTGTTAGTGCTGAAGTGTACCTAGTGATCAGTGAGTGTACCTAGTACTTAGTGCTTGTATTTAGTGCGTAGTATTTGTACCTAGTGCTTGTGTCGGACCTAGTGCTAGTGAATAAAGTCTCTAAAAGAGTTAGCAGGTCTTTCTCTCCAAATCGTTCGAACCCTAACATGCAACAATTAGCGCATGCACCCGGGTTTACCCGGTTCTCAAAAACCCGGGAAAACCCGGGTTTTTTGTTTATCTTGAGAACCGGTTCTAAATAATATGAAACCCGGTTCTCCCGGTTCCGACCAAAATATTAAAATGTAAAGTATTAGTTATATTTTGCTGCGTTATTTAAAAAAAAATATTCTATCTGGCAAGGTCGGACTCGCGTGCAATGCGAATTTCCTCCTCCGGAGAACCCAACCGACAAAAAATCATGGCGAGGCCAGAGCTAAAACGCCTTAGAACTAAGGTCAGGAAAGCACTCAATAGAGCCATGAACACATATAATCACCAGGATTGGGATCACTACAAAAATGTAAAGGCCTTGTACAAGAAGCGGATACGTTTTTGGAGGACTCGAGCTTGGCGCAACTTCTGCGAAGCGATTGAGTCATTTGTGCACCCCAGAAACCGGGTAAACCCGGGTGCATGCTCTACTCGAGGTGAGGTTCCTGGGTTTGCCAGGCTTGGGGATACCCACAACGAGAGCTGGTGTCCCTGAGGAAACTGGACAATTTCTAGACCAAATCACTAGAAGAGTCACATCAAGTGCTAATCCAGACGCACTTCCCGGACTGTACTATTGTTACCACAATGCACGATTGAACCACACACTTAACTCAATCTTTCAAGCCTGCCTGGCATTTGGCTAAGTGCCCAAATCATGGAGGGAAGTAAAGGTTATCTTTATACCTAAACCCGGCAAGGCAGACTACTCAGATGCAAGGTCCTATAGGCTGATCAGTCTCACTTCCTTCCTTCTAAAGACTTTGGAGAGACTGTACGATAGATACCTGAGAGATAACGTACTACCAAAAGTACCACTACATAAGAATCAACATGCTTATAGTGCAGGTAAATCTACAGAATCAGCCTTACACGCTGTAGTGGGCAAGATCGAAGAGGCACTTACAATCAAAGAATCATGTCTAGGCACCTTCATCAACATCGAAGGTGCATTTGATAAAACTAACTTCAACAGCATAGTCACAGCACTAAACCGCCACAATACAAACCCAACTATAACTGCTTGGATCCGAAACATGCTGGCAAGTAGAATTGTGAGGGTAGACAACGACAATAAACAAGGTGCTATCGTTGATAATGGGTGCCCCCAGGGAGGGGTGTTATCACCCTTGCTATGGAACCTCGTAGGCAACGATCTAATATCCTTGCTAAACGACAACAGATATTATACAATAGGATATGCAGACGACCTGGCTATTCTAGTAACAGGCAAGTTCACTAGTACACTTTGCGAACTAACTCAGACAGCCCTGCTATTAGTAGAAAGATGGTGCGAAGAGCATAATCTATCCCTAAACCCGAATAAAACGGAATTAGTGATGTTCACGAACAAACGAGACTTGGGAAATTATACTCTACCTATGCTCTTTAACTCAACCCTGAATTTAACCACAGAGGTTAAATATCTTGGTGTAATACTTGATAATAAACTAAACTGGTCCAAACACCTGGAAAGCAAATTAAACAAAGCCAGCATCATCTTCTGGCAGTGCCGTAGAATGATTGGGAAAAGCTGGGGCCCTAACCCTAAACTGACTCTATGGCTCTACACTGCGGTCATCAGACCCATGATCAGTTTGGAGCTGTAGTATGTGGTATGACACTTCTTACCACAGCGCAATCCAAGCTACAAAGCTGGCAAAGATTAGTGTGCATGGCAGTCACGGGCTGCATGAGAACCACTCCTACTGCGGCAATGGAGGCCATGCTTAATATTCTTCCACTTCATTTATTTATTCAGCAAGAAGCTGCTACTACTGCTTACTGCAGCGAGATTAAAGAACCACAAACTACTGTGTTCAACTGGCACACCACATATAAAAATTTTGGAAGATGGATGGATTGTTTTATTTCGTATTTTTTTCCGTGGTATTATAAAAGAACCGGGTAGAACCGGGTTACCCGGTTCTGAGCTCGATTTGGAACCGGGTTTCAGAAACTTGGAACCGGACTCGGTTCTGCATGCCTTAGCAACAATATGAATGAATTTTGTGTTGCAAATCGATGCCAACAATCGCCGCAGTGTGAGGGTAGTATTGATATTCACAAAACAAATGTTAATACTAAAAGAGGAGTTTTTAACAACTTACAACGTCGTTTTGAATATGATAGCGGACCCATGGGGTTGGATACTACGAGTTTGTTCTATAAAACAAACATTGATAAGTCCAAGGAATCAACGTATAGTGCTATCGTAAATAATAAACGCAATCCGTCTCCCTTGCACTCACGGTCAATTAGCGACAAATCCGGCGACTGCAACTGTTACGTTGTAACAAGTATAATACTTATTAAATTATAATTATATTTTTATTAGAACCGAAAATATCTTAAAATTTAATTAAAACCATTTTTCTTAATTAAAACATCACTTTTACATACAAACAAATCGAACGGTTGATTTGTTATTAGCAAACGGAGTCCGCGCGCGTTAACTAGTGTCAGCACTGAGTCCAATTTCATTACCATTTATGGTAATGGTTGCACGGCAGAAGCGATATTCTTTCGAGAACATTGTACATCTTCCTCCCCCCCCCCGCGGCTAGTAGCCCCTACGTCGTTTTGGCCCTGTGGTCCAGGGGAAGTCAAATAATGGGTCGTGTTACGATTTCGTTTCATCGTCATATTCTTGCAGACCACTAGTTCACGAATACTGTTAATACCATGCTATTTCAACCTTTAGGTCGATGGTCCGTATAATCACTTATAAAATGTAATTTTCTCCTTTTGGTGTGTATTAGTTAAAGATAAAAATACAATCGCTTAGTAGATTCATTTCGGTTAGTTTAGCCTTACGATTGTTGCAATTTATTTACAATAGAATGATGAGTGGACAGGGAATTTCATTTCTCCACGCGACCGTACACTTAGTTGTCCCTGGAGCTGAGTAGCAATGCTTTGTTAGAACTCTCCTGATTGGTCAATACGAAAGTTCTAGAATTGGGTGTGGGCAAGCCCTTTCCCCCCGCAACGGATAGCAAATTTATAACGATTATATATAAAGCATTTCTGCCGTACGAAATTATTTTCTGTCGACGCCGCAGTTAATAACTAGTTACAGTATTTAAGAAAAAGTTTGTGTTTATTTTCTGTGAAGTGAAATTTTACGTGCCTTGTTGTAAACCCCCTTGGTAAGTTTAATATAATTAATTTCGATAGGTTCACGTAGTTAATTAATTTTCGTGTCTGGCTTATTTCGTTTATTATACTAAAAGTGATTCTTTGCCTTGTTTTGCTTTGAATTGCTATAGCTATATATATTTCTTAATAGTGATTTATCGATGTACGAAATGTGACAATGAATATCTTGTAATTGTTAAATAATTTAACCTTTTCTTGATTTAGTCATTGCAGTGAGTTTTAAATATATTTCTCGGTTCTCCGCGATAATTAATTCCCATTTGGTATTCCACGCGTGTGTTTTTATATCGGTGGCTTGTTTGTATATTAATAAAAATTAATTATTCTAAATTATTTACTTGTTAAAATTCCCTACAATATAGTTTATGCTTTTCTTATCGATAAAAATTGCCACCGTGAATTTTTATACTAGGCTGTACAAGGTTATGATATTAAGTAACTTTGATAAATAATATCTTATTAATGTAATTAAAACGCTTGCATTATCATATATCTTTAATTACTTAGTTTTCGAAGCAAATTGCACATTTAATTTAACGTAGAATATTAGCTTGTTTTTTTTTTTTTCTTAAAATTCGTTAACGAGAATTCTCGATGTACCTGCAATTTAAAATTATAAAAATTATTGCTTCATTTGCTTTTGTTAATTTAATTTTTTTTATTATTTTGTGTAATGGAATGGTGAACGTCCGCGCATCAATAGTTGGGGTTCGATTCTGGGTTGGGTAATTTTATTTAAATAATTTATTTTTTTTATTTTTATATTTCAACCGGTTACCGTTCACCACTCCATTGTTATATTGCTTCGCGAAAGATGCCGACGCCCACTCCTAGTTTCACCTAGTGCCTGGGGATCGGATCTTTCGCGCTTCAAGTGTTCACTCGACGCGTTCCAGGAAACTGGGGGTTCACCCTGCGGGTTGGCTTCATTATTTCACCCTGCGGGTTGTCGACATCTCCAGTTCACCCTCCGGGTTGATTACAACACTTCACCTGCGGGCTAACCCTACATTTCATCCTGCGTTTTGACGAAATCTCCGTATTGCACCCTGCGGGTTCACTACCGACGCCTGCACATCATCCAACGGGACGAAGTCCGACCTTGCGCTCCACCGTAAGGCGGCGTCAGCGGCCACTGTCTACAGCTGAGGGTCCTTCTACAAGGTCACCGGGACCCGCTACACATTCCGAGTTTCCGACGGCATCGGACAGCCGTAACCGTGCCACGCGTCACCGGATCGGACCGTAATAAGATAAGTCCCCAGTGCACGTCGGTTTATTGTACAAAGTGCCAAAAGAAAATTTCCTGTTGCTTAGGACCTACTCCCTGAGAGTCAATTAATTGATTATTATTTTTTTTTTATATTGTAATTGTGATTTTTTTTTTATTAATTAATTTTTACAATATACATTGTAACTTTTAATTGTGTTTTTTTTATTGTTACCCCGCCGTCAGGCGGACGTAACAAGTGGCGCCCAGTTTAAAAGGCAAAGCACAGGAATTTTTTTTTTTTTTCTTTTGGTACTTTTGTGGTGTCGGTATTTCTTTTGCAACGGTGGAAGGCCTTTTGCGGACGAGGCTGAACGGGGCAGTACCACCGCTCGTTTCTCCTTAAGAGGGACGGGTAGCCGATCTTTGACTTCTGGTTCCGCCGGGTAATCGAATACCATCTCAGATTACCCACAACATACGCATTCGTTTCTCCTTAAGAGGAACGGGTAGCGATCTTGACTTCTGGTAATCGAATACTATCTTAGATTACCGAAGCATACGCGTGGACTACACAGTGGGCATAATCGATTTTTTTTTTCTACAACATTTTTGTGTGGAAATTTTTTTTTTATAACAACATAGCATTCTAAAATTTTTGTGCATTTACATTTTGTTTTTTTTTAACTCTTGTATTTTGCATTTGTGTTTGTGCGTAATTAATATTTCTTTTCAGAGGTTTATTTCATTTTTTTGGTGCATTTTTGCATTAATTTTTTTGTGTGCATTTATTGCTTTTATTTTTTAGTAGCTGCATTTATTGCATTTATTTTTATTGTTTTGTAATTTTATTTTAGTATACTCTGAAAAAGATAATAGCGGTTACGTACACTATTTTACATCGTTTCTTAATAATTTTTTTTTTCATAGCCCACTATCGTGTCACATTTCGTTGCGTATTGTTTTAAAATATTTCACTTCATTTAAATTTATTGTCTTTTTTTAACTTAACTTTTATATAGCTGTCCCAAAGCAAATTAGGCCATTTCAAATTTAATTTCGGCGTTAATAATTTAAATTTTTTTTAATTAATTTGAACTTAGTAAATTTTTTTTCTCTTTCGTTAACTCTGCTTAAAAATGGACCGTACCATTAAATATTTACATTTAACAAAACCGGAGCTCACGTATGAGGTAGCCATACGCGGTTTAGAACCTAAGGATAGGGTCGAGGATCTTAGAGTGCAAATAAATAAAATTGTTTCGGAATACCCTGCGGACGCGATTTTTGACTCATGCTACGACTTAGAAACAGATATGAAGGAAGTTAACGCAACTTTTGGCAGAATATTAACTAACTTAGATACTTTAGAAAATAATCCGGATAACAAACCAGTTTTAGAACGTACTCGCTCTTTAATTAATCACATTCACTTCCGTTTAAAAAGAATCGAAAAACCTACAAAGGAAAATTTATTAAAGTTTTTTGAGGATACCGTTGAACAATTCAGTGACCTTCAGATTAGATTTGGTAAATTCTCTAACAAAAACAAACCATTAGAAATTAAATCTTCTGTTCAAGATAATTTAAATGTACCAAATAGTCCGTATGAGAGGAAGGAAACAACATACACAAATGCGGAAGTGGGTTGCGATAGGTCCGCGTTTTCGGAAATCTTAAAAACAAAATACGACGGCAAGTCTTGCGTACGCGCTTTTATCGCTCGCTTAGAAGAGCTCAAGCTAGCACGAAACATTTCGGACGAACGGATGATGCGTTTAGCGCCTGAAATTTTTACCGGGGAAGCCTTGCATTGGCTCAGAAGCGTAAGAGATGGCATAGGTTCGTGGCATGAACTGCTTTCATTGCTGAGAACGGATTTCGACATTTTTGACTATGATTATAAAATGATAAACGAGATCCGTTCGCGTAGCCAAGGCGAAGAGGAAAGCATAACGGTTTATCTTGCGATTATGCACGGTATGTTTTCGCGACTTTCCGGACCGGTACCAGAGTCAGATAAATTAGAAATTATTCTTCACAATATTAGGCCGTGCTACGCGGGAGTTTTGGCTACGAACCCGAATATTTCTAGTATTTCCGAATTAAGAGATGTCTGTAGAAATTATGAAAAAATTAACGCTCGGTATTCCAACTTTAAAGAACCTTCGTGTAACCCTGGTTGCTCATTAGCACCAGAATTTAATTATCTATCCATCAAATCAAACAAAAATAAATTTAATTCGAATAGATTAGCATCATTAAATTTAAATAAAAATTTTTGTTTTAAATGTGGCCTTCGGGACCACACTACTGTTACTTGCCCTAGGTGCAATCATAGGAAAAAGCCGTTCGTGAGTCCCTTTCAGTGTTATAAATGCGGCGAACGCGGTTATAAGGTTACAGATTGCCCCAAGTGTAAAGATAAATATGTTCCCTCTTCTAAAGTCCTTCAGACAAATACTAAAGATCATAGTAATATCAAAAATAATAGTAATTCAAAAAACTAGTTGAGGAAAGTTGCAGTCAGTTTAACTTCGACCAGAAAGACTGGACCAACTGGCTGGCAACTATTAATAATTTCTTTCGCACATTCAAGGTCGCTACTATTTTTAATAAATTGCCTCTCAACGATCCTCGTCCTTATGTCACGGTCTCGATTGCTAATTATCCTAATTTAAAATATTTAGGCCTCTTAGATTCGGGTTCAGCTATTACTATTTTAGGGAATAATTCCCATTTACAAATTTTAAGAGCAGGGTTCATTTTGAACACTGCTGATATATTAACAGTTACAACTGCGGGCGGTCAGTCTTATCATTCTATTGGAAATATTTTGTTACCTATAGTTTTTGAAAATATGGTTAAAATTTTAAACGTTCATGTAATACCAGAAATAGATTCATATTTAATTCTTGGAATTGATTTTTGGAAAAAATTTAATATTTGTCCTAAATATTTACCTAATTTAGATTTTATGAGTGACACAAACCCTAAAATTTATAATATCGCTACGTCTTCTACTCCATCTCTAGGCCTTCATTCCTATGATACATTAGAACCTTCAGAAAAAGTAATCGCGAATAGCATAATAGAACAATTTAAAAATATATCTTTTGAACGTATAGGTTTAGGTAGAACATCGCTTATTACTCATAGGATTGATACGGGAGATGCACTTCCTATTAGGCAGCGTTCGTATAGGTTGTCGCCGGAAAAACAAAAAATCGTGTCTGAACAGGTAGACGAAATGTTAAAACTCGGTGTAATTTCAACAGGCGAGAGTCCGTGGTCTTCCCCTGTCATAGTCGTAGATAAAAAGGAGGGTAAACCTCGGGTATGTTTAGACAGTAGGAAGCTTAACTCGGTTACCAAAAAAGACGCTTATAGCCTACCATACATATCAGAAATCTTAGACAACCTTAGGGATGCTCGTTTCCTGTCATCGATTGACCTGTCAAAATCTTTTTGGCAGATTCCATTAGATAAAAAGGACAGAGAGAAGACTAGTTTTTACGTTCCGGGTCGTGGCACTTTCCTTTTTAATGTAATGCCTTTTGGGTTGACCAATGCGCCAGCTACACAACAAAGATTAGTGGATTCCTTATTTGGTCCGGAATTCGAGCACAAAGTTTTCTGTTATTTAGATGACGTTATAGTTATTAGTGATTCATTCCAGGATCACGTGTCCCTGTTGTTACGCGTATTGGAAAAACTTAAAAAGGCTAATTTATCTGTGAACTTCGAAAAATGTCAACTTTTTAGGGATAGTTTAAAGTACTTGGGTTATGTGGTTGACGCTGAGGGTCTCCGCACAGACCCGCTGAAGGTGGAAGCCATTCTCAACTTCCCAACGCCAACCACGAGAAAAGATGTTAAGAGGTTCCTGGGTACCGCGTCTTGGTACAGACGTTTTATACCAAATTTCAGTACTATTGCGGGCCCTTTGAACTCTCTAACATCAACCAAGAAGTGTGCTCCACCCTTCAGGTGGACAGCGGAAGCGGAAGCGGCCTTCACGTCACTTAAATCGTGTTTAGTAACAGCACCGGTTTTATGCTGCCCTAATTACGATCTTCCTTTCGAAGTTCACACAGACGCCAGTAATTTCGGGTTAGGCGCTATGCTCACACAGAACATAGATGGTGCTGACCGCCCTATAGCATTCAGGAGTCGCTCTTTAACGGGTCCTGAACGCAACTATAGCGTTACTGAGAGAGAAACTCTGGCTGTGCTGGATGCTCTCGAACACTGGCGCTGTTATTTAGAGAATGGTAAATGTTTTACAGTTTACACTGACCATTCAGCTTTAAAATGGTTTTTAACCTTGTCTAACCCTACGGGTCGTCTCGCCCGCTGGGGTCTGAGGCTTTCTGCCTTTAATTTTATTATTAAACACCGTAAAGGTAAAGACAACATAATTCCAGATGCATTGTCTAGAGCAGTACCAGTAGCAGAAATTAGTGTCACATGTGATCGCAGTTACATTACCAAGGACGATTGGTATCTTAACATCTTTAACGGTTGTGTAAGTTCGCCTACTAGCTTCCCGAACTACGTGGTGACGAATGGGAAATTGTATCGCTTCTCGAAGGGTAACAGCCCACTTACATCCGAATTCGAGTGGAAGGAGGTTGTTCCTAAAGAATTTCGTGAAGCGATACTAGGAAAAAACCATTCTGATCCCACTGCGGGACATATGGGGATTTTTAAAACTTACCAAAGACTTAAGTTACGCTATTATTGGCCAGGAATGTACGGTGACACTGCTAAATTTGTGACAGCTTGTGATATATGTACTGCATATAAGTCTCCTACCCATACTACTCTTGGCCCACTGGGTAGGCCTAAGGAGTGTAGTAGGCCGTTTCAAATGATCTCTGTAGACCTTGTAGGTCCTCTACCAGTTTCCCGTAAGCAGAATGCTTACATATTAGTAGTTTGTTGTTGTTTTTCCAAATACTGTTTATTGTTTCCCCTAAGGAAAGCTACGGCTGCAAATGTTGCTAAATGTTTAGAAGAAGGTGTTTTTCTTGTGCATGGCATTCCACAAGTAGTTTTGCAGGACAATGGAGTACAATTCATTAGTCGTGAATTAAATAAATTATATGAGTTTTATAAAATTCCAAAAGTACAATTCACGCCTAAATATACGCCTCAAGTAAACACGGTAGAGCGTTATAACAGAACATTAATCACCTCCATATCAACCTTTGTAGAAGATGACCACAGAACTTGGGATGTAAATTTGCCAAAGATACAATTTGCTATGAATAGTGCCGTTAACGAAGTAACCAAATTTACACCTGCGTTTCTAGTGTACGGTAGGGAACTTGTTTCATGCGGGTCGCATTATGCTACAGATGTAGACCCAAGTGATCTGGTTCTCTCTCCACGCGATGAATATGCGGGAAATCTCGGTTGTTTGGCAGGTATATTCGACAAGGTTCAACTGTCCTTATATAATAGTCATGTCAAAAGCTCGCGACATTACAACCTTCGCAGAAAACCCGTAGATTTTAACGTAGGAGACATTGTATGGAAACGGTGCTATTTCCAAAGCGATAGGGATGCTCACTTTGCGAAAAAACTAGCTCCGAAATTTATAAAATGCAAAATAGTAGCCAAACGCTCCCCATTAGTCTACACCGTTGAAGACATGTCGAGAAATAATTTAGGAAACTGGCACATAAAGGATTTTAAGTTACACTCCTCTCCTTGTAACAAATTTGCTAAAGTCTAGACATGCTCATAATATCGTTTCGTTTTATTAATTTTGTTTTAATCAATTCTTCGTATTTTTATAATAGTTGTCACCGTAACGGTTCGATTCTTGTTTTCTTTGATATGTAATGCTTCAGAATATTAGTTTAAAATTTTTTTGTTTTCTTTTCTCTTTACATTGTCTATAATTGTAAATTAAAAAATTGCGGTCGGTCTCTGTATGCGTTGTCTTTGATGAATTTAATTAAGCCTACACGAATATTGACGTTTAGTTGGGAGTTTGTTGTGTTTTTTTTTTATTATTTTGTTTTTGCGCATTTATGGCGCGTTGCGACCTCTTGTATGGGTCTTTGTTTTGTTGTTTTGCGTTTTGCGCGTATAGAGCGGGTAGTGACTCTTTAAATAAGCCTACACTAATTTTCTTGTTAGAGCGGATAGTGACTCTTTAAATAAGCCTACACTAATTTTCTGGTTTAAGCGCTTTGTTGTTTGCGTTCTGCGCGTATAGAGCGGATAGTGACTCTTTAAATAAGCCTACACTAATTTTTTGGTTTGAGCGCTTTGTTGTTTGCGTTCTGCGCGTATAGAGCGGATAGTGACTCTTTAAATAAGCCTACACTAATTTTTTCATTAGAGCGGATAGTGACTCTCTAAATAAGCCTACACTAAATTTTCTCGTTACAGCGGGTCGTGACTGTAACAAATTCATCAAAGACCAGCGTAGTAATCAGGGCCGATTCGTATTATTGTTTCACGTTGCAGTATTCTTTCTCTTAGACGTTTTGTTTTGTCATGCAGTGCTGTTCTTGAGTCCAATCCGTTAATAGGGTTGTACTCTAGTTTGTATGGTAGTCTGTGGATTATGAATTTCCTCAGACAATTTGACAGGTCGTATGCTAGGTTGCGTGTTTGGTATTTGAAAGGGAAGTATGAATGTAAGACAGTGGCTGGGCGGTTTAACTTTGTTTGGCGTTTACCGCAGCGGATTTTACTACGTAAAATCCTTTCTCTGGGAGAGGGGGTATTGTTACGTTGTAACAAGTATAATACTTATTAAATTATAATTATATTTTTATTAGAACCGAAAATATCTTAAAATTTAATTAAAACCATTTTTCTTAATTAAAACATCACTTTTACATACAAACAAATCGAACGGTTGATTTGTTATTAGCAAACGGAGTCCGCGCGCGTTAACTAGTGTCAGCACTGAGTCCAATTTCATTACCATTTATGGTAATGGTTGCACGGCAGAAGCGATATTCTTTCGAGAACATTGTACATCTTCCTCCCCCCCCCCGCGGCTAGTAGCCCCTACGTCGTTTTGGCCCTGTGGTCCAGGGGAAGTCAAATAATGGGTCGTGTTACGATTTCGTTTCATCGTCATATTCTTGCAGACCACTAGTTCACGAATACTGTTAATACCATGCTATTTCAACCTTTAGGTCGATGGTCCGTATAATCACTTATAAAATGTAATTTTCTCCTTTTGGTGTGTATTAGTTAAAGATAAAAATACAATCGCTTAGTAGATTCATTTCGGTTAGTTTAGCCTTACGATTGTTGCAATTTATTTACAATAGAATGATGAGTGGACAGGGAATTTCATTTCTCCACGCGACCGTACACTTAGTTGTCCCTGGAGCTGAGTAGCAATGCTTTGTTAGAACTCTCCTGATTGGTCAATACGAAAGTTCTAGAATTGGGTGTGGGCAAGCCCTTTCCCCCCGCAACGGATAGCAAATTTATAACGATTATATATAAAGCATTTCTGCCGTACGAAATTATTTTCTGTCGACGCCGCAGTTGATAACTAGTTACAGTATTTAAGAAAAAGTTTGTGTTTATTTTCTGTGAAGTGAAATTTTACGTGCCTTGTTGTAAACCCCCTTGGTAAGTTTAATATAATTAATTTCGATAGGTTCACGTAGTTAATTAATTTTCGTGTCTGGCTTATTTCGTTTATTATACTAAAAGTGATTCTTTGCCTTGTTTTGCTTTGAATTGCTATAGCTATATATATTTCTTAATAGTGATTTATCGATGTACGAAATGTGACAATGAATATCTTGTAATTGTTAAATAATTTAACCTTTTCTTGATTTAGTCATTGCAGTGAGTTTTAAATATATTTCTCGGTTCTCCGCGATAATTAATTCCCATTTGGTATTCCACGCGTGTGTTTTTATATCGGTGGCTTGTTTGTATATTAATAAAAATTAATTATTCTAAATTATTTACTTGTTAAAATTCCCTACAATATAGTTTATGCTCTTCTTATCGATAAAAATTGCCACCGTGAATTTTTATACTAGGCTGTACAAGGTTATGATATTAAGTAACTTTGATAAATAATATCTTATTAATGTAATTAAAACGCTTGCATTATCATATATCTTTAATTACTTAGTTTTCGAAGCAAATTGCACATTTAATTTAACGTAGAATATTAGCTTGTTTTTTTTTTTTTTCTTAAAATTCGTTAACGAGAATTCTCGATGTACCTGCAATTTAAAATTATAAAAATTATTGCTTCATTTGCTTTTGTTAATTTAATTTTTTTTATTATTTTGTGTAATGGAATGGTGAACGTCCGCGCATCAATAGTTGGGGTTCGATTCTGGGTTGGGTAATTTTATTTAAATAATTTATTTTTTTTATTTTTATATTTCAACCGGTTACCGTTCACCACTCCATTGTTATATTGCTTCGCGAAAGATGCCGACGCCCACTCCTAGTTTCACCTAGTGCCTGGGGATCGGATCTTTCGCGCTTCAAGTGTTCACTCGACGCGTTCCAGGAAACTGGGGGTTCACCCTGCGGGTTGGCTTCATTATTTCACCCTGCGGGTTGTCGACATCTCCAGTTCACCCTCCGGGTTGATTACAACACTTCACCTGCGGGCTAACCCTACATTTCATCCTGCGGGTTGACGAAATCTCCGTATTGCACCCTGCGGGTTCACTACCGACGCCTGCACATCATCCAACGGGACGAAGTCCGACCTTGCGCTCCACCGTAAGGCGGCGTCAGCGGCCACTGTCTACAGCTGAGGGTCCTTCTACAAGGTCACCGGGACCCGCTACACATTCCGAGTTTCCGACGGCATCGGACAGCCGTAACCGTGCCACGCGTCACCGGATCGGACCGTAATAAGATAAGTCCCCAGTGCACGTCGGTTTATTGTACAAAGTGCCAAAAGAAAATTTCCTGTTGCTTAGGACCTACTCCCTGAGAGTCAATTAATTGATTATTATTTTTTTTTATATTGTAATTGTGATTTTTTTTTTATTAATTAATTTTTACAATATACATTGTAACTTTTAATTGTGTTTTTTTTATTGTTACCCCGCCGTCAGGCGGACGTAACACAACAAAAGCTACATATCTCCCTCTAACACACGGTCGCCGAGCGAAGAAAGACAATCTGCCGTCTTTGTTGCGCACACGCACACAAATAGGACAGGTGAGCACGTGGAGGCGCCTCAAATCACTGCGGTTTCGACGCAGGTGCAAAATACTCAAAGGGCGGTGAGGCCTACCGTGGTTTCGAACACAAATAATCTAATGAATCATTCCTACACCGGTCAGCTGATTACCGCTAATGGCTCTTCGCCGTTGTCGCCGTCATTGCGCCGTGATACAGAGAATCACAACAATCGAAATGTTGTCACGGAGTCAAACAGCTCAAGTACAATTGTGCCTCAAGTATTGAAAATTGATAAGAAGGCGGAGGAAGGGAAGTGGAGTGTTGTTGTGAATAAAAAGAAATCTAGATATCGTAATCGGTTTGTTAGTAACCAAGGCAAAGCGAGCTACGGGCCGGAGTCGAAGTTTAAGGCGGCGTCAGTAAAAGTGCCGCTGTATATTTCTAACATTAGTAAGGAAACATCGCAACAGGATATCGTAGACTATATTGTACGCAAGACTCAAGTGTTAGTTACATTAGAGAAAATCGTACCAAAAGTGGATAAAGGTTACGATTCTTATATTTTTTATGTGGATAGCTATAAGGTACCGTTGTTCCTCAATGATGAAATATGGCCGGAAGGCATTTGTTTTAGGAAATTTATAGTATTTAAAAAAGACTCTAGTAATAGAAATGAACTAAATTAATTGACAATGGATAATATAAGTAAGAGTACATTTGTTTCGTTTAATTGTAAAGGTTTTAAAAGGTCTTTAGAGTTTGTAAGGGATTTATGTGTGTACGCTGATGTAATAGCCCTACAGGAGACCTGGCTCCTCGGTCATGACCTGCCACTGCTGGGCTCGGTAAGTGATGACTTTGAATATACATCCAAAACAGCTGTGGATACTACCGTGGGTATTCTCAGAGGGAGGCCTTATGGTGGGGTTGCTTTGTTATGGCGAAAAGGTGTATTTGACACAGTCTCTGTTATAAACTGCTGTAGTGTCCGGCTAACTGCAATCAGAGGAACGATAGGCGAGAAATCGATTATTGTATTTTCGGTGTACATGCCCACGGATGCTCCTGATAATAGTGTCGAGTTTGTAAACTGTTTAGGCGAAATCGATGCTATTATAGAAAGTAATGATGTAGAAGCTGTATACATGTTAGGTGATTATAACGCGCACCCAGGCCAACCATTTTGGTTAGAGTTACGGGAATATTGTTTAGATAAAAAATGGTTATGTGCTGATACGGAAAAATTAGGAATCATGTCAAAAACTGTTACATTTATTAGCGATATTGATGGTAGTATGAGATGGTTAGACCATTGTATTGTAACGCAGACAGCGTGGAAAACTATTTCTAATGTTAGTGTTGATAGTGATGTACACTGGTCTGACCATTTCCCGCTTATAATTGAGATAGTTTTAGACAAAGTGGTTTCAAAATTAAAGACTGAAAACTATAAATGCAATAAGATTCTGTGGCGATCTAGGTCCGAGGCGCAGATTGGGCGATATCATGACATATGCCATGAGCGGCTCGGGCATATCGATTTTCCGGAATCTTTAACCTCTTGTGCGGATGGTATGTGTCATGATGTCGTTCATAAGCGCATACTAGATGATTTGTATAGCCGGGTGGTCCATATTCTTAGCGGTGCTGCTGAATTAACTTACAAGGGCCCGAATTTGAATAAAAAACGGGTTACTGGGTGGAATAAACACGTGCGTACGGCATATGAAGATGCACGTCTAAAGTTTCAGACTTGGTTGCTTCATAACAAACCGAGGTATGGCGAGGTTTGGGACGACATGCGTGAGAGTCGTAAGGTTTTTAAGAGTAGACTAAGATGGTGCCAAAAGAATGAAGATCAAGTTAAAATGGACATAATTGCTTCACACAGGTCGTCACATAGCTTTGCTAAATTTTGGAGAGAAACAAACAAGCTAAATGTAAAAATAGGTCGCCCCGCGAGCATAGAGGGCTGTAGTGAGCCTAAGGGGATTGCCAACTTGTTTAAAAATCATTTTAAAGTGACATTGCCCCTAGGACCTGCGTCACGGGTGATCGATGCTGAGACCGTTACGACTATACCTATGAGATTTTCTGCTAAGCAGGTAGAAGCTACCATTAAGAAAATGAACAGAGGTAGGTCTCCTGGTCATGACGGTCTCAGTATTGAGCATCTTAAGCATGCGGGGATCCATCTTTATAGTGTGCTAGCAATGTTTTATTCATTATGTTTAACACATTCTTACCTACCAGCTGACATGATGAAAACAGTGGTGATCCCCTTAGTTAAGAATAAGCCGGAGATATTGCTGATAAAAATAATTACAGGCCAATATCTCTGGCTACAGTACTTGCTAAGGTGTTGGACAGTCTGATAGACCAAAATTTGGATCAATATCTAAATATACACGACGCGCAGTTTGGGTTTGTGCCTAATGTTTCGACGGAGAGTGCAATTTTATATCTAAAGCAGACTGCCCAATACTACACGAGCAGAAAGACACCGGTGTATGCCTGTTTTTTAGACCTTTCGAAAGCCTTCGATCTAGTAGCGTACGACATATTATGGAGGAAGCTCCGTGAGGCAGGTGTGCAATCCGAATTGATTTCTTTGTTGAAATTTTGGTACTTAAACCAGGAAAATTATGTAAAGTGGGGTGAAACGCTGTCAGATACTTATAGGTTGGATTGCGGGGTGAGGCAGGGGGGTATAACCTCACCAAAGCTCTTCAATCTGTATGTAAATGATCTGATTGTGGGACTCAGCAGCAGACGGGTCGGATGCTGGATAGACGGAATTTGCCTAAATAATCTTAGCTACGCAGATGACATGGTGCTGCTGGGTCCGACGGTTGGCTCTATCAGGACGCTATTAAATATTTGTGAACAATACGCGGTAAAACATGGCCTAAAGTATAATGTAAATAAAAGTGAGTACATGGTCTTTGGGGTACGCGGAGGGGTAATTGACTATGAACCAGTATTGAAACTAAACGATGTTCAATTAAGACGGGTAAAACTTTTTAAATATCTAGGTCATTACATTTCCGAGGATCTCAGGGACCATGCTGACATAGAACGTGAACGAAGGGCACTTGCCGCTAGAAGTAACATGCTGGCACACAGGTTTGCTCGCTGTAGCAATGACGCTAAAATAACCTTGTTTAAGGCGTATTGCCAAACTTTTTATACATGTGCCCTGTGGACTAGTTATAGTAAAAAATCATTGGACGCACTTAGAGTGCAATATAATAATGGTTTTAGGATTTTGTTGGGACTGAGACGCTTCTGTAGTGCGTCAGTATTGTTTACTAAAACGAAAACTGATTCCTTTTTCGCAATCTTAAGGAAACGGACCGCTTCTCTATTAAACAGAATGCGGCTCAGTTCTAACAAAATCCTGAAAATGTTCAGTGCCAAGCTTGCTGAGCCTATGCTTCAGCACTTTGTTGGCGTATTGGTGAGGCAAGAAAGGTTAACGAAGTAAAATGTTGAAATTGTAATTTCTAATTTTAATATAAGTGTACTAACATAGTTGTAAGTTACTTATACTACTAACAAGTGGACTGTAATGTCTTAAGTAAATAAAATTATTATTATTATTATTATTATTATTATTATTATTATTCAACTGTAATGATTTTGTTATAATTTAAAAAATTATAACAAAATCATTACAGTTAAATATTTTATACACTTTTGATAAAAAATATATCTACAATAAGTAGTGAATTTGACTTCTTGGATCTGTATTTATTTTTAATGAATTGTTTGTAAAATTAAATTTACTTTATATTTACATTTTATTTATTTTCATACTTGGTATGTTATGGTATGGTAACACGGGCTGGTTTCCGCAAGTCGACGACCAGGCGCCTATTTTGCGTGAGTGGGGATATGCTAGTTCACTCTTGCCACCCAAGCTTCTCCAGAAACTTCAGAAGTCTTTTTGGCTTCTTGAAGATCTCCGGAAGTGTCCTCGGGGTGCCAAGATGCTGTGCCCGGTAAGCCGCTACACCTGGACAGTAAAGAAGTACATGCGTAGCCGTTTCATCTGTTCCCATGCAAGCTCTGCACAGGGGACTGTCGGTGATGCCTAAATTAAATAGATTTTTATTATAAGGACCGTGTCCAGTTAGTGCCGCAGTTATTTTTCTTAGTTGGCGTCTGTTCATATTTATTAGGGTGTTTGCCAATTTGGCGTCAACTACCGGCAGCGCCAACTTGGCCTGCCTACAGTCCTCAAGTTCGGACCAAAGAGTGACATGTTTGTGTTTCATACGCTGTCGAATTTGGCCTTTGAGCCAGCAAGAGGGTAATGGTATAATGGGTTCGGCTCCTATGGCCCTCATGCTTGACCCCCTTCTTGCTAGCTCATCAGCTATATCGTTACCGCGTGTGTTGTTGTGACCTTTGATCCATTGCAGTGTGATGTCGTTGTATGCACCTACCTGCATCAAGGTGTTATGGCACTCAAAGATGATACCTGAGGTAGTTGAGTTACTATTTAGAGCCTGCAGTACTGACATGCTGTCTGATAGTATCCGGATGTTGGAATCCTGTACGTTCCTTCTCTCGATTGCTCTGGCTGCCTCAAGTATGCCCAAACACTCTGCTTGAAACACTGTGTTGTGGGCGCCTATGGGTAGTGATATATTAATATTTAGGTCTTCGGAGAAGATTCCACTTCCTGAGCCTGTTTTTGTCTTGGAGCCGTCCGTGAAGATTCTCAGTTCATGCGTACTGTAGTCCACGTGTGAATCCTCATCCAGCTGTATTTTTTGGCAAAAATGTACCTGATCTGGATTCCGTCATTGGGTGCTTCCGTGAGCGGTATATCTTTGGCTACGTCTTCCAAAATTTTAATATGTGGTGTGCCAGTTGACCACAGTAGTTTGTGGTTCTTTAATCTCGCTGCAGTGGTAGCAGCTTCTTGCTGAATAAATAAATGGAGTGGAAGAATATTTAGCATAGCCTCCATTGCTGCTGTGGGAGTGGTTCTCATGCAGCCCGTCACTGCCATGCACACCAATCTTTGCCAGCTTTGTAGCTTGGATTGCGCTGTGGTGAGAAGTGTTCTGCGCCACCATACCACAGCTCCATAACTGATCATGGGTCTGATGACCGCAGTGTAGAGCCATAGAGTCAGCTTCGGGTTTAGGCCCCAGCTCTTCCCAATCATTCTACGGCACTGCCAGAAGATGATGCTGGCTTTGTTTAATTTATTTTCCAGGTGTTTGGACCAGTTTAGTTTATTATCAAGTATTACACCAAGATATTTAACCTCTGTGGTTAAATTCAGGGTTGAGTTAAAGAGCATAGGTAGAGTATAATTTCCAATGTCTCGTTTGTTCGTGAACATGACTAATTCCGTCTTATTCGGGTTTATGGATAGATTATGCTCTTCGCACCATCTTTCTACCAATAGCAGGGCTGTCTGAGTTAGTTCACAAAGTGTGCTAGTGAACTTTCCTGTTACTAGAATGGCCAGGTCGTCTGCATATCCTATTCTATAGAATCTGTTATTGTTTAGCAAGGATATTAGATCGTTGACTACGAGGTTCCATAGCAAGGGTGATAACACTCCTCCCTGATAATACTCCTCCCTATCGTTGCTAAGGGTGCCCCCTTTAGCAACGATAGCACCTTGTTTCTTGTCGTTGTCTACCCTCACAATCCTACTTGCCAGCATGTTTCGGATCCAAGCAGTTATAGTTGGGTTAGTATTGTGGCGGTTTAGTGCTGTGACTATGCTGTTGAAGTTAGTTTTATCAAATGCACCTTCGATGTCGATAAAGGTGCCTAGACATGATTATTTGATTGTAAGTGCCTCTTCGATCTTGCTCACTACAGCGTGTAAGGCTGATTCTGTCGATTTACCTGCACTATAAGCATGTTGATTCTTATGTAGTGGTACTTTTGGTAGTACATTATCTCTCAGGTATCTATCGCACAGTCTCTCCAATGTCTTTATAAGGAAGGAAGTGAGACTGATCGGCCTATAGGACCTTGCATCTGAGTAGTCTGCCTTGCCGGGTTTAGGTATAAAGGTAACCTTTACTTCCCTCCATCGTTTGGGCACGTAGCTAAAAGCCAGGGACTTACGGTATAGGTAACTGACTTTTTACATAGGTTATATAGTGTGCTAAAGATATATATGAGGCACATTATCAATCTATTTCTTATTTTTTAATCATTTTGTAAAACCCTTCGTTGACCGCTATTACTCGCAGGTGCGGGTAATAGCGGTCAACTGTTGGAGTATTACCGGTCATTCAAAGTTAACACAGATTTGCTTCTAACATGTACCAAAACTAAATAAAACAAAATTTTATTCATAATTATCTTTATTTTTTATATTTTAATCAAAATGAACCAAAACATTTTTATATTTTAGCAAAAATAACCGGTGTTTTTGCATAACATCTTCCAAGTTTTGAAAGAACAAGTTAACCTCGTCTATGTTAAATGCTGTCATACGATTCATAGTGGTTGCCTCTGTTTGGCGAATGGTTATTGAAGGATCAGGTGCTGGTCGGCCGTGACCTCCTTCAGCGAGGAGGTCACGGTGTTAAAGGAGGCTGCGGAGCGACAGCACGAGACCGACGCTCACGCTAACCCGCTCCGCAGAAGAAGACCAGAGGGAAAGAGACGCCGATATGCGCTCTTTCTCCCTTCGCAATAGAGTGGGAGAAGGGCACCTTTCTTCCCACTTGCCGGTGTAACAGAGCGATCACAGTGCCCGTGGGCGCTGTATAGACGAAGGCCGCCCGTACGCCAACGGCGGGCCAACCGTTGGGGCGTCACGCTAGCATGCGAAAGCGATCTCGTGGCGCCCCGCTATGACGATGAGGGCAACGCTGAGTTTTAGCGGGTAGTATGGTTATTGAAGGATTTCTCATTAAAAAACCATATAGCCTATCTTCTCCTGCTAGCTTCCTCCTTGCTGCACTGCATGTTGAAGTTATGCTTTATGTTATGTTTCTCGACATAAATGAAAGATGCATTGCGAATTTGTAGTGGACCTAAGCCGTAAAAAAATTTGACTAGAAGTTTTATATCCTCAGGCATGCCCTTCTTTACTTCTGGTGAAAAAGTAGAATGTCTTTCTAAAGAAGGTCCTGTAATTTGAACACTATTCTTGATGTGATCTTGTAGCGTTCTGAAGGGTATGCCGAACTTCTTGGCTAGTTGACCGTAAAGAATTTCTGCACTAACGGCTTCATCAGCATTTGCTAATTTTTTTTCTTCATTTTCCTTTCATTGTGGTTCTTTCCATGTGTCGCGGCATCTATTTAACTATAAAAATAAGTAAATACTTAACTAAACAAACAAACAAATAATAAATTGTCTTATAATTCCATACGGCGTAATACTGGTCACATACCGGTATTGCCCGCCTAGAATGATTGTCAATACCCCAAAAGACGAAGACGGTTTCTTTGGTTATTCACGAAAAACGTAAATAACTTTCAAAAAATCCAACAAGCACATGGGATACATTGGTTCGTAATTGGAATGTGGCTGGGTATCATCCCTGTCACGAATGTTACGGAAAGAGATGTGGAGAAAAAGTTAGTATTAGTAAAATGGTTTGACAAGTACTTCTTTTGGTGTTGCATTTAATAAAAATAAAAAACAAACATACGCGTTAATTTTTTTCCCTTCTAATTTAGTTTTGTGCTGCTCAGGAAAAAATGCCAGTCCCACATCGTTCCTACACAGCGTCTTTCTTTTGCTATTTGAACACAGTGTCTTTATTAACTTTTAATGTGATCTCTTTCTATAATATTTTAAAGGTACAACATTTTGTCGTGGAGATACTCATTATGCTTTATAGGTAACTTTCTCGGGACAAATTTTAGTTACATCGTTGAACTTCTACACAATTCTAACCGAAAGATATTTTTTTTTAATTTTGGTAAGTAAACTAAAACCATACAAGTAACGTTTAGAAATATAGAAGTATCTACATAGGGAGTGTAAATAAAAAATAATCCTGTATTAACGCACAATAGGCAGATGTGCGAAACTTTTGTTTAAAGTTCTGACGCGATTATAACATCATCTGAACCGCTGTCATAGCGGTCAGAGAAGTGGCTGTCTGCGGTTTCGACTCACGCTTTTTTCCTTGAACTTTTTCTTCCAGTAGCTAAATATGAGCTATGTTATAATTTTAAACAGTTGGATGAAAGTGTATGCACGTTCAATTTTTAAATTTACAAAGTTATGAATCGTTTTAATGATAAATTTAAAATTTTTTAGCATATGTAAATTTATATTTGTTAACGAATGTAATATCAAAAGCACAATTCATACGATTGTCTACGAAGTGGCATCGACTAATGAAGCTAGTAGCTACGTCGAAGACCATAGGACCAGACCGTAGACCTATACGTGAAGTTTAAATGCGATTTTGCAACGATCTGCTTATTTGCTATCACTTTCAGTAAGTAAATGCTTAAAGTAACAAAAATCAGATATAACATATTTTAAATGTATATGTAGTTACGGCGATTACAATTACAATTTGTTTCTCCATTAATATTTCATAAAAAGAGTTTTACACCACATCTTCCTAATAATTACTGGGCTATGGTAGGCTGTCAACAAATGGCACACCTGACAAAGTTTAATGATACACCCTAAGCTGGTCTATTAACGTAATTTTCCAATTTTATAACAATCCTTATGGATATTGTGCTATGTGACACATTTAGGAAGACCCTCAACCACTTAAGTCTATGCGGGAGCATAGCACACGGATCAGCTGCTAAACTGAAAAGATAAAAGTTCTGGCAATGCCAAAATACATAATTATATTAAATTATTTTTAGCAATTTCAGTAGAAGGAACATGATCAGCACGACTTATAATTATATCTATTTGTTTCAGTTGAGCATGCTCTAATAGCAATGGTACAATTTAACAAGATGCGCAAATGCACTTTGGATGTCACAGATTTATTAAAAATCGGCCAAGTGCGAGTCGGACTCGCGCACGAAGGGTTCCGTACCATTGGCTAGGTAAACACCAGTGATTGATTGACACAATGATTTTAATATCACATTGATTTTAATATCAGGCAAAAATCGGCAAAAAAGTCATTTTCGTTGTATGAGGCCCCCAAATTTTTTTTAATTTTAATTTTATTATTTTTTATTAAAGTAAATACACAATTAAGTATTTTGTGAATATTTCAAGTGCCTACCTCTTACTATTGTTACGAGTACACAAATTAAAGGAGCTTGCGCCATCTAGCAGGGAGCGGAGGAACCACGTTGTGTGCTGTACAAACCACTTTGTTACAAAGACAACGTGAAACATCCACTCAATACTAGATGGCGCTAGAGGACTTATATAGGGTGAATGAACTCAAGATCGAGTACACGCACGAACATTCTAGAATTGTCTGGGTGTAGGCTCGGCCCGGTATAAAAAGGCCGCTTGAGGCCGAGCGCAGTCAGTTCAGTTTGAGCTAACGACGAAGCGACTTCGAAGTGAAGACTAGTGATCAAGAAGTGATACCAGCGGAATCCTACGACATTGGCTACGACCTCGGACATTGTTAGTGCTCAGTGAGTGTACCTAATGATTAGTGAGTGTACCTAGAGATTAGTGAGTGTACCTAGTGCTTAGTATTTGTACCTAGTGCTTGTGTCGGACCTAGTGCTAGTGAATAAAGTCTCTAAAAGTCAGCAGGTCTTTCTCTCCAAATCGTTCGAACCCTAACACGTAACACTATTTATTGATATCGAGCAAAAATAGGCAATAAATCGCGTTTGTTGTATGGGAGCCCCCCTTAAATATTTATTTTATTTTGTTTTTAGTATTTGTTGTTATAGCGGCAACAGAAATACATAATTTGTGAAAATTTCAACTCTCTAGCTATCGCCGTTCTTGAGATACAGCCTGGTGACAGACGGACGGACGGACGGACGGACGGACAGCGAAGTCTTAGTAATAGGGTTCCGTTTTTACCCTTTGGGTACGGAACCCTAAAAAAGCATGTCAGTCGGCTTATATCCTATGATTTTTAATAGCACCATACCCTATTCCCATGGTATTTTTATAATAGTAGAGGTATTTTTCAATACAATTTTCAACTGCTTTTTTCTTGATGCTGTACCTTTTTACAATGTTAAATGATAAAAAAAAATGGACTTATCTGATAAACAGACTTATTAATTTTTAGTATCATCAGTCATCAGTCAGATGACTTAGGTATTTAATTAGCTGTTTTAAATTCTAAGCCGACTTATTAATTTTTATTAGTATAATAGTAATTTATAGTAGGATGAAGAATTGGTTTGTTTATTTTAAAACACTTACATAATATATCAGAATCTACGAAACGAAGTACAAATATTTTTATCTCAACACTAGCTGACCCGGCAAACGTTGTTTATAAGTACCTATATTATATTTTACACGATAAGTAATCACCAACAAACATATCATATATTAAAACCTTTTACGAAACACGCTGCATATTATAGTAAGTATTATTCCGATCGCTTCAATAGTTTTCGCAGTATAACCGAACAAAAAAAACCGGCTCTCCATTTATTAGTATAGAAGATTTCATTGAATATTACCTACCGTCACTGTCTAAGTAGATACCTACATATGTTTTTGTCTGGGAAGACAATGTTTGAATTTTAATGAATTCTATTAATTTTATTAAAATTTTATTAACACACTGTCTTTTCGCAGCTTGTAATGTTGATGACAACAATGATATGGACATATTTCCACGTGTTTATAATTTGTGTTAGTCTGTGTTTATCATCAATACTCGAGGGATTAAACAAAAAATTATATCTAATGGGAACCAGGTACGTACCGATTTATTTAAATATTTTTAAGGTATTCTAATGGTACTCCTTTTTTCCAAAGATTTTAAAAACAGTTTTTGACACGACTTAGTCAACGAAAGACTACCAAATAGAGAGATTTTTTTTTCGCAATACCTATTCAAAACGAATTGCAAAAATATTAAAATATTCAAAACGAAATGTAGGTTAAATGTATAAACATAAAGTATTTGTAATGTCTTCTGTTAGATTGTGTTTGAAGTGGAACTTATTTAGGCGCATAAGGGGTAAAATTTGAGTGACCGGTAACGCGGCAGCGTCATGACGGTAAGTACTTGGATGGGTGACCGTCTGGGAACACCGCGTGACGTTGGCTTTTTTTTTCAATTACTTTTTTATTTCAAAGGACTAGTGTTGCGTTTTCTTTTAAAAACTGTTAAAAGTCAGTAAAAGTGTATTAAATTCATAAGATTGTATTATAAATAAACTATCAATTTGAGATTTCAGTAATTTTTTAAAGTAGGGTATTTTAATAAAAAGAAAAAAAGAAATGATATTAAGTCTATTTAAAATGTATTAATTTTGTATAATCTTATTGGGTTGTTTATCTAATTGTTAAATGTAATTTGTAATTAAGTTCATAAGATTGTATTACGCTATTTTAAAATAAACTATCAATTTGTGATTTCAGTAATTTTTAAAGTAGGGTATTTTAATTTAAAAATAAAAGATTATTAGTCTTGGAATGTTTTAATTTTGTATAATCTTATTGGGTTGCTTATCTAAGTGTTACATTTAGTTTCAATTAATTTGATAGTAATAATATTAATTATTGTATTTAATAATTAATAATAATTAATTTTATTTGAATATGTTATTTGCTCTAATTCAATGTAATTTAGACAATCAATTGACTTTTCAAATTGTATAAATTTAATACACGTGTTATGAGACGAGCGGGGCATTCTTGGCTAAGGTTTTGTGGAGTGAAGTTCTGGAAATAAAAGCAATTGGAAACACCTACGAAGCAGTTTTATCATATCTCCGAAGTGGGATACTGGCCATATTGCTGTAAGTATTTTTCTTGCATTTTGATATAGTTACGTGTTAGTTATAGCTATCGTATTAGTACTCGGAAGTTATTATGTTAATGCGATAATTATTATCATTTTTTTTCTCTTTTATAAAATCTGATAATATAAATAAATATTTTATACATTTTAGATTTGATCAATTATTATATATGTCGGAGAATCAGTGCAGATAGTTATTAATGTCGGTACCTGGGTTGTTATTATTATTCATCTACCCTCACTCGTTCTATTATTCGAGTCCCGCTCGGTGAGTCCATTGAATACTAAGTAGTTAGTCTCCACCCTGTTAACTATCTTGTGTAACTTGTGTAACGTACATTGTTAATAAACCAATCCCTCCATCCGTCCTCACCTCACTTCTGATCTCCGACATATATTTGGGGTGTATGTCAATATTTGATCAGGAACTGAGGTAGTAACTGAGAGAGAGAGTGAGGAGAGTAGTAACTGAGGTAGGGCACAGCTCAAAATATGGAGCAGCCCGACTGGGGTACAGTACCTCGACCTTACAGAAGACCACAGCTAAATAATACTGTTTTCAAGCAGTATTGTGTTCCTGTTGGTGAGTAAGGTGACCAGAGCTCCTGGGGGGATTGGGCATAGGGTCGGCAACGCGCTTGCGATGCTTCTGGTGTTGCAGGCGTCTATAGGCTGCGGTCTTGCCATCGGGTGAGCCGTACGCTTGTTTGCCGACCTAGTTACATAAAAAAAAAGAACTGACAGTGAGATAACATTTATTTGACGGTTGGCTCGGGGCTACTCTCCGGTAATCGCAGTTTATGTTACTTACAAATTATTGTATACATTTTAGGTTTGATTAATTAATTAATTCATATTTATTTGGGGTGTATGTCAATATTTGATCAGGGTACTCCCTTATAGTATTTACAGGCACTGATCACAGTGAGATAACATTTATTGACGGTTGGCTCGGGCCTACTCTCCGGTAATCGCAGTTTATGTTACTTACAAATTATTGTATACATTTTAGCTTTGGTTAATTAATACGTATTTAGGTTGTATGTCAATATTTGAGCAGGGTACTCCCTGATAGTATTTTCATGCACTGACAGTGAGATAACATTTATTGACGGTTGGCTTGGGGCTACTCTTCGGTAACCGCAGTTTACACATTTACAAATTTTAATTGTAAACGTAATTATATTGTTATGTCATGCAGTATAAACTTCATTGCTCTAACATTTGGTCAAGGCTACTTCTTGGCAGTGTTAGTGTAATTGGAAGGGGACTGTGTTTTGAAGGACCTGCTGAACATGCCAATATAAGGTCAGGGCGCTCCCTGATAATATTGAATGTTTACGTAGCGTCTTAAGGTTGGCTTTAGATTTTGTCTGGGGCTACTCTCCAGAAATCGAAGTCAGTGTTACTAAGCAACGGTTTCTCAAAATGCTCTCTTATGATGCATGACGACTGCTGATTATTGAGATTTAATCACGTGAGATCTCTGTGCGACGAATTTACTTAACATATTAAGATACATTTTTTTCTCTCGAGTTTCAGATCACGTCGAGTACCAGTAGACGAGGGCGAGAGGATGACCAGGTGTTCGACTCACGAATGCTCGAGGCAGAAATAAATGAAGCAAGGTCTGCACGAATTGAACATTATGATCGTCGCTCCCGAAGTCGAAGTCCAATAATAAAGAGCCGAAGAATACCTCCCTCACGAAGTCCGGAGATAGGGGCCGAGGACAATAGGAATTATGAAATGTCCAGGGAACGTTCAGTAGAGCGTCGGTTACAAAGAAGGAACTGCGAACAACATAATGACTGCGGTTTACGGCGGCA
This sequence comes from Melitaea athalia, assembly GCA_905220545.2. NCBI lineage: Eukaryota > Metazoa > Arthropoda > Insecta > Lepidoptera > Nymphalidae > Melitaea > Melitaea athalia. The sequence continues at coordinate 12,043,731 of HG992177.1, forward strand.
ATCCAGATTCTGAGAGCAGCGTGATCAAGATGCACAGAATATGCCAGACCGCGATCAACAACAATTAAGATCTAGAAGCCCGTCACTTACTATTCAAGATGTGATACAGATAGTTAATGGTTTAAAGGCAAAGGAGGTACAGCCATCGACACAAACTGCTAACAACAGTAAAAATGTAGATCATCAAAATATTTTGCCAAATTTTAACCCTTCATCTAAAAACCAGCGTATTGATATTTGGTTACGTAAGGTTAACAAATGTGCTTGTGTTTATGGCTGGGACGAAAGAACCACTACACATTTCGCTATGCAAAAGCTACAAGGATTTGCAAAAACTTGGTACGAAAGGCTAAATTCAATACTATTCACATAGCAAGAGTGGCAAGATAAGCTGTTGGCAGCTTTTCCCTGTGAACAGAATTACGGTCAAGTTTTGGAAGACATGCTCAAGAGAAAAAGTAAATTCAACGAACCTATAAAGGTGTACTACTATGAAAAGTTATCGCTATTGAATCAATGCGATATTAGTGGAAAACGTGCCGTGGATTGCATAATTCATGGAATTAGTAACAAAATACTTAAATCTAGTGCTTTGGCATTGCAGTGCTCTCAGCCGGAACAACTCCTACAATACCTAATGAGTAACAAAGATATGGTTAATCTTTCTGAACGATCTCCCTATAGGGTTAGACAATTTATTGGGACTAATAGATTTGATTCGAGGAACGCTGTTATAAACAATCCATCCGCATGAATCATGACGATATTGGGCACTTTGGTATAGAGAAACCATTAGAACGAATAAAAAAATTACTGATTCTCAAAGATGACAAAGTTTGTTAGAAAATATGTTAAAGCGTGCATCGAATGCGCATATGCAAAGAATAATAAAAATAATCGAGAAGGCCTTTTACATCCTATACCTAAAGTGGAAGTTCCTTTTCACACACTGCACGTTGACCACCTTTTGACACAGAATTTGAAATATGATGAAAAGGACTGGGATAATCGGGTTGGTAAAGTTCAGTGGGGACTCAATAACACAGTTCAAAAGACAACAGGTAGAACTCCGGCAGAAATCATGTTTGGAACATCCATGAATAGCGAAATCAAGGCGAACTTGAATGAAATTATCGATAACACACGCCAAGAAGTTAATTTAAATGAAATAAGGCTAAACGCAAAAGAAAGAATCAATAACGAACAACAAAAGAAAAAAGAATACAACGATAAGGGCAGGAAACCGGCTCGAGCGTACCAGGAAGGTGATTTGGTTAAAATTGTAAAAACATCCTTTGAAAAAAGGGGTAACAGCAAAAAGCTTCTTCCGTCGCATATTGGCCCTTTTAGAGTAGTTAAAGTTTTAGGACAAGATCGGTATAAAATCGCGTGAATACCAGGTTTTAGTAACACCAAAAATAAACGCGGCTCTGCTGTCGCAGCAGATCGAATGCAGCCATGGATTCACGTGGCTGCTTATTTGGGACAGGAACGGCATATTTAGACGCGAGAAGTGAATGGTTTGTTCTGGTCATGAGAAGTGATTGGTTCATGACTAGCCTACCTTATAGTAAAGGCCATGAGAATTGATTGGTTCATGGTTCAGTAATATTTGAGATTTAGGTGTGAAAAGTGATTGGTTCACATCTTCTGTTTACTCATATCGTTATAAATTTATTTATTTCCTTTTCTTAATAAAAAGAAAAAAAAAGAAATGATATTGTCTATTTAAAATGTATTAATTTTGTATAATCTTATTGGGTTGTTTGTCTGATTGTTAAATGTATTTTGTAATTAAGTTCATAAGATTGTATTACGCTATTTTAACATAAACTATCAATTTGTGATTTCAGTAATTTTTAAAGTAGGGTATTTTAATTTAAAAATAAAAGATTATTAGTCTTCTTGGAATGTATTAATTTTATATAATCTTATTGGGTTGCTTATCTAAGTGTTACATTTAGTTTCAATTAATTTGATAGTAATAATATTAATTATTGTATTTAATAATTAATTGTATTTGAATATGTTATTTGCTCTAATTCAATGTAATTTAGACAATCAATTGACTGTTCAAATTGTATAAATACACGTGTTAAGAGAAGAGCGAAGGAGCGAGGAGCAAGAATGCCCATTCTTGGCTACGGTTTTGTGGAGTGAAGTTTTGGAAATAAAAGCAATTGGAAACACCTACGAAGCAGTTTTATTATACTAGTTCTGCAAAGACTGTTTCTTCGAGTACTAAATAGATTTTTCGGTTTTGTGATTTTTAACTCGCTTTTTGTTTTTTTTTTCAATGCGTTATTTTTAATTACTTTGCCAAAGAAGTTTCACTTCAAAAATACAATTACGAACCTACTCCTTTTTGAAGTCGGTTAAAGATAGAAATAAATTCTCAAGTGTAACCATGATTCAGTTTGTAACATTCTACTGCTGGGCATAGGCCTCTTTTTCCATGTAGGAGGATTGGAGCTTAAATAACTACGCTGCTCCACAGCGAGTTGACGGACATGTTCCCTACTGTGAGTAGCGATCGCTATCAGGTATTCATAATAACAATCTGGACCGACGGCTTAATGTGCTCTCCGAGGCACGGTAGGGAGATCCACTCGTCCAGGAGAAATATTTGTACAATCCATTCCGTGCGAGATGCGAACCCGCAAACCGTCAGTGTTTTAGGCGATTACTCACACCACTACACCAGAGTGATTGTTAAGTATGACAAATAATTGTGTTTGCTCGCAAACGAAAAAAAAGCGACTTCACTAACATTGACAAGTAATACAACGTAATAAGACGAAAAAATAGTCAAGTAAATACGCGCTATTAAAGATTATTCAAAAAGTTGTAATCAGTTTTCGATCTAATTTAAACAAGACTACAAGACAAGTATTAGCTTTCGATTAAAGTAAGAATCATCGAAATCGGTACACCGAGTAAAAAGTTATGCGGTATAATATGTATAACGTAGGTCGACGAATAAGTAGTCACGTAAATACGCATTATTAGATATAACTATAAAAGTACTTGTCAGATCTCAATTAAATTAAAATGGGACCACATGACACGCAACACCTTTCAATTAAAACAAAGTTGATCGAAATCGGTCCACCCAGTCAAAAGTTCTGAGCTAACATACAAAAAAAAAAAAAAAAAAAACATACGTGTCGAATTGAGAACCTCCTCCTTTTTTGGAAGTCGCTTAAAAATATTAATATTTACATCATTAATATGTAAATTAATATCAACCTGTTTGTGCCTATTTTTACATATTAATGGCTATAGCTCAATAATTTTACGATATAAAGTAGATATAGGCTATTTTTTTGAGTAGTTGGCCGCAACAACTCCGATACATTTTTTTTACACCACAGGTGCTCAAACTTAGCAGTTAAGTAAATTTCAAAATTAAAATTTAAGTTTAGCGACTTCTTGTAAACTACTGTTCATAGCAGTTGAGTTTTTTGAAACATAATTAAGGAACAGCATTATTAGGGAACATTTTAAAGACAAAAATCCGATCTAGGCCTCAAATAGCGGACGTGGTGCAAATGTGAGAAAAACTGTGATTTTTTTAAATTTTACAAAAAATGGCATAGACCGCGAACTGTTTGAGATTTAAAATTTTTTTTTGGTTTTGTAACCCACCTCCCCCTCCGCACACGCACGTTCAGGATTATCCATTCTTTACGGGACATCCTGTATATACAGGGTGTCCCGCGATAATCTGCAACCCCGAAAGGGGGTGAAACTAGACCATAAATTATCGCCAAAAAACAGAAAAAAATTAAAAAAATTAAAAAAAAAATTTTTTATTTTTTTTATTGACGAATTGAGATTTTTATATAGCTTACGTAGCCTCTTTGTACAAAAAATGATGATTTTTGTACGTGTTTTTTGGGATACAGGCGTAATTTTTTTTTTATTTGAATGGCAATATGGTAAGAAATAATAATATATCATAAAATTTCCTGGTATTGGGGGCATAATTCTGAGAAAATTAGAGATCATTGAAAAAAACAGTCATAAAAAATGGATTTTTTTTCACAAGAAGCATAAATAAAGTCATAATGCCACTTTTTTGCGAGCTAATTTTTATTTTATCCTTACCGCCAAGTACGTGGCGTAATATTTTATTTTATTTTAAAGTAATCGACCCACTACTTTGGAAGAAATCATCATTTTTTGTACATAGAGTCTACGTAAGATATAAAAATCTTAATTCGTCAATAAGAGATAAAATATTTTTTAAAAAAAGTTTTTTCTATGTTTTTTGTCGATAATTTATGGTCTAGTTTTACCCCCTTTCGGGGTTGCACTATATATATATATATATATATATATATATATTTTAATATCGCTTACATGCTATATAATATACTACACATTTTCTTAATACTATTTCAAATTAATATATATTTTTTAAATCTCATTTCATCAATGCGGTGTGTCGACATCCACACTCACTTGTCCAAAACAGCATCCGCTGCCAGCTTCGCGAGCACATCCTCAATAACGTCGGCATCCCTATTATGGATTGCCATTTTGAGGCTGTGCTCGAGGATCTGCTTACTGTTTGCCTCCACCGCCCTTCTGACAAAGTGACCGATCGCGTCGTCCTTGTTGTTACTGTAATAGACACAGGTGTTTGTGTGTCTAGTCACAGCGACCACCGCATGTGAGACACTATCGTGGATACTGAGCTTCTCTGCCCTTGTCTGGACGACAATGACATTTTCACTTGTCTGTCCCTGCGCCTCGTGGATGGTCATGATTCTCGAACCCTCCCCGGCACCGTATCCCCGACTCAACAACGCCTTCTTCTCCGATTGCGTGATAGTCAGGTACAGGGTCCGGTCCTGTTTTACTGGGATTCGTGAGCCGGTGAATCCTTCCATGCGCAGGGAGTGGATGATCGGACTCGAGCTGTAGATCACGTCGTACACCTCACTGATGGCGAAAGAACGTCTTTTGGGTTTCGATACGTGCAAGACAGCTCACACGAGATACCCACTGTCAGGTTAGGTCTGCTGTACCGTATCTTGAACAGGTTTTCCCTGTCGATGTACGGCAGCTGGTTAACGTCTCCGATGAGCACCACCTCCTCCGCCGCAGATAGCCGGGCAGCCATGACAATGGCTCTGAAATGATTCATGAGGGCTTCGTCCACCGGTTTATCTTAATGCCCTCACGAAAACCATTTGCCAGTATGGAAGCCATAGTGCGCACCTTCGTTTTGGCCTTATTACCATAGCGATGCGCCAGCTTCTCCTTAAGGTCTTTTGCTGCCTCGATGGTGGCTACGACTTCACTGTTTTCATCGAAATTCCTGACTATGTGAGTTGTCTTGCCGCACCCGGGTAGGTACCCCGTTTGTCCATCTCATTGTCGGTAGCCTTCAAGCCCCGAAAGCGCACCTGGCGTCCGGGTCGCTCATGATGGTTTTAGCCATCCCGAGTACCCTATCGCCCAGCATCACTCTCGTGCACTTGGCCACTACAACCACCGGGTCCCCTTTCGGCGTGTTAAAGATCTGGTGCTCGTCTTTCTGCCCCTCTTCCTCGATTGCATTCACAAAGCCTGACGTGGTGTTGTATGCAGCCATATACCTTCCCGACATGTTTCCCTTGAGGACTTGCCGGGTTTCGTTATTATAAATGGCTGCTTCGGCTTCTTCGAGTTCCACCTCCACCAACTTTTCATGGTTGTACTGGTAGGCCTGCATGATTTTCTTACATGTGGCCAGGCTTACCTCGCGGTCGGCCTTAGTTATGGCCAGGAACTCGATCAGCGCATTTTTTGCATGCTGTAGTGGTGTGGAGGCTGGTTGAAGTCTGGGTGGTGTTACTTGCCCCATGTCAGCCCTCGTCCGAGTGGCTGGTGGTGCTTGAGAGTACCTCGGACTTTCGTCCTTGGTGAATCTACTTATTGCATTCATTTGCTCGGTATTTTGTTGCAGTCGCTCCGAGCCGCTGAGAGCGGTCTCTTCGAGAGTCGGCAATGCAGGGGGTAATGGTGGTTGTGGTCTGGGCTTTAAATACCCTAGATCCTCCCCCCTGTCCTCATAGGCTATGATGTGGTGGTGTCTTGATGCTAATAGGCGCCGTATCTGTCCGATACGCCACCCCTATCATAACCGACTCTCATAGAATCCACGCTAACTCTTCCAGGGGGCCCCCCCGGATGTTTCACCCAGCCATTGTAACCACGAGCTGGCCTGCGCAAAGGCTGACTTATCTCCCCACTCGAACAGAACGATCGCCTTGTTGTGCAACCGCACCAGACGGCAGGTCGAGTCGTCCCTGTATTTTTGCGCAAGCGCATCGATCTTTGATTTTTTGACGCTCGTTTTTTCTGTGTTACCCTTTAGCAGCAGGGCGAGCCCCGGGGAAAGCACCAGTCGATCCGGTCCATCGAAGCGACAGAAACTTACTCCTAATCTCTCCGCTTCGTTGTCCATGAAGAGGGTCACCCATCTGGTGCTTATGCCCACTTCTCCGCGGCCGTGTCCTTCTCCAAGTAGGGACTCTATCGTCTTGCTCGGACCAGGTGATTCCGGAGGTACGTTTTGTTTGACTCTTCTCTGTATCATCTTCTGCAGAGGAGATTGGATGGCCTGGGTGATGTGGCCCAGCAGCGTTCGGGTTTGTGGGCACTGAAGGGCAGGCACGGCAGTCGACTGAACTGTTTGTTGTGTTTGTGTTTATATTCTTATTAATCTTATTATTCTCCTTACAGTTTTAATTTTTTTTACAGAGGGTTCCCAGCATATATTACAATACAAACCAATTGCAGATTTAGTTAAAAATGGCAAAGTTCATCTTGTTTAATTTTTATATTAATTCCTAGCTGTGTCCGCGGTTTCACAAGCATTAACTTGAAAAAAATAGCCTATAGCCTTCCTCGATAAATGGGCTATCTAACACTGAAAGAATTTTTCAAATCGGACCACTACTTTCTGAGATTAGCGCGTTCTAATAAATAAACAAACAAACAAACAAACTCTTCTGCTTTATAATTTTAGTATAGAAAATAAAAATGTTGCATTATCCAATCAATCTTTCAATGAGACAACTATATAAAATTATATTCTTTATTATAATTAAATATTCACTGATTTTATACATTATGCAATAATGTGCAATAAATAACACATTTTTTAAACATACTTTATATGCAATCCAATTATTCAAAACATTACACTATTCTATTAATATGTGGAATTAAATAAATATGTAATTTGCTTAAAATCCACTTGGTTTTTTTAAGAACATTTTAACGTTAACACTTACATAGTAATAAGTAACATTATATATCTAATATCTAATCAAAATCTCAAATAAAACAATCAAAATGTAATTGTAAATTCACAGCTTAACAAAATAAAAGTACTTAAAGAAAATTGTAAGAAAGACAAAAGTAGGAGTCTTAAGGAGTAAAACATTATTGGTTTAGTATTAAATTTTTGACATTTTTAAGTACTTATGATAAGTAGTTTGTGACATATAAGCCTAAATAATTTTAGTCTTCTGTGACTCAAGCATGTACACAGTAAATATAAACTAAATAATTCAAAATTACACATACAAATATAATTAATTGCTTTTTTCATAGCATAAATTATTATACAATATAAATGCACGAAACCCATTTTTAATTTTATTTAGTTATCAGTTTGTGTTCTAAAGAACAGCTAAATTCATTTGGATGGGAATTTTCTAACCAATGCGTGGATAAAAACCTGCATGTTTATATTGAATCCTACTTAAAATCACAAAAATATTTGTAAAATTGTTTTTAAAAATGCTTATATCAAACCTAAGTCAGCATGGCCACTAGTAAACTGTATGAAATCGTACTACGGTTATAATTCTACACTTAAGAAGTATTTATTAATATAAAAATATTGTAAGTAAACTTTATGAATCACCAGTGTCTGAATAAAAAGTAAATAATTATGTATCATTCATACACCATTTGTAATATTTTAAATATTAACACACTACAAATACATCGAAAAATCTCTTGAGGTATTATGTTATGGTAGGCATATCTTATGTTTCGTTTGCTAAATAAAAGCTTCAGCCTAAAAATTTTGTAGCTCCTATTCGTAACATTAAAGTCTACATTCGAAGGCACATTTTCTTTTAGTTCATTAAAATCATAGTCACTGTTATAAAATTCAGCCATAAGCAAAAGCTTGCTTTATAAAAGTACTACTTATAATATAAATTATTCGTATTTATGTGTTACGGGGTCTATAATTATGTCAAGCTTTGTAAAGAAAATTCGCGGATTCGCTGTTGTACGGCGCGCGGTCGTCTAGTTAGCTTATGACGACAAAAGATTCAATTGTGTCGTAAGTCACCCCACCTAGTAAGATTACACCCGTAACACGTAAATATGCACTTTATAAGGCTAGTTATTGCGTTTGGTCGTCAGCGTCGACGTATTTTATATGTTGTAAATAAGCTTTATGCGCAGATTCGCGTAGACTTTGTTCAGAAGCGGGGCCCAACTGATTGACCATTTTTGTAAAGTGACCATTTTCGTTTTGGAGCAAATCGTGAGGGTGACCACACTCTACAATTCGACCTGCCTCCATTACCTGCGAAAGAAACATTTTATTACTAAAATTTTACATGACTGTATTGTAATATTTTTAATAACAATATTAATGTTAGGATATACAAGGTGAGCGGTATTTATTTAGGACGTTTAGGACAAATGTTCGAAAATAATATAAGTTTCTTTTTTACTAAAACTATGAAAAATAATGATTTATTTTTAGCTGTTGCTTACGATGCGCACTCGCGAAGATCTTTAGTCCAATTTGTCTTAACACTACTTTAACTACTTTAAATATTTCTTAATTGAATAAAAACTCTGAAAAGGATATGAAGTTCAAAAAGGATTACTTACAACAACTCGGTCAGAGTCCGCGACTGTGTGCAAGCGATGCGCTACTGTCAGCACAGTACAATCCGAGAAACATTTACGTATTGATTTTTGAATCAGGGCGTCAGTACTGTAAATAAAAAAATAGGTTTTATTGACGTTATCGCGTAACCTGTAGCTATCAATTAATAGATAGTCAGTAGACATTAAAATCTGGCGTAAGAATAATCATATCATACTTATAACATTTAGTCCATTGAAATGTTACATTTTTTTGGGCTTACCTTGCGTTTGTCAGAGGACGCAATTTTATTTTTTAGATATGAAGGGGGGATTAGTCTAATGTTAAATCCAAGTTTGTGGGTTTGTAGACCTTGTGCAACGGCCGCCATCTTGTAAAAAGAGGTTCAAATGATTTTTATGGTTTATCTGCCAAACTATAAGTCTCACAAAAAAATTATTTAACATTTTTTCTTGCATATAAAATTATCTACAACTTTTGTTTTTGCGATGTTCTAAATCATAACTACGTCCTCGGTCTTTTTGATGGACCAAGCCGCGGCTCAGCGGCTGGTTGGCTTACTATATTAAATACTTGAGGGGGAACTGGAGAAGGAAGTTAGCAAGAAGTGTGAAGTGGTTTTATGTACGGAGACTTTATTGCGTATAACTTGCTGTTTCTCCATGCTTTTGCAGGATGTGACACAATTTCAGGTGCTTACAATATGGGTAAACTCAAATTTCTGAAAACCCTGGAGAAACATCTAGAGTTAGCAAGTGGAACGGCGTTGTTCCTCAACAACAGAGTTGACCTTGCACTGCTCACTATCATTGGTGAACGTTTTTTTATCATTATTTATGGGGAGACTTGCAGCAAAATAATGGAGCTCTCGAAATTAATTGAAGAAAATGATTTACACACATTTTGACATTTAGGCCACTTTCTTCTTCGGTTCTCCCTCAAGTAAGTTTAATATAGTAAGCCAACCAGCCACTCGCCGCAAGATCGAGATTAGTAGTTGTGATTTAGAAAATCACCGTGGATTATGTCTACTGCGGATACCACGTAAAAAAAAACGCGCCTCCAGACTCCACCTCGTAGGTAGAGTGTCAAATCAAGAATTATTTATATACTAGCTGACCCCGCAAACGTTGTTTTGCCATTTATGTTATTAACCCCCGCAACCCCCTCTTGTGGTAGGAATTTTGTAAAATCCGTTCTTAGCTGACCTCTACTCGGGAAAAAAAAAAGAAAAAAAAAGTATTTATTGGTAACATATAAAAAAAGCACAATTCACACTTACAATATTAAGGTAGTATAAAGAAATATATGTACAATACATTGCACCTGTTATCTGAACTAGTTAAATAACTGTATCTCAGAATAACAGGGTTCTCCCCTCTAGGAATCTATATTTGATTACAAGTTAGACGCGAAGTGTATGTAATACAGAAAAAAAGCTATTGTTAACAAAATAAAATATTCATGTGTGTGTGTGTGTGTGTGTGTGTGTATGCGTGTGTGTGTGTGTGTGTGTGTGTATGCGCGTGTGTGTGTGTGTGTGTGTGTGTGTCTGCTTGCTTGCATGAGTGCGTGTGTGTTTGAGTGAGAGAGAATATGTGTATTACGTACATCTGTCACACTGAAATAACTTAACTTATATTCGCCTTAAGCAACAATTCCGTTTCGTAATAGGACTTTTGTTGAAGCCAACTAAAAACTTTATTTTTACATTGTCCTTTTGTAAGTGAATATATTTTTAATGACCTATTAATGGAGTTATAGATTCTCGAGCCATTTATATAAAAGTGCTTTTGCGCCAGCTTAGTTCTGTGTTTCTCGATAGAACAAACCAGATCAGTTCTCCTCTTAGTAAGGTTCCCGCTGTAGCCTATCTTGCAATGCTTACGAAGTACAGTTGCCTGAACAAAAAGTTGCCGAACAGTCAGAACTTTACACTCCTTATACAAGTCATCGGTAGGATATCTAAACGGCTTACCAGTCAGAACCTTCAGTACCGCCCTATTTGCCCTCTCCACCTGTAGCATAGATGTCTTGGAACTACCACCCCATACAGTAATACAATAACCGAGAAGCGATTTAACCAGAGCATTATACACAGTAAAAGGAATATTCCTACCAAATTTCAAGTCTCTAGGCCTTATGGTTCCAGAGATATCGTGATGAGACAATGGGTGGAAGTCTCTTTTATATATACAGGGTGCCCCGTAAAGAATGGATAATCCTGAACGTGCGTGTGCGGAGGGGGAGGTGGGTTACAAAACCAAAAAATTTTTTTTTAAATCTCAAACAGTTCGCGGTCTAAGCAATTTTTTGTAAAATTTAGAAAAATCCCAGTTTTTCTCACATTTGTGGGCACCACGTCCGCTATTTGAGGCCTAGATCGGATTTTTTTTCTTTAAAGTGTTCCTTAATAATGCTGTTCCTTAATTATGTTTCAAAAAAATCAACTACTATGAATAGTAGTTTACAAGAAGTCGCTAAACTTAAATTTTTTATTTTGAAATTTACTTAACTGCTAAGTTTGAGCACCTGTGGTGTAAAAAAAATGTATCGGAGTTGTCGCGGCCAACTATTTAAAAAATAGCCTATTTCATAAGGATTCTAAAACAGTACCATACTATCTACTTCATATCGTAAAATTTTTAGCAATAGCATCGCATTATCAAAAAATTTGGACTTCATCCGTATCACCTTACACGTGTACAAACGCTTCAACAACGCGACTGCCGAGCATGAATAGTTTTCTGCAGAGAAATGTTAAGAAGAATCGAAGATCAAAATTTTTTCAGAAAAATTTCCTAAGCACTGTTTGTCTCCCTCGCACAGTTTAGAATTCATCTGAATAAGCCGAGCAGGTAGTAAAATCTAATTTTTAGGGTCAACAGCTTTACTCACTCAATAAAAACTAAAAAAAAATATCTGCAAATAATGTTGCAATTTTTTGATGAAATGCCTATTTTTACATATTAATGGCTATAGCTCAAAAATTTTACAATTTGAAGTAGATAGTATGGTACTGTTTTAGAATCCTTATGAAGTAGGCTATTTTTTTAAGTAGTTGGCCGTGACAACTCCGATACATTTTTTTTACACCACAGGTGCTCAAACTTAGCATTAAGTAAATTTCAAAATTAAAATTTAAGTTTAGCGACTTCTTGTAAACTACTATTCATAGTAGTTGAGTTTTTTGAAACATAATTAAGGAACAGCATTATTAAGGAACACTTTAAAGAAAAAAAATCCGATCTAAATCTCAAATAGCGGACGTGGTGCCCACAAATGTGAGAAAAACTAGGATTTTTCTAAATTTTATAAAAAAGGGCGTAGACCGCGAACTGTTTGAGATTTTAAAAAATTTTTTTTGGTATTGTAACCCACCTCCCCCTCCGCACACGCACGTTCAGGATTATCCATTCATTACGGGACACCCTGTATATGGATTAACAATATTTTACTATCGATAATTAAAAAGATCATCATAAAAAATAACAAGGTGATTAAAAATTAGGGCAAATCATGAATATTTATATTTATATTCACGTATTGTATTGTTACGAATACTGAAGAATAGTATTCGTTTCGCAGCGCTGTAAAACCTTAAATAATAAATAAATTTAAAAATGTTTGGAATAAAAATTGTTCCTCAAAATATTATCTATAAAAATGGTCTAATATTATTTTTTTGTAAAATGATTAGAAAAAAAGTTTTATCGACAAATAAACTTTTGTCTCTTAAATTTTTATGGTTTTTCACTTATAACTTTTTTATTTATGATTCTACGACTAAAAATTACTGAACAAAAGTTGTAGATAATTTTATTTGCAGGAAAAAATGTTAAATAATTTTTTTGTGAGACTTATAGTTTGGCAGATAAACCATAAAAACCATTTGAACCTCTTTTTCCAAGATGGCTGCCGTTGCACAAGGACTACAAACCCACAAACTTGGATTTAACATTAGACTAGCCCCCCTTCATATCTAAAAAATAAAATTGCGTCCTCTGACAAACGCAACCCCAAATGTAACTTTTCAATGGACTAATTGTAATACGTCAATGAAGATCGCCTTACTTAGTCTTGTGGTTGAATAATATTAATTATGCTTTGTGTAAAAAAAAATTGCGTGCGTACAAAGTACACATAATTATGTCAGAAGTGAAACTTCTTTAGCAAATTAATTGAAAAAAAATTAAAAACAAAAAGCCAACGTAACGCGGTGTTCCTAGGCGGTCATCCATCCAAGTACACACCGCGCCCGACGTTGCCGCGTCACACTTTCTCTCAAATTTTACCCCTCATGCGCCTAAAGAAGTTTCACTTCAAAAAATTGTTGTAATTGGAATAAAGTAAAACCTTGATACAACAAAACTGAAGCAAATCAGATAATACCAGTTATACCGAAGAATTTGTTACAGTGACATTGGTTGTATACAAGGTTTGTTGGTCTATGATACATTTTAGCAAAGTAAGAAAACATATTTTTAACATCATCAGTTACATTTTAAGATGCTGTGTGGTTACGACAGTAAAGAATATAGCCACCTCCTCTCTTCCCGTGGGTGTCGTAAGAGGCGACTAAGGGATAACACAGTTCCACAACCACCTTGGCACTTAAAAAGTCGACCGATGGCGGGATAACCATCCAACTGCTGGCTTTGAAATATACAGGCCGAAGACGGGCAGCAGCGTCTTCGGTGTGCCAAAGCCAGCCCTGCGGTCACCAACCCGCCTGTCCAGCGTGGTGACTATAGGCAACACATATGAGTTCATGCCATTTTTGGCGCGACCTTGTGGAGGCCTATGTCCAGCAGTGGACTGCGGTAGGCTGAAGTGATGATAATTTAACGAAGTTTGTTATAAACAGGTAAATTATACTTTCAGTGTTCAGTACTCGGCCATAAATAATCCACAAAATACATAGACCCTTTCCAAATATTGTTAATGTTGTTATTTTTATTAGAACGTTTGTACCCCGGCGGGGTTGAGAGGATCGTCGTAGTGTGTACGTACTTGGGGTCGACGTTAGCCGTGGCCTCGTAAGCACCAGCAGGCGGTTGTTTATGACAATGTTTGTAACCCGGCGGGGTTGAGAGCGTCGTCGTAGTGTGTACGTACTTGGGGTCGACGTTGGCCGTGGCCTCGTCCAGCACCAGCAGGCGGTTGTTTATGACAATGTTTGTACCCCGGCGGGGTTGAGAGCGTCGTCGTAGTGTGTACGTACTTGGGGTCGACGTTGGCCGTGGCCTCGTCCAGCACCAGCAGGCGGTTGTTTATGACAATGTTTGTACCCCGGCGGGGTCAAGAGCGTCGTCGTAGTATGTACGTACTTGGGGTCGACGTTGGCCGTGGCCTCGTCCAGCACCAGCAGGCGGTTATTTATGACAATGTTTGTACCCCGGCGGGGTCGAGAGCGTCGTCGTAGTGTGTACGTACTTGGGGTCGACGTTGGCTGTGGCCTCGTCCAGCACCAGCAGGCGGTTGTTAATGACAATGTTTGTACCCCGGCGGGGTCGAGAGCGTCGTCGTAGTATGTACGTACTTGGGGTCGACGTTGGCCGTGGCCTCGTCCAGCACCAGCAGGCGGTTGTTTATGACAATGTTTGTACCCCGGCGGGGTCGAGAGCGTCGTCGTAGTATGTACGTACTTGGGGTCGACGTTGGCCGTGGCCTCGTCCAGCACCAGCAGGCGGTTGTTTATGACAATGTTTGTACCCCGGCGGGGTCGAGAGCGTCGTCGTAGTATGTACGTGCTTGGGGTCGACGTTGGCCGTGGCCTCGTCCAGCACCAGCAGGCGGTTGTTTATGACAATGTTTGTACCCCGGCGGGGTCGAGAGCGTCGTCGTAGTATGTACGTACTTGGGGTCGACGTTGGCCATGGCCTCGTCCAGCACCAGCAGGCGGTTGTTTATGACAATGTTTGTACCCCGGCGGGGTCGAGAGCGTCGTCGTAGTATGTACGTACTTGGGGTCGACGTTGGCCGTGGCCTCGTCCAGCACCAGCAGGCGGTTGTTTATGACAATGTTTGTACCCCGGCGGGGTCGAGAGCGTCGTCGTAGTATGTACGTACTTGGGGTCGACGTTGGCCGTGGCCTCGTCCAGCACCAGCAGGCGGTTGTTTATGACAATGTTTGTACCCCGGCGGGGTCGAGAGCGTCGTCGTAGTATGTACGTACTTGGGGTCGACGTTGGCCGTGGCCTCGTCCAGCACCAGCAGGCGGTTGTTTATGACAATGTTTGTACCCCGGCGGGGTCGAGAGCGTCGTCGTAGTATGTACGTACTTGGGGTCGACGTTGGCCGTGGCCTCGTCCAGCACCAGCAGGCGGTTGTTTATGACAATGTTTGTACCCCGGCGGGGTCGAGAGCGTCGTCGTAGTATGTACGTACTTGGGGTCGACGTTGGCCGTGGCCTCGTCCAGCACCAGCAGGCGGTTGTTTATGACAATGTTTGTACCCCGGCGGGGTCGAGAGCGTCGTCGTAGTATGTACGTACTTGGGGTCGACGTTGGCCGTGGCCTCGTCCAGCACCAGCAGGCGGTTGTTTATGACAATGTTTGTACCCCGGCGGGGTCGAGAGCGTCGTCGTAGTATGTACGTACTTGGGGTCGACGTTGGCCGTGGCCTCGTCCAGCACCAGCAGGCGGTTGTTTATGACAATGTTTGTACCCCGGCGGGGTCGAGAGCGTCGTCGTAGTATGTACGTACTTGGGGTCGACGTTGGCCGTGGCCTCGTCCAGCACCAGCAGGCGGTTGTTTATGACAATGTTTGTACCCCGGCGGGGTCGAGAGCGTCGTCGTAGTATGTACGTACTTGGGGTCGACGTTGGCCGTGGCCTCGTCCAGCACCAGCAGGCGGTTGTTTATGACAATGTTTGTACCCCGGCGGGGTCGAGAGCGTCGTCGTAGTATGTACGTACTTGGGGTCGACGTTGGCCGTGGCCTCGTCCAGCACCAGCAGGCGGTTGTTTATGACAATGTTTGTACCCCGGCGGGGTCGAGAGCGTCGTCGTAGTATGTACGTACTTGGGGTCGACGTTGGCCGTGGCCTCGTCCAGCACCAGCAGGCGGTTGTTTATGACAATGTTTGTACCCCGGCGGGGTCGAGAGCGTCGTCGTAGTATGTACGTACTTGGGGTCGACGTTGGCCGTGGCCTCGTCCAGCACCAGCAGGCGGTTGCGCGCGAGCGCGGCGCGCGCCAGGCACAGCAGCTGGCGCTGGCCCGCGCTGAAGTTGGCGCCGCCCGCCTCCACGCTCGACGACAGCGACGACACCGACTGCTTCAGCTCCACCTGACACATTGCACACTCTCACTGAACTGGCCTCCGTCTGTTTAGGGCCATATAACGGATACATCATCATGAGCCATACCGTAGACAAAAATATACATGAAAAAATGAAAAAAAAGGTTGGGAGGAAACATGCGTAAAAGGGCTATGAATAACAAACTTAACTTTAAAACTCAGGTGACTCGGTCATTGACACGACACTAACGTAAGGTCCCCGGCCAAAAATAATGCACATCGACCTTTGGAAAGAGACAATCGGCTCATTTTAACTTCGTAGAGCGTTGTCTCTGATGCACATAATTGATGTGATTTATCGGACTGTCAGTATTTCGCGTGACAAATCTAATCTAATAGTGTAAGATCTAGGCGCTCCAGACCTTTCTTATTTTTTGAAGGACAAAATATATACAATAAACGTATTATATTAGCTGCTATATGTATATAAGTACGTAGTAGTGGTATTAACTAGCTATTTTACATTACATATTACTAGACTTACTAAAATTCATACTGCCAGACACCTTCTGTCGGCAGTGTTTATTGCCAGGTATCTACTAATTAGATTATATTTCAAAATCCGTACAAAATATTTATCAACTTTATACTACTACTAAAATAAAGAAGATCTGGTAACTGCGTCTTGGATCTTGTACTATAACGCGCTACGAAGTCGAAATTAGTCCGATTGTGTCTTTCCAAAGGTCGATGTGCATTATTAATGGCCGGGTACTGTACACATGACATTAATTTTATAAAAAATAATTTTATTACTTAATAATTAATTTTATTATTTTCATTAAAGCGTTAAGGCAAATAGGTAAGTAGAATATTTAGGTTATAATATCGATTCTAATATCGCAGGTAAATGGAAGGACGCCAGTTTAATAATACGCTCTAGTTATTAAGAGCCATTTCACGTTTTCGCGCGAATATCTAAGATTTTAGTCGCCTAATTTACCATCCTAGGTAATATTCTGATATTGTTTAATACATGTAAAAAATAGACCAATCTTTCGTTTTGACACTTTTCTTAACACATTTACAAAATATTATTTATTTACTTTGTGGTGATTAATCTCCCACAATTAGTTTACTGAAAAATCATCGCAGAGTAAATTTCAGACTCCTATATCTATCATTAATATTAATAAATTTGACTGAAAAAAATACATAAAGGATCAGACATATAATGTCGTTAACACGTTTCTTACTAGAATATCGATTATTAATAATATTAATTAGTAAAAAAATAAAGTCTAAGGACAATTTTTACAAATAAGTACAATTTTAAATGCGATATTTTTCTTAGAAAACTGACAAATTTTAACGAACTATCTATACCAAAGTAAACTTACATCATTTAGGAACATAAAAAAAATAATTAAAATATTTCAATATTTTTAATACCTTTTGTATTAAAAATCAAAAGATAGTATAAAATACTACGTATCAAACCCGGTAAATCAGTCGAGCGCCAGCGCTCTTAGAGGTAAGGTCCACGCCAAAATCTGCGCAACTCTCTACTTCGCTCCCACTCGCAAAGCGACTGTTATTATAGTGGACCGCCGGATTTGATACTTTCATAAAAATAAAAAGTATGCAAATATTATTATTTAAAATCTTTTTTTTTACATTATCAATACAAATAGACATTTAAATCTTTTTGTCTTATTATTTGTTAATAAATCTGTTTGTCGGTGTCATTGATTTTATAAAAGAATAAAAGCCGACAAAATTTGATGGTCTACTTGCATCCAAAGTTTTTATTGAGCATAATAAAAGGCTATTTTATTTATATCGTAAATATTCGATTCATTAGTAATCTCAAAACACTAAATCAATTTAAAAAAAAATGTTTCATAAAATTGATTTTTATTTTTAATGTATTGACTGTTGTTATATAACATACTTGAAATTTTTAACAAATTAATTATGTAAAAAAACATTTTACAACATAGTTATTATTTTTTAATATACATTGAAAAAAGATCAAGATTTTTTTTGGTTGTGTAGTGCGACAAACAATAGCACTAGACCGCGCGGCTCGTACGCTTCGACCATATTTACCTAAACTTGCAGAGCCAAAAATTGTGAAATGGCTCTTAAAATCTCGCGGAAACACGCCCGTTACTCTTTATGGCCAATCGTTTGATTATACCAATTAGATCTAAATACGAATATGTATACATTACCCATTTTTAAGCATTGTCTAATTTTCTTATTATTGTATTTATTTATTATTATTTATTTACTTTAAGGGAATATATATTCGAGTTCCGCTAGTTTCAAGGTAGGTATATAAAGCCTTCGGTGTTAAAATAAGCAGCCTAGTACTATCATAATATATTCTTGATAGGTTGTGAAGTTTCGTCATCGTATACGTTAGCACATGACGTTCGGCTTGGGTAAACTTATAAAAGAACTAGCCGACCCGTGCCCACTTCGTTGCGCATTAATTATTTTTAATAATTACTTCTAATGGGCCCCGTAAACGATCAAACTTGTTTGTCAAACATGTTTGATCAAACTTCATGTTTCATATAGCAAACATATAAAAAAAACCCGCAGCCCCGCACACGATCAAATAATTTGACAAACACGTTTGTCAAACAGAAATTTAATATGAAGTTAGATCAAATATTTGATCGTCTACGGGGCCCTTTACGGCGATATCTCAAAAACTATTCATCTGATTGATATACTGTAAAGGGCAATTTTAATCTGCATTAAATTCTTAAGCTAATTAACATACTTATTTGGATAAGGATTAATACTGAACTAAAGAAAATAGCTTTGAAAATAAAGTAATGTTTTTAATTAAAAATTGGAACATAAAAGTGGTTATTGTAAGTCAACCCTAAGAAGATACAGATATGCTGACGCGGACTTTTTTGTAGCATTTTTATAGATTTAGATTTAGCTAGTACATTATTTAACTATATCTTGGCTAGTTTACGCGGCGTTCGCGAGGAAAGATCCCCGTTGGCGAGATTTTTTGCGACCTCTTCAACATTTATCGCCGTATTTCTGGTAATTTACATAAAAGCATAATAAACTATATACCTAAACCTTCATCAAGAATCACTCTTTCTATTGTTGAAAACCGTGCAAAAATCCGTTCAGTAGTATTCGAGTTTATCGCGTTCAGACAGACAGGAGGACAGACAGGAGGACAGAAAGAAGCGGCCGGGGGACTTATTTTTATATTATTATACTTATGTATAGATTGCCGCTTACAGAAACCGATGGAGTAAGATGGACAATGGGGCAATTGGCCTTCGAAACTTCACCTGTCATTGTTTCTGTTATTTTTTCTTTATTCGAAAAGTTTGTAAGTTTTATCAAACCAATATAATATAATTAAGTATATTACAATTTTAGTTACCCCCGCCTATTTCCATTTTTTTTTTTTGGAGTTTACTCCTTAAGAATCGATTTTCATATTATAAGGACCCCGTGGTATGAAAAAAATAGTAAAACCTACTGAACGAATGACCTCGTTACGTTTTTGTGCGCCATCTATCTGCTACGACGTTCACGACGGTACCGACGGTATTGGTATACGACGTTTTCTAATAATGCCATCGATAGATGGCGATATTTGATTCAATAATAGGGTACTTTCCGTAGTGAAAAATAAATTATAAAATTTGATAAAAATTAAAATGTATATAGAAATACACCTAAATATTCTGATTTGGAATCATAAAAGCACATTGTTGATTTATTATATTGAAATTAAAAGTCGTATATTTTAATCTGTATATCACGTGACCTAAAACACGAGCCGCCGTAGTGTGACGTCATACGGGCAATAACAAACTTCTGTCAGTGCTGTCAACAGCTATCTATATCAATAATATCTATCAATTTTAACTTCAAGGAGTAATAGTTGTGTTCGTTCGTATAATAACTCTTCATATTTTGTTCCAACTGAAATAATATGCATTCATTACTTATTTGCTGATGGTTGTCATAGTAATGGTAGGTTATGTTACTCTCTTACATACGTCAAACACTTTTGTTATTGCACATATTACGTCACCAAAATGGCTGTAGCGTTTTCGCGGTAATAAAAAAGGTTTAAAATTTAATTTAATTTTATGGCATGAAAGCGTGTTTATTTTGCCTCAATATATTTTTTTGTGGCTTTTTATTAGAAAATCAAAATTTTGAAGTACTTTTTCAAACATCGTGGAATACCCTATTTAGCATTTGATATGGTATTAATCTTTTTCTTAGACTATAAAGTCTTTTTTAGACAGTTGATCTGAAGAAGTAAACTCCAGTCGTGCGTCGGAGCTGACAAAAACACTTCTTTTATCGTTCATATCAATGTGATAATCTTTTTACTTACATATCTAGATAGATATTATTTTAAAACTAAGCCTGAGCGTCCTTTTCAAGTGTACGATTTAAATTAAATTACCTACTATTGATTACTTTACCTGTTCCAAAGCCATCCAAATTTCCGCATCAGTATATTTGTCAAAGGGATCTAAATTGTATCGCAGGCTCGCTGAAAACAGCACTGGTTCTTGGGGAATAATGGATATCCTGGATCGCAGATCCTATAAAGAAATAAACATTTTTATAATTTATTGTACTAAACATTTATATTAAAAATGATAAACAACTCCTATATTAATAAGAGTGATTTGCAGAGGCAAACGTAATAATTAATTAAAATGATTGGCTGTGTGAACACAGATGTTTTTGTAATTCAAGAACATTAACCTTGAGAGCTATTTCGCCGGTGTCAACATCGTCGATTAACACGTGACCGTCGATCGGCGCCAGACGGAAGAGAGCAGATATAAGCGACGATTTACCCGCTCCGGTACGCCCCACCACGCCAACCTGACAAATACATACATTGTTATTTAAATTATTATGTTATATTACTATACAAGGGCTCGTTAAAAAGAGCCTGCGTTGATACGTGTGGAAGTACGTACAGATTTTATTAGCACACAGTATTACACATAGACCTATATAAATACGTGAAGCAAAACTTTGTAGGGTAGGGTCGGGAACGGTGTCTCAGTCGGGTACACTGACTCACGCCTATATTTCCTATACAGAACAGTAATATCCATCTGTCTGTTACACTAATCGGTAGCGTTAGATACGCAAACATGTACAAAAGCAGTTTTCAATAATCTTTGACGCTGCTTGGAAGTGAAATATGTATTAGTGTGTTTTCGTGAATGAAAAATTACCTTCCAAGGTAAATTTCATTAGTTTTTATTCATTTATATTTGAAGATTGATCGATTGTTATTATTTTGATGAAAAGTGACGTTAATACTCTAGAAGTCTAGACAGTGGCATAGATTCGTTTACCTTAAGGCAAACTAGATGATATTTGTGAGCCATTGAATTCATAAATGGCACCAACGTGTTCAGTGGCTCAAATTTAAAAGGTACACAGTGACTCATGGGTCACTGTGTACCTTTTGGAGAATGGTGGTTCTATTGGAGATTGGAGAATGTTATTTTGATTGTTTGAATTCATAACTAGTTATATCTCTGTTTTCTGCTGATTGTTAGCATTAGTCTTGCAAAAAATAATACACTTTTCCTAATTAGTAAAAACAACTTTGTAACCTAGGATAGGTGCTATGAATGAAAACTTTCACACTCGACTGTACTTTTTTTTTGTTGCTAAACGACATTATGATATCTAGTATGTTACTTGCTTGGTAAGTGTATGAGTAAAAATTAATTAATTAAAGATGTCAGATATCGAAAAACAAAGAAACTATCTCAGAAAGACATTGATCTCAAGTGTTAAGGTTGATCTTAAGTTAGGTATTTGATATTATAAATTTTTATGTAACTGATGTTGATGAATATTGGGCTTAAGAGGGTGGTGAATATTAGATTTTGACTAAAATAAATGCACATAACTGAATATAAATCATAATTTTAATTGAATATTATATTACCGAGCCACTGTGTACTGTTAGAGTCACTATGTACTATAGGGTCGAGTCCTCGTGGGACCGGACGCAAGGGACCTCCACCGGGGGCTACCCTGCAGATCGGAAAGGGAAGGGTCAGAATGAGCTAGGGTAGGGGGGCTCTTGGTGAGAACCCCACGTTGGACGGGATCCTACGGGTGCGCCAGATAGGGCAGGAAGCGCAAATGCGGAGGTGGGGGGAGGACCTGGCGGAGGAGCCGTATGGCACACGCGTAACAGCTGCCCTGCGCCCGGTCCTTGAGCGGTGGATGCGTCGAAAACGCAAACCCCTCACCTTCCGTCTGACGCAGGTTCTCACCGGGCACGGTTGCTTGTGTAACTAATCTCTTTGGTACGACTCGGCTCAGCACACTCTCGAGGTGTGCCCGAGATGGGCGGCACTGCGTCAGGGTCTGACGTCGGTCCTCGGAGGGGATCTGTCGCTCCCGAGCGTCATCACCGCGATGCTCGGCGACGACGAGTCCTGGAAGGCGATGGTCTCCTTCTGTGAGACAGTTATGTCCCAGAAGGAGGCCGACGAGCGGGTGAGAGAGGAGGCCGCCGACGTGGCTTCCACCCGCGGGCGACGAATGGGGGTGCGTAGGAGGCGCTACTTAATGCGCTTCCCGTAACGCCCCTGTGCCGGGATGGGAACCCGGTCCTGCTAGACACGGCGTCGTCGGGACTGTCAGAGGTGAGCCGGACAGTCTGAGAGAAGTCTGCCTTTTCGCCGAGGCCAGCCTGTCGCTGGAGGGATCCTGTTGCCTGCAGATCCGGGACCCTCCAATTAAAGCGGCTGAAGGCTCCCGCAGGGGGTTTAGTGTGTTAGTGGCACCCCCAAGTGCTGAGTCCGACATACGGTCTAGGACTGCCTACCCGGGCATCCTGGATATCACCCGTAAATGGGTTACCCTGCGACATCAAAAAAAAAAAAAAGGGTCGAGTCACAGTAGACTAGTACACAGTGGCTCATTTCCCATTTTTTTAAAAACATAATCTGACCACTTTAATATTGTTTTTATTGGAAAAGCGATATTGCAAGGAGAAAGATAAGTAACTAAAGTATGTTGTGAGTTAATTTCAGCTCGTCACTTTTTCTTCGTCATTTCAACACCCGAAAAAATCCGAGTCACTGTTAGCGACCTGACCCTACCCCTTTTTACGAAAATTGCGCGGACGGAGGAGTATTAAATTTCGTACACTAGTATAGATTATATAGAGCAGTTCAGAATGCTACTATTTTTTTAAATTATGCATGTAAATACATATACTAAACACACGCATAATATACTCTTTTGTTGATCGTCAAAGTCTATGTAAAAATATATTAAATCATTAAAAAAAACCTTACACACACTACCATGTATTTGACACACACACGCATAATATTATACCTACTGTTGGCGCCATAACGCATAGATAATTTATCTAATTAATTTTTCGCTATTGAAACACTGAATCTTCCATATCCTGTCCCCTCCTTTCCTTTTCTCTCCGATACCTTTCGCCTGAAGAGAGAAAGAGTCAACGCATCGCTTCGATTCGACGGGCTCGATTGGCCGGTTGAATAGTGTCTACTCTCGCTTCGCAACGCGCACGCATCAAAGCCACACGCATATTAATTAAACGCATATAATTGCAATTAACACGCATGGTGAACGATCGTTTTAACAAAGGACTTTAAATTAATCACGCGACGCGAGTGAAACTGTGAATTCTACTAGTATCACGAGAAAGAAACCCTGCAGAGCTCCACCGAGTTATAGCACCACGGCATCAGCGAAGGTATTCCCATTATCCCATCTTTTTAACCCCTGATCATACGCACCGCCCCGCACCAACATTAAGTTTGGTCACTTCGATCCGGATTGGTTTCCAGTGTTTCAATAGCTATAAGTATCTAAATAATCTAAAACGCTTATAACAAGGTGTACGACACGCCTACGCAGCCATTTTGTTTTACGCGTCGACACTGTTTTAATTTAATATAAGAATAATTTTATTTGTTGATCAGGGTTATTCATTCGCTATTTAATAATTATATTTCGCTTTAAATTTGCTTTTCACATAACGTATCGGCCATCGCAATATATACTGTAGGTACCTATTCCTACAAGTAGGTACTGAACGCATATAAATTTAATCTTAAACGCTTATATTTCGCTTATTTAATTAAAAGCATATAATTGCATTAATAATATAATCGCTGCCGTTCGCGTTAAGCAAACGAATTCCTTTGTTATACGATAATCTACCTACCCGCTTTTACATTTATTTTTTCTTAAGACGCGTTCTTTCTATAAAATATTAATACACGCATACATACATTTTGTCACATTCGTTTATAAGTGTATATATTCAAAATGCCGCCTAAGAAAGATGTTCAAACATCTGACGCAAATCAACTTACTATTTTAACCGCTAAACGCGATGCATTATATAGCCGCGTAGAAAATATATATCGCAAAGCAGAGTGTGCTTTAAACAACAGCGAGAATAAAGAATTATTTATTACGAGTATTCAAACTTTCGATGAGAGGGTAGATTACGATATCACGGTTGTCATCGTTCTCGTATTTTGTTTTGCTTTATTAAATAAATGAACAGTTAAAAAGGTGTAAAAAGTGCAAAATATATATCATCAGTGCGAATACAGACTGGACTATATGTAGTACTCGGTAAATAAACTTAATAAACTGTGTAATAGTGGAATGTTATGTGTCATTGAAAGTGACTTTAAAAATAAGTTGTAAAGTTATCTCAGTGCAAAATATTACTGTCTTTTGTGTTAAAATAAAGAAATAAATCAAACAAAACACAAGAAAGTGTCTACAAAAATAATTATATAGTAATTAGACTTTATTATAGTCATAACAGTACAACTGGCGACGACATCTATTGTCGTTGGTAGCAATTATAACTCTGGATTACACATTGACGGCGCTAGAGGGTGCTACATATACCATAAAAACATGGAAGAAATAAAAATGATGTTAATCAATATGCAGCAAGAAAATAGGGAAACAAAATCTGAGATGTTAGCAATGAAAGAGGAAATAACAACAATCATTATAAATAATTTAAATGAAAAATTTACGTATTTAGAGACAAAACAGAATCTTTTAGAAACTAAACTTCAACAACAAGATACAGCAATTAAGAACTTGGACAGATATATGCGACGCAAAAATCTGATTTTGTTTGGTGTAGAGGAACGGGAAAAATCATACCATGACTTAGAAAGGACCGTTTTAGAATTGATAAATGAATACTTTAACCTCCAGTATAATAATTTCAGTATAGAAGATGTCAGAAGGTTGGGAAAAAAGAAAGACGCGGTTAGACCCATAAAAATTACTTTCACTACATTAGGTTTAAAAATAAATATTTTGAGAAATAAGAAACTTCTGAAAGATACGCCATACTACTTCAAAGAAGACTATCCATTAGATATCCTAAATAAGCGTAAGGAGTTACAAGTTCAATTAAAAAAAGAAAAACAACTTGGCCACAAGGCCTACATCAGATATGACAAACTAATTGTAGTAAATAATAAAGACCAACAAGCCCTTCATAGACAACCTAGTAAAAGGCACCTATCTGAATCTCCGGAGAAAATACATATAAATGACAAATTGCAAAATCAAAACAAAAAAGAACGAAATAAAAAGAACAAAGTCTCAAGCATTAAAGATTTTATTATTCAGAAGCCAAATGAAGTTTATAACCACGTCATCAACTCTCAAGATCAGCCTGAGAACGTCACGCAAACCAATAAGTAATGAAAATTACAAAATTCCCCTCCAACTCCACGTCTCCCATTACGGTTGGTCACCGCGGGAGAGTCCGACCATAACCCTCCAGAAAAACATACCAGTGACGGACACCCTAAAAATGATCTATGCACATAGTAACATAACATATTATATATAACGTGAGAAGTTTATCAACCAGAGTTGATGAAATCTTTGGAAAATACGGAATACGACATAATCGGCATTTCAGAGGTCCGACGTGTGGGCATATCAATCCAGGAACCTGACAACTTTAGAGTCTGGAGGAGGCCTTCACCCTCAAATAAAAGGGGTTCTTGCATGAATGCATGATATTAACCAAATAATTAGATATACTTTGCTAACATTTTATTTCTAAGAAATTTTGAATTTGGTTTTTTGTACTTTATTTTTACAATAAATCTTTGAAAATGAATACATTCCGAAAATATAAAATTCACACATTTTATTTTTGTTTTTATTTTTGTTTTTTATCATAATTGTCAATAGTAATTTTCACATTTAATTAATTGTCAATGCAATGTATTAATCATACTTTAGCTATTTTATAAAGGAAAATTGTACCTATTTTATCAATAATAATTTTTATGTAATTATAATTTTTTAATATTACTATTTTTTAATCTTTTGGATTGTATTTGGCATTAATTTACTTTTCACATGTAATTGTTTCAATTTTATTTTTAATTTTATTTCATTTTATCGATTTTGTCGATTATTATTGTTTTGTGTTGGAATACATTGATGTTGTGTAGCTAAGATATTATTCGGTTTAATCGAATAATAATTATTTCACTTGATTAGATTTGATAATTTTTTAATACATGTATTTTAGTTTGATTTAATTTCAATTAATATTGTGGTACAATCCTTGTTTTTACATGCATAAAAAGAAGGAAACAGTTTTAGGTTTTGTGAAATTTAGAAAAAAAAAAGAAACTAAATGTAATTCTGTTAAATGTATAATGTACTTGTCTTAAATCCGCAAGAAATAAAAGGCTTTTTTATTTATTTTATTTATTTTTATTTATTCAAACTTTCGATGAGATGCGTACTATAGATCAATTTAGTACAATATTAGATAACTATAACGCTTTACTTATATCATTAGATCCCGACGCTAAAATAGACTATATCATTCTTTCAAAATTGGAGGATATGTGTTCTTATATTGTGCGCATACGCTCATTGTGTAATGAATCGCATGTAAAAGGTAATAAAGAAATATCAATGCAACCGCGGTTACCGCCAATGGAAATTCCTTCATTCGACGGTGACATTCGAAATTGGTCTTTATTTCATATAAGTTTTAAGTCTAATATTCATAACAATGAATCGCATTCTAATGACGACAAATTGTATTATTTGTTAGGTAAATTAACAAGTAAAGCGCGAAACGTTTTTTCGGGAATAACTCCTTGCGCTGAAAATTATTTATTGATATGGAACGAATTAGTTGACCGTTACGAGGATCCGCGCATATTAGCATCGACTTATGTCGATCAATTAATTAATTTTAAATTAGAAGGTCCCGCGTCAGCTAAGAGCTTTAAACATTTTTTAGATAACTATGTTTCCGCAGTTAACGCTTTAAAAAACATTAAAATTGATGATCTCGCTGATTATATATTTTTGCATATATCTTTAAAAAAGTTTAATTCAAATTTAGTACATACATTT
Source organism: Melitaea athalia (assembly GCA_905220545.2). NCBI lineage: Eukaryota > Metazoa > Arthropoda > Insecta > Lepidoptera > Nymphalidae > Melitaea > Melitaea athalia. The sequence continues at coordinate 12,071,380 of HG992177.1, forward strand.
GAAATGGAATCGCGCAATAATAAAATACCTACATTTGATTGCTTCGCAAATTTTATTCGTACACAATGTAAAATCTATACAAATACGCAAGTATCGCATAATTTGCCTCGCTGTAGTAATTTACCTTACGTTAATAATAAAGATAAGTCATCTCGAACCTTATCTCGCACGCAAAATACAGTCCACCACGCATTTCTTACTCGTGATATTAACACGAATTGTAATAAAAATAATAATTGTATTATGTGTAATAAGGACGATCACGCTCATTTATACGCTTGTAGTCAGTTTATATCTTTACCCGCGCAACGCAGATTTGAATTTATGAAAGATAAAAAAGGTTGTATTAATTGCTTAAGTTTATTGCATACAACATTTAAATGTAGGTCGACAAATAAATGTAAAATTTGTAAAAAACATCATCATACGCTTCTACATTTTAATAATAAAAATAATTCATCCGCTAAGAATAATATTTCTATCGATACGCAAAATACTAATAATGAACAAAATATCACGTCTATGATTTCTTCGTCAGCTGTTCATATGAGCGCGACGCAAGACGCGTCTTTTTCTCGCACCACGGTTCTATTGTCAACGGCACAGGTTTGTGTGCGTACGAATAATAATCGCACCTGTGTGGTTGTCCGCTCGCTCATCGATAACGCTTCGCAAAATAATATAATAACAACCGCATGTGTTAAACAGTTAAATCTTAATGTTATGCCGCTTTCTAATTCCTTTGTAAAGGGTATTGGTTTAACGTCGCGGCCTATTTTGGGTTATGTTAATTTACAAATCGCTTCAAAAAATAATAAATTCATTTATAACATATCCGCTTTAGTTGTTGATTGCATTACGGACAGGTTACCGATAGATTACGTTGATGTGTCTGTAGTGCAGCATTTAGTTGACGTCCCGACAGACCCGCAATGGCACGAGCCAAGCGAGGTTAACCTTTTATTAGGCGCGCAACTATTTCCATATTTAATTTTAACCGGTAAAATAATTAAACCACCCGCTCCACCCGCGATTGAAACTGTTTTTGGATATGTATTTATGGGTTCTATTCCCACCGCTATGAATAATCAACGCTCGCAAATAAGTCAATCCGCTTCATTTTTAACTTATAATGATAACGCATTATTAAATAAAACGCTTCATAAATTTTGGGAGCTCGAAGAGACCCCCACGCAAGTAATTTTAAGCAAGCAGGATGAAGAATGTGAAAATTTGTTTTCCGCGACTATATCACGTGATTCGTCCGGTCGCTATTCTACCGCATTACCCTTTTGTAAGGACCCGCTTTTGTTAGGTAATTCGCGTGCCACGGCACAACGCAGATCTTTATTACTAGAACGGAAACATCAGTCTAACAATGAGCTTCGCATTAATTATAATAATATTTTTAAAGAATATATCGATAAGGGATATATTTCACAAACGCGATCCGACCGCTTAGAGGAAGGATATTTCATACCGCACCACGCTGTCGTAAGACATGGTAAAGATAACAAAAATTCGCCCAGTGTTAGACGTAAGCGCGAAATGCCATAATGGTGTTTCTTTAAATGATATTCTACACGCAGGCCCTAATTTGCAGGCTGATATATTTTTAATATTGTTAAATTTTCGCTTGTTTCCGATCGCTATAACCGCAGACATTTTTATTTTCAAAAATAACGCAGATGATCGTAACTGTACAAAACGCAACATTCTTTCGTTCATTGCCCGCTTATGGGATGTTTTAGGTTTAGTCGCTCCAGTCATACTTTACGCTAAATTATTAATAAAAGAATTATGGTTAGAGAAAGTCGATTGGGATAGCCTACCGCCTGCTCATATATGTTCATCATTTGATAAGTTAAAAACTCAATTACCGCTGCTTAGCTCGCTTAAAATTCCGCGCCATTTAAATGTTTTTAAACGCTCTATTGTTAACATAGTCGCTTTCGCTGACGCAAGCCTTAAAGCTTACGGTTGCGTCGTATATTTACATGTCACTGATTCGTATGGAGATATCAGTGTCCGCTTAATTTGCGCAAAATCTAAAGTATCGCCTGTTAAAATTGTTTCGCTGGCACGTCTTGAACTGTGCGCCGCTGTATTAATGTCAAAATTGGTTAAAACAGTTCATGACACGTATCATTGTCGCTATGAAATAAGTAATATTTACGCATTTTCCGATTCACAGATAGCTTTATCGTGGATTCATTCATCTCCGCATCGCTGGAATATATTTGTTAGTAATCGCATCGCAAAGATTCACGAAAATTTGGATCCTAAGCATTTCTTTCATGTCGCTGGTCAGGAGAATCCTAGTGATTGTTTATCACGTGGACTTTTACCTGAACAGTTGCTGTCGCATGATATGTGGTGGCAAGGCCCTTCGTGGCTTCAGTCTCCAATATCCGCATGGCCTATAAACTCTTTACCTTCAGTTAAATACGAAGAATTACCTGAACATAAAACTTTTACCGCGACCGCAATTATTGAAGAAACGCCAATTCTTTGTCAGTTAGCACTTAGAATCTCCGTTTATAATAAATTACTACGCATCATTGTTTACATATTAAGAGCTTTACGCATTTTATCTCTTACGAAGATCGCTCAAATTAACGCTTCTGACTTAAATACCGCTGAAATTTATTTGCTCCGCGCCGTAAAAAAATATAATTTTTTCGATAATTTTTTTAACCGCTTTAAATTCGCTATAATTCGCTCTTATATTCGCTATAATATTCGCTTTTAATTCGCTCTAATCGCTTTTTAATAATAATTTTACGCATTTATGTTGAGTAATTGGTACGCAGTTATTAACTTACGAAGAACTTCTAACAGTTCTTACGCAAATAGAAATAATATTAAATTCGCGCCCGCTTTGTACTTTAAACGAAGACCCGCATCCTGAACCGCTTACTCCCGCGCATTTTATTATGTCAACTCCGCTTACATTTTTACGAGCATATGATGTATCTATGGAAAAGGGACTTAGTCTCAGAAGTAGAAAATTATTACTCGACCAAATGGTACAATCATACTGGAAGATATGGCACTTAGAATATTTACACAGTTTGCAAATGCGTCAAAAATGGTGTGAAAATAAAGAAAACGCTATTCGAGTAGGTACAGTAGTGCTTATTCACCAAGATGATATTCCAAAATTGCGATGGCCGATGGGAGTTATAGTGAAGGTTTATCCTGGTTCAGACAACATTGTTAGAGTCGCATTAGTAAAAACCGTTAATGGTCTTCTTAAACGCCCTATAGTAAAATTAAGTCCGCTACCTTCGCAATAATTGCTAAATCCGCTTTATAATTATTATAATATATTTCTAGGTTTAATTTGTAGTAATAAGTTAATAACGCATAACGCATTTTATATTTGATTCCACGCTTTTTTTCTGTTTTGAGAAAATTAATTTTCTCAACGCGGGGGAGGATGTTGGCGCCATAACGCATAGATAATTTATGTAATTAATTTTTCGCTATTGAAACACTGAATCTTCCATATCCTGTCCCCTCCTTTCCTTTTCTCTCCGATACCTTTCGCCTGAAGAGAGAAAGAGTCAACGCATCGCTTCGATTCGACAGGCTCGATTGGCCGGTTGAATAGTGTCTACTCTCGCTTCGCAACGCGCACGCATCAAAGCCACACGCATATTAATTAAACGCATATAATTGCAATTAACACGCATGGTGAACGATCGTTTTAACAAAGGACTTTAAATTAATCACGCGACGCGAGTGAAACTGTGAATTCTACTAGTATCACGAGTAAGAAACCCTGCAGAGCTCCACCGAGTTATAGCACCACGGCATCAGCGAAGGTATTCCCATTATCCCATCTTTTTAACCCCTGATCATACGCACCGCCCCGCACCACCACCTACTCTTATGTTGATTTTCAGTCTGTGGTCATATTGAAATTTTTTTAAAGAGGTTCTTTATTTTCATTCTCTTTTTTTTAATTTAATTTTTAAATATGGTCGAATTTCGACCTCTGGGCGATCATATCTACAATTGAAAGAAAAATTTCATTTAAATATACTCGTATGTACGAAATTGAAGCAAAATTTATTTGTAGTAAGTAAAATATAACGACGCGACGACGCGTTGGCGCAACGGTCACAGCACTGGTTTATGGACTTATGGCTGTTGCGCTGGGGGTTGCGGGTTCGATCTCCGCACATGATAAACATTTGTATTGGCCATACAGATGTTTGCCGTGGTCTGGATGTTTGTGTAGTCCTTGTGGGTCTCCCGACCGTGCCTTGGAGAGCACGTTAAGCCGTTGGTACCGGTTATTATCATGTACACCTGATAGCGATCGTTACTCATTGTAGGGAATATATCCCCCAACCCTCATTGGAGCAGCGTAGTATAGCAGATTTCCTTCCAGTCGCAATACCCCTTAGAACAAGCTTCTGTCATGTTTTCTGTCATCATTCTTGTTTAGTATTTGTTATCACCATACAGCCACTTTGATTTTGATTGAACTTGATAATGTTGTGTATACAGTTATTTAAACACAAAAGTAAAAAATAAAATAAATTTTTAAGTCTTCATTTTATCGTAAAAATTAATTTTAATTCTTGGTACAAGTTCGTTTTTAATCTAAATAAGTACACCAATACTCCCATTCCTTATCATTATCACTATCTTCAAACATATCAAATTCATCACTATCATCCGAGTCATCGTGGATAATTTAATAATTTCTAATAAATTATTTGCTATTTGATAAACATTTACGACATTCGCCATGTTGATGCTAACTGTCAAGTGTCAACTGACGCTCACAGTTTCCAAAACGAACGCTTTTTTTTTAAATTTAGTTATTGCTCTCAGCGCTTATACGCCAAGACGAACACTAAAGCTAGCCGCACACACGCAATATTATTGCCAAAATAATATTGACAATATTTTTGATCAATATGTAGGAATCAGAAGTGAGGAGTAGGACGGATGGCCTGGTTAATTCACAATGTAATTTAAAACAAGATAGTTATACTACTTAGTATTCAATGGACTCACCGAGCGGGTACCGTCTATCGCGTGGCAGAGAGACAACTCGACGCAGTGCCCGGGACTTGTGACCCGAGTGTTGGTTTACGGCGGCGCCGCCTAACAATGCGCATTGGCACTCACCACCACCGGTCGAGTTGCCCAATCAGTAACAATTAATTCGTGTACACAAACTAACTATTAGAAGAGTCGAGGTTAAGCTACTAGCAGGATACACAAGTGCACCGCGCCAAGCCAGAGCCAAGACTGCCTGAGCCGCGGTTGCACCGTTCGTTTTATGCATGACAGAATGACTCAAATAATAAAATGATGTAGGGTAGGTGAATATCGCAGGTACCGACATTAATAACTATCTGTATTGATTCCCCGACACGGCCATTCTGACGTGCGCGCGTCCTCGCGCGCTATTTATTACAACCTTAGGTATTTTTAATCAAAAAAACAAAATATCGCTCGACTATCCTGACAAAAATCTATTCAACATCTTAATATCTGGTTCGTTACACACTGACCCTTTGGACTAGAAACAATTGGTTTCAGTTAGTAAGTCACTCAGTCACACCAGTCACATTTAATATGGTTATCATCATAATCATTACAGTCATATCAATATGGTAAGTATCACTGATCTAGGTTTAAAATATGAAAACCCCTATAGTTCAAACAGGTGAGATTCCTGCAGCGCATCACTCATCATTACAAACAGTCTGGTCTGAGTCGTCGCCCACTAAAAGCAGGCGAGACTCCTACAGCGTTACACTCATCATTACAAACAGTCTGGTCTGAGTCGTCGCCCACTAAAAGCAGGCGAGACTCCTACAACGTATCGCATCTCCCACAACAGCAGAAAAGACCGTACTCCTTTTTTTTTTTTTCATCGTCCCTTCAGTAATGGATCGTCTCCCACAACAGCAGAAGAGACCATACTGGCCCGGATTGTGCTAGACTGGACATTGATCCCTGTAGCATGCTAGCCTGGATATTAATCCCTATAGCAAGCTAGACTAGATTAATTCCCTGTAGCCTTTTAATGCTAGACTAGGTGTACATCCCTTTAGCCGGTGGTGCTAGCCTAGATATACATACACCCCTTTAGCAACGACTCATACCTTTTTTTTCTCTTTTTTTTCACTTTTTTTACCATATAACTATCTCTATATCTTTTTTTTTTTTTTTTTTTTAACCATCTATCTTTTTTTTTTTCACTCAATTCACTATTCATCTCTTAAGTACTGTCGTTAATTCTCTCAACAACAAACAAGCAAGTTGGACCGGACGGGTGCATCCCTTCGACCAACCGCACACGGTATGGCCCGGATGGCACTGTCTCTTCGACCAACGCAAACCAAGAGTATGTATCATAATTTTGAAAGTGTTCAGATCGTACAAGGTCAGTATTAGAGTTGACAGACATAGTATATAGTATCACAGTTGACAGTCATAGTATCAGTTGGCAGTCAAGTATCAGTTGACAGTCATAGTGGATTACTTATTAGCAAAATCGACAATGCTCTTTGGCCAACTGAACAACAACTGAAAGCCATTAAACCGAAGAATTAACTAATTATTGTCAGAACAGGCCATTATAGGTCAGTGTGGACCTGTTTCACCTCAATTAATAAACAATATTATAAGTAATAAAGGACAAGTCACACCATCCTGCTAGCACACGCCCTCGTGTGAATGCAACAAGACGATCAAATTTCTTTAGATTCTCGGCCTACCTGACCTTAACGTGAAATTACATTCTTTGCTTCATCAGTCAATCTTTAATTACAAAAAAACTACCAATCGATCTTATTCCTTCACAAACGAAAGGTTTTTCTAGCCGTATTTAAAAACTAAAGTTTTATTATTGACACATTAAGATTACATACAACGCTCAACATACGACAACTACTATTACCACCTACATCGTCATCACCTCCTGTGATACGACCAACACATATCATCATCACCTCTTATGATACGACCAATACATATCGTCATTACCTCATGTGATACGACCAACACATATCGTCATCACCTCATGTGATACGACCAAATAGCCATGGTATGTGCTCTATTTACTCATCATTGTACACTACTACAACATTGAACAAATCTAACAACGTAGATAAGTAAGAGGAATCTTTCGTAAATGATCGTGAACATACCTATAGGTTCTATTACCAGACAACTATTTTAAATGTTTCAAGAACTTTAATCTGAATCATAAATGTCGTTAAACCAATTACCTATAACTAATCACTTTACACAAATACCACAGCCATGTACCATCGACGTCATCACAACCAAAACTATACACGCACGTTTACTTCTACAACAAGTTACAACCAAGCTTGCAAAGTCCTCGAGTAAAGACCTCTAACACCACGGCTCTCTAGACGAAGAGCAATCACAGTACATGTGTCAGTCACATACATCTCAGTACACATATCCACCGAATGGATTGCCTGTGTCAGTCACCCCTGCGACTACACGTTACGCTCTCAACAGACCACGATCTCCGCCAGAGTTAAACGCACACCGCGCATCCTGGACTCTTGGGTTGCCCCAAGAGACACCTTCTACAGGGCTACGACTACTAAATAGCTACACTGGTACGTTTGAACACATTACGGTCGATAGAGTAGTTCACTCGAGTCTCTCCCTCTACTTAAACTTGAATATCATCATTATCAACAAGATCATAAATTACATCAATATCGTCTGGTACATGACGTGCTGGCATTTCTCTTAACCTTTCGTGAGCAAATTTGTAGGTACGTTGACAATTTAAGCTTTAAGGGTATACCGATTACCTTAGAGAACTTTTATTACGCGAAAAGGGCCTCAATATTTCGGATCAAGTTTCGTTTGATGACGGTCCTCATTTTGTAACAGAACAAAATCGCCAATAGGATATTAAAAAGCCTAACTGTCCCTATGAAGGAAGTAGCGAAATCATATAGTTCCATTTACAACCCTTGCTTCCCAAAGTTACACAATAATTATTAGAACAGATGGAAACATACTCGTATCAAGACTTTTAACAGTTACCTACAACGACTACCTTAAAATGTTACTACTCACGCGTTAGTGACATTTAAATTTAAAACGCTTTGTTAATAAAGTCTAAATCAACTTAGAAAATCACATACCTGTCCACTCATTCATTTAACAAACTAGCTACGTAATTACAGAGTACAGTAAGAATTTTTAATAGTTACCTACTCATAAACAAAATTATTAATCTGAGGTTACCTACCTACAACTATTGTTGTAATAGGTTTACGATTGTACCAATGTGTTATCAATTAACTCTCTGTAATTTAAACGTTCTTAAACAGAACAACTAAAACAACTTTTAAACAGTTTAAAGAAATCCATCAAAACCCTCAGTGAACACTCATTTCTCACTTCAAATCTACACGTTCATGATACACACTTTTAACTATATCGAATTAATTATTATTACAGTAATCACTTATACGCCACGTAATTGAAACTACGTAATTAAACAATAACTGCTTATTCATTTGCAAATTAAAACAATCCCGCCAATAGATGATAAAAATGGTGACTGACTAATCAGAAAATTAATATTAACTATTCGGAAGATGGTGTCTCTAACTTTACGCTCTCTCGGTACTTCGACAAATAATATTAGTCAAAATATCGTGTAAGATAGTAGACGTAAAGACAAAAATATCCGTAACAGAGGGTAATCGGAAATACTCAAGCTAAGACGATATTAACACTTTATCACAAACAAGTGGGTAACCACAAAAACTTAACTTAAAGCAAATATAGCTACGCAGAGTCATGTACCAACGTAAATCAAACCTTCAATAACCAATTCATTTTCTACAACACTAACACTGGACTGGAGTAGTACCTCGACCTTACAGAAGACCACAGCTAAATAATACTGTTTTTAAGCAGTATTGTGTTCCTGTTGGTGAGTAAGGTGACCAGAGCTCCTGGGGGGGATTGGGGATAGGGTCGGCAACGCGCTTGCGATGCTTCTGGTGTTGCAGGCGTCTATAGGCTACGGTAGTCACTTACCATCAGGTGAGCCGTACGCTTGTTTGTCGACTTAGTAACATAAAAAAAAAAAAATAAAAATAAAAATAACAACTATGTAAGCCACCCTTCCAACCAGCAATTACAATTGCTCCACAATCGACGCGTATCCCTCTTGGATCACGTCACAGTGTATCCCTCCTGGATCACACATTCATCACAGTGTATCATCCTCTTGATGACTACACACTACAGTCTTTAGAGTGCTTACATCAGATTTCTGTCACATCACTAAGATGTTCACCATTATGATCGTCATCTATAAACTCAATTGGTACATGACCTTCTGGCATCTTCCTTAAAAGACTGTCGCTGCGACCACCGCGACGGCTCGCACTGCGATTACGCTTACGGTCTGACATTGTGACTGAATCGAAACAAAAACTGAATCGCAAAATCTATTAGCAAAATTAATCACTATACAACTACCTACGTATCACAATAAAACTAAATTCAACAAATAACCGGTAAATCGAATTACGTAATCGAACACTGAACAAAAATCACTTGTACACCGATAAGAATAAAACAAAACGACCGAAAAGAACTAAAATACAGTAAAATACAGTACATCGATATTTTCATCACCAAATGTTGCAACTACCTTGCACACTTGCTAAAAATAGAACTTAAACAAAGAAACCCAAACTCCGAATTAACTTTAAGTACACGACTACGCTCGCGATATTAAATATTTTTTTTTTTAATTTTGAGCTTAGTCTATTCCTCAGTCATACTAAGTAAAAGTTTATGAAGAGACAGGTTACTATTACTACTAAATCGGTTTAAATGATGACGACTCGACTTGCGCTTCGATCTACACGGGACTACGCGAACGCGATTCTCGTGGCATCATGAAATAAATTACTCACTAGTAACACTCTTAGTGGGCACGAGAACAGTATCCCACTTCTGATGTAGGAATCAGAAGTGAGGAGTAGGACGGATGGCCTGGTTAATTCACAATGTAATTTAAAACAAGATAGTTATACTACTTAGTATTCAATGGACTCACCGAGCGGGTACCGTCTATCGCGTGGCAGAGAGACAACTCGACGCAGTGCCCGGGACTTGTGACCCGAGTGTTGGTTTACGGCGGCGCCGCCTAACAATGCGCATTGGCACTCACCACCACCGGTCGAGTTGCCCAATCAGTAACAATTAATTCGTGTACACAAACTAACTATTAGAAGAGTCGAGGTTAAGCTACTAGCAGGATACACAAGTGCACCGCGCCAAGCCAGAGCCAAGACTGCCTGAGCCGCGGTTGCACCGTTCGTTTTATGCATGACAGAATGACTCAAATAATAAAATGATGTAGGGTAGGTGAATATCGCAGGTACCGACATTAATAACTATCTGTATTGATTCCCCGACAAATATAAGGCCCCGAATACTGCACAATATTATTGTCAATATTTACTAACAAAAACAGGTACAATCCGGTATTGATCCTCGACTCACGCGGAAGTGTTGTGAGAAATGCATAAAAAGAAAAAAGCTTTAATATTGTTTATTTGTAATAAATTTGTTACAAAATAAAAAGAAATGTAATAATTGTGTTTGCTAGCAAACGAAAAAAAACCGACTCCAATTGCATCGGCAAGTAATAAATAAGTTAACAAACGCACTAGTTAAGTCGCCAATACGATTTTTGAGGGTTTCCCTCGATTTCACTGGGATCCCATCATCAGATCCTGGTTTCCTTATCATGGTACCTAAGTTGGGATATCCCCTTTCCAACAAAAAAAAAAAAGAATTATCAAAATCGGTTCATAGACGGCGAAGTTATCCCCGAACATACATATAAAAAACATATATACGGTCGAATTGAGTAACCTCCTCCTTTTTTGAAGTCGGTTAAAAAGAAACGAGAATGATGGTGACTGGATGCAAAAAAGGCAAATTGAGCCACTTTCAATTAATGAACTAAGGCTTACTGAAAAAGATGATTTTAAAAACTATTTTCGTTTATTTTGTTTTATTTATATTTATTTATATTCGTCTTCTGCCAACCCGCATTGGAGCAGCGTGGTGGATTAAGCTCCGATCCTTCTCCTACATGGGGAAGAGGCCTATGCCCAACAGTGGGATATTACAGGCTGAATCGTATATTCGTCTTCCATTTTCCTAAAAATTAAAATCAATCGTTCGTACACGTTGAATGCTCCTGCCAAAGTTGCCAAACTAAAATATTGCAGTACCACTCGCAAACACACAATAATATTGACAATACCCCCCCTCCCCCTGATATTGACAATAAAATTCAAAATTTCCGGAAATCTGCAATAATATTGATCAATATGACAATACGACCCGAACACGCGCAATATTATTGACAATACTCACATTATTGACAATAATATTGCGTGTGTGCGGCTAGCTTAAAAATTAGTACTTACAAGCGTGAGCGCTCAAAGCGTGAAAGCGTCCAAACCGAATGCACCCTAAAGCTTCAAATGATTTAGCAAACACAGATAAAATTGAGATAGGTCTGTAATTGGATATATGATCTTTAGGGCCATTTTTATAAGCAGGAACTACCTTTGCTATTTTTCAAATGCTAGGAAATGTACCAGTCAACAAGGATTTCTCAATAATAAGAAACAAAGGTATACTTAAAGACAAGGCACATCTTGAAACAAAATATGGCGGGATTCCATCTGGTTTAGCCCCTTTGTGTACGTCAAGCGCCTTCAAATATTTCGTTACACTACTTTGCGTAATATGAACCTTCCCGATGCTGTTAAAATCACTAACGCCCTTGATATATGAAATAGACTAGCCGACCCGCGCCCACTTCGTTGGGTGTTAATTATCTTTGTGATGCAATTATGGTGTGTAGTTCTTAGTACTGTTTTATTAGGTTCATTGTTTAGAATTTGACGTATAAAATCGTAATAATATCGTGTATTTATTATTTTAAATTACAGAACCAAATAACATACTTTATAAATAAAATGTTGCTCCAACGCCATCTATCAAAACGTGAAAAAACTTCGTCGCAATTTTTTGTTAGTTCTTAATGACTTACTTTCAATGAATTCCAAAACAATGTTCAGGCCTTCAGGGGAACGTGATGGGGATCAATATTGACTAGTGTGTCCACAGACTAGACGGCCCGACGGTAACGCCCTCCATATTGCTCAGAACTAAGTCAAAAATCTTATTATAGCTGTTAGTTACGTTGTTATGTTGTTTGAGATTGCAGAGTGACACAAAATCTATCATCAATTGAGCCAATGAAGAACCATGACAGTTTACAGAATTATCATGATTCTTATCAATTAAATCCTGCCAAGAAATACAACTTAAATTAAAGTCACCTAACAAGCATACATTTTCTACAATATCGGAAACGTGGTTAAAATCTTAATATATATAAATCTCGTGTCACAATGTTTGTCCTCAATGGACTCCTAAACCACTTAACCGATTATAATAAAATTTGCACACCATGTGCAGTTTGAGCCAACTTGAAAGATATGCTATATTTTATTTTGATATAGGTAATTATTATATTTAAGAATAAAAATAAGGCGGTACAAAGTTCGCCAGGTCAGCTAGTTATCTATAAAATGTTCAAGGATATTTCTACTTAGAGGAGGGGGGAGATAGATAGCGCAAAAGTAAACACATTTCTTTGAACTAATTTCTACCTTGACGAAAATATCTTCACAATCACTTTCTCCTTCTCTATACCGAGTTGAGTAGAATTTGTTGGATACTGCTATCAGTACACCCCCACCATCTTTATCCGCATTAAAATCAGTGCTTTCGCGGTCTCTCCTGTAGACTGTATAAAGACCGTCGAATAATTCAGAATCATAAATTCTGCTGTTCAGCCACGTCTCAGATACGATAATGATGTCATAATCAACACATACAATGTTAGAAATAAAGTCATGAGTCTTGGTACGCAGACCTCTAACATTCTGATAATATATATTTAAATTTTTAATTTAGTAACCATACATACATAGATAAAGCTTTACAATAAGTGAAAAGTAAAGCAGTCAAAGTATTAAATATTCATGTCTGTTTAATTCTATCCAATGTCTCTTGGTTTTTAATGAATATAAATTCGCTATCCTCAGACTGCGCAAAAAAACTCGACCTTGTTATAATTATATCTACATTATCATTATCTTGTTGTATTTTTACATTATCACTCTCAGACATCTGTACCGATGATACAACAATCCTTGAACGTCTATCAAAATACGATTGCAAAAAACACGTGTAAAAATAAAAGTTATGATAATATAAAAATAATCTTAGGAAAGTTTAGACGAATAGTATATTTCTGTGAAGTTTGTAAATCTGTTATTTCCAGCAATTAAACGGCCTATTTGGTGCAAGTAGATAAAAAGATAAATAATATACATTATATAACTTTTTAATACGATTCAGCCTGTAATATCCCACTGTTGGGCATAGGCCCCTTCCCCATGTAGGAGAAGGATCGGAGCTTAATCCACCACGCTGCTCCAATTCGGGTTGGCGGATATATTCCCTACTATGAGTAACGATCGCTATCAGGTTTACATGATAACAACCACCGGGACCGACGGCTTAACGTGCTCTCCCAGGCACGGTGGGGAGACCCACAATGACTGCCCAAACACCCAGACCACGGCAAACACCTATATGGCCAATACAAATGTTGTCGTGTGCGGGGATCGAACTAGCAACCGCCCGCGCAACAGCCAATCGCAATCCAGTGCTGTGACCGCTGCGCCAACGCGGCGTCAACTTTTTCAATGTTTAAACCAAATTCTAGTGACATTAAGGGAAATTTTTTAACCAATCATCACTTGCAAAACAACAACAACGTCACATATGTACAAATGTAAAAATAGCATTATAAAAAGTCGGGCAAAGTCTCGCTCCTAAAAGGATTTGAACCATAAAGCAATATTTAGTTTTCAGTGAGTCTTTATTGACTAGGAGGTTTTCTGTGAAAAATATGTCCAACTTTCAGTGCGTCCACAGTGTTTCCTTCGGCACCTACCCTAGGTTGTTTTTATACGACTAGGGCGGTAAGCAAAACAAGCGTATGGCCCACCTAATGGTGAGCCGATACCATGGCTTATAGAATGCTGCATCACCAGAAATACCGAGAACGCGTTGCCGACTGTACCTCTGACAATCCCCAGGAGAGCTCACTCTCTACTAATACACAACATTACTTGAGAGCAGTAATGGGTGTGATCTTCTGTATGGTCGAGTTACTTCCCCGGATGAGCTGTTCAGGATTTTGAGCAGAATGATTCCTGGCGTACCCTACCTCAATAAAACGGAACCGTCGAAGAGAGTAAGCTAGTGCGCCTCACCTTCCAGCCGCTCTCGATGACGATGTTCAGGTCCCGGAGCACGGGCTCGGCCTCGCGGTCGTAGCGCAGGTACAGGTCCTTGAAGACGAGGCGCGCCTTCGTCGGCCAGTCGCGGGGCGCGGGCGGCCCGTCCACCGCCTCCTGCGGCAGCTTCGTGAACTGCAGCACGCGCTCCACGCTGATCATCTGCGACACCACCTCCGTCGTCATCCTGATGCCGTGATGCACAATGTTCACCAGGATGAGCCCCTGGCTGATCGCTAGACCGACGTTACCGGATTTTGTTGTTCCTAATAAAGTTTACATTTGTGTCACTAAGACGGTCGAAGCACTTTGACGTTTATATAAAATAATCGTCAAACGGGTTATAACATTTTTGAATTATTAATTTTTAAAGCGTGTGTGCCTTAATTGATACCGATATTACTTATTAGTTGCAAGGATAGCGTAATAAGAGTATTGAAATTAATTAAATATTGTTTTTAAGCTTACCGTCATCGAGAAGTAAGAATGTGTAGGATACGATCACTACGTACAATGACGAGAAAAGACTCAGGTATATTGCAAACGTAGTGCTGGTGACCAGAGTTAAATACCTGTAAAAATGTATATTTCTATTAGTGAGATAGGCTGAAGTGAATAAATAAATTTGGTAAAATATCACCTTGAATTTATATACAGGCTATCCCGTAAGTAGTGGACCAACGGGTTATTTATGGGGGGTAGTGAGACTTATTATCTAACAAAAATACTAAAATTTATAGCCTAATCCTAGGCCTTGTAGTTATTGAGTTATGCTATGTTTTCAAAATATGGTGAAAATGTCATCCACGTAAGCTAAATATTAAATTTTACCATGTCTGCTTTTTATTTTATTGTTATTTTTTGTTCAAGGTAGTTAAGATTACATAAGTCTTCCTAATTAAAATGATACTCAAGCATAATTAACACCAACAAAAAAATTAGACTAAAAAATAGCTACAAAGGACAATGCCTATTTTCTATGAAGCCGTGCTCCGGTACGTGCTTTGACGTATTCAGACAATTCATATATTTAAGTATCCTTTATTAATTGAAAATATATTTTTAATAATATTCTAAAAGTGATTAAGGCCGTAGTTCATACTTTAATTAAAAAAGATATTTTATTTGTATTCCGGGTTTGTGCTGTCAAAACATATTAAATATAAATACCAAGTCGGAAACGCAACTATAGAAATAAACGCTTTTTTTAAATTAAATTATAAACCCCAACACGACCAGAAAATTGACATATTAAAGTTTTCTTTATTAATTAAAACTAGATTTTTAATAATAGTCTAAAAGTGATCAAAGCCGTGGTTTATAGTTTAATTAAAAAAAGCATTTGTTTGTATGGTTGCTATGACGACTTGCTATTTATAGTTAATCTATTTTGACATAAGAAACGCGGAATACAAATAAAATACTTTTTAACATTAAATTATAAACTGCGGATTTGATCACTTTTAGAATGTTATTAAAAATTTAGTTTTAATTAATAAACGATACTTAAATATATGAATTGTCTGAACACGTCAAGCACGTACCGGAGCACGTAACGGGGCATTGTCCTTTTACGTTTAAAAGTTTACGAACTGAAGTTTGAACAAAGCTGGTGTAAAAAAAATGTAGGTATGGTAACCCAGTGAAACTTTATTTTAAAAACATCTCATACAAATTACAAAAAGGAATAGGTAATTATTATGTGGAATAAATTAAAAAAATTCTTATTTTATTCAATATTATAGGATATTTTCGGGAGAAAATAAAAATACGATTTTTGTAAAAACGCTTTTATTAAACTTTTTTTGTTACAGTAAATGCTCAAAATGCCTTCCTCTTGCTCTTATGCATAACCAAAACCTTCTTGTAAAGGTTCTTCGTAAACTTCTACGAGCCCTTTCATTGTTTTTTACTATTTCAGCTACATTATTTAATTTTTCCCGTAACTATCTTTCATTGGAAATATTTTTCTCGTAAACTGTTTCTTTTAAGTAACCCCATAAAAATAATGCAAAGGATTCAAATCCGGAGATCGTGGAGGCCATGCAATAGTACCTCCACGTCCAATCCATCGATTTGGGTATGTTTCGCTTAAAAATTAATTAAATATTAAAATTAAATTAAAAATTCTGTGTAATAATAATGCCTCGTTTCCACTAGGGGACATTTTGTCCCGCCACATTCCCTAGTGGAGACGAGGCATTGCCGCAACATATACGCGTGTTGCGGGACAATTGTTCCGCGTCAGCCCCAGCTACACTAGGGAACATTTTGTCCCGCGACATGTTGGGGGACACGTACACATACATGTTGCACAGTGTCCCGCAACATGTCCCGCAGTATAATATACGTGTTGTGGGACATGTTGCTTGTTCCCGCTTCGAGATCGAAAACATTTGTTCCGCGTCAATGTTGCATGGTAGGACTGTTAATATTTTTTAAAATATCGGATTCTCGATATATCGATATTTTTAAATATATAATCAATATCGGAGTTTGAGATATGGAAAAAAATCTAAATATCGATATTTTTAACCGACTTCAAAAAAGGAGGAGATTACTCAATTCGATTTTAATGTATATTCGGGGATAACTTCGTCGTTTACGAACCGATTTTGATCATTTTTTTTTTTTGTTGAAAAGGAGATATCCCAAGGGTGGTACCATGATAAGGAAACAAGGATCTGATGATGGAATCCCAGAAAAATCGAGGGGAACCTTCGGAAGTCGTAGTGACGACTAGTGCGTTACTAAATTTTTTTCGTCTACTTACGTTGTATTATTTGTCGATGTAATTGAAGTCGGTTTTTTTCGTTTCCTAGCAAACACAATTATTCAATTTTATTTCATCGCCTTTTTTTCAACCGATGTACAAACGGAGGATGTTATGTATTCGACGCGTATATTTTTTATGTATGACCACGCATAACTTTTTACAGAGTTGTCCGATTTTGATAATTAAAAAAACAATCATAAGTCGATTTAAAAAATAATTTACACAGTTTATAATTCAGTATAACATTTGTTAAACAAATTAAATTATCAGTGATTTATTAAAATGTAGAGATGGGCGTAACGGCTACATTTTGATATTACGTTATAACGTTACACTACTTTTAAATCACTTATTATTTTTTACGTGATAATATTTTTTTTTTTAACCAACTTCAAACCCTTGTGAGATCAATTTTTTTTTTTGGGATTTTTGACCTGGTAATTACAACCTTTTGGTCAACTCTTATTATTTGTGAGATCAAATGCATAATTATTACATACAGGATACTTAAAATGAAAGACTATATGTATACAAAATTTCATCAAAACGGTTACAGCCGTTTCTGAGATATCCAAAGTATAACAAAAAAAAAGGTGTGTGTGCGATTCACACACGATAGAAGTGAAACTTCTATGGCAAACTAATTAAAAAAGACTAATTAAAAAATTACTAAAATTTGCGGCTTGCAGCGCGGCTCGTCTTTCCCTGTCTTTTTGCCGTTGCATCCGGTTTGAAATCACAACGATTCTAAAGAAGTTTCACTTCAATAAATACAAGAATTACTCGTTTACAGATACAAGATAAAATAAACTTACCGCTATTTTCATTCCTATTATTTTCTCTACTTATTTCTTCATATATAATTAAATGCTTTTATTTCATATGTTTTTTTAAATTCGTTATAGTAGTTTTAAATGAAAGTATATTTTTACAATATTTACATTCCGCTTTTTTTGCAATTTCATACACCACAGTAAAATAATTCCACATTTGTCCTTTTCGTGGCATTTTACTCTACTCACTAAACAACTATACTTAATTATATTAACAACTATACTTAATTATTTATACAACTTAATTATATTTACAGTTTCTCAAAACGCAACACCGCAATCGTAAAATTCGTAAATAGACTCACAAAAATGACGAACATCATACGAGAACAAACGCGTTGTCCATACTGACAATTTAACCGTTAAACAAAACGAAATAATATGAAAAAAATAAGTCTAACGTGTAGTATAGTATAATAAAAATAATAATACAAAATTATTAAAATTTATTTCCAAAGACATTGAAAGGAAAATAGTTCTTATTCAGTTACAATAGAATACAATTCGACATGGGATTAAGCTAATATATTATACGAAACGTGAATGTTCTGGACTTTCAAAGGAAAATAGTTCTTAGTCCGTTACAATAGAATACGATTTGACATGGGACTAACATATTATACGATGTTCTGGACATTAAAAGGAATTTTGTGACCATAGAGAACAATTTGGCTCTGTGTACATTTGAGGTAAAGTAGTAAAAAAAAACATTCTTTCAAACCTTACCTTAACAAATAATAGGTGATAAAATTATTTAAAAATAATAGGTGATTTTATCCGCTACCTAATATAACGAACACCTCTATTAAAATGTAAGGTTCTCAGTAATGATTGTTCAATTTTAATAAAACAATAATGCGTACCAATATTCAGTAAGATTTTAAAAATATTCGTTGTTTTATATATGTAGGGACCTGCGCTGTTGTTGATATTCACCTACCCCAAATCATTGTATTATTCGAGTCGTTCTGACGTGTATGTCGGTACCTGCTATTATTCGAGTCATTCTGTCATGCATAAAACGAACGGTGCAACCGCGGCTCAGGCAGTCTTGGCTCTGGCGTGGCGCGGTTCACTTGTGTATCCTGCTAGTAGCTTAACCTCGACTCTTCTAATAGTTAGTTTGTGTACACGAATTAATTGTTACTTATTTAGTTAGACAGCGTGGGCAGCTCGACCAGTGGAAGGGGAGCGTTTGATACGTATCTTTGGAGGGCCCTCCTTAACCCTACACTTGGGTCGCAAGTCCTAGGCACTGACTCTGAGCTGTCCCTCTGCCACGCGATAGACACGGTACCCGCTCGGTGAGTCCATTGAATATTAAGGAGTTCGTCTCCACCCTGTTAATTAATCTGTGTAACTATCTTGTGTTAAATTACATTGTTAATAAACCAGTTCGGCCCTCCGTCTTCTTCTCCTCACCTCACTTCTGATTCCAACATATATATGTTCAGTTGTCAAACAACTATTACGATTATTAGGCACTAAAAGATTAATTATAGAAGCAATTCGTTAAGATGCTACAGAAGAAATCTAATAAATAATAAATATTTAACAGCTATTTCTGAGAGCACCTAAGTAATAATATTTCAATATTTACTATCAATCCAAAATTTTAGTGCATTTAATGACCTTGAAATATTTGGTTGATTTAACTACTGTTTTAATTCAGCAGGTATTGTAACAAAAATTGTGCCAACAAGCTCATATTGGCATTTGACGTATTTTTCATGAGCATATTATTAATTTAATTAAATAAATAAATAAAAATAACTTCACAAATGATGCAGGTGTTTCTTTTTCTCTGTGAGGAACATGTTGCTGCATTTGTCCCCTAGTGTGGCCTACACAATGTTCCGCAACATCTGTCCCGCAACATTGTTGAGGGACAAATGTTCCTCATTTGTCCCCTAGTGGATACATAGCTTTAAATAAAAAGCAGATATGGTAAAATTTAATATTTAGCTTACGTGGACGAAATTTTCACCATATTTTAAAAACATACTGGGTGTATTTGGAACGCTTTTAAAGATTTAAACCAAGTAATATACTATTTATATACTACAGGGTGTACCTTGGCAGATTTACGATTTGTAAATGAAACAAATATATGTTAGATGTGAAAAATTATTATGTATTGTATACAAAATCAACCGTTACACATGCGGATTTTATTTTTTAAAGATTATGCCGTCTAAATGTTTTCCATCGCGGCGTACACATTCACGGAATCTCTCGACACAGTTCCGAGCGACGCGTTGCAATAGTGATTGGGGTATAGCGTTCACTTCTCGAACGATATTTTCTTTTAATTCCGATATGTTTGTTGGGTTGCTATCGTAGACTTTTGCCTTAAGATACCCTCAAAGAAAAAAGTCCACCGGGGTTAAATCTGGCGATCTGGGTGGCCACACGATGTCACCATATCGACTAATCAGTTTTCTAGGGAACTGTTCACGGAGTAGGGTCATGGTGGCTCTCGCTGTGTGAGGTGTGGCGCCATCTTGTTGAAACCACGTGTGTGAACTATACGATTGGTATTCTCGAAGTCTCGGTAAAAAATATTCGTTAATCATGCGGCGGTAAGCATCACCATCAACAGTTACAGTTGCTCCACGGGAATTTTCAAAAGAAAAACGGCCCAATTATTCCGTTCGTCGATAAAGAGGCCCAAACAGTGACTTTCGGGCTGTGCAGAGCTTGTTGGTGCTTTAATCGCGGGTTTTGTCCTCTTTGTGCCCAGTACCGGCAGTTTTGCTTATTGACAAAGCCATTTAAATGGAAATGTGCTTCGTCACTGAACCAAATGGTGTTTACAGTTTGAAATCGGCTTAGCATGTTTTCACAGAACTCCTTACGCATTATGAAGTCACTTGGTTTAAGAGCCTGCACCAATTGGACCTTGAATGGGTGAAGTTTCATATCCTTACTTAAAATTCTCTGCACGGTCGTTTTTGGCAGTGCCAAAGACGATGCTCTCTTGCGCACGGACTGACGCGGATTTTGCAACACGCTGTTTTCAACTCGTTGAATGTTTTCTTCGGTTCTTGCCGTTCGACTAGGGCCCGGCCGTGGGTTGTTTACGGTTGAACCTGTTGCTCGGAACTTCTGCACCCATGTTCTAATTAAATTTACACTGGGTCTTCTTTTGTGTTTACTAATCGCTTCTGGTTCAATTGAACGTGTCTCATTTTTTCTTATAGTGTTTATTGGTAATAAAACTGTTGCTGAATTTGATCCAATGTCCAGTAAAATTTCAAATCTGCCATTGTCATTAATAATAACGTAATATACCACGTTATTGAATTTATTCGTAAAAACTAAAACGCCGAACGACTAAAGCGATAAATAGCACCCGGTGATTGGTGACGCGAGCGGGCGGCGCGGGTGCGAGTACGTTTACGTCGTGTCGGTGACCTCTGTCAGCTGATGGCGCGTATGAACGGTTTTCATTACATCGACAGATTGTTCAAAGCACGATTATTTTAAAGCATTATCTTCAAATTTCTGTTTCATTATTTTTCCCAAACCGGATTATACCAAAAAAAGTTATGAAAACACGCAAAAAAAAAATTCTTTTCGCGTTTTTTTCACTTGTATCATGTCAGGTTATGCCAACACTATCATACCTCCTCGTTTTTTAAAGCGTTCCAAATACACCCGGTAGCATAACTCAATAACTACAAGGCCTAGGACTATAAAGTTTAGTCTTTTTGTTAGATAATAAGTCTCACTACCCCCCATAACCCGTTGTTCCACTACTTACGGGACAGCCTGTATAAAATAAGCAACTTATTTTCCAACCTAAAATACTGAAAGAAATTTCCATTGATTCCCAAAGCGGTTAGCAAAATTTTGTGTGTCTATGAAAAAAGTTTGGGAGCCTGTGGTCTACAGTTTTGGATCATCAACATATATATTTATTAAAATGTATCTTTTATGATAAGAATATTGAAACAAACTACGTTATATTGTTAATACTTCAAAGAGCGCGGGAAAAGTGAAGGGGCAATTATTGAGGTCAGACTTAAAGCTATTGTCACGCGCACGAGCGAGTGTGAAATAACTTAGCAAATTATCGTTTCGATGTACATATATGCCTTTATATTGTAGTGATTCTATGTAACAAACAATTTAGCTTATCTCGAGTAGGTGGACTAGATACCCAATTTTGTTGAAGTGTTATTTTTAAAATCAATAATGAAAAAATACGAAAATAATTCGAACATCAGAAATCAGTGTGTATGTGTGTACCCGCGCCCTCGCGCGCGTGTGTGTGTGTTTGTACGCACCAGGCTGCGGTGTGCACGTCCTGCTTGTCGTCGAACTGCGCGCGCAGCAGCTCCTGCGCGCCGCACGCGCGCACCGTGAACAAGCCCGACATGCTGGCCGACACGTGCGAGAACACCGGGCTGCGCGCCACGCCCTCCACCCTGCCACCACACACGCTTTACTGGGCCGTCACGACACGACCACGACCCATTTGTGGGACGGAATCGTACGAGGCGGGACGACAAGTAATACCACTATATAATACGAGTATTATAATTATTATTCGATTCTCATTATGTCTTGATATATTAAGCCAGCATCATCCCACTGCTGAGTACAGGCCTTTTTCCATGAAGAAGTAGGGCCTGAGTTTAAACCAAGACGCTGATCTGCGGGTTGACGGATATCTTTACTACTTACTATGAGTAAAGATAGCTATCCACTGTGTAGGTATAATTAAAACCGGGGCCGACTGTGTTTTTATAATAATTTGATATCTTGCATGAAATACAGCGGTCACATATAATACGTATAGAAATTTAGAATATCTACATAAACTATTAAAATTCTATAAGTACATGTGTAATTTATTATTTATAAGTAAATAACTTCGTCAGCGTCGAAATTAACAAAATATTTATTGTTCAGTTCGCGGCGAGCATCTCAAGGAAAGAACGCCGCCCGGCTCGCCGAGCTTTAAGGCCGCGGGCACGAAACTTGGCGACAGCGGGGCGACGGCGGTAGCGGGGCGACGCGACATGGAAGATCGCTCGATCGCCCCGCTCCGCCGTCGCCCGTTTCGTGCCCGTCGCTATACTGTGTAATGCTTTTGAATACATCGCCGTCGCCCCGCTACCGCTGTCGCCCCGCTGTCGCCAAGTTTCGTGTTTGCGGCCTAAATGTTTCGCTGCTAATTACTTCTAACGACGATATCTCAAAAACTATTCATCTAATTGATATATTGTAAAGGGCAATTTTAATCTGCATTAAATGTCTAAGTTAACTAACATATTTATTTGGATAAGGATTAATACTGAACTAACAAAAATAGCTTTGAAAATAACGTAATGTTTTTAATTAAAAATTTGAACATAAAAGTGGTTATTTTAAGTCAACCGTAAGAGATAGACATATCGCTCCTTAAATACAAAAGCACCACATGTCAAAATAGGCAAATTATACAAGAGCGGCATTTGAAAAAATAATTTAGTTTATTTTATGATTTTTGTATAAACTATGTGGCTTACGTAGATTTTTTTGGTATCAAAAGATGCATAATTAAATAGCCAGTTTTTTAATAAAGCAACCTTAACCATACCTCGAATGGACTCTCGAAAAAATGCAAATAAGTTAGTTTTGTATATATATTTGACTTCGAGAACATTAAAATTTTAAAAATTAAATTACCATAATTAGAAAAAGTTGAGTTTTATTTTCTGTTATCAACCTCACAAAACGTAAATTTAAGAAAGAAATTGGCACATACTAACTTACTACAGTACCCGCGAAATAACTTGGCACGTCTGAACATAGGCTCTGCGAACTTTTGCGCATGTACACTCACGAAAAAAAACTGTCATTACCAATTTTTATTTTTATTATAAATCAATGTACGAATAAAATTTCCCTAATACAGTGACCAATAAAATAAACATCATAGCACTTTAAGATGCTGCAAAAATAACTTTTATATTAAAAATTCAATTTCAATACCTTACCTTTCGATAGTGGCAGCTAGATTTTTATCACAAACAACACAATAAATAATATTTACACTTAATACTTTTTATATACATTACCACTTATTATTATTTAACACATATTTACGCTTATTATTAATTATTATTTAATCACTGTCGCTGAGGGGGAAAATCCCAAAATCAAGACACACTTAATACTAACACTAAATAAAACAAAATTAATACTAACACTAGATAAAACAATTAAAGCTAAATAAAACAAACTGAATACTATAACACTAATTACTAATACTAATAATAAAAATTAACAACATTAGAAACGAAAACGTTTGTAGCCGATAGTGCTCAAGACAGAGATAGTGGCACGAATACTAACGTGTGACTGAGACAGATTACCGTATCCGAGCATTTCCGAAAAAACACGAAGCTGTATGAAGTAAGCAAAAAGGGATGTGCAATAAGGTGTTGTTTAATCGATTTTTATTGAAATCGATTAAAATTAAGTCATAAAAATATATTTATTTTTAATTTTAAAAGGAGGTTTTAAATTTTCTCAAATAGTGTAGTCGTTAATAGATAACTGATATTCAAGTAAATCGTGTCTTTCAACTGAGAAAATTTGATTTTTGTAGTTTTTCTTTTTAATTAATGTCGAAATCTCGTTTATTAACGACAAAATTAACTATATTCGTAAATCTAATACGTTTAATATCTTATATAAACAAAAATCAATAAATCCTAAATAAAACTAATCGATTGCGCAATTCGGTTGATTAAACGGTCGATTGTGTTTACATATGGTCAATCCCTAGCCTCCCCGCATGCGTCTCATGCCAAAATCGCCTTCCCCCCGGTCCCTTAAAAAATGTTACTGCGCAGCCTTCTGCGCGAACTTCAGTCGTGCCAAGTTATAACGCGCGAGGTATACATAGAAAACTTGCTAAGGGAAAACAAAAAATAATTAAATCTTATCATGAGATCATCAATTAAGGGTAAAATTAATATCTATTACCTATATCAGTTAATTTTATGAAAGAGTTTTATGCATCTTCGTTTTTATAGCTTAAAAGATTTGATTTGTTTTTAACTTAAATTTATTACTCTTACCTATTATTATAGGTCTTGATGAATGCAGAGACAAAAACTACAAAAACATTCAGACAAAACAACATAAAAACTACAATTAATGCTTTTTGATGTAAAATAAAATGTATTTATCATAATCACTTTCAAATACAAAAATACCATATTTCGAAATATGTTCAAAATATGGCAGTGCTGCATACAAAAATAAGAGACAAAATATGAAATTTATAAATGCAAAACTACCTTATTTCGAAATATTGTACTATTGCACATAAAAATGATAAAATACTTTCGTGTATGTGATCTGCAATACCATTATATTTTTGTATGTAGCACTTTCGAATATATAATTTCACCTGTCTTTTAGCAGTTGTTTGGAATATGGTAGTTTTTCACAAAAAATGCGTGTGCTCGTGCCGAATGACTGTTGACAACTCACAATGTGGTACTTTTGCGCGGAATTCAGTTACAGAAACGGTGCAAAACAAAACTAACGTGTGTGCGTTTACGGGTGTTTTTAACCAACTTCCAAAAAAGGAGGAGGTTCTCAATTCGACTGTATTTGTTAGCTCAGAACTTTTAACTGGGTTGACCGATTTCGATCAATTTTGTTTTAATTGAAAGGTTTTGCGTGTCATGTGGTCCCATTTTAATTTAATTGTGATCTGATAAGTACTTTTAAAGTTATATCTAATAATGCGTATTTACTTGACTACTTTTTCGTCGACCTACGTTGTATAATACCACATAACTTTTTATTCGGTGTACTGAATTTGATGATTTTTGAGTAATCTTTAATAGCGCGTATTTACCTGACTATTTTTTCGTTTGCGAGCAAACACAATAAAATTATACAATTTTCATGCCTTACGGCACTCCACTACCTACAAATAAATAGTTTATCTTTTGATTCGTTTGAATAATAAATGTCAATTACTCAGTTACCAGCTGTTCAACAGACACTCAACACAATAGAATATTTCATTACAAGTGCGGAAAGGCTGTCATAGCAAAGGTTTGACAGTCGGAACAAGTTGCAATGACGGTTCCGCACGTGTACTGAACGACTATTTTTAATACAGTTCATTACATACAGTGCGCTGTAATTTGTGTTTCAATCAAAATGGCCGATTGCAGTATTTTAATGTTTTAATACAGTTGCGAAAAAATGAAACAATTTAATAAAATAAACTCGCAAAGAAAATTTCTTAAAAATGGCGGCAACCGCAGAATATAAGCAGAATTTTTTTTCTTCACCCATTCTGGTAGGCAAAGGGAAACTATGCCCATACAGCCAAGTCTTCAGTAGAAGTTTTTTATTGATATGAAATGAAAATGAAATTTAATGAGATGAAATGAAATGAAATGAAACCTAACCAAACTCATTCAATCAAATCATTAAATCTGATATTGAAACAAATTAGTAGCTTCTTTTCAGAAATATACGTATTTGCATGAATCATAAAAACTTCTATGATTTTTTTTAGTAAAAAACTTCATGGTTGGTTTTTCTTTTTAATAGACATTATTTTGACAGTTGGGAAAGAAAACGCACGAGTGCGGGAAAGGTAAAAAAACGCGTGTGTAATAGCCCACTTCCCGAACGCTATACGTCCCTGCAATACGCCACTTTTTGAGCAACTGTATTAAAAAGACTTATTCATGTTTTAGATAGAATGATAACGAGTACATAACATATTTCTGCACAAAAATCGTTTTCTTTTGTTAATCTAATATTTTTTAGTTTTACCACAATTTGTTTATAATTTTCAATCTTTTAAATTTTTACAAAGAAAAATTGCTATGCGATAGCATAATCCATGACATCGCTATCAGTAATATTATGGTGCTAATTAAACAGCCTTTTTTAATAGCATTATTTGCCTCTGAGAATCTACTGTCTTCTAAATTAATAAGTCAGCCACAATTAACTATTTTAGCCACTAGTTATCTTCTATGTAAGCCACTCTAAATACAACTCAGCATGGTGGTTATTTTTAGCATTTAATTTTTAACATGCATTCAAGCAATGAACCTCTAAAATATTAATAAATAACATCAAATAAAATATTCTATTAGCTTCTAATTTTTTAACTCAGTATGTTTAAAATGTAACTCATCCCACATTAATTGATCGTCAAAATTTAGCTAAAATTGCCATCAAATAGTAAATTATGGCCACTAATATTACCCAGAAAATATTGAAGGGAGACAAAATAAAATACTTTGTTTTTGAAATACCATCATTTTACTTAAAGTAATTAATAGGAACATGTACCTAGTTAGGTAAAGGTACCTAACGTCGTGTTTTCTGTTTAACGAAAAAAGGACTTACTTTTATAATGCATCACTCAAAAAGTGCTCGCTAATGTTATTGTTTCGTCTTAAGAACAAATATAAAGATCATGACAATTTATTAACAAATGAATCTACTAATGATTTTGGATATCATACAGAGTCTAAAAAAATTGTAAGATACATTTTTAAATTTTTTAAATTACTTAAATATTTAATGGGCTTGACGAAAGATTTTGAAAATCTCTTCCGTAATGTGGTTACACATTTACTATTTGCGAAAATACCTATATTTCGGTAATAAACTTAAGTTTAAGGAAGTTTAAAACTATTTTTCTAAAATGTTTTCAATGAGTGAGACAAAACGGCACCTGGTGTCATGGCGTCGGCTATGACGTCACGCCATACACTTCGGACGCGTTCAACCTAAGACCAGCATGAAATTAAAATTATAAATAATGGAGATAGAGTTCCAGGAGCTGCAAGTTTTTTTATTGGAAATTTCCTCCTCTTTCAGAATCATTTTTTGAAATTTCTTAAATATTAATAGTTTATGAAATATTGTCAAAAAACGGAAGGCAATTTTTTCCTTTTTTTTAATTGTTTATAACTTTTGCAATTTTTATGTGCTAAAACACACTTTTAGAACATTTTTCTGGGCAATTCCCACTCCAATGAGCTATCACACATAATTTTAAGAGCAGTATCTCTATTTTCGACCATTTTCAACTTGTCGACTAGAGTGCGTTGTAGGTTGAACGCACCCGACGTATTATATTATGTAGTATTATGGCGTGACGTCATGCGCTGTAATTTGTGTTTCAATCAAAATGGCCGATTGCAGTATTTTAATGTTTTATTTTATTGAAAATCACAATAATCTTATTATTTTACATAAAACTAAACCAATATTTTTTTTTTTTTGAATATGTGTTCCCCTAAAATCATTAAATTGACGATTTTTTTGATACTGTCGTCATTCCCAATATGTAACAGACGATATAGACGGCAACATGGTAGATATATATTCATCATTTCAGCCTATCGCAGTCCACTGCTGGACATAGGCCTCCACAAGTTCGCGCCAATAATGGCGTGAACTCATGTGTTTTACCCATAGTCACCACGCTGGGCAGGCGGGTTGGTGACCGCAGTGCTGGCTTTGTCACACCGATGACGCCCGTCTTCGGCCTGTGTACTTCAAAGCCAGCAGTTGGATGGTTATCCCGCCATCGGTCGGCTTTTTAAGTTCCAAGGTAGTAGTGAAACTATGTTATCCCTTAGTCGCCTCTTACGACACCCACGGGAAGAGAGGGGGAGGCTAAATTCTATTTATATTCTCCTAATCATAAATATATATAAATTTGGTTTTAGCAAAAACTCGATGAATGCACTAAATGCATAAAATGGCGCTCTCTTATTGGTGCAAATGGCCGGTCGCTCTCGTCTCGCGCGCTTGCGCTTTATCATGCATTGGCTATTTTCACGATAAAAGAATATGATGTATTATTTTACATGCTAAGTTTTAATAAATAATACCGTCTATGAAGGCTTGAACTATATTTTTTGAGGACCTAGTTTTAAGGCTGTAAAACGTTAAATGGTAATAAGATGTAAAATTCGTGGCTGATTTAGTAAATTATGTGGCAAATAAGAATAAGAAGGACAAGTAAAAATAATTGTTGATCTTTATTTGATGCTGTTTATAGAATGTTTAGTTGGCGTTGTAAAAAGACGAATTAGTTTATCAGAGGCTATTTCGTTTTCCCGTGACTTAGTTATAAAATAAGAAGGTAGGTCACGTGACGAATAAAAAAATTGTGGCTTGATTTATCATATCCCGTTATATTACAGACAGTAATATTGTCGAAATAAATATGTATTATATATATATTTATATACTTGTATTTACAAGTACCCGTTTCAAGCAGAAATCAAATATGGAAATTAATAATCAATGTGTTTATTTTACCTCTTTATCGCCTGCGCTGTATTCAAGAAAATAATAGACCAAAAATACATAAAAACTCCGCAGAACGCCGTAGTCAGCAACATGTAAGGATTAACAATGGCGACCATCACCAATATACCGATCATCACCATGAACACCTACGAAATGAAAAGTAAAATTTATTTATTATTTATATCACAACTTAAGAAATTATTATTTGACTTCTACCTATATAAGAGCTGTAAAGACGAAAATTAAGCCTGGGACAGATTTGTTTGTTCCCTTGTCTGAACTCATAGAAGTGGACCAGTAAGTATAATATAAATGACGAAAAATTTGATGAACGCCAAAAACTAACACGGGCGAATCCATAAATAGTTCTACCTTTTCCTTTAAACTGCTTAAAAAAATTTGTGCCACATATCTATATATTAATACATGAAGCAAAAACTTTGTACCCCTTTTTACGGAAATTGCGCGTACGTAGGAGTATGACATTTCGTACACTTATAGTTTATATAGAGAAGAAGTGCGGAATGCTAATATTTTTTCAAAATTATACATTAAATTAATAAAAAAAGCATTACACACACTACAGCACTCACACACGCATATTATAATAGGTATTTGTTGATTGTCAAAGTCTGTAGTCAAGTTGATTTTTTTAAAAAGGTTCTTTATTTTCATAATTATTTGGTTTTCTTAAATTAAAATTTTTAATTATGGTCGAATTTCGACCTCTGGGCGACCACTAGTATGTATAAATGTCCCTTGGTCTAATATCGTGATCTATATATACCTGTATAGTGTCCAAAGAACTCATCGGTATGATCTCGTCGATGACTCCCATATCCTTCGAGAACCGATTGAGTATACGGCCCGACGGATTGGTGTCGAAGAAGCGCATCGTCGCTGACATGATGCTGCTGAACATTTGGTTGTGGAGCTTGACGGAGCTTCGCATGCAGACCCACAAGAACATGAGCGATCTAAAATCAAACGCACATCTTTAGAATCGTGTTCGCGCTATATATACTAAACAGTGCTAAAATTTATGAAACAAAGTAAATTTAAATAAACAAAGATAAATCGTATCAGATCAAAAGTAAATTATTTATTTTATAGTAGCTGGTACACAGGTACACAATATTGTTGAAATATTTAAACTTAAAATGAACATCGACAAACAAGGTATTTATCCCGTTATATACGTAATACTGCTTATTTCATGAAAAAATTAAGTATAAGATTTTGATTAAAATTATGAAAACAAATAAAAAATCAAAATTAATTTTTTTTTCGATGGTCCGTTTATGAAAAAATTTAATAGCGTGTAAAACATTTAGTTACGACTAACAGATGCGGCGCATTAAAAAAAATACTGTCAAACCTTTTGACGTTGGTTGAATATCCCAACTTAATGAACGCGGAAACGCAAGAGACGGAAATAATAAGGTAGCTCATGATATTTCGTTACGAATTAATACTACAGCAGGCAGGAGGAAAACATACAAACCGTATTATGCAATATTGCATAGCAATAATAAAACGCTTTATTTATTAATAATTAGCATCAAGTTGAAATCGTTGAATTTTCTTATTTTATGCACAATTTTCAAAAATTTTATTTACATGAGAACCTAGATAGCTTAAAAAAAGTGACCGAAATCAGCAGTAATTTCCGGATATACATATATAGAATAGATAGAGAAAAGATAAATGATGATACAAAAAAATTTACCTTCCAGTGGTGAAAATGATGCAACCTAAAATACCGATTGCCCAGACGTACATGTACATTGAATGATCAAATGGGGCTTCGTTAGACGTCATATTATTCATTGCCACAGCTGTCTTCACCATGGTGCCGATGACCGTGAACTTGGGGCTCATTGTGGTGCTCGATACCAAGCCCAGGGAC
Source organism: Melitaea athalia (assembly GCA_905220545.2). Lineage (NCBI taxonomy): Eukaryota > Metazoa > Arthropoda > Insecta > Lepidoptera > Nymphalidae > Melitaea > Melitaea athalia. The sequence continues at coordinate 12,102,670 of HG992177.1, forward strand.
GAGGTACTATTAAAAGTGTCTTCATCGTTACTTAACGAGGCGTTACTGAGTGAGATGTTACTGAGCGAGTTGTTACCGATTAAACTTGAGTTGCCAATGTTTTTCTTTTCTTGAAGTCTTGAGACATTTTCGTCCACAGAGTTCATCCTGTAATATTACGCACTTACTAAAAATAAAATCGTGCTATAATGTTGGCTATTTTACTATATTTCCTAATAAATTTGTTCCAATCTTACGGCTTATTGAAACCTGGCTAAGGCGTAAGATTAGAGCATTGTCAAATCCTGGATGTGTAACAAAAATATAAAATGAATAATGTAAAATTGTCTATCAAATATTTTTAGAGATCGAAGTTCAAAGCCTTAAAAGTCTCTTTTTGATTTAATTAATTATCAATCACAAAGCTAAAGTAGATGGATTATGATTATATTGAATCATAAAAATTGTTCACATTAATGTTACTTTTCAAAATATTGTTATCGTTTGTATAAGAGATATTAAAATCTAACAAACCCAGTAAAACATATTGCGTGACATATTTGCGTTATCATTATTGAGAGCTGACTGACCCGATAGACGTCGTCCTGTTTTCTGAACTGTTAAACGTGTGAAGTTTAAATAAACGTTATGTTTTCTGAAAATTTCTATTGTCTGCGTAATAAAGGGGTCGTCCATTCATTACGGCAGTGTCGAAGGGGGCTAAGTGGCAAGGAAAGCTGCAATGAGATATCATGTTAATTTTTTGTTGAACGGACGATTTATTATATTTATTCGATATATTTATACGACCAAACAAAACAATCAACCAACAAACACCCTTCCAAAATTTAATTAGATTTTTCTGTATTAACGATAATATTCTGAAAATGTCTATATACGTTGTTCCAAACAAAAAATACACGTGATTTTTTGAGCATATATTGGACGACCCCAAAAAAGAATTGACCAGTCGTTCTCGAGTTTTTCACTTTTCGGAATCGCAAAACATTTCGCGATTTTTTTATATTAGTCTAGTCAAGAAGTTCAATATGAAGCCCCTAAAAATATGGGCGACAGCTCATTCGATTCGGAACGATGTCTAGAAAAATGTTTTTAAGGGTTTATTAGCACATAAAAAAATTGCGATTGTTATTAACAAAATAAGAAAAAAAAAAGAAGGTAGGTATTTAGTTTTTCGTTAATAATTTCTAAAATAAAATCATATTTGAGGAATTTTAAAAAAAGATCCTGAAAGAAGAGAAAATTTCCAATAAAAAAGTCTCAATTCCCAGAACTCTATGGTATGGTGTGTTATGGTTAACACAGGCTGGTATCCGCAACTCGACGACTCAGCGCCTATTTTGCGTGTGTGGGAATATGTTTATTCACTCTTGCGGCTTGCCACCCAAGCTTCTCCAGAAACTTCAGAAGTCTTTTTGGCTTCTTAAAGATCTCTGAAAGCGTCCTCGGGGTGCCAAGATGCTGTGCCCGGTAAGCCACTACACCTGGACAGTAAAGAAATACATGCGTAGCCATTTCATCTGTTCCCATGCAAGCTCTGCACAGGGGACTGTCGGTAATGCCTATATTAAATAGATGTTTGTTGTACGGACCGTGTCCAGTCAGTGCCGCAGTTATTTGTCTCAGTTGGCGTCTGTCCAGATTTATTAGCCTGCTTGCCATTTTGGTGTCAATTACAGGCCGCGCCAACTTGGCTTGCCTACAGTCCTCAAGTTCGGACCATGGGGTTGTGTGTTTGTGTTTCATGCGCTGACGAATTTGGCCTTTGAGCCAGCAAGAAGGTAACGGTATAATTGGTTCGGCTCCTATGGCCTTCATACTTGACCCCCTTCTTGCTAGCTCATCGGCTATATCGTAACCGCGTGTGGTGTTGTAACCTTTGATCCATTGTAGTGTGATGTCATTGTTTACACCTACCTGCATCAGGGCGTTATGGCATTCATAGATGATACCTGAAGTGGTTGAGTTACTATTTAGTGCCTGTAGTACTGACATGCTGTCTGACAATATACGGATGTGGGAGTCCATTACGTTCCTTCTCCCACACTTCACAAACACTGTGTTATGGACGCCTATGGGTAGTGATATGTTAATATTTAGGTCCTCGGAGAAGATGCCATTTCCTGACCCTGTATTTGTTTTGGAGCCATCCTTGAAGATTCTCAGGTCCTGCGTATAGGAGGCTGCGTGTGAATCCTCGTCCAGCTGTACTTTGTATTTTTTGTCAAAAATGTAGGTACTTGATCTGTATACCGTCGTTGGGTGCTTCCATGAACGGTATACAGTCTTTGGCTATATCTTCCAAAATTTTTATATGTGGTGTGCCATATGAACACAGTAGTTTGTGGTTCTTTAATCTCACTGCAGTAGTTGCAGCTTCTTGTTGAATAAATAAATGAAGTGGCAGAATATTTAGCATGGCCTCCATTGCCGCTGTAGGTGTAGTCCTCATGCAGCCTGTGACTGCCATGCACACCAATTTTTGCCAGCTTTGTAGCTTGGATTGCGCTGTGGTGAGAAGTGTTCTGCGCCACCATACCACAGCTCCATAGCTGATCATGGGTCTGATGACCACGGTATAGAGCCATAGGGTCAGTTTAGGTTTAAGGCCCCAGCTCTTCCCAATCATCCTACAGCACTGCCAGAAGATGATGCTGGCTTTGTTTAATTTGTTTTCTAAGTGTTTGAACCAGCTTAGTTTATTATCTAGTATTACACCAAGATATTTAACCTCTGTGCTTAAATTCAGGGTTGATTTATGGCCGAACCCAATATTCAATCTAAAGATAGAGATAGGTAGTTATCATCGACTGCCAGTAACTAACTATCTATTCTTTGTAGTTGTCCCAATAATTCGGATAGGGGACTACTATCTCCAGTTAGCTGTAGATAGACCGGCTACCTGAGCCCTCCCTTACATTCCAGTATACGCAGCGTCACAGACGGCCTCAGTTATGTTATATAGATGTTTTGTAGTATTTAAATTTGACTAAACTTATAAATAATACAAAAAAAAAACAACTTGCAAACAATGAGTTGAATTGTTTACGCTTGGGTCACAATTCTCTTTCACAAAATACAATTTAATAATATAAACAAACTTGAAACTACGATTCAACAAAGGATCGTAGCGTCATGTCAATGTCGTGTAAAAACGTTTACGTTCCGTTACTAGACTTACCATAAATTCCATATCAAAGTAATATCGTTTATTCTAAATAAAAAAAACTGCGTAAAAATTAATTACTCCATATTTTACTAAAAATAAGATTACTTTAATATGAATAAAACATGTATGACAAATTTAAATACTACAAAACATCTATATAACATAACTGAGGCCGTCTGTGACGCTGCGTATACTGGAATGTAAGGGAGGGCTCAGGTAGCTGGCCTATCTACAGCTAACTGGAGATAGTAGTCCCCTATCCGAATTATTAGGACAACTACAAAGGATAGATAGTTACTGGCAGTCGATGATAACTACCTATCTCTATCTTTAGATTGAATATTGGGTTCGGCCATTAGTGAACTTGCCTGTTACTAGAATAGCCAGGTCGTCTGCATAGCCTATTGTATAGTATATGTTGTCATTTAGCGAGAATATTAGCTCGTTGACTACGAGGTTCCATAGCAAGGGTGATAACACCCCTCCCACCCCCTTTAGCAACGATAGCACCTTGTTTGCTGTCATTGTATAACCTTACAATCCTACTTGCCAGCATGTTTCGGATCCAAGCAGTTATAGTTGGGTTTGTTTTGTGTTGGTTTAGTGCTGTAACTATGCTGTTGAAGTTAGTTTTGTCAAATGCACTTTCGATGTCGATAAAGGTGCCTAGTTAGGATTCCTTGATTATAAGTGCCTCTTCGATCTTGCCCACTACAGAATGTAAGGCTGATTCTGTAGATCTACCCGCAATATAGGCATGTTGATTCTTAGGGCCTATGCAAACCATGTTTTTTAAACGCGCCGTCGACGCGCGTCTGTAGCGATACAGACGCGATACACACGCGAGTTAGACGCAGCCTGTAGACCTTTGCACACCTGAATACGCGTTTGAATCGATGCAAACGCGCGTGTCACGCGATACAGACGCGATGTAAACGCGCGTGTGTTGAGATACAGACGCGATGCAAACGCGCGTGTCACGCGATGCAAACGCGCGTGTGTAGTGATACAGACGCGATGCAAACGCGCGTGTGTTGCAGACGCGATGCAAACGCGCGTGTTTTACAAACGCGATGCAATCGCGCGTGTGTAGCGATACAGACGCGATGCAAACGCGCGTGTATATCGATACAGATGCGCCGGTGCCGCGCGTTTGAATCAACACAAACGCCAACAAACTGCTAAGTAGGATAAAAACGCGCCGTCGACGCGCGCTTTTAAAACGCGCGTCGACGGTGCGTTTAAAAAACGTGGTTTGCATAGGCCCTTATGTAGGGGTACTTTTGGTAGTACGTTTTCTCTCAGGTATCTGTCGCACAGTCTCTCCAAGGTCTTTAGAAGGAAGGAAGTGAGACTGATGAGATGAGACGGCATGTAGATGGCGTAACGACTAACGACCTCGCGGAGTACTATTTTCAGCGTTGCGGTAGAGTTCTGGGATGTGAGACTTTTTTTATTGGAAATTTTCTCTTCTTTCAGGATATTTTTTTAAAATTCCTTAAATATGATTATTTTAGATATTATTAACGAAAAACTAAATACCTTCTTTTTTTCTTATTTTGTTAATAACAATCGCAATTTTTTATGTGCTAATAAACCCTTAAAAACATTTTTCTAGACATCATTCCGAATCGAATGAGCTATCGCCCACGTTAACACGTTTTTGAACTTGTTGACTAGTGGTGGTTAAAATAACGGAAACGTCAAAGTGTAACACGTTTTTTTGTTAAAAACGCGTAACGTTTGTTATTCCTACTCTAACTTCGCGTTATCTCAAAAACGTCTCAACAAACAATAGTCGAAAACGTCTGAAAACGCAAAACGTCTAAAACGTTCCCACAGCGCGCAGCGCTCTGCAACGAGGCTAGAGCGGGATAACATTACAGTCGTTAGTGGTGGTTAAAATAACGGAAACGTCAAAGTGTAACACGTTTTTTGTTAAAAACGCGTAACGTTTGTTATTCGTACTCTGACTTCGCGTTATCTCAAAAACGTCTCAACAAACAATTGTCGAAAACGTCTGAAAACGCAAAACGTCTAAAACGTTCCCACAGCGCGCAACGCTCTGCAACGAGGCTAGAGCGGGATAACATTACAGTCGTAGACGCGTCGTCGGCCCGTATTATTCGTTTTTAGGTTATTACTCCGTTACTCGTATTAATTTACCGTAAACGTTGTTCGCGTTGTTTCGTAAACAAAACAACGCGAACTAAATTTTTAATATAATAATTTGTTTGCTGTGCAAGTTGTACTACAGTACTATAATAATTATTGTAAATAATAAAATAATTCTCTTTTCATACATTCGTCGTGCTGTTGTAAATATTGTGTAAATAATATTATAAGTACCTGGGTGACCGAGCCCAGCTCGGTATTTTTATTTTATTTTTTGTTTTTTTCGGTATTTTTATATTTTTATTTTATTTAAATAATAAATCACGAGTGAAATTAAAAAAAAAAAGAAAAAAAAAATAATCTAAAGACTGAGATTCGAACCCGGGTCAAAACGATTTGAAATCCGTCGCTTTCCTAATTACGCTATTAAAGCTATATTAATAATGGTGAAATTAAACTTTGTATTATAATGATATTTTTTCATTGCCTAAAAGGAGATAAAACGACATTTTTTTTAAATGAATAAAATAATCCATATATCCATTTCACATAAGAACGGTACGGTGAAATTTGATATGTTCCAATTCCAATACACTCTCACTATTTTCAGCAAATCAGATAAATATAAATGTTTTAAAATCACCAATTAATTTCTAAGGCAAATAATAATGCTTAATCAAGCATTATTATTTGCCTTAGAATCTAATCAGATTGAATTGTTGACACGGCACGTCAGAGGGTGCAGGTTCAAATCCTGCTGGGTCGAAAATTTTGATAATTTTTATCTTTTTCTTTTTATCTTGTCACTCCTGAATAGTGTAGCTTTCTGTTAGCGAAAGAATTTTCATGATCGGATCAGTATTTGCGAAGATTACCCCGTATATACAAACAAAGTTATTAACTTTACCTCTTTATAATACTAGTATAGATATAGATATATATACAAGAATTGCTCGTTTAATAGTAAGATAATTCTCGTTTCGTGCATTCGTCGTGCTATTATAAATATTGTGTTTTTAACAGACTTCTTCGTTTTTAAGAATATTGTAAATAGGTACTTAGGTAGGATATTACTGTGTGAGTTGAAAAAGTGAAACTGTAATATAGTGTGTGTATAGTAATGTGTAAATAAGTTTTAGACAATTAATTAGGTAGTTAATTAATAAGGACTTGAATTGCAAGGACTTTTAATTGGTAAAATGCCTCGCGGTAGTGATTTACCAATTTGGAACTTTTTTGAGAAGTCCAGTGATCACAATAAAACAGCTGTGTGCAATTATTGTCGTCGAGAGATCTCATTTAAATCGACGATATCACAACCGTTCAATCATCAATGATAAAAATATAAAATTTAAAATACAAACAAGTTTAAATTTTAAAATGTCTATTTTGACTTGATTTGACAACAAACAATGTTGTTGTTTTAAAATTTATCCCCAATAGGGAAAGGCAAAAGACTATAGTCCATACAGCCTAGTCTGAATTTGTATATTTTTTCAATTCTTGACAACAAACAAGTTTAAAATACCAACCACGAAAAAATGATCCAATTCACACATTTAATTAAATTATATATATTTTACGTGCTGTTTTGATATAAATTTATATCGATTGAAATATTTAATTTGTTACTTAAAGCAAAAAAACAGGATAATTTTTTATGTGACATCATGCTTTTTAAGTATAGGTAAATAGTTATTTTTGTATGCAAATTTAATTGGTATGCGTGTACTGGATTGCTGAATTGACGAGTGCCAACGTAGCGACATCTTTTGATAGGACTTGGTAGTCGCTAATAAATTTAATAGTTTCGGGGCACGATTAATAGATGACACTGCTAATTTTTTACTGTGGCCGATGTTCTAACTTCTAAGTTTCCAGCCCATGGTTGTCAGATAAAATGACAATTTCTCCGCGTTGAGACTGCGGCCAAGTTTTATAAAAACGTGTTATTATGAAAACGTATAAAAAAACGCGTTAACTTAAGATAGTTAATAGTCGAAAACGCGTTTTTAGTTAATAACGGATTTGAACATCAATAACAGTCGTCAGTCGTAGACGCGTCGTCGGCCCGTGTTATTCGTTTTTAGGTTATTACTCGTATTAATTTACCGTAAACGTTGTTCGCGTTGTTTCGTAAACAAACATGGCTCGTTCGTTTTAAATTTTTAATATAATAATTTGGTTGCTGTGCAAGTTGTACTACAGTACTATAATAATTGTAAATAATATAATAATTCTCTTTTCATACATTCGTCGTGCTGTTGTAAATATTGTGTAAATAATATTATAATAATTCTCGTTTCGTACATTCGTCTTGCTATTGTAAATATTGTGTTTTTAACCGAATTCTTCGTTTTTAAGAATTGTAAATAGGTAGGATATTACTTTGTGTTTTATGATAAAATCAATTTTATTATAGACAGTCCTAAGCCAAGTATGAAGGAAAGTTAGGTTTAAAGAACTTTATTTCTCATAAGAATTTACATTCACTTAAAATGAGATACAATGATATTTTTTATACAATTGTAAGAAGACAGTTTTAACATCTGGGCCGTTAGATATAGAAGGCTTTCTTATTTACTATAGTGAGGATACAATAATTATGATTTTTTAGTTTGGTTTTAAATGATTTTATACTATCACATAATTTTATTTCATCTGGTAGTTTGTTTAACAGCTGTACTCCTTCAAACATAATTGTTTTTTTACCTTAATTAGTTCTTACATCAATGTTCTTACATTATCAATATGAAGTTTATATTTATTTCTTAAATTCGAAATATGCGATCTCTCATAAATCCTTATTTCTGATTGCACGGATCCTGATTTAATTTTTTTGATTAGAATACATGTATTGTATGTGTAAAGTTGTAATATATTCATTATTTTTGTATTATTATAAAGTTGTATCGTTGGAGTAAGAAAGTGATAGTTATAGAAAATTTTGATTATCCTATTTTGTATTCTTTGTAAAGTATTTAAATTTGAAGTACCTAGCAGCGGAACCCCAAACCTGTATTAGATATTCTAGATGTGATTTTACTAATGAATTATATAAAATGTTTCGGATTCTTTTTGGTACACAAGTGGAGATCCTATTGATTGCTCCTAATATTGATTGTAACTTTGTTTTAATGTGGTTAATATGTATCTTGAAATTTAGTCTGTCGTCTAACCATAAGCCAAGGTATTTTTCATGATGAGAGCGCTGTAGTACCTATATCGTTGTTTATCGTCAGCGGAGTAGTCAGGTATCTTTTTATTTTTAGCAGAGAAAATAATAAATGAAGTTTTAGCTGTATTGATTGTTAATTAAAGTTTATTGATCTATAACGCTTCATGATATATTATTACATTCTTTCGTGTAGCGAACTACGAGCGACTAGCGAGAGGCGTGTTGTCAGATAAAATGACAATTTCTCCGCGTTGAGACTGCGGCCAAGTTTTATAAAAACGTGTTATTATGAAAACGTATAAAAAAAACGCGCTAACTAAATTTAGTTAATAGTCGAAAACGCGTTTTTAGTTAATAGCGGATTTGAACATCAATATTGTTGACAAGACTATATAGGGTGCATTCGGTTTGGACGCTTTCACGCTTTGAGCGCTCACGCTTGTAAGTACTAATTTTTAGTTTTCGTCTTGGCGTATAAGCGCTGAGAGCAATAACAATAACTAATTTTTTTTTTAAAGCGTTCGTTTTGGAAACTGTGAGGCGTGAGCGTCAGTTGACACTTGACACTTGACAGTTAGCATCAACATGGCGAATGTGGTAAATGTTTATCAAATAGCAAATAATTTATTAGAAATTATCCATGATGATTCGGATGATAGTGATGAATTTGATATGTTTGAAGATAGTGATAATGATAAGGAATGGCAGTGTTGGTGTACTTATTTAGATTAAAAACGATCCTGTACCAAGAATTAAATTTTTATGATAAAATGAAGAACTAAAAAATTATTTTATTTTTTACTTTTATGTTTAAATAACTATATACACAACAAAATTGTAAATTATTTATTGGATATAATAAAAAAAAACACATTTTTCTTTGTTTATAATGTTTTTAATTTTATTCAGTACCAAAAAACTTCATGCGAACATATTTATTATTTAGTCTTATAAACCTTTATCTTATTAAACTTTGAATCCTTTTTGTAACACTTGATAATTACATTTTTTAAAGTAATCATTGAGTTCTGTAAAAAAGTATTGTTAAATAATTAATATTGAGAAATTAATAGAATTTGGTTAGCTTACGCTCGCATTCGTTTTGACTAGAGATGGGCGTAACGGCTACATTTTGATATTACGTTATAACGTTACGCTACTTTTAAATCACTTATTATTTTTTACGTGATAATATTTTTTTTTAACCAACTGTGAAACCCTTGTGAGATCAATTTTTTTTGGGATTTTAGGTAATTACAACTTTTAGGTCAACTCTTATTATTTGTGAGATCAAATGCATATTACTTTCCCTGTCTTTTTGCCGTTGCATCCGGTTTGAAATCACAACGATTCTAAAGAAGTTTCACTTCAATAAATACAAGAATTACTCGTTTACAGATACAAGATAAAATAAACTTACCACTATTTTCATTCCTGTTATTTTCTCTACTTATTTCTTCATACTTATAAATAATTATTGTTATTTGTTTCATATGTTTTTTTAAATTCGGTAAAGTAGTTTTAAATGAAAGTATATTTTTACAATATTTACATTCCGCTTTTTTTGCAATTTCATCCACCACAGTAAAATAATTCCACATTTGTCCTTTTCGTGGCATTTTACTCTACTCACTAAAAAACTATACTTAATTATATAAACAACTAGCTGACCCGGCGAACTTCGTACCGCCTAACAGTCGATTCTTTATTTTTTTGAATACTTATCCTTCCCGAAATCCCTCCATCACTAACACTTAAACTTTATGATTCAAATTGACTTTTAAGTAGATATTATTACGTATCTTTCGTATGGGAATATAGAAAAGTGTTGTTTTCAGACTTTTTCAGGCAATTTTTAAAATTTTTCTCTCCGTAACAACCATCCTCGTACTTCAAGAAATATTATAAAAAAAAGAATTAGTGAAATCGGTTGAGCCGCTCTCGAGATTCGCGCTTAGCAACATATTCAGCGATTCATTTTCATATACAATAGAGACTATACTTAATTATATAAACAACTTAATTATAATTATTAATTATATTTACAGTTTCTCAAAACGCAACACCGCAATCGTAAAATTCGTAAATAAACTCACGAAAATAACGAACATCATACGAGAACAAACGCGTTGTCCATACTGACAATTTAACCGTTAAACAAAACTAAATAATATGAAAAAAATAAGTCTAACGTGTAGTATAGTATAATAAAAATAATAATACGAACTAAAATATTTTTAAAATTTATTTCAAAAGACATTGAAAGGAAAATAGTTCTTATTCAGTTACAATAGAATACAATTTGACATGGGACTAAGCTAAGATATTATACGCAACGTGAATGTTCTGGACATTCAAAGGAAAATAGTTCTTAGTCCGTTACAATAGAATACGATTTGACATGGGACTAACATATTATACGATGTTCTGGACATTAAAGGGAATTTTGTGACCATGGAGAGTACAATTCGGCTCTGTGTACATTTGAGGTAAAGTAGTAAAAATAAAAATATTCTTTCAAACCTTAAAAAAAATAATATTTGATAAAATGATTTAAAAATGATAGGTGATTTTATCCGCTACCTAATATAACGAACACCTCTAGTTTTGACAGTTAGTACAGATTGGCGCTCACGCTTTTGGTGCCTTACCTCGGTAGCGAAAGCATCTGAGAGCGCGATGTCAGCGTCGCGAATGAATGAATGAACGAAATGAACTCGGCCAGAAGCGTGCTTTTTTGACGCTCACAGCACCAAGTCGAACGCTAAAAATGACGTGAAAGCGCGCTGACAGCGCGAAAGTGTCCAAACCGAACGCACCCATAGACACATGATAGATTTCATGCATGTTATCAAGTCATTGATCGATACTTGTATTGAATCACTTCTAAATGTATCAAAAACTGTTTTAAAAAATACAAAATGTCAGTCAATATTCTCTCCAAGCGATAGTTATCGTTACATTGTTGAATTGTTGTTAACGTTAAAATAGTAACCAAGGAACCTACATATTCAAATGACTATAATTATTATTTTTAAGTCTATAATAAAAACTTTGATGAATAAATAATAGCGCATACCAATATGTGACCCACAGATCACTCGCAGAGGTGACGAGCTGAGCAAGAATGACTGACATGATGGTAGACGACAGCAGACACCAACCGGAGCCGGCGCGGAAGTATTTCATGTACACTTTTCCTGATACTCGACCTACAAGATCATTGATTTTATTTATTTGAAGTGTTTTCATTTATTGCGTACAATCTTAATATGGGGTTATCAATTGTTATAATGAGGATCAGTAAAGTTCTAGCAAATTCAATAGAACTAGTATCCACGTTATTCTCTATGACATAAGAATGATATTTCTTTTTGAATTATCCAAATCGGACCATTACTTACGAAGATATTAAGTTATAAACATTATGCCGTTCCTGCCGCTACGTCAGTGTACGCGGGATGCGTGTGACGTCACTCCGACGTTCCATGCCAGTTAGCCCTTAGCAGCGAGAAGATGCGATGGTGTTTTCTTTTAAACTATGTGTCCTACAAAAAAATTGTAAGGACATAATTTGTAGCAAATTGCTTTGCCTACAAATATGTTCATATAACTTTGCCGAAATTTAAAAAATTAAAGAAGTTATAAGCAAAAAAGTGAGAAATATTTTATAGAAATTTTATTTATTGCTCTATAACTTTTTTTTATACATTTCACAAAAAAAAATACCTCAGACCAATCTTGTAGATGGTTTTTTGAGAAAAAAAATTTTCTACAATTTTTTGAATTTTATTCATTTCAAACGCTGTTACAGCGCTCCAAAGTAGACCGGGTTCGTCAATGCTCATGAGAATCCGGTCAAAACGAAATGCTTAACTTAGTTTTATGATCCTTTTTTTATTGTAAATAATAAATATATTCTTAAAATTTTTTTGTTAAATTCCTGCCTACAACTTTACTTATTCATTGGCATAAGCTGTCTGTGGGGTAGGCCTACTGGGAATACCGCGTTAAAAAATATGATTTATGAGATATTTGATTACCTAAGTAGATACATTCGAAGAAGATTAAGAGAAGTCAACGCATTTTTGGAAAACATTAGTATTTCCGAAACTGGTTGAGACTCAAAAGTACTCTTCTACGCATATGTATAATGAGGATCAATAAAGTTATAGCAAATTCAATAAAACTAGTATCCACGTTATTCTCTATGAGTCTATGATATAAGAAAGATATTTCTTTTTGAATTATCCAAATCGGACCATTCTTACGAAGATATTTAGTTATAAACATTATGCCATAAACAGTAATAATAATAAATAATAAACGTTTCACACTCAACGGCCCCCAGTAGGATTTTCTCCTGTGTCGGGGGTCCGGAAACACACACAATACACAACCACAAACGCCCAGACCATGACAAACATCTGTATGGCCAATACAAATTTTTGTCATATGCGCGGATCGAACCCGCGACTGCTAGCGCAACAGCTAGTACTGTGACCGCTGCGCCAACGCGTCGTCATGTAAGCGGGATCAGTGTATGCGGGATGCGTGTGGCATCACTCCGACTCATAAAACTCACTCCGGATCATAAAACTAAGTTAAACATTTCGTTTTGACCGGATTCTCATGAGCATTGACGAACCCGGTCATCTTTGGAGCGCTGTAACAGCGTTTTAAATGAATGAAATTCAAAAAATTGTAGAGAAAAATTTTCCTCAAAAAACCATCTACAAGACTGGTCAGAGGTATTTTTTTGTGAAATGTATAAAAAAAAAGTTATAGAGCAAAAAAGAAAATCTTTATAGAAATTTTCTCACTTTTTTGCTTATAACTTCTTTAATTTTTAAATTTCGGCAAAAAGTTATATGAACATATTTGTAGGCAAAGCAATTTGCTACAAATTATGTCCTTACAAATTTTTTGTAGGACAGATAGTTTAAATGAAAACACCATCGCAGCTTGTCGCTGCTATGGGCTAGCTGGCATGGACCGTCGGAGTGACGTCACAGCCTTCCGCGCCAGCCGGTTAGTAAACTCCGCTAGTAATTTGATCATAACTTCGTCAATTTTTGTCGTAGAACAAAAATTTTTGCACTGTATGTTAAGGATTTCTTAGTTCTATAAATCTGCATTCTCAACTAAAAACGTTACGGATCCTCATTACAGTTTAAGTTTACAACAATTACAATATAATATGTATCTTATAATATATACAATTCTCGTGTCACAATGTTAGTTACCATACTCCTCCGAAACGGATGAACCAGTGGCGGACTAACCGGAGGGCGGAAGGGGCGGCCCGCCCCGGGCCTCCGGTCTTGGGGGCCCCCAAAAGCCTAATCGTAAACAAGATTTTAAAAGTGTGCTTAGTACCTACATAATTTCATCAACTTCAAAACACTACAGCCATCTAGACTTTTTACGCGGTACTAATATTCTTTTAACTTTTAGATTTAAGCCTTTTATATTCTATTTTTTTATAAGTGACCCAATCGGTAAACAAATATGGCGTACTTACGACCATAGACAATTGAGTAATGCTAGAGTAATGTATAGTTTAGTGATGTGACACAAAGAACAAATGAATGAACAGTATTAATAAGCCATAGATAAGTAGAATTCATTTTACATAAAATATTTAACGATACCATATTGCTGAAATTATTTCAAAAACTGATAATATATTGAATAATTTTGTTAATAATTAGTAAAGGTACAGAATAAAAAAAAGTGGACTGACTGGAATAGATAAATAAAATATTGTCACTGGTTTATTCATAAAAATATTAAAGGAAAATATTTGAATACAAAAAAAAACGCCAATAAGGTACTTTATTTTCTAATCACTGTCCATACTTTCTAATGAATCGCAGGACTCTTCAGAGACGTCGTTCTTTTATGATAATTACGACACCGCGCTTATTTGATTTAAGCCTTCTTTTAAGAGCTCCTTGACTTCTGCCATTTTAAAACTTTTATTATTTTTGCCTATGTAACCTTTTACTTGTGCCCAAATGAGTTCAATAGGATTTAACTCGCAATGGCAACGTAAAAAAATTATGTTTTTGCGGGCTGCCATTTCGTCAATAACTTTTTTGTTATAGCCATCTTTATTCATTTTTTTTTTTAAAGTTCAGCAATGTGATACAATTATAAAAAACAATATGTCACACAATATCATTATGCGCACTCGCTTAACATCTAAAAGGGACTGATAACATTGTTTTTGCCAGTTCTATGTGCTATACTAATTTTTTATTAATATATATGGGATAGAGTAAAAAAATGTTCAGGGTGAAAACGATATTCAGAAATATTCATAATATAAACTAAAACCTTTAAAATAAACACTTTAATATTAAAGATTGATATTTATAATATTTTGTAAGCATATTTTGCGCTCAACAAAAAAAAATATATAACAATTAATAACAAATCGCATGTCTGTGCAAAACGCTTTACGGTAACATTGTTTTATAGTTTATTAACAAATTAGGTATAGTTCCTGAAAATTTAAAATATAAGTAAAGAATACGGCCTACTTTATCACTCATTTTATTAATTCCTTATAGGTACTCATTCACCTCTAAAAATATAATGACCACATCCCTATTTGCCTTATAAAAAAAGATATTGATATGTCATATTCAAAAATATTGATTATCTGTACTGTCAATATTCGTATTTTAGTAAATGTGTTTAAAATGATAAATGGATATTTGTTTTTAGTGAAATAAATAGTAAATGGAGTTTTACAAATGTCCGTAAGCTAATATGTTGTGAAAGTGAGTGATAAATGCGGAAAAAACGAGAATTACGTGTTGACAGGGGTTTGTTTACTAAAAGGGACGGATTCAAAAAAATGGACTTTTATATGCCTTTAGAACAGGGGTGAGCATCTATTTTTACTAGAGGACCGCAAAATTTTGAAAAATTTATATTCGTGCCAAAAGCACCGAATGATGAAAAATAATAAGAATTGATGGTACAAGTATTGAATTTAGGTGTGCCTTATTATAATAAAATTGACAGTTTTGAAAATTTGAAAATCTCTGGCGGGCCGCACAAAATCTCTATTCGGGCCGCATTGCTCACCCCTGCTTTAGAAACCTTTTAGATGTAACGCTATTCTTAGCCCAACAAAATCTTGCCTTCCGAGGCCACCGTGAAGACAATTCTTCGGAAAGCAGGGGAAATTTTCTAGAATTATTACAACTGTTGCAAGCGAAATATGATCCGGTGTTGAAAGAGCTTTGCTTAAAACTAGAAGAAGCTGCTGGTGGGTCAAAGAGAGTACCATCTTATTTGTCAAAAGGAACACAAAATGAATTTATCCAATGTTTGGGTGATCATGTAAGGTAAACAATTATCTCAGATATTAGAAAGGCTAATTATTACTGAATCATTTTTGACAGCATTCCCGACAAAAGTAAAATAGACCAAATGAGACAAATCATTAGATTCATTCATATAGAGAATGATATTGTGAAAATACGACAATCTTTCTTGTTTTTTTTAATGTCTGGATAACCTGCTGAGAATATGTCAAAAGACCATCTAGCCGCGTCGAAATTCTTGATATGATGATTTTAGGTTTTTAAGCAAACCTTGGTGTCGTCTATAGCGAGTTCTTTACAGATCTCGACTACTCAATGATTTCATATTACAATGAATTCTTCGACAAGAGACGATACCATGCTATTTTTAATTCGTTTTTATTTTTATTTTTGTGTTACCCACACATGAGGAATTATAAAGATTTTAAATCATATCAAAATTTTCGACCCAGCGGGATTTGAACCTGCGCCCTCTGACGTGCCGTGTCAGCGCTCTGCCAACTGAGCTGTATATTATTTTTTATATATTATTTTACAAACTAGAAGACATATCTTAGAGCGTTTGCAAAAATTGAAGTTGAGAATCTAATTGAGTGAGTAGTTGTGTGTGTGAGTGTGTGTGCGTGTGGGTGTGTGTTTGTATGCGGGTGTGCGTGTGTGTGTTATTTTAGTTAACTGCATCTTTATTTTGACTGTTTTTTAAAAATTGTTATTGTCATGTTGAACAAATCTATTTCCGAATAAAACTCATTATACATATATGTTGACTATACGGCCAAGGATAGAATTACGTGCATAATTTGTATGTAGTTTAGGTGTATATAATTGTGTTTATTGTGTGTATATAGTTGTGTTAATTTGTGTTAAAGATTAATCAAAAAGTTGTTATCAGATCTCGATCAAATTTAAACAAGACTACATGACAAGTATTAGCTTTCGATTAAAGTAAGAATCATCAAATTCGGTACACCGAGTAAAAAGTTATGCGGTATAATACAACGTAGGTTGACGAAAAAGTAGTCAAGTAAATACGCATTATTAGATATAACTCTGAAAGTACTTGTCAGATCTCAATTTAAAAAAAAATGGGACCACATGACACGCTACACCTTTCAATTAAAACAAAATTGATCGAAATCGGTCCACCCAGTCAAAAGTTCTGAGCTAACAAACATAAAAAAAACAGTCGAATTGAGAACCTCCTCCTTTTTTGGAAGTCGGTTAAAAATAGTTCTGTTTGACGGGTACGACGATTGGGCACTCTGAAATATAAAGCACTGACCAAGTCATTACAATCAATATGTCCATTCAGTATATTGTATAACATATACATATCACATTGCCGACGTCTGATTTCTAAAGCTTCCATTTTATAATGTTTAGGTTTCTGTATAATTTTTATGTTCTCTAAAATCCACCAACATTACTACTTTCTTAGCCTTCTTTTGAATGTTTTTATATTCAGATCTTTTTATTTCCTTTTCTCTGTCATTCCCATCTTCCACCCTTTTTCATTCTTTAAAAGCGTTCTTCTTTTCTTTTAAAATCGTCTGTACTTCCTCATGAAAATACTACTGAGGTTGCGTGTACAAAATCACTACGAGCACTGTCTATGACAACAGCTTGCTGTCTTTTTGATATATACGAGCAAAACCATCTATGTAAGTCACCCTTGATTCCGAGAGCTTGAAGCTTTTGTAATAGAATTACATGGTCTACCCGGTCAAACGCCTTTTGAAAATCCGTGTATCACGTCTACTTGTTGTTTTTTTATCCATAACCATATGAACAAAATTAGTAAAAACATAAATTTGTTTGTGTTGATAGCTTAAGCATGAAGCCATGTTGCTCGAATGGGATTGATTTATGGATAGTTGGCGCAATTGCATTGTAAATCAGACGTTCAAAAATCTTGCTTATAGTATTCAATATTGAAATAGGCGTATAATGTTCTATTTTGTGTCTTGCTCCTGCTTTATGGATTGGTATTATTAGTGCTTCTTTCCATTGGGTTGGAAAAGCTCCAAATTCATTGACAGATTTGTCAAATATGATTGACAGTGGGGCTGCAAGATTATTTGCACATTTTACATAGAATATAGCTGGTATTTTGTCAGTTCCTGCTCCTTTATTTATATCTAGAGCTTTAATTATTTTGAGAACTAGTCCTTTATTTACATTAAGATTACAAATAGTATCGTCTGCAAAAGATATTGGGACATGAGTTCTATCTTTATTATTATTCTGTTTTTCAAATACGCTTTCAAAAAACTCACTAAATCCCGCGCATATTTCTGTAAGATTGTTAAACTGACGGTCACCTAAGGAAAGGGAACTTGGATAATCATTTTGTTATTTCTTAAGTATTTTTGATACCGCCAAAAAAGCTTTAGATCTTTTTTGATGTCATTTTGCATTTTTGTTTTAAATTTCTTGTAGTAATGATCTTGTAATTTCTTTTGTCTTCTTCGTAATAAGGAAAATTCGTCGTAGTCTCTAGGATTCTTAAATGATTTCCAACGAGCATGAGCTTTTATTTTTTCTTGAATAATATGGATTAATGATTTGTTATACCAAATAGGATAGCGGCAAGAAAACCTTTCTGTAACAACCGGTACATGTTCATTGATTATTTTGTTGATAGTTTCGTAAAATTTGTCAACTATTACATCTATTGAATCACCTCTCAATATATTTTGCCAATTTAATTTACTGAGAATTTCATTTATAACACTGTAGTCAGCCTTCTTAAACTTCATTTTACTCAAAGGTGGTTTCGAAAGTTCTTTTAGTAGCAAGTCAGAAGCGTCAATTTCTAAACAGGGATGATATTTGTCTTCAGTGACTAAAATTTGATCAGATTTTTGAACATTTAAGTAGATGTTGCTAAAAATTAAGTCTAGAGTGTTATTACTCACATTTGATATTTGATTAAACTGTGTCAAGTTAAAGGAGCTACACGTTTCGATGAAATCCCTTGATACAGTCCGCAATAATGTTGTTCCGCGATTAAGATATAAGGGCCCTTCATTCTTCCAATCAATATTAGGGATGTTGAAGTCACCAGTAATTATGAAGTACTTCTTCAGAATTAGATGTTAAAATTGAGGACAAAAATTCTGTTACGGTCTCTATCCTTTTTACTTGGTAATCATTTGGTGGTATATAAAATACGCCTATATTAAGATTTTGGTTATTTCCAATTACGCTTTTAGGGATTGTTATCCAAACGGATTCAACTCCAGCAACAACAACTCCAATCCGATCTCTCATGTGCCCTTAGAATGGATTTTGTACAAATCATTACTCCGCCTCCATCATGTTTGTTTGATGTTTTGTAACTCCTATCCGTGCGAAAAACGTCGTACCTACTGTCACACAGCTCTCGAATATAAAATCCGCTTTTAGTGCAGGCGCGCACCGCGATTTTCAGTTTTGCGACACGATTTTAAAATCGCGCTATAAAAAATCGCAGAACGTAGGGAGCGCACTGCGATTAAAAAATCGCGATCTTTGCTCAGTTGCACCATGGACTTTGTACAAGTCGCTTGTCTTTATTTAGTACTAGCAGCACGCCCCGGCTCCGCTCGGATAAAATAATTGTTTTGTGAACTTTTTTGTAGATCATTTTTTATTCCTTTAATTCAGTCGTACATCATTTTGTCTTATCTTTAACCATTTAAGTAGCGCACGCGAAGGAAAGAAATATTTGAGAAGATATTTTACACCTTGGTAAACATAACGTGTATTTTTTTGCACATGTCTGAGTTTTTAAGAAATAAAATATAGCCTATGTTACTTCCTAATAATGTATCTTTCCATTAGTGAAGAATCATTAAAATCGGTCCAGTACTTTTGGAGCCTATTCAATACAAACAAACAAAAAATCTTTCCTCTTTATAATATTAGTGTAGACTTCGGAGGATCAGAAGAAAAAATAATAAAATTCGCCAATACTGGATTCATCCTTTAACAGCGGATAGGATTATCAAAGGTTTCTTTTATCAGAAACACCCCATCCATCCCAAAAAATTCTTTGGCTATTATAGAATGAAAATTCAAACATTCGACAGATTACTAAGATACTAACACACAATATTTACAACAAGTTACAATAGCACGACGAATTTACGAAACATGAGAATTATTATATTTACAGCAACCAAATTATTATTTAAATAAATTAAAAGTAAAATACGTTTTTAAAAAACAAGCTTTTATTTGAATGTGCTACAACGAAAAGAAATAAATGTTTACTTTAAAACTTTTACTATCTATACTTATTATAAAAATAAGTTCCCCGGCCGCGTCTTTCTGTCCTCCTGTCTGTCTGTCTGTCCTCCTGTCTGAACGCGATAAACTCGAAAACTACTGAACGGATTTTTACACGGTTTTCAACAATAGAAAGAGTGATTCTTGAGGAAGGTTTAGGTATATAATTTATTATGCTTTTATGTAAATTAGCAGAAATACGGCGATAAATGTTGAAGAGGTCGCAAAAAATCTCGCCAACGGGGACCTTTCCTCGCGAACGCCGCCTAAACTAGCAAAGATATAGTTAAGTAATGTACTAGCGAATTCAAAATCTATAAAAATGCTACAAAAAAGTCCGCGACAGCATATCTCTATCTCTTACGGTTTACTTACAATAACCACTTTTGTGTTCAAATTTGTAATTAAAAACATTACGTTATTTTCAAAGCTATTTTCTTTAGTTCAGTATTAATCCTTATCCAAATAAATGTTAGTTAGCTTAAGAATTTAATGCAGATTAAAATTGCCCTTCATACTATATCAATCAGATGAATAGTTTTTGAGATATCTTCGTTAGAAGTAATTAGCAGCGAAACATTTAATGCTCGGCGAGTCAGCGTTCTTTCTGAGATGCCTACGGCGCGGGCGAGTCCACCCCCTCTGCCCCGCATCGCTCGGCCGTATGCTCATGCTACTACACAAAGATCATTTTAATAAACTTTTTTTTAACTTTTTTGTTAAATTCCACGCGGACGAAGTCGCGGGTACAGCTAGTCTACTTATAAAGTCATTACATAACCTATATAATTTAAAAGGTTGTCGCGAGATATGAGTACCTACTCGTATTTTCTTAGTTTGAAAATTTTAATAGTTAAAATCAATCACATCAATTTATTTAATTTACTTGTTTACAAGCAAATCTCGCGATAAGATTTTATATGCAGGCGCTGACATGCTTACTCTTGGAAAGATGGAACACGAATGAGGCCCGAATGCGCGATTTTAAAATCGCAGTGCGCGCGGGATCATACAATTTCATACGCTGCATTTTATTTTCGCGATAATCGCGTCGCGAGAAAATGTGACGAATCGCGATTTTAAAATCGCCGCGATTTTTCAGTCGCTGTGCACGCGCTGTCCTACTAACTCATACGTTGCATTTTTGCGATTAAATAATAGCGCGATTAAAAATCGTGGTGCGCGCCAGCTCTTAAGCCAAGTTTCGGTCACCAGCCTTGTATTCATTTTGAAGAATATTTAGACGGAATTGTTCAGTTTTTGTTCGTAATCCACGAACATTTTGATATACCAACTGAAATGGTTTATTCATAAGTTTAATAATTTCATAAGTAAATTAATAAATTATAATAATAATAAAAGAAAGCATTAACAGTAATCATCAGCTTTAAGCCACAGTACGATAATCTAGAGATTTGTTCAGCAGTCCATATAGTTACAGTCGATTTTATAAGTTGTTTTGTTACGTTGTTTATGGAATGTAGTGTAGGAGAATGTAGTGTGGGTCAGTATGGTGTAGGTGAGTATGATGTATGGTGTAAAGTTTTTTTTATAAAATTAATTTTTATTCATCAACATAGTCTCCTCCAAGAGCGATACAGTCCCTCCAACGCTTTTCTAACTTTTCCATCCCATGTGTGTAGAACGATTTGTCTTTGGCTTTAAAATAAGCCTCCGTTGCTGCGATAACTTCACTATTTGAGTCAAATTTCTTACCCTGAAGCATTTTTTTGAGGTCTGCAAACAGCCAGTAATCGCTGGGGGCCAAGTCTGGCGAATAAGGGGGATGAGGAAGCAATTCGAAGCTCAATTCGTTAATTTTGGCCATCGTTCTCACGGACTAGTGACAAGGCGCGTTGTCCTGGTGAAACACCACTTTCTTTTTGTTCATGTGAGGCCGTTTATCCGCAATTTCGTACTTCGATCGCTCCAATAAGCACATCAGCAGAGGCGGCCTTACCCATTGCGAAGCTCCGGGCGCCAACTATTTGCGAGGCCCTTTGTCCTTCTAGTCTAGTCGTCGAAGTTGAAAATGGTTGAAAATAGAGATACTGCTCTTAAAATTCCGTCTCAATTGTAAATAAAAAAAAAAAATGTTTAAATAATTGTCGTAAAAATTTGCCTTTCATACTCGTATATACTGTATAGAAAATATATTCATACTTTGTTTATATGTAATAATTTTTGTACTTGAACAAAAACTGGTGATTTTTCCAAAAAATGATTTTTCTGGAAATATTAATTACTATTACTACTTATTGGAAATATTCTGCTCTTTCAGAATCTTTTTTGAATTTTTTGAAATTTCTTAAATATTAATTCGTTTATTACATATTGGCAAAAAACGAAATGCCATTTTTTCCTTTTTTAATTATTTATAACTTTTGCAATTTTTTATGAGCTAATACACGCTTTTAGAGCATTTTTCTAGACGTCATTCCAAATCCAACGAGCTATCACACATAATTTTAAGAGCAGTATCTCTATTTTCGACCATTTTCAATATGTCGACTAGACGGTTTTTCCTAAGACAAATCTTTAATTAAAGCACAATTATGTAACGAATGAGCTACGTCATTTTCGATTGAAAGAATAGCAAGGACTGAAAGCCGATCTTGTGTCATCGAATTCCTCAAATATATTTTAATAATTTTAAATAAAAAAAATTCAGTTAAAAATCTATATTATTTTTAATTTGCTTGGGTTGTTGCGCGAGGCCCATGCAAGAGCGAGGCCCCGGGCGATTGCCCCGTTCGCCACCCCCTAAGGCCGCCACTGAGCACATGTAATAGTCACTATTTATATTTTGCCCCTTTTCAAGGTAGTCGATGAAATGTATTCCATGCGCATCCCAAAATATAGACGCCATAACCTTACCGGCCGATTTCTGAGTCTTTGGACGCTTCGGGCGGCTTTCACCAGCCGTTCTCCACTCCGCTGCCTGCCGATTGGATTCCGGAGTGAAATGGTATATCCAGGTTTCATCCATTGTTACATACCGATGTAAAAAATCCTTTTTATTATGATTCATCAGCGCCAAACATCGTTCTGAATCATTGATACGTTGTTCCTTTTGATCAGTTGTAAGCAAACGCGGCACCCACATAGAAAAAAGCTTTTTCATGGCCAAATTTTTATGTAAAATAGTGAAAACACTACCAGCTGAAATCTTCACTATCTCGGCTATCTCTCGCACTTTTACCTTCCGATCTTCCAATACGATTTTGAGGACTTGGTTAATATTTTGTTGAGTCACTGCTTCATTTGAACGACCTGAGGGTTCCCCATCATTGGTGTCCATGCAACCGCGTTTGAAGTCGGCATACCACCGACAAATGGTTGCTTTAGAGGGAGCTGATCCTGCATAACATTTTATAAGCCATTGCTGTGCTTTAACGGTATTTTTTCCCATTAAAAAACAATGTTTTATCAACACGCGAAACTCGTTTTTTCCATTGTATCGAAATTACAACCGTAGCGTCACTTAAATGTTTCAAAATCAATAATTTTATTGTTCCATTTTTAAAAATTTGACACATACCTATTCTTGTATTGATAGCCAGTACTTTTTAAAAATCAAAAGAGTTTTTAATATATGCGCCATTTCCAGGTTAGTCTCGGGACTTATTGAACGATCTAGTATATATGGTGTAGGCGTGTGTAATTATGTGTAGTTTTAGTTTAGATTCCCACTTAGATACTTTAACAAAAAAAGGACAATGCCTATTTTCTATGAAGCCGTACCTCGGTACGTGTTCAGACAATTCATATATTTAAGTATCCTTTATTAACCGAAAATAGATTTTTAATAATATTCTAAAAGTGATTAAAACCGTAGTTTATACTTAAATTAAAAAAGATATTTTATTTGTATTCCGGGTTTGTGCTGTCAAAACATATTAAATATTAAATACCAAGTCGGAAACGCAACTATAGAAATAAACGCTTTTTTAAATTAAATTATGAACCCCAACACGACCAGAAAATTGACATATTAAAGTTTTCTTTATTAATTAAAACTAGATTTTTGATAATAGTCTAAAAGTAATCAAAGCCGTGGTTTATATTTTAATTTAAAAAAAGCGTTTGTTTGTGTGGTTGCTATGACGACTTGCTATTTATATTTAAACTATTTTGACATGACAAACGCGGAATACAACTAAAATATTTTTTAAAATTAAATTATAAACCACGGCTTTGATCACTTTTAGAATATTATTAAAAATCTAGTTTCAATTAATAAACGATACTTAAATATATGAATTGTCTAAACTAGTCAAAGCACGTACTGGGCACAAATAGGCATTGTCCTTTACTTAAAATTTACAGTCTTGGAAATTAATTATTAAGAAATAGTATAACAATCTTAAAGGTACCTTACATCTAATTATTATTTGATTTTTTTAAATCTTTTTCTGAATTTATAGTTAATACAGGATATTCGTTTTTTCTTTAAAAAATATTGCAGTTACGAACCCAAACAAATCGATAAGCTTTTTCTGCTGCAAGTGCAATCCTCTGAGGTAGATAGCCTATTTAAAGAGAAAGGTTAGGCTTTAAGAAGAAGGAAGGCTATTTTTTCCTCAAATCAACGCGGGTGGAACCGCGGGGCACAGCTAGTCTTATATAAAATGGCCAGGATGTGAAGAAATGTCATTGTATATTGTTTTAGAATACCTTTGTAGGTACCTCATATACATACATAATGTGTACTTCTTTTTGTTATTACAATATGCACCTAATGTGCTGGATATTCGAGAGTAGGTTATGACTGTGTAGAAATGACTATAATCCAATGCTCCAAGAGACTGATATTGCTGATCAGTCTTGTATGTAGTATCTTCTTGTTTTTGTATATTATGACTTTTAAAGAGACAGGTTTTCAAAACATGTAAACATAAATTACAACTAAACATAAGAAAAACAATTTACAAAAGGTTGTTTGTTACCTTTTTCCATTAATTCGGAAGTTTCCTGGGCTTCTTCTTCCAATTCCTCTGCCGCGTTATCCGTCATCGTACTGATGCTTGCGTGGGACTATAATTGTATAAGTTTGTGTTACTGCAATATAAAATCCGATAGGTACTGTTTTCAATATTAGAATTATTATAATGATATGATTAAGCATCCCATTAATGTACAATTAATTAGATAATTGAGTGTTGGATTTTATATTGCAGTAACACAAACTCTCTTAAACAAAAATTATTTTCTACTTTTTAGTTCGATTGCTATTAAAGCGTGTTTTTTTGTTTTTTTTTTTAACTATAATTTATTTTCTGAATTTTTAGTGTCAAGACGACAAATTTTAGTTCGATTACTATTAAAGCGTGTTTTTGTTTTTTAGTTTTTTTAAACTATTATTTATTTTCTGAATTTTTGGTGCCAAGACGACAGTAAAAATAAAAATTGCCGAAATATTAAAATAATAAAGAAATTTAAATACGCAAGCGCGGATGCGCGTGATAGAGAATTATTAATTTTACTACACATTTTCTTTGTATAATATTATTTCTAATTATTTTTATAATGTTCAATTTAATTATGCTTAGTTTTTCTAGTGGCAACACTTTACTTGATTTATTATCTTTGAAACAGTAAAATATAATGGTTTGACATTATGGCTCATACTAGGTTATAAATATCGCATGTCGGTGGGCTTGGGCCTCTTTCTCTGCCGAGCCACCGACCAGGACAAAGTTAAGTTATACTATAAGGTATTTATTCTGTATTAATCTAATTAATCTAATTAGTTGTTTTGCTGATATTTTCCTTTGTAACGTATGTAATATGTTTCTTCACATATATATTTGAAAGTTCTTTGCAAATGTAACATTTGAATTCAGGTTATCCAAAATTATAAGTATTTTGTGGTTTGTAACTGTAATAACGATATAACAATGATAATATTGATAATACAATTTAATGGTCACCATTTCCTTTGTCTTATTTACCTTATTCTAAACTATATATAAAGTAATAACTATCATAAATGTGCTTTTTGATAATAAAGTAATGGAGGGTAAGCGGCAGCCATTTTGATATACAGTATTAATTATTTTAAATGCAGTTCTTTTGATAAGTAATACTTATCATAGTTATAGATCTTTTAATATAAAATTAATAGAGGCTAAATTGAAGCTTTTCCATATATTAAATAATAACTGTTATAAAACATAGTACTTTTAATATTAAATCAACCGAGGGTAATAGTAACTTTTCAAAACTTTCTCTTTTTCTTAATAATTTATCTATTAATCTCTCTAAATCTATCACGCGCGTAATATTTCGGTTGCAGCGACCAATGATAATATTCGAGGATTGAGCGCGGACGCGCGAGCAGCAATTGGTAGCAGCGACCAATAAGGAAATTTGTCTTTTGAAAGTGTGGGAAACGAGAAAGATGAACAGGCCGTAGGCAGCAGAGGGCCAATCGGCAGCAGGAGAAAGAGAATAACATTTTCATTGGCGTTCTGCAAGTGGTATAACCTGCTCATAAATCTAAATATATATATTTTTATATCCTGATGATCCTAGTCAGTACTTTAACATAAAGTTATGGGATTATTGTATTGTCATCGGCTCTTGACCCCTTGCAAATTTCCAAGTTAATCAGACAGCAGACTCCTAGAAGTAGGTGAAAATAAAGTTCAAAGATTCTGTTACATACATACATACTTACAGGTCAAGCTAATATAAGCTTGTTGACTTTAAAATAAAATTATGAGATTATTGTATTGTCATCGGCCCTTGACCTCTGTGCAAATTTCCAAGTTAATCAAACTCCTAGAAGTTGGTGAAAATGAAGTTGAAAGATTCCGTTACATACACACATACAGGTCAAGCTAATAAAAGCGTTTTAATAAAGTGATTTCGGTCAGTTCGTTTCTGATGAGTAATTTAAAATAAAAACAAAATATTTAAAATTATTACTTAATGGAATAAAATTGAAATTGAAAGGGAGTTTGCGTACGTGATTCGCGATTTCGGGTTGTTACAAGTGTGAATATTAATATATCTTTATGTAAATTTTTCGATATACCTACTGCTACTTACTTATTAATATCATTTCAGCCTATCGCAGTCCACTGCTGGACATAGGCCTCCACAAGTTCGCGCCAATAATGGCGTGAACTCATGTGTTTTACCCATAGTCACCACGCTGGGCAGGCGGGTTGGTGACCGCAGGGCTGGCTTTGTCGCACCGAAGACGCTGCTGCCCGTCTTCGGCCTGTGTACTTCAAAGCCAGCAGTTGGATGGTTATCCCGCCATCGGTCGGCTTTTTAAGTTCCAAGGTGGTAGTGAAACTATGTTATCCCTTAGTCGCCTCTTACGACACCCACGGGAAGAGAGGGGGAGGCTAAATTCTATGCCGTAGCCACACAGCACTATGCCGTAGCCACACAGCAATACTTATTAATATATTTGAAATAAATCATACTCTATAAATATTTGTTTGATCTTCATAAGATTTATAATTTACATATATAAATAAGTAACAAATATTAACAAGTCATAAGCACTAAAACTGAATCACCTTTAAAAAAAATGAAAAAATGCTCCATCAGAGTTTTTACTAATCTAATTGTGCTGATAACAATCTGCACTAACCATTTAAGGCGTCTTAAAGTCGAGTTTATCGAAGTGTTCTATAGACACTAATATAAAGTTTTTTTTACCCCGTCTGTCTATTTTTATAGCTTGCTCATTTTTTTATTATAAAACATTTGAAATAGAGAAAAGATATATGTTCGCGCCACAAACCGCGACGTTTTGAGTTCAACTCAATCAATCGTGCATTCAATGTCATTCGCTAATCATTCAGCGCCAGCGCAGTGAGCGATGACTGTTCCCTGTTCGAATCGAAACGTCGACGAGTGAAGTTAAAGTTTATTCCCGTGTAACAAGCGCGCGCGCCCGCGTTTCACCCGCTCAAGTGATTAATAAATAATTAATATTATCGACCGGCTCTTTAGTATTATATCGAATACATATACGACGAGTGTAATCAACTCATGAGCGCAACTTCCCAACCATCGCCATCGAGTTCAAGGAGCCGCTCCATCACGTCTCATCGTCCTGCACCATCAGGTGAGTCACCATCATCATCCCATACCTCTTCTCATACGGTCCTTCGAGTTCTCAAACCGCCCATTCTCTTAACGCAGGTAATCGACCCGCCACGCCATCCGCCCATCGTTCGTTGTGACGGGCATTAGCCCCCACAATTTTTGGTCTTCGAGCCGTTACATCTTCTTTGGATCAGCCCCCTATGCATATACAGTTTTATCTGATCCCGAATATCGATAAATACTCCCCTGAACCCAAAGAAATTAACTGGACCAAATATGTGAGCGCTAAATGCGCCACATCGACGTTGGGCAGAGTAAAACTTGGAAAGGGGGATGAAAGCAGAATGGACTTACGTGATGATGATTGATGGCGTGGCGCGGAGCTGATCTCTTGACCTCGTGGCACCGAACTCGGTAGCGCTGATTGCTGGGTTCGCTGATTATGTTCGGCATTCGTTTTACACTTAAATTACTTATGTTTTATACTAGTAGCCGGCCGGCTATATATATTGAGATTTACTTTAAAGGTCACACACTGTAATTAATTTTGAATGAGCCAACGATAAATTGTGGGGTAAAAGATTTTAGGTTGTTGCGCCACGATGGGCGTCAAACGAAATAGATTTTAAATTGGGGTGCTGTAATGTAATTGAGACTAAGTTATCAAATATGAATTTATTATCACAGGGACGTGAGAACACTTGCTACCCTGGAGCGGAATCAATATCTGAAATTTATTTAATAAAGGGCGCCAAGATATAACTCCGTCAAACGAATGATGTGTTTTAGAATTAAACAAAATTATCAGTAAATAATTTCATATATTCATTGCAACAACAACCAAACAACTTTAAATACTCATACTTAACAAATTTAAAAAAACATAGGTAGATTTAGATTATATTAATTTAAGAGTGTTATGAACCGAATTTATCGGTAAATATAATTAGTAGCTGTTAACACTTAGAAGTTCTGTATAATGTGTGTAGTCTATGGCGCTTCACTATTTCCTGTGGCGCATGACTGTTGTCTGTCGTACTCTTGCTAACCGCGTGTGCGCGTCCGCCGCCTTTTGTCCACATACCACGTATTGAATAATTAGTATTGTGTTAGTAGTACGTAATTGTAAGCATTTTGTGTGTGTACTGTTTAAAGTAAAACTTGTATAAATTGATATTATTAAGTGTACTGTGAATTGTGCCCCAAGCCGTGTACAGCGGCCAGTTCGTCGGTCTACCAGCAGCCTGCCGTTCCCAGCTGAGTTTCTACCGTATTATCATAAATGTTGAATGGCCATTTAAGTTTTATGTTAATATTA
Organism: Melitaea athalia; assembly: GCA_905220545.2. Taxonomy (NCBI): domain Eukaryota; kingdom Metazoa; phylum Arthropoda; class Insecta; order Lepidoptera; family Nymphalidae; genus Melitaea; species Melitaea athalia. Next base: position 12,132,138 of record HG992177.1, read on the forward strand.
GGTTGTACCGGCGGCGGCGAAGGTGTCTTCACGAAGAATACAGGTAAAAAACAATAATGTTAACACTGTGATACCGCAGTTATATGTATGTTTCGTTTGAACCTGATGATGTTCATTTCCACTGCGCAAATAATTCCAGGTCGAACATAACATAATTTTTTGGTAGCATTGAGCGCGGTTCTTGTAACATAGATTTGTAAAAACACGCGGCGAATTAGTTAATTAGATTGTTGCATTTTGTCAGTAGTAAAGTTCATACTTACCAACCTAGGTGGCGCTAGCTCTGCAATTTTAGTTAAAATCTACATTAAATTTTAATTCTATATGTCAAATTTTGTTAGACAAGTGCCAATTTGATAGTTGTTTGTTAAGTTTGTATACGTTTAAAATAACAGTAAATAACACAAAGTTAAGATTTCTTTGAAAATTTTAAATATCCATATTTATTTATTAAAATAAATGTTTTGTGGGATTCGTGTTGGAAAACGTTATAATATTGTAAAGTTATATTATATTTGCTGAGTGAACTTTAAGTTAATCTTATACTATTAAACGAGCAATTCTTTTATATATATAGAATCTAAATCTCAGAATCGGCTCCAACGATTTTCGTGAAATTCAGTATACAGGGTATTTCGGGGGCGAAAATTGATCTAGCTAGGATTCATTTTTAGAAAGTTTTGTTTTATCCCTGTTTTTAGGCAATGAAAAAATTGCTAAAATATCGTTAGAATAGGAAGGTAATTTTCGCAAGTGTCATTAATGTTATAATAGCTTAGGTGGGAAATCGGAAGGGTTCAACCGAGAAGACCAAGGTTCAAATCTACGTCTGCAAGCGATAATTTTTTCCTTTTTTTTTCTAATTGCACTCGTTATTTTTTATTTAAATAAAAATAAAATATAAAAATACATAGAAAAAAAAAACAAAACAAAAAAATACTAAAAATACTAGTTATTAATTTGTGTTATTGTTTGGTGTGAAATAAATCAAAGGGTATAGTATTGTAGTTCGTTATTGTTTAGAATTAAAGTTTACTTACTTATAAATAAATCATAATTAGGTTATGACTTATAATTATTTGTTGTAATTGAACATAGGTGATAGGACTTAAAAAATTGTTTAGATTTCTTTATTATATCCTTACATTTAAATATTTGTTCAGATAAAAATAAACAGTTCATATTGTATTTAAATAAAAGGAAAAACATATTTCAAAGTTAACAGTTTATTGTTGTTCTTCCTTGCATAAATCTACATATTTTGTTTGCTTTTCTTGAATAGTTTTGTTTTGTTTGTATTTTATTCAACAACTAATTGGTAATAAATTCACATTTTGCTTGTTTATTTGAACGTTTGCTTTTTTTTATATTTGTTTTATACTTATTAAAAGTTAATTGTTAAAGATACTTGTGGTTAATATAAGATTTGAAATAGCTGTTTAAATGTGTATTTATAACTAAATTCATTGATTTGTTGAGTAAATTGTGTTCATTGCTTGAATCTAGTTGTCGGAATATTAGATTTAAAAACTTAGTTTTTATTTTTTCTTATATTACTATTTAAGTTATTTAAGATTTGATACTTGATTTTAACTTAGTAATAACTGTAGTTTCATTGGAAACTAATTTCATTTTCGTTGTTGTTATTGTTGTTGTACTTGTGCCTTTGAAGATGGCTTCGACCGCGGTCGCTATGGTCCGTGAATCATGTTCCGGACTCACAGCTAAACTGAGATGGTTCAGCTCAGCGGCCGCTTTGGTGGATAGAGAGGATCGCACCGAGGCCTTGTTAGACAGGTACGAGAAATGCCCGGCTCGTCTTCAACAGGTGGAGACCTTGTACCAGCGCTTCCTTGTACACCATGACGATGTGCCAACGGAGTAGCTTCCAAAGGAGAGATTGGAGCAAGTCCACGCGGATTACATCCAAATTTTGGACTTCGCCGATGCCATTGCACAACGCGCGCGGGAGGTTTCAGCCTCACGCGCCGGAGCACCGCCCAACAGGCCTACCATGAAGACTCCCGTGGGCCTTTTAACCCGACTGCCTAACCTGGACCTCCCACGTTTCGATGGTCGACTCGACGCATGGATGGGCTTCATAGGCTTGTTCGTAAGCCTCGTGGATTCAAGGGAGGATCTGAGCCCTTCCCAAAAGCTGGCCTACCTGCTCTCAGTGCTGGATGGAGAGGCGAGGGGATTAGTGCAGCACCTTCCGATAGGTGACGGGAGCTATCAAGTTGCGCGGTCATTGCTCGCCAAGCGCTACCAGAACCAGCGCTGTCTGGCCGATGCTCATATCGACCAGATTATGGACATCCCTGTCGTGAGCAATACCGCCCAGATGAGGACCAAGCTGCTTAACCCCCTCGTTGTGGCCACTAACGCTCTTAGCCGCTTGGGCCTGCTGGTCGACCAGTGGTCGTACTTGTTGGTGCGCATCGTGCTTAAGCGGTTGCCGGTCTCCTTGAGGGCACGGTTTGAACAGAGCCACGCTAGGGATGAGGCTCTTCTCCCTACCTTCGAACAGCTCCTGACCTTCCTCGAGGACGAGTGTCGCGTTGGCGACGTTATGGTTGTCGATACTCCAGTGGCGTCGTCAAGCTCTAGGCTTTCGAACCAGCGGCGCACTGCCCAAATAGCGCCAGCGGGAAGAGCGCGCCCCCGCTTTGCTGTCGCTCAGGTCCCGCGCCCGGACTGCCGCTATTGTGGGTCCCAGGGGCACCGAACTGCGCAGTGCCCGGAATTCACAGCGCTGCACGTGGCCGCTCGTAGGCGGATTGCTAAGGCCCGACGCTGGTGCTTCTCTTGCCTGGGGAACCACCTTCAGCGCGACTGCCCTGACACGCACCCGTGTCCCATCTGTGGGGGGGCAGCACCTGAGGGTGCTCTGTGCCAACGCGAATGTCCGCTGCGACCACCCGGGGTCGCCCTCGGGCGGGTATGTGAGCGGACGCCGGGAACAGCACCGCACTTCGGAGTCGAGCTCACCTCCCCCGCGCCGCGCAGATTGTGCTGCCACTGAGCACCGGACCACATCGGGAGTGTCCTTGAACCAGTGTCTTTATTCAGGTCCAAAATTGCTTAAGGACCTTTGTGACGTCATTACGCGGTTTCGGCGTCATCAATTGTTTTTTTTTTTGTAGCTGACATCAAGATGATGCTCAGGCAAACGGATCCGTAGTGTGGTCCTTCGCTGCATGCCTTGTTATAGACTCAAGGCCTCTACCATGTAGCGTATCATGGGTGACTTGCCCCCGGATCGGGTCACGGAGACGAGGCCATTCGCTGGAGTGGGTACGGACTTTGCAGCTCGACTCTCAGGAACAGTAAAAGGATCAAGGCTTATCTGTGCGTCTTCGTCTGTCTATCCACCAAGGCGGTCCATTTGGAACTCGTTTCAGCTCTTTCGACAGAGGCCTTTGATTCTACCGTCCTTGATTCGGTCTGATTGCGGCACCAACTTCAAGGGCACAAATAATTATTTAAGGGCACAATTACTAGGCTAGCTAGTCGCAGAATAATCTGGAAGTTCAGTCCCGCTTCATGTCCCCACTGGGAAGAAATATTTGAAAGTGTTGTAAAAGTTGCTAAAACACATTTGCGACGAGTAATTGGTGAGTCAGTATTGACCTTTGAAGAGCTCGCAACTGTGTTTTGCATAATTGAAGCTGTTATGAATTCACGCCCGTTGTGCCCGATCTCCTCAGACCCTAACGACTTCGAAGCCCTCACGCCGGGTCATTTTTTGATTGGACAGCCACTTAACGCCCTGCCGGAATATCCTTTTGTTGATGAGAACCCTCATCGTCTCTCGCGGGTTGAATTGGTCCAACAACTCACTCAGAGCTTTTGGAAGCGTTGGAACTTAGAGTACTTACACATCCTCCAGCAGCGCGTTAAGTGGACTGATAAAACTGATCCACCCCGTGTAGGGGACCTCGTTTTAGTTAAGGATGCTAACTCACCGCCACTGTGTTGGCGCAGAGGGCGCATTCTTAACCTTGTCTTGGGTGCTGATGGAGTGCCCCGTTTCGCTGAGGTCCGGGTGGACGGCGCGATACTGAGTAGAGCAATTTCAACATTATCACGACTACCAGTTAGTTAGCGGCCAGGTAAGTCCTGGCCGAGGCGGGTAGATGTTATGAACCGAATTTATTGGTAAATATAATTAGTAGCTGTTAACACTTAGAAGTTCTGTATAATCTGTGTAGTCTATAGCGCTTCACTATTTCCTGTGGTGCATGACAGGTTTCTGTCGTACTCTTGCTAACCGCGTGTGCGCATCCGCCGCCTTTTGTCCACATACCGCGTATTGAATAATTAGTATTGTGTTAGTAGTACGTAATTGTAAGCATTTTGTGTGTGTACTGTTTAAAGTAAAACTTGTATAAATTGATATTATCTAGACACGCGGCAGCGTGTCAAGCCAAGTTCAAGCAAAAGAACTGGCGACTCAGCGCCGTGTGTATATTTACACGAACCATTTCGAGCGACTTTTGACCCCTCTATAACTCAAAACCTATTCAACAGAAACAGATCAAATTACGTATATTTATTTATATCCATAAGGACAACTAGAATCTCAAATTTCATTAACCTAGTTGAAACGGTTACAAAAATATGAAGGTTCAAAAGTCGCCAATTTTCCACTGACTGACTGACTCATCAAAAACCTAACCCACTTCCAGATGACCTAGGAAGTCGAAATTTGGCATCTAGCTAGGTAATTACGTGTAAGCGCAGGAAAAAATCTGAAAACAAAAGAAAGTTAAAAAATAGAGGGGGTCACCATACAAAAAAAAACGTTTTTTAATTGTAGCGTCTGAACCGTTATAAGTGGATACTTGAAACTTGCACAAAATATGTATTGTTACATTTGCTATATAAAACAACTATAAAAATAAAATGAAGTCAAAAAATAAAGGCTGTCCCCATACAAAAACTTGTAATATGCGCTAAACAAACGGCTAACGGAGTGTGTCGGCGCGGCGGCTGGCGCGCGTGGCGCTACAATACACATATATAGTACAGAAGTCAATCTAAAGTATAAACGCAAGAAAAAAGAATAAATTTCTAATAAATATCTCTACAAAAAGTCATGATATCCCACCAAAAACATAAATGTCAAAAATGACAGCCAAGTTCAATAATAAGAATATGTTCTTTGTGGACTTCGCCGAAAAAAGTATTGAGATTTAAATGAGCGCCAAGTAGATATCACTTCGATTAAATTAAGCTAAAGATTTCACTTGGCTAGTTTTTACTTAAAAACAACATTAAAAGCTATTAGCCAAATAAAAGATGAATTATTAGTGAAAACTGGCAAAGTGAAATCTTTATCTTAATTTAATCGAAGTGATATCTACTTGGCGCTCATTTAGATCTCAATACTTTTTTCGGCGAAGTCCACAAAGAACATATTCTTATTATTGAACTTGGCTGTCATTTTTCACATTTATGTTTTTGGTGGGATTAAGTGTACTGTGAATAGTGCCCCACGCCGTGTACAGCGGCCTGTTCGTCGGTCTACCAGCAGCCTGCCGTTCCCAGCTGAGTTTCTACCGTATTATCATAAATGTTGAATGGCCATTTAAGTTTTATGTTAATATTAGGTTGTACCGGCGGCGGCGAAGGTGTCTTCACGAAGAATCCAGGTAAAAAACAATAATGTTAACACTGTGATACCGCAGTTATATGTATGTTTCGTTTGAACCTGATGATGTTCATTTCCACTGCGCAAATAATTCCAGGTCGAACATAAGAAAGAGATAAAAAAAAACATAGGTAGATTTAGATTATATTAATTTAAGAAAGAGATTAATTTGTACTAGATTTGTTCTAATTTAAGAAAATTGAAATGTTATCCATATAGTTTACTACTTAATTCTTCATACAATTTTACTATATTATAATTTAGAGTTATAATATTAAAGCACAAGGAATATTTAATGATAGATAAGTTTTCTATGTCGTTGAAGTCTTCATATTAATAAAATAAAACATTAAGTTTACAATACCGGATATGCACTGGCTTTCCTTGGCAGATTAGGATTTCCATAGTTTTTTAGTATGAGATGTATTTCTGGCTCTTAATAAGCATATTAATTTAAAATACATTTATATATATGAAACCAGAACTAGAGAAAGAATAAAAAAAATATTGTAGTGTGTCAGAGCCAGGATGGCAGTGTACTTTGTGATAGTGGTCAATAATCAGATCTACGAGTGGACTTGAGCCGGGCAAAATGAGTGGGTGTTGAGCATCGTAATTAATTGAAGCATGAGCGAGACAACCACCGACTCTCAAGAGACCGTCTTTCGTAAATGGCGAAAGACGCTGGAGTCGAGCGGTTACAATATTATCAGTTTGATGACGGTGAAAGTCTTCTGCAAATTCATGATGTTGAACGGAACGAACCCAGAGTAATAATGTGTCCCTACGTTCAGTAACAGTCAGCGGACCCGAACGTTGTGCCTTTGGGACGTGCTTACAATTAAAAATGAAACGCTTGATACAAGCCGTCACCCAGACGAGCTTGTCAAGTGAGCTGAAGCGAGTAAGCAGATCATGATCACATAAGGAATCGCTATATGCGCTGGTACCTTTTTTGGTTTAAGGCCTGGTAAAAGCATGATGGCCTAAAGCGAGTGGCATCTTAGGCCAGCTGCTTGAGGGCTCTTTGAGCCAATTAGGAGACCACCATAGATCATGAGCTGAAAGAGATTGTGCTGACATGCCCCTGCTTGCACAGTCTGCAGGGTTGAGATTCGTGGGAACATCTCTCCATGTAGAACTAGTCGGACTAAACGTTATCTTAGCCACACGGTTGGCCTCAAATGTTTGAAGCCGATGAGGGGGCGTTTTCAGCCACGCGATAACTATTGTGCTATCCGATCAACAGATATGTTGGCCAACAGCAATGTGAGCCGATAACTTAGCTGACACACGAGCCATGACCTGTGCTAAAAGAGCTGCAGCTGATAGTTCCAATTTAGGAATTGAGAGGCGATTCTTAATAGGCGCGACCTTTGACTTGGCAAGAACCAGGTGTACATTGACCTGTCCATTAGCATTGAGCTCATGTAAATAAATGACGGCGGCAAATCCAGCTTCTGATGCATCCGCAAACCCGTGGAGCGAGTAAGTGGATGTCGGTTTGTATTTGCAAATGTGACGAGGTAAGCGTAGATTCGAAAGTTGAGGCAGATTTTGTGAGATGTGCTGCCACTCTGTGTGAACTTCATCGGGAGGGGGTTCGTCCCATCCCAGTTTCAGAAGCCATAACTTTGCGCAGAAAAAGACCGGTGTGACCCAACCGTTGGGGTCATAGAGTGATGCAACTGTGCTGAGAATGGAGCGCTTTGTGACTTGAGTTATTGGAGGGAGAGTGATGCGATAAGTGAACTCATCCGATTGAGGAATCCATTGTATCCCAAGTACTTTAATAGTGTTCGAGTCTGGACTGATATCAAAGTCCTTAGGCATGTCACATTGGTCATCTGGAAAACGTTCCAGGAGCTGTGGACAATTTGAAGTCCATTTACGGAGCCGAAACCCACCAAGGCCAAGCAAGTAAATCGACTCGGTTTGTAATACCTGTGCAGACTCCACAGAGTCATGGCCACAGAGTATATCGTCAACGAAGATTGAAGTGCGTAGGATCTGTGCAGCTTGTGAGTGTGAATGAGTGTTGCCCAAGGTCGGCGCATTCGGCAAAAAGGGGTAATGACACCATGTATTTTCCCGACGGCGTCCGCGTCGTTGTGGTGCGGTAAAGTTCCTCGCACTGTTCGTTAAAGGGCTGGTCATTACATGAGGCTGGGGTTCCTCTGACTCCGAAAACCTCTCAAGGCGCTTGCAAACCTCGCGTGTAGATATGTCTGGTTCTGGTTGTGAGCTGATAACATGAGCTGAGATAGCCTGGTTCGCAGGTGTGGCATATAAACCCTCAATGGGTCCTATCAATGTATAATCAAAAATCGTGCCGAAGGCTATGGGCTTCTCTCGGCCTAACGAGCTTCCGCGCGGATCGTATGTATGAGATTGAATGATATACACACTCGTTCGTCGCATCATTACTGTGGCGCGAACATCCTGGGGGGGCCTCGGCTTCGTGGGGGACCTGAGTGAGCACCTCCTCCTGGAACGAATACAGCAGCAGCCTTGCTATTCTGAGCACAGGTCTGTGCAGACATCGAGGGTTGTGTCCGAATCCACGACTTTGTGTCGACTCCATCCGTTGTGTTGTGCCAGTAAGTCGACTCAGCCTTCGTTGTAGCGGTGTCCAATGGTTTGGACATGATAGTAGAGAGCCCAAACCCCTTGGGGGTTCAACAACAGAAGGCTGAGAGCTGACCAGGCTTATTAGCCGGTAATCAAACTTGTGAATGATTGCATCATCATCTAAAGAAGCCATTGTAGAGGAAATAGAAAAAACTGGGAATAAAGTGAGAGGGGAAATCATTTGTCCAATCTCACGAAAAAGCAAGACCGCATTGAATATGTTTTTCGTGAATGTGGAACCTGGCCCAAATAACCCAGAACTTAAGCGTATAGAATCCATCTACCACACAAAAGTTAGGATAGAAGACCCACGAAAGTCCAACGAAATCCCTCAATGCACTAGATGCCAACACACTACAAATAACTGCATGCGCCCCTATCGCTTCGTTAAATGTGCAGAAGGACATAGAACCATAGACTGCCCAAAAAAAGATAGGAATACACCAGCCACATGTACGTTGTGTTTTGGAGACCACCCTGCCAACTATAAACGGTGCCAAGTGTACAAAGAGATTCGGGCAAGGAAAATTGCACAACCACCCAGTAAAAGAGCTCTAATAACAATAACGAATCATACGAGAAATAACACGCTAAGTAGTCAACTTAAACAAAGAGTATTAGATCCACACACTCAAGCCCCTGGAAACACTAATTATTGGAACAAAAAACAAGAAAACATACAATCTCAGCCAACAAATGTGTTAGAACAAATTATCACTAAACAATCCGAGAAAATAGATATTCTCATACAACAATTGGGTACCCTTATGGGTCTCCTTACGACTCTAGATGAAGTTTCTACGCATTGCAACATGGAATGTGAATGGCTTGGCTCCTAACAAACAGGAAGTAGAGCTTTTCATTAGACATAACAGAATAGATATTCTATTAATCTCAGAATCACATATGACTAACGAAAAAGCCATCTTAATCAAATGGTATAATATATATTACACAAATCATCCTGATGGAACGTCACATGCTGGAACAGCAATTATAGTAAAGGAAAACATCAAGCAGCATCCTCTCCCAAACTTTGGACGTGCATATCTACAAGCTACTGTAGTATCAATAGACGACTGGCAGGGTCCGCTAAACATCGCTGCAGTATACTCCCCACCTCGCCACATAGTTGATGAACAAATGTTTTGTGACTTTCTTAACACCCTCGGCAGCAGATATATCGCCGGAGTGGATTGGAATGCCTTAAATATCTATTGGGGCTCAAGACTAACTACAACCAGAGGTAGAGAGTTGAAAAAGGCAATAGACTCATTGTGGGCGCGAAGCCCGCATCGATCGGTGGGCAGGGTCATGGAGATGAGCTGGTAAGGGCATACAAAAGGAAAGCTAACCTGGTGAGGAGTGTTGGCGTGGCGCGGAGCTGAAATCTCGACCTCATGGCGTCGATGGCGATGAGCTGGATTCACTGGTTATGTTCGGCACTTGTTTTACACTTAAATTACCTATACGTTATACTAAAAGCCGGCCGGCAATATTGAGATTTACTTTAAATGTCACACACACTGGATTTCATGTTGATGAGCCGACGACCCTCGACCGCGCGGGCGGCTGATTCAAGAGTGAGATATCGGAATGAACTATCGATTGTATCAACTGAGAATGACAGATCCACACGCTCGTTCGTCGCGTCTTTAGTGGCGCGAACACTCATATTCACTAAATATATTGACACCTGGAGAACCAACTTACTGGCCATCTGACCCCAATAAAACACCTGAATTGATCGATTTCTTTATTTCCAAAGGAATATCCGGTTTGTACACAAAAATCGAATCATGTCTGGACGGCAGCTCGGATCATACACCGGTGATATGCACATTGAGCACTGGAGTGATTTGGAAGGAGCCTTGCGAGACGATATACAATCGCAGAACTGACTGGGACTCATTCCAAAACTTTATAACAGAAAATACGAACCTACAAATACCACTCAAAACAGAGGAGGACATAGAAAGCGCTCCATGGTATACAACTAACCTAATCCAATTGGCGGCTTGGAAGTCCACTCCATATATAAAATACAGTTCCCAGAAACAAGATTATACATTGGAAATACGGGAGATGATATCTGTAAAACGCAGACTGACAATGGCACACAAGCAGGAACTCACATGATAAAAGGGCCTTAAATAGGGCGAAAAAGGAATTAAAGAAAATGCTTAAGGAATACAATGACGCCACTCTGCGAGACAAATTAAAAACTTTATCGCCACACAAAACAGATGACCACTCTCTCTGGAAAATCACTAAGTCAATCAAACGACCACAAGAACAGGTGCCTCCATTAAAACAGCCTAATGGAGAATGGGCGAGGAAGCCTGCTGATAAAGCCGAGCTATTTGCTAAATTTCTTAAGGACACATTAAAACCAAATGAACCTGACACCATGTTTCCTGAGGAAGAAATGGACGAAATCCTTGGTAGTGCTCGTCAAATGTCTTTGCCTTTGCGATTGTGTACCCCAGCCGAAGTAAGAAGAACTATTAAGGGTCTGAAAAGGAGGAAGGCACCCGGTTTTGATTTGATTACATCAGAAGTCCTCGAACGGTTGCCAAGGAAGGGTATATCTTAATAACCGTTCTATTCAACGCAGTGTTGGGACTATACTATTTTCCACTCATCTGGAAAATATCAATTATAAATATGATACTTAAACCAGGAAAACCTCCAACTGAAGTTTCCTCTTATAGACCAATAAGCCTTCTCCCTTTATTGTCAAAACTGTTTGAGAAGATTTTTCTACAACGACTACTGCCCATACTTGAGGAACAAAAGACAATCCCAGACCATCAATTTGGCTTCCGAGCAGACCATGGAACGACAGAACAGCTACATAGAGTAGTCCACACAATTCGTCAATCTTTGGAAAGAAAAGAGTATTGTTCAGCTGTTTTTCTTGACATACAACAAGCATTCGACCGAGTATGGCACAAGGGCCTCCTGAGTAAACTAAAGATCTGTTTACCACACACGTCATACATGCTGATCAAATCGTACTTGACGGAACGAGTATTCCAAGTTCGATCTGCAGATTGTTGCTCTTCATTCTATTCCATAGAGACTGGAGTACCACAGGGTTCTGTATTGGGCCCTGTCTTATACACTGTCTTCATTGCTGATCTGCCCACCTCAAAGCAAATTGTTACTGCAACCTATGCCGACGACACCGCAATCCTATCCTGCGATAAAGACCAGATTAGAGCATCTACAAATCTCCAAGAGCACCTGGACAAGATAGGGTCGTGGCTGAAAAAGTGGAGAATCAAGGTTAGTGCTACCAAGTCGGTCCACACTACCTTCACTCTAAGGAAAGGAAACTGCCCACCAGTGACACTCATGGGAGACATGTTGCCACAGAAAAGTACTGTTAAATACCTAGGTATGCACATTGATAGAAGACTTACCTGGCGTGAGCATATAAAGACCAAAAGGGACCAAGCAAACAAGAAACTAAGAGATATTTACTGGCTGGTGGGTAGACAGTCATCTCTTAGTTTGGAAAATAAAGTTTTGATTTATAAATGCATCGTAAAACCCATATGGATATATGGTATAGAGCTTTGGGGATCAGCCAGTCTTTCAAACATAGAAATTTTGGAACGCTTTCAAAATAAAGCTCTTAAAACCTTGAGTAGCGCACCATGGTTCATAAAGAATATTGAAGTACATGAGTACCTGCAAATCACAAGTGTCAGGGAAGTTATAGAAAGGTCCTACAAGAGATATAAACAAAGACTTCAACATCATAAAAATGAGCTCGCTGTGTCACTTCTGGAATCCTCGGACTCTATCTACAGGCTCAAAAGGAAGCGAATAGCATCAGTCTAATGATAGATATTATAATGAGATAACGCATCGCTGGATGTGAAAAATTTCGAACTGCCACCTAAAGAAACAACCAATCTGATTAAAGCTCAAGGGCTGATTGCAGATAGAAGGGGAATAAAATTTAAAGTGAGAAACTTATGAACTTTCTTTTCTAATGAGAAATCAATGCGTAGGCTTCTAATCCCGAGTCTGATTCAAGTTCACCAGCTCGTGCTTTCCTATAAATCAATAAAAATTCTCGAAAACTAATCTTGTTGTCGCCATCTTCATCGACTTCATTGATCATGGCTTTTAAACCAAGATGTGTTTGTGGTGCTCCAAGGCGATCCATCATTTGTTTAACTTCAGTGATATCTAGAAACCCATCTTGGCCTTCGTCGAATCTGGTGGTGCAGAACGATGAGACGTGATGGAGCGGCTCCCTGAACTCGATGGCGATGGTTGGGAAGTTGCGCTCGTGGGTTGATTACACTCGTCGTATATGTATTCGATATAATAAGAGAGACCAGACGATAATATTAATTATTTATTAATCACTTGAGCGGGTGAAACACGGGCGCGCGCGCTTGTTACACGGGAATAAACTTGAACTTCACTCGTCGACGTTTCGATTCGAACAGAGTTCAAGCTTCCGTATGATACCTCAAATGTAAGACCAAATTTTTACAAGGCGAACTACAATAAAATAGTTCAACGCTTGGAGGAGCAGAATTGGGAGTCACTTTTTGTAGGTCTTGATGTTAATAAAATGGTTAACGTGTTTTACGATGTTTTGCGTGGGATTATTCGGGAATGTATTTACATTACATTACATATATCAAGGTCTAATAGATATCCTCAATGGTTTAATAAGGAAATAATAAGATGTTTGAAAGAATAATTGTGTTTGCTCGCAAACGAAAAAAAAGCGACTTCAATTACATCGACAAGTAATACAACGTAATAAGACGAAAAAATAGTCAAGTAAATACGCGCTATTAAAGATTACTTAAAAAGTTGTAATCAGTTTTCGATCTAATTTAAACAAGACTACAAGACAAGTATTAGCTTTCGACTAAAGTAAGAATCATCGAAATCGGTACACCGAGTAAAAAGTTATGCGGTATAATATAACGTAGGTCGACGAAAAAGTAGTCACGTAAATACGCATTATCTATACATATAATAAAATGGTAGAAAAGTCAAAACTGTACATTGAATATTTTTTTTAAAGAATACTTGGGGTGTGATCTACAATCGATACCGAAGCCAAAAATATAGTTTTTAGAATTTTTGTCTGTTTGTCTGTTTATCTGTTTGTCTGTTTGTCTGTATGTATGTCCGGGATAAACTCAAAAAGTACTGCATGGATTTACTTCAAATTTGGCACGAATATTATTAAGAAGTCGGGTCAGAACATAGGCTACATATTATCACGCTATCACCTACGGGGAATGAGCAGTGAACCTTTATTTCTTCAAACGTATGTCCGGGATAAACTCAAAAAGTACTGTATGGACTTACTTCAAATTTGGCACGAATATTATTAAGAAGTCGGGTCAAAACATAGGCTACATATTATCACGCTATCACCTACGGGGAACGAGCAGTGAACCCTTATTTCTTTAAATATATGTCCGGGATAAACTCAAAAAGTACTGCATGGATTCACTTCAAATTTGGCACGAATATTATTAAGAAGTCGCGTCAACATATAGGCTACATATTATCACGCTATCACCTACGGAAGCAGTGAACTTTTATTACTCAACGCATTCTGTAACAACGTGTAATCTAACGACGCATATTTGAATGTTGTTGTTATTATGTTAATAATAACCATGCTACAAGCTAGCTTCACACTACAAAAATGACGCAGTATAAGTAATTTAGGCCGATAAACGTAATTAAATGAATATCAGTAGTTCAAGACAAATTTAAAGCAACGCCATCTATGAGATTTCAAAAACATCATCATCAATCCCTTTTTGGATATAAATGATTTAAATTTGATCATGTTGGCGATGTTAATTGTTATTTTTAAAAGTCATAGATGGAGTTGTGCATTTTCTTCTTAAAAATTGTAGGTATCGTTAATTCGTTTCAAAGATGAGCAAGACAATTAAAAAAAATCTGTTTATATAAGTTTTAAGCTGCTTCATCTATGTCTTATAAAATTCATCGAGTTTGTCTATACTAACATAAAAAAAATGTAATAACAAACAGAACTCAAAAAGAACTGCATAGATTTATAATAAAATTTAAATTCGAAAACGGCACGCTATTTCTGTATGCAATTTGAGCTAAATAACGAAAAAAGAGAAAAATTAAGCATGCCATATAAAGATAAGACATGCTTATTCTTTTACAGTACAGAATAAATAGTAATAGAGTTAGTACAAAATAAACATTGACTGTTAATATTTTTGTTCGGTATTTATTGGTGTAATTATTGCGTCTTAATATTAATATATTTTCATGTCGCATATAAGCTTAAGTGAGATGTGGAACTAGCTAGATTTTTTTACGCACACTGCGCACACACAGCCATTTATTTTATGTTAAGATCATGTAAAATACGAGTTATAATTTTTCACCATATAAAAAATGTTTCCTGTTTGCTAACTAGACGGCGGTGGCGTCGAATTAAATCGTGCTATAGTTTCGTTCTCAAAAAGTGATGTTATGAGTACAAATGTCGTCGCCTCAACCTATAGAAACTGGGGTTACCTGCGTTGCTATAAGTTATCGTGTGCTTGGTCGAATTTAACGTGAAAACCAGAAAATATTTTCCTGAAATAAATAGGTCCATACTTAATATTATAAATGCGAAAGTAACTATGTCTGTGTGTCTGTCGCGCAACCACGCCAAAACTACTGAACAGATTTAAATGAAATTTGGTATACAGATAGTCTAGAGTCTGAGAAAGGACATAGGCTACTTTTTAATGCGAAAAGGGTGTAAGGTGTTGAGAAGTGGGAATGAAAATTTGTATGGAAGTATGTATAATGTTCGTGTTTCGTAACTGTCAAATATGTTCATCCCGTGGATATGGTAAAATCTGCCCTAAAATTAAAGAACGTATTTAAATAAAGATTTCGAATCGACAACATGTATCCACAAAATACGGATAGTGGCGTATTTTAGATTTTAAAAATGTAGAATAATGTCATTAATAAAAACGGATTGACATAATATATTGGTTGTCAAATATTTATGCATGCGTTTAGAAATTTATTTAGTGTATGTAATCTAAGGATAAAATATATCAAGCTACTTAAATATACAATAAATGATAAATGTACAAATGAATAAAAAAAAAACGTTCAATTGATTGGTCTCATTGAAACATTCCAGATTATTCTGTCAATCCAGTCAAAGTCAATATATTCATCATTCATCATCATCATTTCAGCCTATCGCAGTCCACTGCTGGACATAGGCCTACACAAGTTCGCGCAAAAAATGACGTGAACTCTTGTGTTTTACCCATAGTCACCACGCTGGGCAGGCGGGTTGGTGACCGCAGGGCTGGTTTTGTCGCACCGAAGACGCTGCTGCCCGTCTTCGGCCTGTGTATTTCAAAGCCAGCAGTTGGATGGATATCCCGCCATCGGTCGGCTTTTTAAGTTCCAAGATGGTAGTGGAACTGTGTTATCCCTTAGTCGCCTCTTACGACACCCACGGGAAGAGAGGGGGAGGCTAAATTCTTTGCCGTAGCCACAAAGCAAAATAAAGTCAATATATTATAGTATTATTATTATATTATTTTCATCGCGAAAGTGTAAAAGATATGTTTGATATATCTTAATCTGTACTAATCTATGCTATGAGTAATGATCGCTATCAAGTGGACATGATAACAACCGGGACCGATGGCTTAACGTGCTCTCCGAGGCACGGTGGGGAGACCCACAAGGACTGCACAAATACCCAGACCACGGCAAGCATCTGTATGGACCTATTATGTTTTATATATGTCGTGATGGACATAGTATGTCGTGTGTGGGGATCGAACCCGCAACCGCCAGCGCAACGGCCACAAACCAGTGCTGTGACCGCTGCGCCAACGCGGCGAGTTACTTTCGCATTTACAATATTAGTATGGATAAATATTAGTATGGATTATAAACCTGAAAGTTGGTTTTTTTGTTTAAACGCGCTAATTTCAAGAACTACTCATTCGAATTGAAAAATTCCTCTGAGGTGGATAGCCTATTTAAAGAGAAAGGTTATGCTTTATGAAGGAGGAAGGGTATTTTTTTCCTCAAAGCAACGCGGGTAAAACCGCGGGGCACAGCTAGTTAGATATAACTCTAAAAGTACTTGTCAGATCTCAATTAAATTAAAATGGGACCACATGACACGCAACACCTTTCAATTAAAGCAAAATTGATCGAAATCGGTCCACCCAGTCAAAAGTTCTGAGCTAACATACATAAAAAAAAAAAAAAAAAAAAACACGTGTCGAATTGAGAACCTCCTCCTTTTTTGGAAGTACAAGAATTACAGTAATCCCATGGATCAGCTTCAGTTAAAATTAGTTAGCAAGCGTTGTCAGAAACTGGCCACCTCATTGTATAATACTTACCTACACGTCACATCTATATATCTATAAATAGATGTGACAATAATACGATAGATAACTGATGTAATAAGGAGTAATGTAGGCTAGGTACTTTTATTTTAGAAATTTGTGTTCCAGTGTATGCTTATTATAATTTGTAAATCATACGAATGCGTGAATTTATAATTTAATTTAGTATAACATTTGATTTATTTTGATAAAATAAACTTTTCTAAATAAAATTTCAAGTAATATAATGTTTCGTATATATGTATACCTATTTTTCAAATTATTATTTAAAACATATTTTACTTATTATTTCCTGCCCGTTGTTCGTACCTCTGAAATAATATAATAACTGAAAAAAATAGCGTAAGACTCTCACGACGATCTGAAATTATAAACATTACCTACATGTAATATAAATTATTTCACAAAATATTGACTAAATATCGAGACACGCGGCAGCGTGTCAAGCCAAGTTCAAGCAAAAGAACTGGCGACTCAGCGCCGTGTGTATATTTACACGAACCATTTCGAGCGACTTTTGACCCTTCCATAACTCAAAATCTATTCAACAGAAACAGATCAAATTGCATATATTTATTTATATCCGTAAGGACAACTAGAACCCCAAATTTCATTAACCTAGTTGCAACGGTTACAAAAATATGAAGGTTCAAAAGTCGCAAATTTTCCACTGACTGACTGACTCATCAAAAACCTAACCCACTTCCAGATGACCTAGGAAGTTGAAATTTGGCATCTAGCTAGGTAATTACGTGTAAGCGCAGGAAAAAATCTGAAAACAAAAGAAAGTTAAAAAATAGAGGGGGTCCCCATACAAAAAATAACGTTTTTTAATTGTAGCGTCTGAACCGTTATAAGTGGATATTTAAAACTTGCACAAAATATGAATTGATACATTTGCTATATAAAACAAGTATAAAAACAAAATGAACTCAAAAAATAAAGAGTGTCCCCATACAAAAAACTTGTAATTATTCATCCGATTGCTTTCAAAATCGATATCTGGGGACATGGTTGGTCTCATAAAACGAATCTGATAACAGAATGAGAAAAAGTAGCCGCCATCTTGAACTTTTTAGTTATTTGACCGATTGCTTTCAAAATCGATATCTGAGGATCCGGTTGGTCTCCGACATCGAATCCGTTAACAGAATGAGCAAGAAAAAAGAATAAATTTCAAATAAATATCTCTACAAAAAGTACTGATATCCCACCAAAAACATAAATGTGAAAAATGACAGCCAAGTTCCATAATAAGAATATGTTGTTTGTGGACTTCGCCGAAAAAAGTATTAAGATCTAAATGAGCGCCAAGTTCTACAGAAAATATTAAATTAAGCTAAGTATTTGACTTGGCTAGTTTTTACCTAAAAACAACATTAAAAAGCTATTAGCCAAATAAAAGATGAATTATTAGTGAAAACTGGCAAAGTCAAATATGGCGCTCATTTAGATCTTAATACTTTTTTCGGCGAAGTCCACAAACAACATATTCTTATTATGGAACTTGGCTGTCATTTTTCACATTTATGTTTTTGGTGGGTAAATTATATACTATTACTATTACTTTCTATAATTCGATACTTACACACGAATTCGATACTGATACACGGAAGTTTTTGCATTCCGAAACTCGGCAGAGCATAAGTCAGGATTGCATAAAAAAAATTGGGACCATAAATGAATCCAGTTTAGACAAATTTGTACTATCAGCTTTTATATAGCCTGCCTCCATTTCATGAATTCTTATTACGAGTACAAATCGAAATATTTTTATTAATTTTCTCATACTAGATTTACACTCTCGCCTCGTCCCTCGCCTCGTGCTTCGTCCATGTCTCGCTCCGAACCTCGCGTGATCGATGGTAAACGAGCTTAGTGTTTACACTCTCGTGGTGAGTTCAGTTGTCTGTTGTCTTTGAGCTAGCGACAATAGAGGACGTTGAAGTGATAGCGGCAGCAAGTCTTTACTATGCAGTCAAATTAAATAAAAGAAAAATAAAAATTTATTATTTTTTAGTTCGGTTGGTGGTCTACACATTTCATCAGATAATCTCGTCCATGCATCGTTTAATTTTTGGCTATTTTTTTGGAATTTATTTTTGGGATCCCAAATGATCGGTTCCTTTTGAAATAATTCTATAAATCCAAACGTTTCTTCTTGCGGCCAATCCATTATAAGTTTAAAAGCACGCAACCTGCGCGGCACAACGTCGAAACAAGAATGAAGCCAAAGCGCGAATGTAAACACGACGCTCGCGTTTGTCGCGAGGTCCTTTGACTCGTGGCCAAAAAACCGCCACGGACGCGAGCGCTGCGAATCACGAGACGAGGCGCGAGGCGAGCCGCGAGTGTCTGTTCACACTCCTGTCTCGTGGCTCGCCTCGCGCTTCGTCTCGCGACTCGCACGCGAGTGTAAATGAAGCATCAGAAAATCGCGAACGATCAAACAATGTCAAACAAGTTTGTGAAATGTGACGTCACACGAGTGTCATACATGGCTGCCCGCGTTTCTAACTGTGGGCGTCTTGCGTTACGATCCACTTACTTTATTTTCCAAAAATAAAATATTTACAATGTATTTTAATGCAAAAAAAGTATTATGTAATTCTTTTTACTCATAAGCTAGCTTATAAAATATATTATATATTTTATTGTTACAACTGTCAAATAGCCAATTGACTCCGGTGATCAGTATGACGTGATAATTATACACTGTTGTTGCATTTATGTGTGATATATTATTTCTTTAAACATTTAGGTATGTATCGATGTAAACAACTGTTAGCTAACCTAATAAATAAAGAAATAAATAAACAGGGATCTGTCATTGCTCACTGCGCTGGCGCTGAATGATTAGCGAATGACATTGAATGCACGATTGAGTGAGGTGAACTCAAAACGTCGCGCTTTGTGGCGCGAACAATATACCATATAAAATTATTATAATAATAATATGTCAATTTTCTTTTTTCAAATTCACAATTAAAAAATACGCATAATAACATACTTAAAAACTCATTCATCTTGGACATAGGAACCTAAATGTCAACAAGACGAAACCGTTCATTAAAGCTAGTGAGCTTTAAACTTACCTGAATCGACATAGTTTGCTGTCTCAGTAGCTGACCACGATTTCCAGCGTCTTCGTCGGTCTCTTCCTCTTGAAGCAATTCTTCAAACAACTTAATTTTTGATACTTCATCGAAAGTACCTTGCGTCTCGACTTCACCCTGCGAAAAAAAAATACTATTTTATAATAGCGGGCCCAGCAAGCTTCGTAACGAGAAATTTTGTTTTTTATTATTATTATTATGAACTTTACATAATTTTCTTATATATACACACACTGTTCTGTCAATAATGAAAATAACAAAAAAAAAATATGTAGGTATATTTCCAATTCGGTGAAATCGTTCGGAAGTTACACGCTTACATACATTTTTGCGATACATCTTTATATACAGTGTGTCCGGGATACCTTCAGCGTTATTTTAAGGGCATGTTTTACATACAATTTCATCGTTAAAAAACGCCCCTTTGAGGGACTATACCCCCCGCCCTTGGAATGTCAGCCATTTTAATTTTTAATTTTAATTTTTGATAAGACCTTTAAAAAAAATTTTTTTTTCGTTTCTGAACGTCCCACGTTTATCACAATTGTCTCATTTTAAAGTTAATAAAGCCACCTATCAGTTATAATACAATTTTAGGTAATATTATAAACACACATGTTTTAAAAAATATTTAAAAGCAATTTTTTGCGTAAAATTTGCTCAAATTAATTAGTTTTTCTAACATAACAAAAAAACCAGCCCCTTAACATATCTTTTTTTTACATTTATCTAATACTTTATGGTATTACCTAAAAGATAACACTAAATTTGAAGTTCTATGTCTTGTATTTCGGAAGTTATTGTATCGTACGCACGACCCTACGCGAGCGCAAAAAACGAGCTTACAGCTACCCGGCCGCAGGTAATGGCTTATGAGTGTGTGAGAAAGTAAGATAATCTTTAATATTATTTTTCATCGAGTAGGAGAGGGACAGGAGATTGTTTTAAGGGCACTTTGTCAAAAAAAAAGTCATGTTATTTCACAGTCAGTTGTACCTCGCCCTGCGTTGTGATCGCTAGTCGCTACTCTATTGTGTTAATTTTGTTATCTTCTCGCGCCTACTAACATGCCGTTTAGACAAATTTCTTCGCATTACATTGCTGACATGCATTTTGTGTATGGACAATGTAATGGTAATGCAGCAGAAGCCGTGCGAGTGTACCGAAGAACGTATCCGAATAGGCCAGTTCCCAATCGACAACTGTATGTGGACATACATTTAAGATTGGCTGAACGCGGTATTCAGGAGCTTCGAAAAGAACGAAATCGTTTAGTGTCTCCTGAAGAAGAAGAAGAAGTACTACGACTAATCACGCGAGATCCCAGACTGAGTGTCAGGAGGATTGCTCTTCAAATGGAATTATCAAAGTGGACGGTTTGGAGAATTTTAAAACGTGAAGGTTTGCATCCCTTCCATTTCCGTCGTGTGCAAGACTTACGTGAGCCAGACTATGCTGTTGGAGCCACCTTTTGCTCGTGGATTAACCGAAGAATAAGAAGAAACCCCTCATTTTTAAAAAAGATTATGTGGACGGACGAAGCAAAGTTCACAAGAGCTGGAATCGCCAACCACCGCAATGATCACTTGTGGATGCATGAGAACCCTAATGCTGTGAGAGCAAGTACCTTTCAGCACGAGTTTTCGGTGAATGTATGGGCAGCAATAATTGATGACAAATTGATTGGACCCATCGAGCTTTCCAGTTCCTTAAATGGACCACGATTTTTAGAATTTATCCAAAATGAGTTTTTCGACGCACTGGATGAAATACCCTTAATTTACCGGCAAAATATGTGGCTTCAACTTGACGGTGCACCAGCTCACTTTGCTCGTCAAGTTAGATAATATTTAAATGATAATTATTCGCCCTGGATAGGCCGTGGTGGTACTGTGGCATGGCCGCCACGCTCTCCAGATTTAACTCCATTGGATTTTTTCCTCTGGGGCCACATGAAACAGAGAGTCTATTGTACAGTGCCGAACACAAGGGAGGAGTTAAAAGAAAAAATTATGTCAGTAGCAGAAGAAATAAAAGCAAACCCTGACATGATCCGTCGTGCCACTCACCAGGTGGCTTTAAGAGCAACTGCTTGCTTTCAGGCAAGAGGATCACATTTTGAGCAATTTTTAGATTAAAATATCTCTTTATTTTCTTTAAATAAAAAAAGTATTCTTTGGATTTCTGTGTATTTTATTACCTACCTTTTTAAAATCCACAGTCTCATATTTGGCCATAATGTAGAGTCATTTACAAATAAAAGTTACCCTTGAAATACAAAACATAGAACCTCAAATTTAGTGTTATCTTTTAGATAATACTATAACGTATTAGATAAATGTAAAAAAAAGTTATGTTAAGGGGCTGGTTTTTTTGTTATGTTACAAAAACTAATTAATTTGAGCAAATTTTACGCAAAAAATTGCTTTTAAATATTTTTTGTAACATGTGTGTTTATAATATTGCCTAAAATTGTATTATAACTGATAGGTGGCTTTATTAACTTTAAAATGAGATAATTGTGATAAACGTGGGACGTTCAGAAACGAAAAAAAAATTTTTTTAAGGTCTTACCAAAAATTAAAATTAAACATTAAAATGGCTGACATTCCAAGGGCGGGGGGTATAGTCCCTCAAAGGGGCGTTTTTTAACGATGAAATTGTATGTAAAACATGCCCTTAAAATAACGCTGAACGTATCCCGGACACACTGTATATGTACTAGTATAGTTCAACATACTATAGTCTGGCTAACGAAAGATGAGACTCGATTTTTTTGCATACTTTTTAAATGACAACACTGTGGGTTCCCACCATCGGGTATATTACCTCATTAATTGGGAAATAACTAGCGGAAACCTACTAAGATTTAAATATACATAATATTATAACCAAAGCAAACCTTAAAAAAACTTAAAAGTATCACATGTGAATAAACAAATAATATAAGATTTAAATAGAGCGTAATTATCAAGTACCTATCAACATCAATTTTTCACACTAACCTAAAATTCCTTCACAATACGTAAACAATCTTGTTTTTGGTGAAATTCCGCATCTTTCGCCTATTTCGTCGCTTCATATTTGGAAATCATACTAAATAATACCTCTCGCACTCCACTTTTAATAGTTTTATGCATTTTAAACAATATTAACACGCACGATCCTTAAAAGACCACCAACGAGTTAACCGCAATAAAACTTCAAAAACACGTTATCTTGTTTATTTGTTTTTTTTTTTTTTAATGTATTACTGGCCAACATTAATCTTGTTATAAACATTGATAAATTTCGGCGATTTAAGAGAGATTGGGAAGAATCCGAATCAGAGTATGGTAATACTTTAAAAGTCACAAATAAACAATATGGCGCGTCTTTGAAGTTGCCAGGGTGTGGTTTTTTTAAATTTGCCGCGTTTTTTCAGTCTCATCTTTCGTTAGCCAGACTATATCTATCCTGCCTTTATTATTATTATATATATCTGTATCAATCGTCGAAGATATCAGTCTTAAATAATATAGGTAAATATAAATAGATAATATAAAGATAAATCCTACTTCAGCCTATCACAGTCCACTGTTGGACATAGGCCTCCACAAGCTTGCGCCAGACATCCCGGTTTTCCGCAATCCTCATCCAGACTACACCGGCAATCATACGTAGATCGTCGGTCCAGCGGGCCGGAGAGCGTCCTACACTGCGTTTGCCAATACGCGGTCTCCACTCCAAGACACGTCTGCTCCAACGGCCATCGGTCCTGTGACACAGATGACCAGCCCACTGCCACTTCAACTTGCTGATTCTGTGAGCTACGTCGGTTAATTTCGTTCAGTGGACTACAATAGACTGATATGATGATGATGATGAATCGCCGAAGCCTCACAAAAACGTCTAAAACATTAAAACTTCTATGGTCACATAAGAAAAAGAAGATATTTTAACTTGAATTTGTTAATCAATGATTTTATTTATTTAATAATATTGTGTTTGCTCGCAAACGAAAAAAACCGACTTCAATTACATCGACAAGTAATACAACGTAATAAGACGAAAAAATAGTCAAGTAAATACGCGCTATTAAAGATTACTCAAAAAGTTGTAATCAGATCTCGATCAAATTTAAACAAGACAACATGACAAGTATTAGCTATCGATTAAAGTAAGAATTATCAAAATCGGTACACCGAGTAAAAAGTTATGCGGTATAATACAACGTAGGTCAATTAAATTTAAATGGGACCACCACATGACACGCAACCTCCTATTTTTTTGGAAGTCAGTTAAAAAACCCTCTCATCTGCTGAGATGTCCTCTGAACTAACATTAGGCTTTATTTCTATTTTTAGCCCAGTCATTTTAAGCATTTTAAACCCCAATCTGCGGAATAATTCCTAGTGAGCTGAATTTTTGTATACCACTTTATTACGGCGCGGCGTTGTAATGAAGATGTGAAAAATCGACATTGATATCGCGCCGGCTAAAAAAGTTATAAAGGTCAAAAGGTCACGAAAATCAGTTTTTCGCAAATATCTTGCGACCTATGGTTCGGAGGTCAATAGAGGTCATTATAAAAATTGTTGGTAAAATTATCTACAAAACTGCTTCTTGCATTTTTCTGCAAAACTAACCGTTTTCAGAGTAGAGCGCTAAGAAAGCGACTAGAATGCACTCACATACGATATTGTATACTGTACACCAAGGCGTAAACTCTATTGCTTTTTATTCATGCTTTTAAGTATCTTTTAAACTTCTATCTGATACTTGGGCTTCTGTGAACAATATACTTAAATTATAGAGATTTTGGAACTTCTATCTACTATATATTATACAAGCGACCCGCCCCGGCTTCGCACGGGTGAAATGCCGATATTAAATATACTACAGACTTTGAATTTCAAGTCTCTTACTTCAAAAACATAGGACTTTCATGCAAACTTCCAACCCTCGTTTAACCCCCTTAGGTATGGAATTTCGTAAAACCCGTTCTTAGCGTATATCTACTCCCTATAAGGGATCTACCTGCCTAATTTCAAGTTTGTAGGTGTATTTTTCATTCGACTTTCATACAAACTATCATCCCCTGTTTTAACCCCAAGAGGGGGTTTATTTCTCAAAATACATTATTGGTACACCTCAACACCATCTATAGAGCATACATTTTGAATTTCAAGTCTCTTACTTCAAAAACATAGGACTTTCATACAAACTTCCAACCCCCGTTTAACCCCCTTCGGGGTGGAATTTCGTAAAATCCGTTCTTAGCTGACCTCTACTCGGCAAAAGGAATATTCCTACCAAAATTCAAGTCTCTACGCCTTATGGTTCCAGAGATATCGTGATGAGTCAATGGGTGGGTATCTCTTTTATATATATAGATAAACAACCTCAACTGGCAGATATTCCGTATTTTATTGTTCCGAGACCCGTCCTTTTATAACTGCTACTGCCTGTCGGACTGTTTATCTCGGTTAAAAACTATTACTTGAGTGTTAAAGACGACACAGATACTGTAGTTTTACTAAACTAATAAGGCCTTAGCATTATCACATACTTCTTCAGCAACTCCAGTTTATTTATCGAGTGTATTATCAATTACAAACCTGGCTAGGAAGAGAAATTGATCTAAAACAGTGGGGTTGGTAGTTATAAAAAATATACTATAGCCAATAACAATATTTTGTAATTGTACAAAAGGTTGTGACGGCAAAAGTGGAGGTAAAAAAATGGATTAAGATATTCAAAAGTTTGTGGACATTAAACGCAGACTCAAATAATGATGATGAAAATAATGAAAATGTTGACCTAAATATAGGAATAAGTCCACTCGACGTTTTGTCAGCAACTGTTAATGATATAGAAACTGAAGAAATCGACAATGAATGACAAAAAAAAATTATATACTAGTTAATTTTTTCTGTGTTTTTCAGTATTGTAATAAAAAATTATTCACTCTTAAGTCAATAAAAAACCTTTATTACATATCATGGACTAAGGGGGAAACCATGTAAAAAACCGCATTGCATTTAACCTCGAAAGTGGTGAGGAAACGAGTGCATCGTCATAATGTAGTCGGCAAGTCGCTTTCTCAGCTCTCTACTTCGAAAACGGTTAATTTTACAAAAAAATGCAAGAAGCATTTTTTGTAGATAATTTTACTGCCAACAATTTTTATAATGACCTCTATTGACCTCCGAGCAATAGGTCGCGAGATATTCACGCAAAACTGATTTTCGTGTCCTTTATAACTTTTTTAGCCGGTGCGATTTTTCACATCTTCATTACAACGCCGTAATAAAGGTGTATACAAAAATTCAGCTCACTAGGAATTTTTCCGCAGATAAAACCTAAACTGACTGGGCTATTTATTAGTTTTATAGTATACTAGCGGACCCGACAGACGTTGTCCTGCCCGGAAAAATGCTACCAAATTTGATTGCTTACATACCGATCCGCGCTTGCGTATTTAAATTTCTTTATTATTTTAATATTTCGGCAATTTTTATTTTTACTGTCGTCTTGGCACTAAAAATTTAGAAAATAAATTATAGTTTAAAAAAACTAGCAATCGAACTAAAAATTGTCGTCTTGACACTACAAATTCAGAAAATAAATTATCTCATCATCATCATTTCAGCCTATCGCAGTCCACTGCTGGACATAGGCCTCCACAAGTTCGCGCCAATAATGGCGTGAACTCATGTGTTTTACCCATAGTCACCACGCTGGGCAGGCGGGTTGGTGACCGCAGGGCTGGCTTTGTCGCACCGAAGACGCTGCTGCCCGTCTTCGGCCTGTGTACTTCAAAGCCAGCAGTTGGATGGTTATCCCGCCATCGGTCGGCTTTTTAAGTTCCAAGGTGGTAGTGAAACTATGTTATCCCTTAGTCGCCTCTTACGACACCCACGGGAAGAGAGGGGGAGGCTAAATTCTATGCCGTAGCCACACAGCATAAATTATCTATAGTAAAAAAAAAAAACAAATAAAAACACGCTTTAATAGCAATCGAACTAAAAAAAGTAGAAAATAATTTTTGTTTAAAGAGTTTGTGTTACTGCAATATAAAATCCGATAGGTACTGTTTTCAATATTAGAATTATTATAATGATATGATTAAGCATCCCATTAACACGGCCAATCGGCAGCAAGAGAAAGAGAATAACATTTTCATTGGCGTTCTGCAAGTGGTATAACCTGCTCATAATCTAAATATATATATTTTTATATCCTGATGATCCTAGTCAGGACTTTAACATAAAGTTACGGGATTATTGTATTGTCATCGGCCCTTGACCTCTTGCAAATTTCCAAGTTAATCAGACAGCAGACTCCTAGAAGTAGGTGAAAATGAAGTTCAAAGATTCCGTTACATACATACATACTTACAGGTCAAGCTAATAAAAGCTTGTTGACTTTAACATAAAATTATGAGATTATTGTATTGTCATCGGCCCTTGACCTCTGTGCAAATTTCCAAGTTAATCAAACTCCTAGAAGTTGGTGAAAATGAAGTTGAAAGATTCCGTTACATACATACATACAGGTCAAGCTAATAAAAGCGTGTTATAAAGTGATTTCGTTCAGTTCGTTTCTGATGAGTAAAATAAAAATAAAATATTTAAAATTATTCCTTAATGGAATAAAATTGAAATTAAAAGGGAGTTTGCGTACAAGATTCGCGATTTCGGGTTGTTACAAGTGTGAATATTAATATAATAATAATAAAGCCTTTTATTCCATGCAAAAAGTAGGTATATACACAGTTTAAAGGAAAAAAAAACAGAAACATAAAAAAATCAAAGTTAAAAAAAAGAAAAATAATAATAATGATTTTAACACATATCATCATCATCATCATCATCATTTCAGCCTACCACAGTCCACTGCTGGACATAGGCCTACACAAGTTCGCGCCAAAAATGACGTGAACTCATGTGTTTTACCCATAGTCACCACGCTGGGCAGGCGGGTTGGTGACCGCAGGGCTGGCTTTGTCGCACCGAAGACGCTGCTGCCCGTCTTTGGCCTGTGTATTTCAAAGCCAGCAGTTGGATGGATATCCCGTATATATATATATATATATATATATATATATATATATATATATATATATATATATATATATATATATATATATATATATATATATTAACACATATATCACTTATTTTAAAAAAAATGTTCGTCTAACGTAACAATGTAGAAGTTTGTTTGCATGAACCCCTCCTCAAGTGAAGGTGAAGGCCTCCTCTAAAGAATTCCATGTGTCTCTATCTTCAGCTATTTGCGGCCAGCAGATACCAGCTATTTTTATCAACTCGTCTGCCCATCTAGTGTGGGGTCTGCCTTTGAGACGTTTGCCGATTGGACCCTTCCACGTTGTTACCCTGTTGGTCCATCTCTCGTCGTTTAGCCTCGCTACGTGTCCAGCCCACTTCCATTTTAGTTTTTTAACGTAGGTTAGAGCATCCATCGCTTTGGTGGTTTCTCTGATTTTTGTGTGACGAATTTTTTGCATCTTTTTAAGCGACTTCCAAAAAAGGAGGAGGTTCTCAATTCGACACGTATGTTTTTTTTTTTTTTTTTTTAATGTATGTTAGCTCAGAACTTTCGACTGGGTGGACCGATTTCGATCAATTTTGTTTTATTTGAAAGGTTTTGCGTGTCATGTGGTCCAATTTTGATTTAATTGAGATCTGACAAGTACTTTTAGAGTTATATCTAATAATGCGTATTTACGTGACTACTTTTTCGTCGACCTACGTTATATTATACCGCATAACTTTTTACTCGGTGTACCGATTTCGATGATTCTTACTTTAGTCGAAAGCTAATACTTGTCTTGTAGTCTTGTTTAAATTAGATCGAAATCTGATTACAACTTTTTAAGTAATCTTTAATAGCGCGTATTTACTTGACTATTTTTTCGTCTTATTACGTTGTATTACTTGTCGATGTAATTGAAGTCGCCTTTTTTTTCGTTTGCGAGCAAACACAATTATTAATATTTAGCGTACTTCGTTCTATTTCTCGTTGGCAGGTAGTTTTATTTTGCTTTTTAATTTGGCAGGTGATATTTATATATCTTTATGTAAATTTTTCGATATACCTACTGCTACTTACTTATTAATAATATATTTGAAATAAATCATACTCTATAAATATTTGTTTGATCTTCATAAGATTTACAATTTACACATATATAAGTAACAAATATTAACAAATCATAAGCACTAAAACTTCATCACCTTTAAAAAAATTGAAAAAATGCTCCATCAGAGTTTTTACTAATCTAATTGTAAGCTGATAACAATCTGCACTAAGCATTTAAGGCGTCTTAAAGTCGAGTTTATCGAAAAGTGTTCTATAGACACTAATATAAAGTTTTTTTTTACCCCGTCTGTCTATTTTTATAGCTTGCTCATTTTTTATTATAAAACATTTGAAATAGAGAAAAGATATACCATATAAAATTATTATAATAATAATATGTCAATTTTCTTTTATCAAATTCACAATTAAAAAATACCCATAAGTAACATACTTAAAAACTCATTCGTCTTGGACATAGGAACCTAAATGTCAACAAGACGAAACCGTTCATTAAAGCTAGTGAGCTTTAAACTTACCTGAATCGACATAGTTTGCTGTCTCAGTAGCTGACCACGATTTCCAGCGTCTTCGTCAGTCTCTTCCTCTTGAAGCAATTCTTCAAACAACTTAGTTTTTGATACTTCATCGAAAGTACCTTGCGTCTCGACTTCACCCTGCGAAAAAAAAAAAATTACTATTTTATAATAGCGGGCCCAGCAAGCTTCGTAAAGCAAAATATTGTTTTTTTTTTTTTAATTATTATTATAAATATTACATAATTTTCTTATATATACACACTGTCCTGTCAATAACGAACATAACAAAAAAAAAATGTATGTAGGTATATCCAATTCGGCGAAATCTTTCGGAAGTTACACGCTTACATACATTTTTGCGATACATCTTTATATACAGGATGTCCCGCGATAAAGTGCAACCCCGAAAGGGGGTGAAACTAGACCATAAATTATCGACACAAAACATAGAAATAACTTTTTTTTAAAAATATTTTATTTCTTATTGACGAATTAAGATTTTTATATCTTACGTAGACTCTATGTACAAAAAATGATGATTTCTTCCATAGTAGCGGGTCGATTACTTTAAAATAAAATAAAATATTACGCCACGTACTTGGCGGTAAGGATAAAATAAAAATTAGCTCGCAAAAAAGTGGCATTATGTCTTTAACTATGCTTCTTGTGAAAAAAAAATCCATTTTTTATGACTGTGTTATTTTTCAATGATCTCTAATTTTCTCAGAATTATGCCCCCAATACCAGGAAATTTTATGATTTATTATTATTTCTTACCATATTGCCATTCAAATAAAAAAAAATTTACGCCTGTATCCCAAAAAACACGTACAAAAATCATCATTTTTTGTACAGAGGCTACGTAAGCTATATAAAAATCTCAATTCGTCAATAAAAAAAATAAAAATTTTTTTTAAATTTTTTTAATTTTTTTCTGTTTTTTGGCGATAATTTATGGTCTAGTTTCACCCCCTTTCGGGGTTGCACTTTATCGCGGGACATCCTGTATATGTACTAGTATAGTTCAACATACTATCTTACCTTTATCTATCCTACCTTTATTATTATTATATGTATATATCTGTATCAATCGTCGAAGATATCAGTCTTAAATAATATAGGTAAATATAAATAGATAATATATAAGATAAATCCCACTTCAGCCTATCACAGTCCTCTGTTGGACATAGGCCTCCACAAGTTCGCGCCCGACATTATGACGCGAACTCATCTGTTTTGCCCATAGTCACCACGCTGGGCAGGCGGGTTGGTGACCGCAAGGCTGGCTTTGTCGCACCGAAGACGCTGCTGCCCGTCTTTGGCCTGTGAATTTCAAAGCCAGCATGGATGGTTATCCCGCCATCCGTCAGCTTTTTAAGTTCCAAGGTGTTAGTAGAACTGTGTTATCCCTTAGTCGCCTCTTACGACACCCACGGGAAGAGAGGGGGTGGCTACATTGTTAGTGCCGTAACCACACAGCACTAAATATAAGATAAATAGAAGATGTCAATATCAGGATTATGTCTATCTTGGCCACACCATTCAGCTGGGCCGCAACAACTTCGAGAAGGAAGCTGATAGGAGGATTCGGTTGGGCTGGGCGGCGTTTGGCAGGCTTCGTCGAGTCTTCACTTCGAAGATTCCGCAATGCTTGAAGACAAAAATCTTCGAGCAATGCGTCCTGCCTGTGTTGACATATGGAGCCGAGACGTGGACACTGACGAAGGGACTGGTCCACAAGTTTAAAGTCGCTCAACGTGCAATGGAACGGGCTATGCTTGGGGTTTCTCTCAAGGATAGAATAAGAAATGAGACTATCCGTGAGAGAACGAAAGTAACCGACGTAGCCCACAGAATCAGCAAGTTGAAGTGGCAGTGGGCTGGTCATCTGTGTCGCAGGACCGATGGCCGTTGGAGCAGACGTGTCTTGGAGTGGAGACCGCGTATTGGCAAACGCAGTGTAGGACGCCCTCCGGCCCGCTGGACCGACGATCTACGTATGATTGCCGGTGTAGTCTGGATGAGGATTGCGGAAAACCGGGATGTCTGGCGCGAGCTTGTGGAGGCCTATGTCCAACAGTGGACTGTGATAGGCTGAAGTAGGATTTATCTTTATATTATCTATTTATATTTACCTATATTATTTAAGACTGATATCTTCGACGATTGATACAGATATATATAATAATAATAAAGGTAGGATAGATAGTATGTTGAACTATACTAGTACATATACCCGCTGGACCGACGATCTACGTAAGATTGCCAGTGTAGTCTGGATGAGGATTGCGAAAACCGGGATGGTTATATTTTTTATTCGATTGATATTTCCAGGTTATCGCGTGCTGTAATTGTTTGTCTATATTTATAAACATAGCCCATAAAATGTCACAATGATTGATAAAAAATGATTTATGAAAGGCAGACTAAAGGTCATAGCTTACTACAACCTCACCGGAACGCCTCATCGCTCGGCGTCCAATCGTCAGCTTGCGTGCGAGACGATCCGGTGACGATACGGAGTCGATGTAGTGAGCGCATATCCATACGAGTCCATAGAAAGAATGGGCATGACGAAATATTTTGAAAAGCTCTTCCGTAATGTGAGTATACATTTACTATTTACGAAAATACCTATATTTCGGTAATAAACTTAAGTTTAGGAAGATTAAAACTATTTTTTTAATATGTTTTCAATGTGCACGTCAAAACGGCTGCAGGTGTCATGGCGTCGGCTCTGACGTCATGGTATAAATACACTTCGGACACGTTCAACCTAAGACCAGTATGAAATCAAAATTATAAATAATGGAGATAGAGTTCCAGGAGCTGCAAGTTTTTTTATTGGAAATTTCCTCCTCTTTCAGAATCATTTTTTGAAATTTCTTAAATATTAATAGTTTATGAAATATTGCCAAGAAACGGAAGGCCATTTTTTCCTTTTTTTAATTGTTTATAACTTTTGCAATTTTTGATGTGCAAAACACACTTTTAGAACATTTTTCTAGGCGATTCCGAATCCAATGAGCTATTACACATAATTTTAAGAGCAGTATCTCTATTTTCGACATTTTTTAACTTGTCGACTAGAGTGAGTTGTAGGTGAACGCGCCTGACGTATTATATTGGTGTTATAGCTTGACGTCATGCGCTGTAATTTGTGTTTCAATCAAAATGGCCGATTGCAGTATTTTAATGTTTTATTTTATTGAAAATCACAATAATCCTATTATTTTACATAAAACTAAACCCGTATTTTGAATTTTTTTAATATGAGTGTTCCCCTGAAATCAATAAATTGACGATTTTTTGGTACTGTCGTCATGCCCATACTAACCGCTCGAGGTGAGGCGGTGCTGGTCGGGTGCCGGGTGGGTCTAATGAGCGATGACCTTTAAGCTAAAAGCTATACTCGTATAACGAAGAATTGAACTGAGTACCTAGTGCGAGTTTTTGTGTAATTCGTCTCACAGAAACGCGCGTATACGTGAAGATTATTTTGTATGGGAATTTAAACAATGCAACCTAGACGATAAAGAATAGAATACGATACAATCGATACAGAGTCATCTAGCGGCAAAACGCGAGAAATAGGTTGCACTATTTTAATAATAATAATAATAATAATATAATAATAATAATCTTTATTCATGAACTCATAACAACATAGATTACACCGAGTCTTCCCAATAAGTAATTAAAGATACTTGTGGTGGGAATGACTCGCAACTTAACAAATTTTTGACATTAAAAATGTGATACAAACTTACAATAAAATCGGCCAAGTGCGAGTCGGACTCGCGCACGAAGGGTTCCGTACCATTGATTAGGTACATTGATTGTAATAACGGGCAAAAAGCGGCTAAAAATCACTTTGTTTATTGTATGAGAGCAAAAATAGGCAAAAATGACGTTTTTTTGTATGGGACTTATGGGAGCCCCCTTTAAATATTAATTTTATTTTAATTTTATTATTTATTATTAAAGTAAAAATACAACTGAGTATTTGGTGAATATTTCAAGTGCCTAACTGTTGCCATTATTGATATCGAGCAAATAGGGGCAAGAAAATCGCGTTTGTTGTATGGGAGCCCCCCTTAAATATTTATTTTATTTTGTTTTTAGTATTTGTTGTTATAGCGGCAACAGAAATACATAATTTGTGAAAATTTGAACTCTCTAGCTATGGCCGTTCTTGAGATACAGTCTGGTGACAGACCGACGGACGGACGGACGGACGGACGGACAGCGAAGTCTTTTGCTTCACAGTTGTGAATTCTAACGCGGAAATCTGCTCTTGGTTGAGAAACCTTATTGGGGGCGAAGCAAATATATTTTGTCTTAGTTATATTTAGTCATCATCATCATCATCATCATTTCAGCCTATCGCAGTCCACTGCTGGACACAGGCCTCCACAAGTTCGCGCCAATAATGGCGTGAAGTCATGTGTTGTACCCATAGTCACCACGCTGGGCAGGCGGGTTGGTGACCGCAGGGCTGGCTTTGTCGCACCGAAGACGCTGCTGCCCGTCTTCGGCCTGTGTACTTCAAAG
This sequence comes from Melitaea athalia, assembly GCA_905220545.2. Taxonomy (NCBI): domain Eukaryota; kingdom Metazoa; phylum Arthropoda; class Insecta; order Lepidoptera; family Nymphalidae; genus Melitaea; species Melitaea athalia. The sequence goes on from HG992177.1 coordinate 12,166,150, forward strand.
CCAGCAGTTGGATGGTTATCCCGCCATCGGTCGGCTTTTTAGTTCCAAGGTGGTAGTGAAACTATGTTATCCCTTAGTCGCCTCTTACGACACCCACGGGAAGAGAGGGGGAGGCTAAATTCTATGCCGTAGCCACACAGCTATAGTTATATTTAGTGTCATAAGATTATTATCCAGCCATTTAAAGACCTTGGTTAAACCTTTGTCACAACTAATCCCAACGTCCTCCCACGTCCTGCCAGTAAAGACGATAGCGGTATCATCGGCATAGGAGATGATGCTTCCCCCGACGCTCCGCAAGTTACAAAGATCATTTATATACACCAGGAAGAGCGTCGGACCCAGAAAACTTCCATGTGGCACTCCAAATAGAACAGTTTCTTCTTCACTTATAAAATTGTCAATTTTAACCATTTGGGTCCTGTCGGATAAGTAACTTTTAAGAAGAGACAAGGCGACACCACGTATTCCTATATTCTCTAGCCTCTGTACAAGGATTGGGATAGATACGGTGTCAAATGCTTTTTTTAAATCTAAAAACACGGAAAGGCACTTATTGCCTTTATCTACTTCCTTGACAATCATCGTGAAAATTACATTTAATTCCCATACAAAATAATCTTCACGTATACGCGCGTTTCTGAGACGAATTAAACAAAACTTGCACTAGGCACTCTGAACGTAAAGTAGCGTTAACATCGAAATTTATTCTAAGTAGGTATTACAGTTGCGATATTATTGAATAGATAATTATTTAAAACTTTTGAAATTAACTAAAAGAAATATTAAACATAGGTCTATAAAAAAATTGTTTTTATAAGTGAAGGTCGCCGTATTAATTGTGCTATTTAAAGACGTTTTAAAAGTATACGTATAAAATATAATACTCACATTTCGCAGAATCACGATCTTATCAGCGTTCTTAAGGTGGTGCAATTGATGGGTGACGAGAATTCTCGTAGAGTGTCGTAGAAGTCCCATCACGCATTCAGATATCAAATGTTTGCCGACATGAGTGTCTACAGCTGATAACGGGTCATCCAAAAGATAGATATCGGCCTATTTAAATAAAAATACATTGTTAATATATAATAGGTACTTTTAAATATAAACTAACTGTGCCCCGCGGTTTCACCAGCGTCAATTTGAGGAAAAAACGTACTAAAATATTTTTAAACCATTACTAAGCAACTCGGGTGACATACGCCCGGCGCAACGTGGCGTCGTTTCATTTTTTGATTTTACATTATCTAAATTATGCTGTCCACATTAAATGCTATAAAAGACAAAGATTATTTTAAAAACTACCTTGTTAATGAAGTATTTTTCAATTGCAAAGATTTATATGGTTGGCTAATAATAATGCAATAAAATCACTTTTAAATTTTTTGTGATCATTAATTCATCATCATCACTCATCATCACATCAGCCTATCGCAGTCCACTGCTGGACATAAGCGTCCCCAAGTTCGCGCCAGACATCCCGGTTTTCCGCAATCCTCATCCAGCCTACGCCGACAATCTTACGTAGATCGTCGGTCCAACGGGCCGGAGGACGTCCCACACTGCGTTTGCCAAGACGCGGTCTCCACTCCAGGACATGTCTGCTCCAGCGGCCATCGGTCCTGCGACATAAGTGACCAACCCACCGCCACTTCAACTTGCTAATTCTGTGGGCTATGTCGGTTACTTTCGTTCTCTCGCGGATAGCCTCATTTCTAATTCTATATTTGAGAGAAACCCCAAGCATAGCCCATTCCATTGCACGTTGAGCGACTTTAAACTTGTGAACCAGTCCCTTCGTCAGTGTCCACATCTCGGCTCCGTATGTTAACACAGGCAGGACGAATTTTTCGAAGACTTTTGTTTTCAAGCATTGCGGAATCTTCGAAGTGAAGACTCGACGAAGCCTGCCAAACGCCGCCCAGCCCAACCGACTCCTCCTATCGGCCTCCTTCTCGAAGTTGTTGCGGCCTAGTTAGATTGTATGACCTAGGTAAATATAATCCTGAACAACATCGACAAGGGTACCATCTACCGATACCGGTCTCGGTATGACTTAGATCATTAATTCGTTGCAGAGTAATTTTCAAACTATGATATTATCTTCTAAGATATCCATTGAAATCAAATTATGTCAAGGACAATTTTGTTCACAAAGAAATACTTGTGATGAATAACGTATTTATTGTGATAAAGAATTATCATGTCTATAAAACCACCGTCGCAAATAGTGCATTATTTTAGAACAAAGTTGATTAACATAAAAAAGTTTATGAGTTAACCTTAAGAGATAGACAATTTTTTAGGAATTTTAAGAGGAAAGGGTACCGAAGAGACTTTTGAATAATAGGTATTTGAATAAACTGTTCCTGTTTCGCCGACTCGCGCTGTATGCCGCCAACCTCGCACTGATTTGTCTGTGTGAGTGCCGTGGTGTTAGTGTGCGTGTTCATTCACCCGCGCTTTGCGAATGCTATTTTTCTGTATTTTGCTTGTTTTATTTGATTAGCCCGTTGGTGCAATTTGTGGTGGCCCTGCTTTCTGTTCCGCGGGTTGCGAGTTCGTTTCCTGCCCGAGTCTGGGTGTAATATTTGTATTTATATACATATTTATGTGTATTATTTCTATGTATATTAATAAAAAATGTATATTTTTTAAATGACAAATAGACAGGCATTTGACCGCAATCTCATCTGATGTTAAGTGACGATGCGGTCGAAGGTGGAGCATGCCTGCCTAATAACAGCCTATTCACTCTGGCCTTGAAGGCACCCAGATTGTATCGTTCGGGAAACACAGACGCGGGCAACGAGTTCCATTCCTTAGCTGTGCGCATCAGGAAAGTAGTGCCAAAGCGTTTTGTGCGCGTAGGTGGCATATCGATGACATAAGGATGGAACGATCGACCGCGCCTAGTGTCCCGATGGCGGAAGGTTGTTGGGGGAATTAGATCGTGCAATTCCTTCGCACACTCACCGAAATATATTCTATAGAACAACGACAGACGAGCTACCCTACGCCGATGATCGAGACTCTGCAACTTGGTGTCTGTCAGAGTAGGGTCACCTATGAGTCTCTTAGCTCGTTTTTCCACTGAGTCCAAAGTTCTCAGTTGGTATTTGGCGGATCCATCCCAAAGATGGCAGCAATACTGCATACAAGACCGAACTTGTGCTTGATATAGTTAAAGCAGCTGTTCTGGAGTGAAGTATCGCCTGACCTTAGAAAAAATACCTAGTTTTTTTGCTGCAGTTTTTGCTTTGGACTCGATGTGCTGCCCAAAGTTCAAATTGGACGATATACATGTAGTTATAACAGTCGGCTGTTAGCTGTAACACAAGCATTAAGTTGCTTACCGTTTATAGGAACAGACGACCGTGTGTGTTTGTTATATGATATTTATATTTATATACTTACTAGCTGTACCCGCGACTTCGTCCGCGTGGAATTTAACAAAAAAGTTAAAAAAAAGTTCGATAAAATGATCTTTGATATTCTTTGATTTCCTTTAATAGCATGAGCAGGCGTCGAGCGATGCGGGGCAGACCGCAGAGGGGATGGACTCGCCCGCGCCGTTATAGGCATCTCAAGGAAAGAACGCTCAACGCTGGCTCGCCGAGCATTAAATGTTTCGCTGCTACTTACTTCTAACGACGATATCTCAAAAACTAAATTATCTGATTAATATAGTGTAAAGAGCAATTTTAATCTGCATTAAATGCCTAAGCTAAATAACATTATCATTTGGATAAAGATTAATACTGAACTAAAGAAAATATCTTTAAAAATAACGTAATGTTTTTAATTAAAAATTTGAACATAAAAGTGGTTATTGTAAGTCAACCCTAAGAGATAGAGATATGCTATCGCGGACTTTTTTGTACAATTTTTATAGATTTTGAATTCGCTAGTACATTATACAACTATATCTTTGCTAGTTTACGCAGCGTTCGCGTGGAAAGCTCCCCGTTTGCGAGATTTTTTGCGACCTCTTCAACATTTATCGCCGTATTTCTGCTATTTTACATTAAAACATAATAAACTATATACCTAAACCTTCCTCAAGAATCACTCTTTCTATTGTTGAAAACCGTATAAAAATCGAGAGAACCGTATATTTTCGAGTTTATCGCGTTCAGACAGACAGGAGGACAGACAGACAGACAGACAGGAGGACAGAAAGACGCGGCCGGGGGACTTATTTTTATAATAAGTATAGATATAGATTTAATTTTTTCTGCTTCGTTCTTCTGTAACTCGGCTTACTTTTATTGAATTTCGTAAACTACTTAGTATTATTTTGAATTATTGTTTGTTAATTCATTGGATTGTTATCTACATAACTGTATTTTGGTAAGTAATAATTATTGAAATACTTAGGTATTTATGGTTATAGAAACTTTAATCTCATAAAGAATTACAATAAATTCAATTACATGAGAAATTTAACTATATAAACAATTTGTAATTTATAAAATAGTATTATTGCGAGTCCAACACAAAAAAAAACAGAACTAAAGTGGGTAGAAATCTAAGCGCTCTTACACACGAACGGCACTTCGCCGACGGCAGCCGTCGACTGCCTTCGAGCGACGTCAGCGGCAGCCGTCGACTGGCGTCGAGCGCCGTCGGCGGCGCGCCGTCGGCTGCAGTCCGCTGCCGTTGAGAACATGCCGCTCACACGTCGGCTCTCTCAGTAAGTGCTCTGCCTCATTAAGACGCCATGGCGACGACTCCGGCTACGTATCCAAGCAGTTAATATTAAAAAGTATGTTACCTAACTCACTTGGCGACGGTTTGGCAACGTTGCCAAATTGGAAGCGTGGCCACGAGCTACTGTTCTCTACGTGGCTTCTGGATACTCTGGCGGCTTGGCGACGTTGCCACTATAATGTACACGGTAAACTGCACCTCGCTCACTCAGTCGCCAGTCAGCCGCCATTTTAGACGCTCGCTCGAAATATAGTACCTAGTTGATGTTGTAAATAATGAGTTTCGATACTGAAAAATTTGTAATAGAAATTCAAAACCGTCCTTGGATATGTGATAGTTCATCTAATGAGTATTCCGATCGTAACTTAAAATTTTTCGTAAATCTCCATACAGTTTAAAAAAAAAATACCACTTCGGCTTCGATCTGATATAAAAGGATGAACCCATAGTTTCCTTTTTTTCTATTTTTCTACGACGTAGATAACAAAAAGTGCGATTTCTTCTACATCCGTTCCTGACGACGTAAACGAACTGACTGTCGAGACGCCATGACCACTCGATTTGGCGACCTTCGGATGCCAGAAGTAGCCAGCCCTGCGCCGCTGGCGACGTCGCCATGGCGTCTTAATGAGGCAGAGCACTAAAGGATCCAGTTACAAAATGAATTCCGAAGAAGAAACACTGTTATTATTTTTACTTCGTCGCCGCCGAGAATTAAAAAAAAATTTAAATACTGAGTTAGTAAAAAAACATGTTTAAAAAAAATGGTCGGTTTATTACAAGTTGATTTTGATTTTTTTTTAACCATTGCTATTAAAATAGAAGTAACTAATAATTAAATAATATAATAACTATTGAATGAATCGACGACGATTCGCTTGACGACGTATGTCAGTGTCAATAAAATAAAATAAATTGTATTTTTATAAATTTTTTTTAAAGAATATCAAATATTAATAAAATTTCCAGTTAATATAAACATAAGTATAATTCATAAGATGCTGTGCGGAGTGTGTAACAAACTCAAAGCCGACTCAAAGGACGCAATCGCCTCCTGTGTGATCTGTGCCACGATGTACCATATAAAATGTCTCAATCTTTCCAGAGAAGAGCTTCGTTATGCCCGCAGCTCTAGAAACATTCGGGTTTGTCCTTCTTGTACAATAACCAAACGCCGTCACATCACAGACTCAACACCGATCCGTAGTACGACTCCCTCTACGAAAGAAGCAGATCAAATCTCGAATAGTTTTACTGGCGGACACTCTGATGTCGCAGCATTCACGTCTTGTAGTGGAATTTTGAGGGAAATGCAAGCGGCTTTCACGGCAATGAAAAAAGAAATGTCTAAGTTTACCTGCTCCCTAAATTCTACATCCGAAGACATTCATGCCTTTCGAAAAGAGATTAATGACCCCAAAAACCTGGAGCGTTACAAAAAAGAAGTCAGTGACCTCCGACTGGAAGTCACCGAGTTGCGACTGGAGCTAGCAGCACATCAGTAGCGTCAATTTTTGAGAGACGTCGAAATTTACGGCGTTACCGAACATAAACAAGAAAACCTCACACACACTATATCCATACTATCATCAAAACTTGGAGTAGAGCTGGGACCACACGACATTGACGACGTGAGACGAGTTGGTAACCGCGGCACTGGAGATGCATCCGAGTGTTCTGATAAGGCCCCGCGCCCCGTGGTGGTGACGTTGACACGGCGCGCGGTACGAGATCAGCTGTTGCGCGCCGCACGTGTTCGCAGCGGTATTACAACTGATAAAATAGAAATTCCAAGAAACCCAAAAAAAATTTACATAAACGAACACCTAACGAAAGAAAACAGAATTTTATTCAGCAGAGCTCGTACTACTGGAAAGGAACTTAAATTTAAATATATTTGGACGTCGAATGGAAACATTTTCATAAGAAGATCTGAATCTAGCTCTGTCGTCCGTATAAGCTCAGAAGCGGTCCTAAATAAACTCAAACCAGATCGACAGACTACAGGTTATGACACACCGCAGCGCTCCTAGCAGCAATTACAGCAACAGAATATTCTATAATGTATCTACTTGTGTAATTAACTCTATTCATATAAAAATATTTTTGATATGTCATATAAGTTTAAAACAATTAGTTCCAATTTGCGTAGGTTAGTTGTTGTTTTATCTTTACGCACATATTCTATATTATTGAGTTTAAAATTTGTTAAATCCTATTATTTAATATTTGTCCCGCGCTATGTTACACTTCTTGTTATATTATTATGTTATTTAATTTTTATTGAAGTTACTACTGCTTTCGTATGTTTTCTATTTTCGTGTTTTCTGTTGTCAGTTTTGAATTGCAGGGAATCAATGCATGAAGTAAAACAGTGTAACTATGGTTCGCCAAATTATCTTGGTTGTGTTCCTCGAGGTGATCCAGCCTGTCACTACTGTAGCATGCATCCAACGACGACGTTGCGAACAAAGTGTTTTTTTTTTGCAAAATACGCTGTATGACCATTACTTATAGTTAAGTATGGATTCAATTGACCTAGGAAACAATATTGACTCTGAATTAAACATAAGGTGTATATCTTGTCCTCCTGAACTCTGCAAATCTTCCTTAGATAGCGGATTTAAACTCATCACCCTTAATATAAGAAGTATAAACAAAAACTTCAACGCGTTTACTATCTTATTGCAGCGACTGGATATGGATATAGATGTCATCATACTAACTGAATGCAGATTAACAGAAACAACTGTAATTGGACAAATTCCCGGTTTTTCGTCACATTTCACTACTAAAAACTTCAACGAAAATGGTGGAGTAGTAGCTTATATAAAAGAAAGCTTAAATGCATCAGCTTCCGAGCTAGACATAACTGAAGCTAGTGGGCTATTAATCAATATCTCAAAATCCTTCTCAATAGTTGGCATTTACAGATCTCCTTCTTTCAACTACAACTCAGGCTTTATATTGTCGCTGGAAAACTTATTAAAAAATCTCTCCACTAAAGCATCACTTATCATTACAGGTGATCTTAACATTGATATTCTTTCAGTGGATCACAATAAATACGATCCTACAGAATATCTCGACCTTTTAAGCCAACATGCCCTTATCCCCGCTATTGACAAACCGACCAGATTAAATGCCTGTTTAGATCATATTCTCGTACGGTCAACATCAGCACTAGGTGTTGTCTGTGAAACAGACATAACTGAGCACTACCCGGTAATTCTTAATCTACACCCTCTTATTGAAAAACGTACCAAAACAAAACGTTACAAAACAGTAATTGATATCGACGGGGTGCGTAAAGCTCTCAAAAAGGAGGATTGGAAGTCATTCTTCGAACAAAAGGACGTCAGCGTAATCGAAATGTTTATCAACCGTATTCAATGTGTCATCAACGAAAATACAAAACAAATACGTATAGCAAGATCCAAGTACACATTAACTCCTTGGTGCACCCCAGGTTTACTACGTTGTATCAGACATCGCGACAGACTTCATTCCAAAGCCCTTAAATCCCCCAATGACGAGATAGCTCAAATTATCTATAAAAGATACAGAAATTTTTGCAATTCTCTTCTAAAAAAAGTCAAATTGAAGTATGATACCAAGAAACTCGAAGAAGCTGAAAATAACAAGAAGTTGTGGAAAGCGATAAAATCTATGTATTTGTCACTTTAAGAAGTCTAATAAGGATCTCTTAAGTATTAAGACTGACCCATCCGAATCAATGAACCTTTGCAACGAATACTTTTCTGCAGTGGGATATAATTTAGCTGAAACAATCTTAGATAACTCTAAAACTACAGAGAGTATTCTAGCATCACAAACAACTTCCAACCAATCTCCAGTAAGCTCATTATTTTTTACACCAACTGACATCACTGAAATAGACACAATAATTAAGCAGCTAAAAACAGACAGTGCGCCTGGCCTCGATGGGATAACAAACAGTTTATTAAAAGAAATAAGAACACACGTCGTCGCCCCACTGACCCATGTTTTTAACATAAGCTTATCCACTGGTTTTTTCCCGTCCTCTTGGAAAATTGCCGCTATCACGCCGATCGATATGTCTGGCAACTTAGACGACCCCAAAAATTACCGTCCAATATCGTTGCTACCAACGATCTCTAAAATTCTTGAGAAAATTGTTAACAAGAGACTAGTCAACTATCTAGAATCTAACAATTTATTGTCAGATAGGCAATTTGGTTTTAGGAGGAATAAATGTACCAAAGATGCTATTGAACTACTTACTAATTCCATCTCATCTCATCTTGATAGTGGACTTAGCTGTGTAGCAGTCTTTCTTGATCTCGCAAAAGCGTTCGACACTGTTTCAATCCCGATCCTCTTGCGAAAACTTGAAAATTTAGGGATACGCGGTGTAACCTTAGATTGGTTTAAAAGCTATCTCTCAGGTCGGCATCAAATAGTCCAAATACAGGGTATCTTAAGTAATGAGCTTCCAGTAAATTTCGGAGTACCCCAGGGCAGTGTTTTGGGGCCCACTCTTTTTCTTATACAGGGTGGGGTTTATAATACAACGATAACTTGGACAGCGTATATGTAATGACATTCCAAGCCCACATACAAAAAATCAATAAAATACATCCAGTAGTTTAGTCACAAATTATGATTTTTCATTTTTTAAAATTTCTACGTATGTATTATAATAAAGACCTGACCTACCCTAAAACCGGCGGTTAACGACTCAAGGACAGCTATTATTATTTTTAAAAAGATTGAGCATAAAAATAATGGATATGGGATCGACTGCCACAAAAAAAAGGCAAAATTTTTAATCATTGCCATTTAGTGACAGTTCGCAGACCAAATAATATTATAATAACTCATGTTTAAAAAAAAATAACTTATTCAGTATCGGCTACTGATCAGTTCTGCATATTTAAAGAAAAAATTGATGGTTTGAGAAAATTTAAATCAAATAGTTTTTTATTCAATTTAATTTTAAATGCGTAACAATTTATTTTAATTTACTTTTCTAACTTACTATTTTTTATTCAATCAAAATAATGAAGTTTTGTAGGTACAAGCACCAGTGGCGTAGCTAGGCAACCGAAGGCCCTGGGGCAAAATATAAACGAGGGCCCCAACTAAACTATTTAAAATCGTTTGTTCTGTATTCGTCCTGTTCCGAATTCGGCATACTCCAAATTTTTCGTAATACAATCGACATCGTGATAAACTTGGTTTTACTAAAATTAGTATGTTTAAATGTTGTGTGATGTGAGTTCCACATTTATCCCATTAACTTCCTAAAGATATTGCTAGCAATTTTATGTCTTTAGGGTTCCATACCCAAAGGGTAAAAACGGGACCCTATTACTAAGGCTTCGCTGTATGTCCTTCCAATTGTCTGTCACCAGGCTGTATCTCAAGAACCGCAATAGCTAGACAGTTGAAATTTTCACAAATTATGTATTTCTGTTGCCACTATAACAACAAATACTAAATATTTAAGGGGGGCTCCCATACATTAAACGCGATTTTTTTGCCCTTTTTTTGTGCAACAGGTAGGCACTTGAAATATTCACAAAATATTCAGTTGTATTTTTACTTTAATAATAAATAATAAAATTAAAATTAAAAAATATTTGGACAAAGAATTTTTGTCTAAATATTTTACCTAGTCAATGGTATGGAACCCTTCGTGTGCGAGTCCGACTCGCACTTGTCTGGTTTTTATTTAATATTATTCTTAAGAAACAACATAAAGAAATTATAAAAATTTAAGAATTCTTAATTAATTTTCTAAAATACTAAGGCTAATTTTATTATTATAAAATTCAAGGACTACTGACAGTTTATAAAGTTTTGTTAGTTGACAGTTTAAAGTTAACTGAGTGACAGGATAAGAAATAGTGAGATAAGGAAACGTTGTGGTCTGAAAGAAGATGTAGTGACAAAAATTGAGAAAGGTATGCTGAGATGGTTTGGCCATGTCGAGTACCTGGTTTAACCAAATACAAATTTAACTTATTTTAGTGAACAAATTAAAACTATTTTATGAAAATAAAAGAAATTATCTACCTGTTACCGTTTAAAACAGTACAGTACAGTCCTGTAACAGTATGCAGACAGCGGAGGTACGTTAATATGGTCCCGTTGATCACCCTTTGGGTCAGTCAGTCAGTCAGTTCAGCCTATTGCAGTCCACTGCTGGACATAGGTCTCCCCAAGTTCACGTCAGATATCCCGATTTTCCGCAATCCTCATCCAGCCTATCCTGGTAATTACAAATTATGTAGATCATCGATCCAATGGGCTGGAGGAAGTTCAACACTGCGTTTGCCAAGACGCGGTCTGCCCTCCAGGATACGTCTATTCCAACGGCCGTCGGTCCTGCGACACAGGTGACCAGCCCACTGCCACTTTAATCCGTGCGCTATGTCGCTTACTTTCGTTCTCTTGCGGATAGTCTCATTTATCCTTTCCTTGAGAGAAACCCCAAGCATTAGCCCGTTCCATTACACGTTGAGCGACTTGTGGACCAGTCTCTTTGTCAGTGTCCACGTCTCGGCTCCGTATATTAACACAGGCAGGACACATTGCTCGGAGACTTTTGTCTTCAAGTAATGCGGAATCTTCGAAGTGAAGACTCGACGAAGCCTGCCAAACGCGGGTGGTGTTTAGCCTAACCGAATCCTCCTATCGGCCTCCTTCTCGTAGTTGTTGCGGCCTAGCTGGATGGTAAACGAAGATGAGAGATGTATTCGCCGTTGACGTTGATGCCTCGTTCCCCCCAATCGAAGGTCTTAAAGACATCCTCCAGCGCAGTTGTAAACAGTTTAGGGGGTATTACATCTCCCTGTCTTACCCCACGCCGAAGAAAAATGGAGTCTTGTTCTCTGGTCTTGGATATGAACGTTCATCGTCCCCGCATCGTACAATATATCTCGTACCTCGATATATCGCCAGTCGATATGAAATATCTACAGAGAGTCCAGGACAGCCCAGGTTTCGCCATACAGAGCAGCTGATTATATTCTTCTGTAGTGTTCTGTTTTGTATAATCTGCTGAACAGTATGGATGTGGTTTACGGTGCTGTAGCCATTTCGAAACCCAGCCTGCTCCGGTGGTTGGAATTTGTCAAGTCTTCTGGTGAGACGATTCGTAACAACCCTCGAAAACAGCTTATAGACGCGGCTCAGAAGTGATATCGGTCTGTAATTCTTGAACAGAGACTTATATCGCCTCTCTTAAAGAACAGTACCACCACACTCCTGGACCACGCCTCCGGTATGTTACCTATCGGTGGATGACGCCGTTAAAGAGTCTCGCCAAGGCTTTTAAGGCAGGTCACCCTGCGGCTTCAAGGAGCTCGGTCCTAACTCCGTCATCCCCCGGAGCCCTTCCGTTTTTAAGCTGCCCGAGCGCCGCACAAATCTCATCTGCTTTAATGTCCGGGATGTCTTCCGAATAATAGCTCAATAATGGTGCACACGGATCTTCAGTGTCCCAAGTCTCAGGCTTGCGTGCGCTCGAAGAGTACAGCTATCCATAAAATTTCTCGATCTCTTCTAGGATCTGAGGGCGAGAGCAAACGGTCCTGCCATCCGCTGTTTTGAGCTTCGCAAAAAGGCTTCACCCCAATGGTCTTTGGAAAACTTTTAACCACATATTCTGCTCAATAAGAGTAGCAATCTCTCTCGTATTTGAGCAGATGAAGTCTCGGCGTATAAGTTTCCGTATCCTCTTGGGGAGAGTCTTCTGTTCTGGTGAAGCTGCTTGAGCAGCGGGTAACTCGCACCTCCGCCGCATCAGATCCAAGGCTTCGGGAGAAAATTTGTAGTGTCTCGTTGACTTCGTCATCAGAAAATGTCTGCAATCCAGTATACACACCGTCTTCACCACGTTGTCGGTCATCTCGTTCACGTCGCAGTAGTAGCAGTTTCCAGCGAATCGAATCGGTTTTGGAGTTCCAGTTTGAACTACTCGGAGCCACATAGTTTTGGGGCAGCGTAGCTCGGAGAGTAGATTTCATCAAGCGGGTCCGCTCTTTTTGGAGACATATATTCAGAGTGCCAAGCAATAGTCGGTGGTCGCTGCCGGTGTTAAACCTTTTTACTACTGAGACATCTCTGAATATAAGCCTTGTATCTCTGCTATGATGAAATCTCTCGTTCCTCGTCACAGTATCGAGGCTTTGCCATATTCACTGCCTTTGGGACTTCTTCTCGAAAATAAATTCATCAAGAAGAACGCCCCCCTCCCCTGTTTCGAGGGAGTTGACGAGTATCTACCCCCCTGCGATTCTTGTGCCCCAACCCGTGTGGTCCGATTCCCGATTCGCCGCGGTCTTTTACTCCTAATTTAGCGTTGAAGTCTCCCATAACAACGTTGTAGAAGGCCGAAGTAGTGCCATGTATGGCCCTTGTAATATATTCATACAATATTGCTTAGACTTCATCGTCAAAAGCCAGCTGTAGAATGGCTATCCCGACATCGGTCAGCTTCAATAGTTCTAAGGTGTTAGTGGAACTTTGTTATCCCTTAGTTGCCTCTTACGACACTCACGGTTAGAGAGGGGGTGGCTAAATTCTAGACTGCCGTAGCCACACAGCAAAACCCCTTCAATTACATCAACAAGTAATACAACGTAAGTAGACGAAAAAAATAGTCGAGTAAATGCGCGTTATCAAAGATTACTCAAAAAGTTGTGATCAAATTTGAATAAAATTTAAATTGATACAAGATAAGTATCACTTTTCGAATAAAACAAGAATCATTAAAAATCGGTATACTTAGTGAAAAGTTATGCGGTATAATATAACCTAGGTCGAGGAAAAAGTAGTCAAGTAAATATGCATTATTACATTAAAATAAAAATCATCGAAATCGGATTGAGAGCTCCTCCTTTTTGGAAGTCGCTTAAGTTGGTGTGGTAAAATTGATTATTTAACTGACTGCACAACGTGCATTTAACTGAGTTATTGTTGTGTCTAGTACATTATTGAAAAAAGTAATTTATTTGTTTTGCAATCGATAATCTGAAGATAATTCTTCAAAATGTTTTTTTTTTTTTTTTTCCGTCGAGTGTTTCTCATAGGTCCCGCCTTTCATCAAGCGCGTGCTTTTGAAACACGCTGGGGACAGGGGAGTTACCTCCAAGTTTCAAACAAAGATGTTCGCGACTTGTTTGGAATTCCTGTGTAATTTTTCATATAAGTTACCATTATTAATTTCGCGTTCATGGAATCTGGTTTATTTATATTCCGTATGTGGGAGAAATTTTCATTAGTTAAATTTATAGTTTGTAAGTCAGAGTCCGAGGGGCCCCCTGAGCTTGAGGGCCCCGGGGCACCGCCCCGCCTTGCCCCTTAGTAGCTACGCCACTGACAAGCACATACCACTTCTACGTGACTTTGCCGCGTAGAAAGAAGGTCACGACCGATCACCGCGCGATGACGCGTGTAACAGGTCAGTGATCCTGTAGTTACAAAAATGATGTTATAAAATTTTATTAAATTAAACTGAATTAGTTTGTATGAAAAAATCTTTTTTTTTTTTATTTTGATGTTAGGGCTTATCTGATGGTTTTGAAATACTTCTTTATACTAGTACTAACGGTGTTTTCAATTATCGTTCTATTGTCATCCCCACGTTGTATACATGAACGATATACATCAATTATGCATTCCATCAGCAGAACTTCTTTGTTATGCCGATGACACTGTTGTATTATTTTACGCCGACAATTGGGAAAGTGTCGCAAGCTGCGCTGAAAGAGGAATGATTCAAATAAAAAACTGGCTGGAAAGAAACCTCCTCACTCTAAATGCTGACAAAACCAACTACATCTGCTTCTATAAAACAGCTGCTTCGCAACCTAAGAACCCGTTCCTAATTTATTTGCTCTCTCATACACCATATAATTTACCATGTAACTGTATAATTCTTAATCGCACTGAAAGTGTTAAATATCTCGGAGTGATCTTAGATGAACGCCTCACATTTCGTCCTCACATAAACCTCACCACAGCTAGAGTGAGAAAACTGATTGGCATCATGCGACTACTGAGAAACTCTGCCAGCTGGAAAACTTTAAGAACAGTTTACTTTGCCTTATGCCAATCAATTATAAGCTACTGTATTGAAGTATGGGGCGCAGCGGCCCGGACATCAATGATCGTACTGGAAAGAGCTCAACGAGCACTACTAAAAGTGATATTAATGAAGCCCTATCGTTACTCCACCAACGATCTGTACATAGAAGCCAGAGTTCTGCGAGTAAGACAACTATTCATTCTCCGTAGCTGTCTAAGCGTTCTCAAAACAATCAGAAACTCTCCACTGTATGATGATATCAAGTCTAAACGCTCCCATAAGATACTATGTATAATAAATGCATAATATAGTAGAGGAACACTGATAGTTTTAAAGTTTTCTAATGTGATGTCGTAAATAAACACATTTTTTGCGCCTAGATTACAAATATTTATTTTATATTTTATAGGTATTTAGTATCAGCATTCACCCGTGCGAAGCCGGAGCGGGTCGCTAGTCCACTATAAATCATGATAATATGTAATTAATTAATCTTTTAACGTAGGTAGCCAATAAAAATCAACTGCAAAGGGAGCGAACGGGACTGACATACGTTTTATGTGATTTACAAAAAAATCATTGTAGTGCCACAAAACTTTTTAAATAAATCTAAAATGTCTATGTGTCTATGTGTATCTAAAATGTGTGAGAGATGAAGTTTAGTAATAAAATTTGAGATGCATACTGTTAGGTACTTTATTTATTTTTGATTGTTTTTTTCTATAATAATTAAAATTTAAGAGTCTGTCTGTGATTTCATAATTATTGTGTTTTATCAAGTGCAAAAAACAATATAGTTATTTACACGACACTAAAAAACAATCAAACGATTGTAAAATTTTTGTCTGTCTGTCGGTCTTTCTGTTTGTCCGGGCTATTCACTAAAAGATTGAGGAGGTTGTTTTTCGTCCAAAATTCCCGTGAAAAACCCTGTTTACCGCACCCGAGTAAAACCCGAGTATAAAATAACTTTTGCAAGCATATCTAATGTAGATCTATATCTAATAATATTATAAAGCTAAAAAGTTTATTTGTTTTTTATACACGCTAATCTCTAGGAACTAGGTATCTACTGCGTCGAAGTGAAATTATTTTAGTGTTGTAGATAACAACATCATAACAATTTTAGATTTTTTTCTTCAAATTAACGCGGCTAAAATGGCGGGGCCCAGCTAGTAATTAATACATTTATATTCCATTCGTGTTTATTATAATGTACTCACATTTCTATAGCAAGCTCGCGCGAGTCCAATACGCGCGCGCTGTCCTCCACTGAGGCTTATTCCTCGCTCTCCAACAAGCGTCGCGTCACCGTGCGGTAGTTGCTCGAAATCGCGTAGTAAAGCACACGCGGTCACCACCTACATGTACAAATAACAGCTTTAAATGTCATGATCCTTCTTTTAAACCAAACTTTTTAGTTGTAAGGAATGTAACAATAATTATAAAAACTTTTTATTTCAGACTAAGGTCCATATTGGGATTATTGGGTTAGTAAAACAAAACTAAACAAAACAAAATGAAAAAAGTGTGTGTGTGTGTCAGGCTGTTAGCTCCGACGCACGACTGTAGTTTACTTCTTCAGATCGACTGTCTAAATAGCACAAAAAAGGCTTACAAGTCTAAGAAAAAGATTAATACCATATCAAATGGTAAATAAACCAATCAAATAACGCCATCTATCGATCGATCGATGCCGTTATTAGAAAACGTCGTCGTCTATCGACGAGGTTTTCTTACTTTCCGATAGATAACGTTAGAGCAACTTAATATTAACGCCTGAAAGGTGAAAGGCATAAAAATGTAACGAGGTAATTCGTTCAATAGATAAACATTTTAAATCATATCAAAAACTTTCGAACCAGCGGGGTTTGAGCCCGCGCCTCCGACATACCGTGTCAGCGGCCAGCGCCCTACCAACTGAGTTATGGATCCACATCCCGCTGAGTCGAAATTCTTGATAATATGGCGATTTTTATTCGTTTTTTAAGCAACCTTGGCGACGTCTATAGCGAGTCCTTTACAGCACCCGACTACTCAGTTTCATATAATTATAATAATTATATTACAATGAATTCTTTGACAAGAGACGATACCGTGCTATTTTTAATCCATATTTAAATTTTTATTTTTTGTTTTACCCACACATGATGACATTATAAACATTTTAAATCATATCAAAATTTCCTTTCCTCATGTGTGGGTAACAGAAAGAATAAAAATAATAAGTTCAATAGATTTTACACCTCATATTTTTTTTCATACCGAGGGCCTTATATGAAAATCGATTCTTAAGGGCGTATTCACAAAATTAATAGGTATAGAATCGACCATTTACACGAGTCACACACACAAGCGACGCATTACGCACGGTTAGGTGTAAGAATAGTAGTGGATTGAACTACTTTGATACTTTACAATTTTTTATTTATTTATATTTTTTATTTTATTACAATTTATATTTCTTTGTGATACGTAGGTACCTACGAAAATATATTTTATTGGTGTTTGTGTTTTTAGTAAATAATAACTATTTATAAATATACCAATACCCACTTCAGTCACTTTTTGATACTATTTGTTTCACTTTGTTAGTTTTTCCTTATGAGGTGTGAGTCATATACATATAATTGTGTGGTATGAGACGGTTGAGATTATGAAGTAGAGTGGAGAGGGTGAGGGCTGCGATTTGATACAAGTGACACTCTCTCCTCCTCCAAGAGGAGTGGGAGCCCGGCAAACAGCTTGTTTTAAAAGTATTTTTACTCATTTTACGATTTTTTTGACGAATTCTAAACGTAAAAATTGTGTGTGGCTCGTAAACGAAAAAAAAAAAACCAACTTCAATTACATCGACAAGTAATACAACGTAATAAAACAAAAAAAAGGTGTGTGTGCGATTCACACACGATAGAAGTGAAACTTCCGCTACAATGAGCGTAACGCTACAATGAGCGTAACGCTACAATGAGCGTAACGCTACAATGAGCGTAACGCTACAATGAGCGTAACGCTACAATTAGCGTAACGCTACAAATAGCGTAATGCTACAATGACTGTAACGCTACAATTAGCGTAACGCTACAAATAGCGTACCGCTACAAATAGCGTACCGCTACAAATAGCGTAACGCTACAATGAGTGTAACGCTAGAATGAGCATAACGCTACAATGAGTGTAAGGCTACAATGCGCGTAAGGCTACAATGCGCGTAAGGCTACAATGTGCGTAACGCTACAAATAGCGTAATGCTACAATGAGCGTAACACTACAAATAGCGTAACGCTACAAACGCGTAACGCTACAAATTTCGTAACGCTACAATTAGCGTAACGCTACAATAAGCGTAACGCTACAATGTGTCATCCTTTTTCGTGTTAGTAGCACGGCACGCCCTTCCCTGTCGTTTTTCCGTTGCATCCGGTTTGAAATCACAATGATTTTAAAGAATTTTCACTTCAAAAATAGTCAAGTAAAAACGCGCTATTAAAGATTACTCAAAAAGTTCAATAATCAGATCTCGATCTAATTTAAACAAGACTACATGACAAGTATAAGCTTTCGATTAAAGTAAGAATCATCAAAATCGATACACCGAGTAAAAAGTTATGCGGTATAATACAACGTAGGTCGACGAAAAAGTAGTCAAGTAAATAGGCATTATTAGATAAGTACTCGTCAGATCACGCAACACCTTTCAAAAACAAAATTGATCGAAAGCGGTCCACCCAGTCAAAAGTTCTGATCTAACGTACATAAAAAAATACAGTCGAATTGAGAACCTCCTTCTTTTTTGGAAGTCGGTTGAAAACAGTACAATACAGTGATTTTCCTACTCACAAACTTTAAAAAATTCAGTACTAGCTCAATTTTAACTTCTATTTTATGTTTTATATACCATTCTCTTCGTCTTATTTTGCTCTTTAATTTGATGTACTCTTTTTGAAAATCGCGACATAAACTATAGTAATACAACAGTGTTTTACTCGCGAAGTGCAAAATTTTTAATTTCAAGTGCGTGCGGCGTCGAAATTAAATCGTCGACCCCCCATTGTTTTTCATATTTAAATAGTGCTCAAGGTCCTCTATGATCATGCGAAAATTTAGATTTTTTTAAACTAAAATTAGTGCCTGTTTTCGAACTTTCAAATTTTTTTTCCCACGCTCCATTCCCGTCTATTTTCCACAATAAGCGTGGTACACCCATCTTCGGTACACCACAGGATTCGCTTTGCCTCAGGTAACACTCGTAAACAAAAAAAGGTGTGTGTGCGATTCACACACGATAGAAGTGAAACTTCTATGGCAAACTAATTTAAAAAAAACTAATTTAAAATTAGCGGCTTGCAGCGCGGCCCGGCCGTACTACGCAGCATACTGCATTTATTATGATCATAGTAGTGATAAATAATACTTTCGTAAATTAATGAAATAAGTAAAGGATTTCAGGGTTATTTATTAAAAAGACTGTTTGACATAAATATAATAAAGGCTATATAAAATAAAACAAATTAGATACATATTAAATCTATACAAATAAATAAAATTTAAATGTCTGTTTGTAATATTATAATTGTGTTTGCTTGCAAACGAAAAAAAACCGACTTCAATTACATCGACAAGTAATACAACGTAATAAGACGAAAAAATAGTCAAGTAAATACGCGCTATTAAAGATTACTTAAAAAGTTGTAATCAGTTTTCGATGTAATTTAAACAAGACTACAAGACAAGTATTAGCTTTTGATTAAAGTAAGAATCATCGAAATCGGTACACCGAGTAAAAAGTTATGCGGTATAATATAACGTAGGTCGACGAAAAAGTAGTCACGTAAAAATTAAATTAAAATGGGACCACATGACACGCAACACCTTTCAATTAAGGCCAGGATATTTGAGCGTAGTAGGTATTCAGCGCTACCTCACTCCCCGCGCGACTAGTCGCGCGAAGTCTCCGATCAAATGAACTCTCTGACCCCGTGCGCGGCGAGCGGCGAGCGGCAATGAGCAAATTGTAATGGCTGATTTACACGGAGTCAGTGACTGCCGGCAGTGCTCACGAGTGCTGGCGCCGAAAACTGACTCGTACAATTTACACGATGGCAGTAGTAACGTCAGTAGTCTTATGGTGTACACACGTCTGTAAAGTCAGTGCGGATAAATGAATTCTCGAAAACAGCAAAAAATCAGAGTTAATAATAGAGGTATAAAATTAATATTTATGCACAAAAAGTATTATATATGAGATGTAGAGTAAAACTTTTTTTTTGGTTATTTTTATTTGTAGATATAAATTAATTTTAATTAAAAGATTTTTGTTTTGTTGAATTGGAATGCATAGCTATTACAACTTATTATTTTCCATCTTTTAGTTATTTTTTTTTAATATGGCAATGTAGTTATTTTTTTTTTTAATTTGATTTACACATCATATTGACTGTTTTCAATAGTATAACAAGTTTTAAACATACTGTAAAAAAAATCATTTGAATATACCGAGTAAGATCTAGGGAAAAGTAAAACAATGGTAAATAGTTAGATGGATTGTGCCATGATACTAAAACTTTTCTATCTTTTTAAAATGATATAAATAATTTTATATTCGGGTCCTTGCAGATATGGAACATTTTTTAAATTTTTATTTGACTATTTACTTTTTAAAAAAATATTAATTTTTATTTTATATAATTTTGTTATGATGCAGCGTGGTCACCCTACACTGACGCGGCAGTGACTGACTTCAGCGTTTACACGGTGACAGTTGCGCTAGCGTGGGTGGTGTGGGTAGCGGACTGACGCCGAAAAATATGGAGCGGGAATTTAGAAGTCAGTACTGACGCGACAGTGCTGTACTGTCTTGAAAACAATTTACACGATGGCAGTGACAGGTCAGCACTGACTCCGTAGGAAACTGCCGGCAGTTACCTACTGACTCCGTGTAAATCAGCCATAATAAAATAATACAATATATTGCGGGGGGGAACGCCGCCAGGCAGCAGAGAAACAGATCCTACTTCGATAACGCCTCGTAGGCAACTGAAGCGAGGCGCGCGGGCCGCTTTCTTATATGATTTAATATTAAGAAAAATAAAAACATTTATTTAAAAAAGTAATCGTTAGATATTCTTCTAAATGGTATTACCTATTTTTACATGTGAATATTGTAACTTAAAGTTTGATATTCTTCAAGTAACACAAGAAAAATAATCAAAAACATCCTCTCTTTGTGTTTTTTTTTATCGAGTCAAGTAACAATTATCGTGTTTTTAATCGTTGAATAATCGAGAACGTTTATTAAACTATAACATATATTTTTAACGGATCAAAAAAATGAATATTACTATGTTTACAGCTTTATCAAAAACAGGTGGTTTCGGATATCCTGGCCTTAAAACAAAATTGATCGAAATCGGTCCACCCAGTCAAAAGTTCTGAGCTAACATACATAAAAAAAACACGTGTCGAATTGAGAACCTCCTTTTTGGAAGTCGGTTAAAAATAACCGCTTTTAACTAAATTCATATGTATGTATGTATACATGGTACATATACCAAAATAACATTTTTTTTTATAATTTGTCTGTCTGTCTGTCTGTCTATCTGTCTGTTCCGGCTAATCTCTGAAAAGGCTGGATCGTTTTTGACGGGAATTTCACTGGCAGATAGCTGATGTAATAAGGAGTAACTTAGGCTACTTTTTGTTTTTGATTTTTTATTATTATTTTATAACTGCGAACTGAACAATAATTATTTTGTTAAATTCCACGGGGACGAAGTCGCGGGCACAGGTAGTTTAAAATAATTATTATTCAATAAAATGGATCTCAATAAAGTAGCTTCATATTTTATCAATAATCTAATTCTTATTTTAATTTTAATTAAATATAATATATAACAAAGAAAAAAAAACACCAACGTCACGTGGTGTTCCCAAGTGGTCACCCATCCAAGTACTGACGCTGCCGCGTTACCGATCGATCAAATTTTACCCCTCATGCACCTTAAGAAGTTTCACTTCAAAAAAACTAGTTGAAAAAAAAGCGGTCACCCATCCAAGTACTGACCATCGTGACGCTGCCGCGTTACCGGTCGATCAAATTTTAAATCAAAATCAAATCAAAAATCAACCAACTTATATCTCCCTCTCAACTTCCGTTCGCCTCGACCGATCACACTTTTCGTAACGCTCTCGTCACGCACCTGCTTACTCCCCAAGTTAAGCGCGCCTAAAGAAGTTCCACTTCAAAAATACTAGCTATGTACTTTTAGCGAAATAAAATATTGCAATAAAAATGTGTGATTATAAAATGATCTTACTTTGTCAAGTATCAAATTTGGTTTACCGAAAAATAATACGTAAATTTATAAAATAATAATTGTTTTGCTACGTAACCGGTTGCTAACAAAGCGACATAGCGTCCACTCACCACAGCGCCCGAGCGCGAAGTGAGGTCTAGGGATGTTGGAAAAGTATCGATATATCGATATATCGATATTTTTAATCCAATATATCGATATTTTTAGCCGATATATTTTGATCCGATATATCGATATATCGATACAAAATATCCAATATCGAAAATTGTATCAAAAGCGATATATTTTTTTATGTAACTAAACACTGACAGTGGATTATTTAAAGAGCAGAGTTTTCTACTTTCGCCACCGGACAAACACTAGTTTGCCTAATACAACAAATAGGTTTTAAAATATTAGTTAGAAGATAGCTTTATAGGTTTTGGTATTTTTGTAATTATTGCCTAATAAAAAGGAATTAATTATAAAAATACGTACATTAGAGATTTTTCTATAACAAAATAATTAACAATTTATATAAAAATTACTTTTGATAATATTGAGCGAAATACATACACTATTAGTTTAGCAACGCAAAAATCTTAGATTTTTTTTACTTTTGCAAAGGGTTTAATTACATAAAAATTTTAGAGTTCAGACAGATCATCCTATATGCATATATTAATACGTGAAGCAAAAACTTTGTACCCCTTTTTACGGAAATTGCGCGTACGGATGAGTATGAAATTTCGCACACTTAAAGTTTTTATAGAGAGAAAGTGCAAAATGCTAATATTTTTTTTTAAATTATACATTAAATTTATAAAAAAGCATTACACACACTACCATGTATTATACACACACGCATATTACATATACTATTTTGTTCATTGTCAGTCTGTAGTCAAATTGTTGCAAAAAAAAGTTTTTACTTTTATTTTAGGTTTTTTTTTAATTTAAATTTTTAATTATGGTCGAATTTCGACCTCTGGGCAACCATTAGTATGGATTATTAGCTCATTTCAGCAAAATAAAATTTGACCGATATATCGATATATCGATATTTTTTCTTCGATATATCGTTGTCGATATTGATATTTTTATAAATATCGATACATCGATATATCGATATTTTTTTTCATTTCCGACATCCCTAGTGAGGTCTCGTTCGAAAAATTGAATTATGTTTCAAAACAAAAAACAACAATAAAATAAACCTTACTGCAATGGAATAAGAATCATCTTTAATAGCAAAATGTGTATAAAAATTAGCTCCAGTTTTTATTTTTTTTAAGACTATTGGTGGCATTTTTGTATTATTTTCTTGCAATCATTTAAAATTGAACATATCCTCCTGCTCATACTATTTTTAGAAAACTTAATATATGTGTATAATAGAACAAACATCACCCGAAAATGTACCCGTTTTGTTCATTTTCTTGAAAATGGTAATGGAAAAACGTTTAATACGATATATATAAGAATTAGATTTAAAAAACTTAATGCTGTTTGAAGATGAAGACCCAATCTCTATGAAATAATTATTCGTTATATATTATTTTGTTTAGTTTTGTCACAAAATGACCTGAAAAAGAGCATGATTTTGTCCGATTCGTATAGGCGCCCTTAAGGAGTAAACTCCAAAAATCAATAAAAGAATAATAAATAAAAAATTAATAAAAATAAAAAATGTGTTAGTAGACAAAAACGTGAAACTAAGAAAATAAAAACAAAATGAACTTGTAAACCAAGTAGCTAAGGCTAAATTAAAATTAACTAAAATAAATATAATTCGAAACAATTGTCCCACAACATATGCATACGTGTTGCGGGACAATTGTTCCGCGTCAGCCCCAGCTACACTAGGGAAAATTTTGTCCCGCGACATGTTGGGGGACACGTACACACACATGTTGCACAGTGTCCCACAACATGTCCCGCAACATGTCCCGCAGTATGTACGTGTTGAGGGACATGTTCCTTGTTCCCGCTTCGAGATCGCATTTGTTCCGCGTCAATGTTGCATGGTAGGACTGTTGATATTTTTTACCCGACTGCCAAGGAAGGGTTATGTTTTTCGCGCGTATCTTGTATGTATGTATGTATGTAATATTCTTAATTACCTCATTTCTCTAGAAACGCTGAACTGATTTGCATAATTGAGATATCGTTAGATTCGTCTTAGCAGCCCAAGTATTCTTAGATAGGTGATATTAAAAAAAAAACAAACATGGCGGCTGTGCGAAGCCATTGTAGTTAATGAAGAAATAATTTTTTTTTTAGAATACTATAATATGGGTATCAAATTAAAGGGCTCAATACAAGGATTTCAATAATATATATCATAATTATCATTACCGTAATAATAATAAAGAAATACAATAAGAAAGTTTAAAAAATGTTGACTTTGCTCTTTCCCATGCCTAAGGCAAGCAAGATGCGAGCCGTACTTCTTCCTCACCTCCTAGGCAACGTCCGACGGTTAATTTTGGGGTGTAACCTTTCCCATAAAAAAGAATTATTAACTTCGGACTACTCTGTAAAAAGTTATGCTCGGTCAAACATAAAAATGATATATACGTGGCAACTTTAGAACGGCCTCATTTTTTTCGTCGTTAATAAATTACTTAATCAACCACATGATGTTAACTATTTTAATGAATTGAACCGATTACGTAATTTGTTTAACTAAAAAGACAAAAATAAAATAATAATTAAAAGAAAACAAGAAAACCCGCCTGCATAAAAAACAACTAATAGAAAATGAACTGAAAATACTGGAACAAGATAAAAATTGAGCAAATGCACAAAGAGAGAATGATTTGACTTCTCCTTCAATTTCATGTCTCCGACTGCATATTATGTACGATGTGAAGGACTACCGTATTGATATTTTTACGTGCATACTTAGTACATAATATTTGATATTGTTTCGATTTGTTTCGCTAGCTTTGTGTAATTTTGAATTTTTATCTTGTTCCAGTCTTTTCAGTTCATTTTCTATTAGTTGTTTTTTATGCAGGCGGGTTTTTTGTTTTCTTTTATTAAAATATCGGATTCTCGATATATCGATATTTTTAAATATATAATCAATATGGGAGTTTGAGATATGGAAAATAATCTATATATCGATATTTTAACCGACTTCAAAAAAGGAGGAGATTACTCAATTCGATTTTAATGTATATTCGGGGATAACTTCGTCGTTTACGAACCGATTTTGATCATTCTTTTTTTGTTGTTGTTGAAAAGGAGATATCCCAAGGGTGGTACCATGATAAGGAAACCAGGATCTGATGATGGAATCCCAGAAAAATCGAGGGGAACCCTCGAAAATCGTAGTGACGACTAGTGCGTTTCTAAATTTTTTTCTTCTACTTACGTTGTATTATTTGTCGATGTAATTGAAGTCGGTTTTTTTCGTTTGCTAGCAAACACAATTATTCAATTTTATTTCATCGCCTTTTTTTCAACCGACGTACAAACGGAGGAGGTTTTGTATTCGACGCGTATATTTTTTTATGTATGACCACGCATAACTTTTTACAGAGTTGTCCGATTTTGATAATTAAAAAACAATCTTAAGTCGATTTAAAAAATAATTTACACAGTTTATAATTCAGTATAATATTTGTTAAACAAATTAAATTAATTATGAGTGATTTATTAAAATGTAAGGTTCTCAGTAATGATTGTTCAATTTTAATAAAACAATAATGCGTACCAATATTCAGAAATATTTTAAAAATATTCGTTGTTTTATATATGTAGGGACCTGCGCTGTTTTTGATATTCACCTACCCCAAATCATTGTATTATTCGAGTCGTTCTGACGTGTATGTCGGTACCTGCTATTATTCGAGTCATTCTGTCATGCATAAAACGAACGGTGCAACCGCGGCTCAGGCGACCAAATTCCACCAAATCTGCCGGGTAGGCGCGCGCGGTGTCCGCCGCGTGCCACCCAACTGGTAAGGGCCTGACGAGGCACGCCGCCGGGGTTTGCAGAAGAATACGGACTCCTGCGACCCTGGCACAGGCGATGAAGGTGGACACCATGTGGTTTTAGTGGGTAACTTGCCAGGGAGTCGGCAGGAGTCCCACATACCCCGGTCGCTTCCCCAGCGGCGGGAAATGCATAAAACATTTCCACACGTTAAAAAAAAATACTGTTTTAATTCAGCAGGTATTTTAACAAAAATTGTGCCAACAAGTTCATTGGCATTTGATGTATTTTTCATGAGCATATTATTAATTTAATTAAATAAATAAATAAATAAAAATAACATCACAAATGATGCAGGTGTTTCTTATTATCCATGAGGAACATGTTCCTCATTTGTCCCCTAGTGGATACATAGCTTAAACGTTGACTTTAAATTAACTGTGTAGCTATTCAATTGCCCTGAATTAATCATTCCATAGCGTAGACTTGTTTTGAGAACTTACATAGTTACTGACGTACGATTCTACTAATAATCAAAGTAATGAGATAATACAGCTTATCAATCCCATATCATCATCAGCGTGTGCGCGCGTGTGTGTGTGTGTGTGTGTGTGTGTGTGTGTGTGTGTGGGTGTGTGCGTTTGCGTGTGTGTGTGTGTTTTTTTTTCTCTTGCGAGAGGAAGAAAAAATCTTTCAAAGAGACCGCTGTGAAAGATGATGGTCGGTGATGTGGGATTTCCACCCACTAAAAAAACCCCCTCGCTCTTCAGCCTCTGATCCCCCGGTAGCGCCGCTAGGCATTACTTCGTGGAGGGAGGCACTAGCTACTGCTCTTCCGTCGCGATGATGTCACGGGTTTTGTTTTCCGCCCGCTTCCTCTCCAACCGACGGAGTTCTTGAAGAACTTCCGTCGCAAAAACGCTTCGCCTGCCAAGCTGCCTCCGATGAAAGCATAGCTTCACAGAAATAGTAATAATACCAATAGAAATGCTTTCGCTTAACTTTAGTGCAGTACCGATGATGCCACGTTGGTCCCCACTCCTTGCAATTAGTTCACACGCTCAAACAGATAGATGCGTATTACACAACACTCACACATTTTCGTGCATGTTATAACAACAGGAAACAATGAACTTTATAGCGACGACATATCGCTTGAAATCGCAAATCAGTTACCCACTCACTCATTCATAAAGTATAATGTGTATGTAGTGTGTAAAAACTAAGAATATTTTACAAATACGCTAGTGCTTGATCAAAATAAATGTAGTCGATAAAAATATCGATTCGAATTAGGTAGTTTGCAATAAAAAGCTGTTATTTCGCTGTCTTAACCAATTTATATTTATAAAAACAAACATTTACATGTTATTATTTTAAAAAAGAAATAACAAACATAACAACGTTATGTAGTGTAGCAGTATTGCATCATTAGTTATAACAAGAAGCTGTCTTACAAAGTTACAACACAAAGAAAAAAAAAGAAAAAATATATACCATAGCGAATCAAAAAAATAATATTATTACAATTTAGCTTAGTACAAGGCTGGGAACTATCTTAATCTATCGATAGTTTCGACGCACTGCGTATCCTTAACTGGCGTTCACGACATGCGGCCGCACATCGATACTTTTGCGCGTTGGTTAGTATTGTTAAATAAAATATTCATTGCGAAGTCGTAATGAAACGACTTGCTAGCTATTTATGTTCAACAAGCAATGTAGACCATATTGTGCGATTAGAACAAAACATAGTACTTGTCTACTTTTTTCACCTCATGTTTTGATTTTAATTATAAATCATCGCTAAACTTGTATTATATTAATTACCAGTGAAATTATATTACTCTAGAAGTATAATCAGGCTTTGATGAACATTTTGAGCAATTTACAACACCGCAATAGCCCATTTTTACAATAAAATCTGATATTAACACTCGATGACGCACCGTTGCAGACTAAGGCGTGAGATCCGTGCTTTTTTTTTTTTTTCGGATTGTGTAGTACTGTTGGCCCTATCGGCCTTTACAGCGTCACCGGGTGGGGGGCCGGGTACTGAGACCCGGCCATGAAATTTTAAAGAAAATTGGGAGCCCTTTAGGAGGGCTCAGGATGTCCTTTCATCCTAAGGGTGTCTCCTAGTGAGAACGCACCTCGGCTTAGAACGAAATCGGTTGGGAGATCCGTGCATAAGGCTAAAAAGCCTTATACTCGGCACCATGTTGCGCGTTTATTAACACTTCTATGGGGTATTACTATTTCTGTGCATAGCTTCTATCAAAGACTCGGGCTGAATTTTCTTAGTAAGGGCCTCTGCCCAGGTATTGCGTAACAGGTCAAAACGAGGACACGTAAAGAACACGTGCTCTGCATCTTCACTAACTTCTGGGCAGGACGGGCACATTGGTGATAGATACATCGTGCTTATATTTGTAGAGGTATGCCCTATAGCACCCATGCCCTGAGATCATTTGTGTCAGGTAGTAATAGACCTCACCATGATTACGGTTCAACCAAACATCAAGTTGTGGAATAAGACGGTAGGTCCACCTGCCTTTTGTACTCGTATCCCACTTCGATTGCCATCGTCGTATGCTATTTAGCCGTTCCTCCTTGCCAAGATCTCCAGGGCTCAGTATGGTCGCTACTTTACGGTGGTAAAGGGTTTTCCGTTCTTCGGCTAGTACTTCAATTGGCAGCATCCCAGCAATAACGTTCACAGCGTCGTCAGACACTGTGCGAAAAGCACTGGCAATTCTTAAAGCACTCAGCCGGTATACTGGTGCAATTTTTCTTCGTGCTTCCTGTATTTTAAGCGCATCGGCCCAGATGGGGATTCCGTAGGTGAGCACAGATGTTACTACAGATGTCAGTAACGCCCTCCTTCTCTGCTTCGGGCCTCCTATGTTGGGCATCAGCCTTGATAAAGTCGCTCTGACCACCGACGCTTTGGCACCCACGTGGTGTGCCTGCTGCTTGAAGTTGAGTCGGGCATCAATCATAACGCCCAAATAGCGAAGAGATGGCTGGGATGTGATTTCATGTGCTCCGACTCGCAGTGTGATGGTTTCCAAGCGTTTCCTGCCAGTAATGAGCACTGCCTCAGTCTTGTGCTCTGCCAACTGCAGTTCAACTGCGCCCATCCAGTGGCTAATCTTTTCAATAGAAGCGTCAAAGGCGAAGGTAATTTCTTCGAGATGCTTAGCAACGACAACTACGGCCACATCAACTGCATATGCCACGAGTTTGACTTCTTTTGGAAGTTCTAGTTTCAATAATCCGTCATACATGATATTCCACAAAAGTGGGCCTAGAACTGAGCCCTGGGGCACTCCTCCAGTGACTTTGTATGTTTTCGGACCAGTCCTTGTGTCGTATTTTAGGATCCTGTCAGAAAAGTAGCTTGCAACTATTCTTCGTAAGTACCCTGGTACCTTCATTTCGCAAAGAGCTTTCATAATGCAATCCCATTTGGCGGAATTGAAGGCATTTTTTGTCTAACGTTGCTACCAGGCAGTACTTTTTCGCACCTCCCTTTCCCCTGGTTCCAGCGATTGCGTCCTTTGCTGTATTGACGACAACGCTAATTGCATCTAAGGTAGAGCATCCTTTCCGAAAGCCATATTGGTTGCTGGCAAGTAGCGGTTCGACTGCTGCTTCGATCCTTCTGTGTATAATGCGTTCGAGTATTTTGCCAGCTGTATCCAACATGCAGAGCGGACGATAGGATGATGGTTCTTTCGGAGGCTTCTTTTCTTTGAGGAGGAGGACTAACCCCTGCTGTTTCCACTTCGATGGGAACGTACCTTCTGTGAGGCGATTGTTATATACGTCGAGGAATATTGTGGGCGCTGCTTTAATGGCAGCTTTTAGTGCAATATTTGGAATTCCATCTAGGCCCGGAGCTTTCGTATTTCCTACTCTAGAACATGCTTCGAACAGCTCATCTTCTGTGATGGATGGAAATTCTTCTGTTTCATATTGCTCTATGTGATGATGTAGTTGCATTTGGTAAGGAAACAGCGTGGCGACGATCTTGTCTAGGAGTTTGGGACAAGTGGGTGATGGCATTGGCTGGCTTTTCAGATGAGTCATGACTACCTTATACGGTCTGCCCCATGGGTCGTCTTCTACCTCAAGAATCAGCTTATTCCAACATCGTCTTTTGCTGTCTTTGATGGCTTTGTTTAAACTTTGGCGAGTTTTTTTATATACTGCTACCAGTTCCTCATAGTTTGGTCTTTTCCTACTGCGTTGTGCTGCTCTTCTCGCCTTAAGGCACTTTTTACGGAGGTTACTGATGTCCTCGTTCCACCAATGCATCGAAGAGAGCCGGAACATAGCACGTTTCCTAGGCATGGTGGTGTCACAGGCTTCTGTAATTCTCTTCATCAGATATTTTGCCATATTTTCAGCATTTCCATCGATGATTGGTTCACTATTAAGAGCCACCACGAAAGCTTCAAGGTCGAAGGCACTCGTCTTCCAACCAATCGTCTTAGATTTCCTGTGCACTCTTCCAGTGGTTTGCTCGGAGCTTACTTCCCACAATAGTGCACAGTGATCACTGGCTGTGTAGGTGTCGATCACCTCCCAAGAGCAGTTTCCCTTAACTAGACTGCTGGAGACGAAGGTTAGATCAACGATGGAATTCGCTTCTCCTCGGACAAACGTAGGTTTACCTCCACTGTTTAGCAACACTAAATCCAGGCTGGACATTGTCTCCAGCATTATCCTTCCTCGTACGTTTGTCTCCTTACATCTCCAGTCGACCGCCCAGGAGTTAAAGTCCCCTGCGATTGCAATCGGGGAATAAAAATAATTATCACGGGGAATAAACGTGCGTGAGTGTGTGTGTGTGTGTGTGTGTGTGTGTGTGTGTGTGTGATAATAATTGCTCTGTGCTCTGTCTTCTAGGTTTTAGCCAGAGCACTAACCGTTAATACTTAGCATTTCTTATACGAAATCTGTATGTTTTAATTTTTTCGTTTTAAGCAGGCGCCTTTGGGCGCTCTCAACTAATATCATATAGGATTGACAGGCACCCCCAGACAACTACGCAATAGCTTAAAATGGATTATACCAAAGTAGGTATATTAAACGCAACGCAAAATATAGAGATCAACTATATCTCTGAGTTTCTTGAAAAAATCCAATGAGCTTGCGAGTACCTACGCATTACTAACAGTTCTATATGCTGCCGCCAGCCAGCCAAGCTTTGATAAGCTTGGCTGGCGGCAGCATAATTAGAAAATAATATCTAATAAACCAAAAATGAATACAAACTATCGCTTGCTATTCGTATCGGTAAAGTAAATGCCAGTAGGTATAACTTTTTAAATATCTAGGTCATTACATTTCCGAGGATCTCAGAGACCATGCTGACATAGAACGTGAACGAAGGGCGCTTGCCGCTAGATGTAATATGCTGGCCCACAGGTTTGCTCGCTGTAGCAACGATGCTAAAATAACCCTGTTTAAGGCCTATTGTCAAACCTTTTATACGTGTGCCCTGTGAACCAGTTACAGTAAAAAATCGCTGGACGCACTTAGAGTGCTATATAATAATGGTTTTTGTTGGGACTGAGACGCTTCTGTAGTGCGTCTGCAATGTTCACGGAAGCGAATACTGATTCCTTTTTCGCAATCTTGAGAAAACGGACCGCCTCTCTATTAAACAGAATGCGGCTCAGTTCTAACCAAATTCTGAAAATGTTCAGTGCCAAGCTTGCTGAGCCTATGCTTCAGCACATTGTTGGCCTAGTGGTGAGGCAAGATAGGTTAAGCAAGTAAATTGTTAATTTCTAATTTAATATAAGTATACTAACATAGTTGTAAGTCACTGATATTACTAACAAGTGGACTGTAAGTCTTAAATAAATCAAATTATTATTATTATTATTATTAATATTATAGCTATACTACAACCTACATAAACAGCTAAAAGCTTTGTCAGACGTCACTCTCAGCGTCATTGAGCGTCAACTAGAGATTGCAACCCGGTATGTTTCTCAACCCGGCCGGGCCCGGTTGCATTCGTTTCCGGGTTGGTGGTAGCGATGAAACCTTTAAAGTATTTTATGAACATTTTCTATATGTCGGAGAGTCAATGCAGATAGTTATTAATGTCGGTACCTACGTTATTATCGATATTCATCTACCCTCAATAATTCTATTATTTGAGTTATTCCGACGTGTATGTCGGTACCTGTGCTATTGTCGATATTCAACTACCCTCACTGTATTATTCGAGTCATTTTTCGTGCATAAAAGACCGATGCGGCCGCAGCTAGGGCAGTCTTGGCTCTGGCGTGGCGCGGTGCACTTGTGTATCCTGCTAGTAGCTTAACCTTGACTCTTCTAATAGTTAGTTTGTGTACACGAATTAATTGTTACTTATTGGGCAACTCGAGCAGTGGAGGCGAGTGCCAATGCGCATTGTTAGGCGGCGCCGCCTTAAACCTACACTCGGGTCACAAGTCCCGGGCACTGCGTCGAGTTGTCCCTCTGCCACGCGATAGACGGTACCCGCTCGGTGAGTCCATTTAATACTTAGTAGTTCCGTCATCCGTCCGTTCTTCTCCTACCTACTTCTGATCTTCGACATCAGAAGTGGGATAAGATCTCATTACGCCCACTTCATTTGTTGTTTGCTGTTGTTAATCGTTTTTTAGTTCAGAGTTTTTGGTTTCTTTGAACTTTAAGTTCTATTTTAGCGAGTGTGCAAGAAAATTGCAATATTTGGTGGCGATTAGTGGGTACATCGATGATTTAGTTCTTTTCGGTCGTTCTGTTTTATTCTTATCGGTGTACAAGTGGTTTTTGTTCAGTGTTCGATTACGTGATTCGATTTATCGGTTTATTTGTTGAATTTAGTTTTATTGTGATACGTAGGTAGTTGAGTAGTGACAAATTTGGAGATTCAGTTTTTGTTTCGATTCAGTCATTGTGGAGCAATTGTAATTGCTCGTTGGATAAGGGTAGCTTACGTAGTTGTTAGTGTTTTAGAAAAAGAGTTTGGTTGTTGAAAGTTTTAAGTTTTTGTGATTACCCACTTATTTGTGATAAAGTATTAATGTCGTCTTAGCTTGAGTATTTCCGATTACCCTCTGTAACGAGTATTTTTGTGTAGTATCGAGGGTTTTCAGTCTTTCTGTACCTTTGATTGATTTGTTTGAACTGTTTAAAAGTTATTTAGTTGTTCTGTTTAAAAAAAGTTTAAATTACAGAAGGTTAATTTATAACACCTTGGTACAATCATGGGCCCATTGTGGTAGTCGTTGTAGGTAACTGTTAAAGTTTGTTTTGTTACAAAATGAGGAGCGTAATCAAATAAAACTTGATCCGAAATATCGAGGAAAAGAAGTTCTCGAAGGTAATCGGTATACCCTTCAAGCTTTAAATTGTAAACGTACCTACAAATTTGCTCACGAAAGGTTAAAGAAAATGCTTACACGTCATGTACCAGACGATATTGATGTAATTTATGATCTTGTTGATAATGATGATGTTCAAGTTTAAGTAGATGGAAAGACTCGAGTGAATGACTCTAACGACCGTAATGTGGTCAACTGTACCAGTGTAGTTATTTATAGTCGTAGCCCGGTAGAATTGTCTCTTGGGGCAACCCAAGTAGTCCGTGGGTTAGCGGTGTGCAAAGTTTAACTTACTGGCGGAGGTCGTGGTCTGTTGAGACCGTAGCGTGTAGTCACA
The DNA here is from genome assembly GCA_905220545.2 of Melitaea athalia. Classification (NCBI taxonomy): domain Eukaryota; kingdom Metazoa; phylum Arthropoda; class Insecta; order Lepidoptera; family Nymphalidae; genus Melitaea; species Melitaea athalia. Next base: position 12,199,901 of record HG992177.1, read on the forward strand.
GGGGTGACTGACACATGTTCTGTGAATGCTCTTCGTCTAGAGAGCCGTGGTGTTAGAGGTCTTTACTCGAGGATTTTGCAAGCTTGGTTGTAACTTGTTGTCGAAGTAGAGTACGTCTATAGTTTTGGTTGGGATGACGTCGATGGTACATGGCTGTGGTATTTGTGTGAAGTGATTAGTTATAATTGGTTAAACGACATTTATGATTCAGATTATTGTAAAGTTCTTGAAACAAACTAAGTACACGGGACCGTTTAAAGTTCAGTTGTCTGGTAATAGAACCTATAGGTATGTTCACGATCGTTTACGAAGTATTCCTCTTACTAATGTACCTGCCGAATTAGATTTGTTTAATGTTGATGAGTAAATAGGACACATACCATGGCTATTTGGCCGTATCACATGAGGTGATGACGATATGTGTTGGTCGTATCATATGAGTTGATGACGATATGTGTTGGTCGTATCACATGAGGTGATGACGATATGGGTGACAATAGTAGTTGTCACTAGCTGCTGAGGCAGCCGGGCCATGAGCGTTGTATGTGATCTTACTTTATTGTTTTTAAATGACTGTTAGAGAAACCTTTCGTCTGTGAGCGAATAGGACAGATTGGTAGTTTTTTTGTGAATAAAGTCAACTGGCGTAGCAATGTAGACCACTATACAACCAATTTTATTGAGATTAATTTTGTTGGTGCCATTGTTTTTAAGTATCCATTGCTGAAACATGTTTTGGTTGTATTGCTCGATGGAGGCAATATCGTCACTCGATTTAGGTGACAGTGGCGACTTTAGTGGTTATCGTCACTCAATGAAGGTGGCATGAGCTGCTGTCACTCGATTTAGGTGACAGTGGTGACTTTAGTGGTTATCGTCACTCGATGGAGGTGGCATGAGCTACTGTCGCTCGATTTAGGTGACAGTAGCGACTCTTTTAGTTGGTTATCGTCACTCGATGGAGGTGGCATGAGCTGCTGTCACTCGATTTAGGTGACAGTGGCGACTTTAGTGGTTATCGTCACTCGATGGAGGTGGCATGAGCTGCTGTCACTCGATTTAGGTGACAGTGGCGACTTAGTGGTTATCGTCACTCGATGGAGGTGACATGAGCTACTGTCGCTCGATTTAGGTGACAGTAGCGACTCTTTTGGTTGGTTATCGTCACTCGATGGAGGTGGCATGAGCTGCTGTCACTCGATTTAGGTGACAGTGGCGACTAATATGTGGAAAGCAATAATGGAGTAATGTTTATACCGAAACGATTGGTCAATTTCGATTTAATGGTAGATTCGCGTATGGTTGTATGGTGTGTCAACAAAAAGTGGTTGTACTATCGCTTTATCCTTGGTTAAGTGTGGGTCAGGATAGGCCGAGACGAGACTTTGATATCGCAGTACCTTTTTGCTTTTTACGGCATCACACGGGGACGTGTGACTTGTCAGGATGGCCGTGTCGGAGAGTCAATGCAGATAGTTATTAATGTCGGTACCTACGTTATTATCGATATTCATCTACCCTCAATAATTCTATTATTTGAGTTATTCCGACGTGTATGTCGGTACCTGTGCTATTGTCGATATTCAACTACCCTCACTGTATTATTCGAGTCATTTTTCGTGCATAAAAGACCGATGCGGCCGCAGCTAGGGCAGTCTTGGCTCTGGCGTGGCGCGGTGCACTTGTGTATCCTGCTAGTAGCTTAACCTTGACTCTTCTAATAGTTAGTTTGTGTACACGAATTAATTGTTACTTATTGGGCAACTCGAGCAGTGGAGGCGAGTGCCAATGCGCATTGTTAGGCGGCGCCGCCTTAAACCTACACTCGGGTCACAAGTCCCGGGCACTGCGTCGAGTTGTCCCTCTGCCACGCGATAGACGGTACCCGCTCGGTGAGTCCATTTAATACTTAGTAGTTCCGTCATCCGTCCGTTCTTCTCCTACCTACTTTTGATCTTCGACATATATATTCATGAAAAACACAATGATTCAAGGTTAATATTTATTTCAAAATGGCTTATGGACAATTACAGCACAACAACACAATAATCAGCCTCACTCAAGTCTCAAAATCACACTTAATACAGAATTGATTACTTTTACTTATGGACGGAAAAGTAACATTAGTATTAGTAATTATTCATTTTTATACGTTTTTTTAATAAGCAGGTCTTTCTCTTTACTCCTTAGAGTGTCTATTTGAAAACATAGTATTAAAATAATTGTGTTTGCTCGCAAACGAAAAAAAAAACCGACTTCAATTAGATCGACAAGCAATACAACGTAATAAGACGAAAAAATAGTCAAATAAATACGCGCTAACAAAGATTACTCAAAAAGCAGTAATCAGATCTCGGTCATGTTTAAGCAAGTCTACATGACAAGTATTAGCTTTCGATTAAAGTAAGAATCATCAAAATCGAAATATCCAGTGAAAAGTTATGCGGTTTAATACAACGTAGGTCGACGAAAAATAGTCAAGTTTATTCATATGTCGCTGAATTACAGAGTCGAATTAATCGTCATCCGTTTGAGCAGTCGTATTAGACCGGCACGACTGCAGGCCGGCTTCTTATGTAGAGACGGTCTTTCTCAAGTAAATACGCATTATTAGATATCTCTAAAAGTACTTGTCAGATCTCAATTAAATTTAAATGAGACCACGTGACACGCAAAACTTTCAATTAAAATAAAGTTCATCGAAATCGGTCCACCCTGTAAAAAGTTCTGATCTAATGGGCCCCGTAAACGATCAAACATGTTTGTCAAACTTGTTTGATCAAACTTCATGTTTTCATATAACAAACACGTAAAAAAACCCGCAGCCCCGCACACGATCAAATAATTTGACAAACACGTTTGTCAAACAGAAATTTAATATGAAGTTTGATCAAATATTTGATCGTCTACGGGGCCCTTTACATACATAAAAAAATACAATCGAATTGAGAACGTCCTTCTTTTTTGGAGTCGGTTAATAAGAAACTAATAACGCAGCTTAATGTACTAAACGTGTCATAAAAACTTAGATTAGATAGATAGACAACCTAGATAACAAAACAAAATAGGTAACAAAACAAATTCTTGTTTGCTAAAAGTAAAGGAGGTATGTCTTTTGCTTAAATTTTGGCTATTAAGAGTTTAGACTAGTGAGTGTTACTACTACCAATTGACTAAATAGCGAAATTTAATATGCTAGGTTGTACTGTAACAGTAAAAAACCAAACTTGTATAGTCGCGGTTTAGGTACCGGGTCTGGTGACCGGGCCCGGTAAGAATGGCCGGGCCCGGTGGGTGTCTAAAAGGGCACCGGGCCCGGGGGGGTCCGGCCCGGCCGGGCCCGGTTTGCAATCTTTAGCGTCAATGTCCTGAGCGCCAGCGTCAGTTGTGTCTCACCATTTCACTCCACTTTTTTACATTTTTCATAACACGGGCCTTAAGTATCTCCTTTCCTAAGGAGTAAACACTATTAATAAGTATCCGTTCGCGATAAGTTTGCCGGTCCGTGGAATGCGAGTCCCCTCCCCCAGTCGCTTACCGCGCCCCTGAATCGCCCTCCAAGTATCGTTAGCAACGTCATCGCATGCGCGCGTGGTTATTTATTCATTTTAATTCTTTGCTTTTGATATTTCTTAATGTTTCGATTTGTTTAAATCTGAGATTTAACTATGGGTAAAGGCAATACTTTAAGAAGTGATGTACGAAATATGTTATGGTATGGTAATTTTACCCAAATACCCAATTTTTTTTAAATAATAAAAAAAAGAAAATATTTAAAATATAGTTTCTTATTTTTGCTGACGCTACCCTTCGAGTGACGTCATATCGTCAGCGGCAAACTTATCGCGAACGGGCTGTAGTTTAATATTTTGACAAGATTAGTTGGTATCCCCCGATATTTTTTGAAATCTAGAAAAGTAGATTAAATTAGCTCAAAGCGTAAACATTTTTTTTTACAAATGTTGAATATGTTAATTGTGTGTATTGTATGTGTGTACTGTGTCTATTATTTTAACGTTAAATATTCGAGTTTTGATAAAATGCTTCAAATTTAAATACTAGAATGATTAATGACTTTCTGGGTGACCGTTCCCACAGGACTGAAGCACGTCTCAAATCTAATTCGATAAATTAATATTTACAAAACACATACATTTTAATTTGTTTTCTCAAATGTTTGCCAGGCACGGTTTATTTTTTATTTATTTAAGCTTTATAAGAACAAAATAAAGATTAAACTAAAGAAATATTTGTTTAACTTAAAACTGGATATGTATTTACTATTTAAAAATATAAACAAAGTAACATTAATCCATATAAAAATATTATATTTACAGCACGATCATGCTGACGTGACAAAATGTGCATTTTGTCTATAGGTATATATGAAACAATGTCGTTGTAAATACTTCCTGGAGTAGAACGACATTAATTTACTGTAGATAATAAATATTGTAAGATACGGAAGATAAAAAAGTAAATACACGTTATTTACACATACACATTACACACAATATACAATATAGAGACCAAAACCTTTATATTTTTACAAAAACATCTTATATAGATACTCGCAATATTCATGACGAAAGATTTTGAAAACCTCTTTCGTAATGTGACTACACATTTACTATTTAATAAAATACCTATATTTCATAAGGAAGTTTAAAACTATTTCTCTAATATGTTTTCAATGAGTGCGACGAAACGGCTGCAGCTGTCATGGCGTCGGCTCTGACGTCACAATTATATAGGCATGTTCCACCTAAGGCCTACAACGCCATCAACCACGACCGCTGATAACCACTCAGTAGTCTATATTCCGTCTAATCGTTTATTATCAATTTGATAGCTCACGCCTATAAATTACAGGTTATTTTTCGACCATTTTCAACTTGTCGACTAGACTACTGAGCGGTTTTCAACGGTCGTGGTCGATGGCGTTGTGGGCCTTAGGTGGAACGCGCCTGATGTGTTTCCTATTGTGAAGTCATGCGCTGTTTCAATCAAAATGGCCGACTGCAGTATTTTAATGTTTTATTTTATTGAAAATCACAATAATCTTATTATTTTACATAAAACTAAACCACTATTAATTTGATTTTTTTTAACATGAGTGTTCCCCTAAAATCATTAAATTGACGAGTTTTTGATTCTGTCGTCATGCCTATTGTTGTGACACTTTGCAAGCCTGAATGGAAAATGCAACACTGGCATTGTCACTTGTATTTCAACATCTTTTATCCAGTTCTAGATTGATAAATTTTCCACTTTAGTTAGTTACATATTCGTTATCAAAATAATATTAAATAAGTTTGCATAATACCACGTTAGAAAAGATAATGTTAGTCAGTACCCGGGAAAAAATGATTAGATCTCATCAGATATGAACAGGCATAAGTCTTCAAGTCTGATCAGGTTTGAAAAATGATCCGGGTAGTTACTATATAGTTACAATTTTACAAACATAAACAATTGAAATAGGTACCTAAACAAAACGAAAGGCAAAATGCTGTATATCAGTTATTTTGTGTTTAATTTTTTTTACTTGTGTGTCAGTCGTATCACTAAACAAACTAGTTTCAAAATATTTTTAAAGCCTATTTATGGGAAATTACAGGCTATAAAACATCTTCCTACGACCTTAAAGAACTGGAAAAGTAATTATAAACGTGTTTCATCGTTTCGTAAATGTCGAGACGACCAGCACTGTTGACATAGTGGCAGCCGATGACGTGTTACCCCGGCTCCACACGTTGGCCCCAACATAGGCCCCAACGCTACTCGTCCAACGCACATACGGCAATTTAACGCATTTAGGCGGCCAAAAATAAGAGATTTAAAAAAAAAGTGCATATGTGCTAATTAAGGTCCTTGACTAGAATACCTACCTATCTACTAAGAAATTATACCTAGAAATGAAAGTTCATAAAAAATAAAATTCACTAATAATATATTTTACTTCAAGTATGTACATAACTACATATTATACACATTTATGACATAAATATTCGATCAATATAAACTAAACAGATGTATGATAATTAATGATTGTCAATGTCGTCGTTATCACTAACTGTTTCTTCGTCCCCATCCTCATCATCAGCTGGTGCTATGAGAGATACATCTAACATTTCACACTGGTGCACTCCGACTACCTGTGAAGAAAAATAGTATAGTGTCACAATGAGTTGGTTTGAGTTTCTAGAATTCACAATAATATCGGTCAACAAACTCGCACATGTGAATTTCAAGGATAGAAAGCGGTACTAAGCGGAACTTTTTTTGTATGTCTAATGTTACAGAAATTTTATTAGATAAATAGGGCAAGTTTTAAATCGACAGTTATATCAACTAGGGTGAAATAATCTTAAGTTTTAATATTGTGATATAACAAACATACCTGTAGCTTCCATATCCATAATGGACACTGAGATTCTTGCACGAGATGAAGAAAAAATACGTTTTGTAGCTTTAGTGTTTCGTAAGCAACTAACCGTGAACTTCATGACGCTTACCTGTCGGACCCCCGTGTGCTTTTTTTATAAACTTTACAAAGGTGGTGAATGGCTAGCTTAATGGAACAGTAACTCACCTCAAACAATACAAGATATTTTAAACTTTATCTCCAAGTTGAAAAAAATCTTTTTGGCCGCCTAAATGCATCAAATTGCCGTATGTGCAACGTGTGGATCTAGAAAATGGCATTCGTCCCAACGTTGGGGCGAGCGTTGGTAGTTCGCCGGCTCGTGTCGGTTTTATCAAAGGAATCTGCGCCAACGCTCGCGATCCGTCCACACGTTGGCGCGTTGCTCAGTTCTGTTGCAACACGCAGCGAGTGCGTACGTCGAGCGAGAACGGCTTCCTCATCCACAAAATCGCCACCGGCATGGACAAATGAAAAAATCATAGAATTTGTTGAACCTTTGATAAAGTTCAATAAATTCCACGACTTTTTCCCATCCAATAATATGGGACGCTACTCGAAAGGATCATAAAAATAAAAATTTATTAGCTGATGCATGGCACACCATTCAACAGAATATGGGAATGAATTTCTCAATTAAAGATTTAAAAAAAAAGCGAGAATCATTAATGAGCACATATCGCCTTTACAGAAAAAAAAATTAGTGACTCTACTCGATATTTGACGTGGATTTTTATTTTTCTCAGTAACAAATATAAATGAGCACTCAGTACTATAAAAGCGCTCAGAGCAATTTCGATTTCTATATCGGACATCTTCACATTGGCCCTGACGGGACAGAACTAGTTTGATAGCCAACGTGTGTACGCCTCTCCGAATTTGCAGTCCAACGTTGGTACGAGCGTTGGGGCCAACGTGTGGAGCCGGCCTTATAAAAAAAGCGAGAATCATTAATGAGCACATATCGCCTTTACACAAAAAAAAATTAGTGACTACTCGATCTTTGACGTGGATTTTTATTTTTCTCAGTAACAAATATAAATGAGCACTCAGTACTATAAAAGCGCTCAGAGCAATTTCGATTTCTATATCGGACATCTTCACATTGGCCCTGACGGGACAGAACTAGTTTGATAGCCAACGTGTGTACGCCTCTCCGAATTTGCAGTCCAACGTTGGTACGAGCGTTGGGGCCAACGTGTGGAGCCGGCCTTATAGTCTGGCTAACGAAAGATGAGACTGAAAAAACGCGGCATATTTTAAAAAAAAACACACCCTGGCAACTTCAAAGACGCGCCATCTTGTTTATTTGTGACTTTTAAAGTATTACCATACTCTGATTCTGATTCTTCCCAATCTCTGTTAAAATCGCCGAAATTTATCAATGTTTATAACAAGATTAATGTTGGCCAGTAATACATTAAAAAAAACCAAATATACAAGATAACGTGTTTTTGAAGTTTTATTGCGGTTAACTTGTTAGGTACTAATCTTTAATAATATATATATATATAAACAAATAAGATAATTTAAAATATGATGAAATAATTTAAACAAGATGTATTTTATATGTATTATATATTTGTATGTATGTAAAATTTTGTTTATGTATATGTCTAGTATAAGTATGTATTATGTCTGCATGTGCATATTGATATGAAGAAATATTATACATATATGAAAAAAAAAATTATTTGCGTCGGACCACGTCCTAGCTTTACTAGGAAGTCACAGGACTGTCGATCTGCAGTCTAAAATAATAAGAATAACACCCGTTAACTAATTAAATAAAGTATATTTAAATCTTAGTAGGCTTCCGCTAGTTATTTCCCAATTAATGAGGTAATAAAGTCTGGCTAACGAAAGATGAGACTCGATTTTTTTGCATACTTTTTAAATGACAACACTGTGGGTTCCCATCATCGGGTATATTACCTCTTTAATTGGGAATTTTAATTGTTATTCTTATTATTTTAGACTGCAGATCGACAGTCCTGTGACTTCCTAGTAAAGCTAGGACGTGGTCCGACGCTAATAATTTTTTTTTTCATATATAATATATCATTTCATATCAATATGCACATGCAGACATAATACATACTTATACTAGACATATAAATAAACAAAATTTTACATACATACAAATAATAATACATATAAAATACATCTTGTTTAAATTATTTCATCATCTTCAAAATTATCTTATTTGTTTTTTATTAAACTATTACTGGCCAACATTAATCTTGTTATACAGGGTGTCCCGCGATAAAGTGCAACCCCGAATGGGGGTGAAACTAGACCATAAATTATCGACAAAAAACATAGAAAAAACTTTTTTAAAAAAATATTTTATTTCTTATGGACGAATTAAGATTTTTATATCTTACGTAGACTCCATGTACAAAAAATGATGATTTCTTCCAAAGTAGTGGGTTGATTACTTTAAAATAAAATAAAATATTACGCCACGTACTTGGCGGTAAGGATAAAATAACAATCAGCTCGCAAAAAAGTGGCATTATGACTTTATTTAAGCTTCTTGTGAAAAAAAATCCATTTTTTATGACTGTTTTTTTCAATGATCTCTAATTTTCTCAGAATTATGCCCCCAATACCAGGAAATTTTATGATTTATTATTATTTCTTACCATATTGCCATTCAAATAAAAAAAAATTACGGCTGTATCCCAAAAAGCACGTACAAAAATGATCATTTTTTGTACAAAGAGGCTACGTAAGCTATACAAAAATCTTAATTCGTCAATAAAAAAAATAATTTTTTTTTTAATTTTTTTTTAATTTTTTTGTTTTTTGTCGATAATTTATGGTCTAGTTTCACCCTCTTTCGGGGTTGCACTTTATCGCGGGACATCCTGTATACAGTGATAAATTTCGGCGATTTTAACAGAGATTGGGAAGAATCAGAATCAGAGTATGGTAATACTTTAAAAGTCACAAATAAACAAGATGGCGCATCTTTGAAGTTGCCAGGGTGTGGTTTTTTTAGCCGCGTTTTTTCAGTCTCATCTTTCGTTAGCCAGACTATATACCCGATGATGGGAACCCACAGTGTTGTCATTTAAAAAGTATGCAAACAATCGAGTCTCATCTTTCGTTAGCCAGACTTTATCACAAATCACATTCGTAGAGTAGGTATTCGCATTTTTATTTCACCGCATACGATGATAAAAACGGCGATAGAATTTAAATTACTTTTCGTATTTATTGTTTTTAAAAAGGAAAAAATGCATGACATTAATTTGTTCACGATTCAGCCTGTAATATTCCACTGTTGGGCATAGGCCTCTTCTCCATGTAGGAGAAGGAATTAATTTGTTACGTTTTATAAATAATACTATTTGTTATTTATTGAGTGCGTACTTTTTTTTTGTATGAGAGGTTAAAATTTTAGTTATAGAAAGAGATTTCTTTTACTTGAAAAATTCTGTTCGTAAAAGCAAGATCTAAATATAATATATATTACGCAATATTTACCCAAAATATTATATTCATAATTTCATATGAAACACTAGCTTCTGCGCGCGACTTCGTCCCCGTGAAATAGGACCAATCCTGTCATACATGATTTGAGCGAATCTTTAACCGTTTACGCCGCAGAAGCTCTCAAAAGGAAAAAAAACCCGCTTTTGAAACATTCTTCATTGGTGCTACGCTCCTATTGGTCTTAGCGTGATAATATATAGCCTATAGCCTTCCTCGATAAATGGGCTATCTAACACTGAAAGAATTTTTTAAATCGGACCAGTAGATCCTGAGATTAGCGCGTTCAAACAAATAAACAACCAAACAAACAAACTCTTCAGCTTTATTATATTAGTATAGATTTAATTGAATTTTCCTATGCCGTCAATATTTTCGTACTTGTCCAACAAAAATACTATTATTGTTTTGTTTACTTCTTAGTAGATGATATCAAGGTTACTATATACAGAGTGGGGATGACAACACAACGATAATTGATAACACCGGTAGTACTAGATTATAAAAGTATTTCAAAACCATCAGATAAAGTCCTAACATCAAAATCTAAAAAAAAAGATTTTTTCATACAAACTAATTCAGTTTAATTTAAGTACCTGGGTGACCGAGCCTAGCTCGGTATTTTTATTTTTATTTTTTTTTCTCGGTATTTTTATATTTTTATTTTATCTATACTTATTATAAAAATAAGTCCCCCGGCCGCGTCTTTCTGTCCTCCTGTCTGTTTGTCTGTCCTCCTGTCTGTCTGAACGCGATAAACTCGAAAACTACGCAACGGATTTTTATACGGTTTTCAACAATAGAAAGAGTGATTCTTGAGGAAGGTTTAGGTATATAATTTATTATGTTTTAGTGTAAATTAGCAGAAATACGGCGATACATGTTGAAGAGGTCGCAAAAAATCTCGCCAACTGGGAGCTTTCCACGCGAACGCTGCGTAAACTAGCAAAGATATATGTAGTTGTATAATGTACTAGCGAATTCAAAATCTATAAAAATTCTACAAAAAAGTCCGCGATAGCATATCTCTATCTCTTAGGGTTGACTTACAATAACCACTTTTATGTTCAAATTTTTAATTAAAAACATTACGTTATTTTTAAAGATATTTTCTTTAGTTCAGTATTAATCCTTATCCAAATGAATATGTTATTTAGCTTAGGCATTTAATGCAGATTAAAATTGCTCTTTACACTATATTAATCAGATAAATAGTTTTTGAGATATCGTCGTTAGAAGTAAGTAGCAGCGAAACATTTATTGCTCGGCGAGCCAGCGTTGAGCGTTCTTTCCTTGAGATGCCTATAACGGCGCGGGCGAGTCCATCCCCTCTGCCTCGCATCGCTCGACCGCCTGCTCATGCTATTTAAGGAAATCAAAGAATATGAAAGATCATTTTATCGAACTTTTTTTTTTACTTTTTTGTTAAATTCCACGCGGACGAAGTCGCGGGTACAGCTAGTTTAAAGAATAAATCACGAGTGATATTTAAAAAAAAAAGATAAAATATTAATCTGGAGACTGAGATTTGAACCCGGGTCAACACGATTCGACACCCGCCGATTTCCTTATTAAGCTATTACAGCTATGTTGACTACGGTGAAATTAAGCTTCGTATTCTAATGATATTTTTTAATTGCCTAAAAACAGGGATAAAACGAATTTTTTTTAAATGAATCCTAGCTAGATCAATTTTGCGTCCCCGAAATTCCCTGCATACTAAATTTCACGAAAATCGTTGGAGCCGATTCCGAGATTCAGGTGACCTCCGGTCTGCGCTGCAAACTCAAACGTCTTATAGTACGCGCGACGTATCTTGGCGAGTCTGAACATAGGCTCTGCGAACTTTTGCGCATGTACACTCACGAAAAAAAACTGTCATTACCAATTTTTATTTTTATTATAAATCAATGTACGAATAAAATTTCCCTAATACCGTGACCAATAAAATAAACATCATGACACTTTAAGATGCTACAAAAATAACTTATAAATTAAAAATTCAATTTCAATACCTCACCTTTCGATAGTGGCAGATTTTTATCACAAACAACACAATAATATTTACACTTAATACTTTATATATATATTACCACTTATTATTATTTAACACATATTTACAGACCATTGGTTCTTCCTGGCAGGTCCGAGGGCCTGTCTGGGTGCGGGCATCCAGGCTTTGCCTGCTTACCCGGGCCTGTCCTCTCCGGCAGAACCACTGCCGGGTGCTTTATTTTCGGTCCAATGGGCCGAGGATACGCCCACCTAAGTGAGCGTTACCCTATGAGTTAATTGTTTGGTAGGTTGTTCGTCAGTCCGGTTATTTACGCAGTCTCCCCTGCGTCGTCCTCCTCGTCGCCACTGTCACCTGCATTGGTGTTCTGCTGCATCTGGAGCAGGAGCTCACGAGGTAGTGGACGCCCGTCCGGCGGTCTTGCGTGTAGCGGGGCAATTCCGTGGAGGTGTACGCACGCACCTTTGTCCGCGCGAGCGAACATAGTGCGCGCTAGGTTGCGGACATACTCCTCCACGGTGGGCGTCCTGGTGTCTCTGTGGATGACGTCGTTTCTGACGTACCACGGAGCTCCTACTATCAGACGCAAGCAGCGGTTCTGCTGAACCTGCAGCCTCCTGGCCTGGCTCGCGGAGCAGAGTGCGTACCAGGCCGGGGCCGCGTACGTCAGGCGCGAGCGGACGTAGGCACCGTAGACCATCAGCTTGGTTCTGAGGAGCAATCTCGATGTGAGCACGGGGCGGAGCATCGACCGGGCAGCCGCTGCTTGGTTCACCGCCCGATTAACGGTGGGCACCATGTGCAGCCTCCGGTCGATGTGGCACCCCAGATACCTAACTGAGGTCTTCCACTCTACGGCCTGTCCTCGTAGCTTGAGTTGGCGTAGCGGCCTGGAGCCACCGGTCAGCAGAGCGGCCGTTTTCCCCACATTGACGGCCATCCTCCACTTGTCCAGCCACTCCGGTAACAGGTCCAGCAAACGCTGCATCTTATTGGTGGCGACGATTTGATGGTAGGACGACGCGAAGAACGCACTGTCGTCCGTCGTAAAGGGCCAGCAGCACGTCCTCCTCCCCCTCACGAAGGTGTTCTCGGAGAGTGGGAACGTCGTCCGCGTACACCGCGTATAAGTGCGGCGACAAACAGCTGCCTTGGGGTACTCCAGCTCGGATGGGTCGTGGTTGGGAGTCCTCGCCTTCCACCGAGACGTAAAACTTTCGGCCTTCCAAGAATGACGCTACCACCCGCACATACACGGGCGGTGCTGTCGTATCGATGATCTTGGCCAGGAGGCCGGCGTGCCACACACGGTAGTGTAAGTTTAACTGAGGTAGGGCACAGCAGGAAATTTCCTGCTCAAAATATGGAGCAGCCCGACTGGGGTAGTACCTCGACCTTACAGAAGACCACAGCTAAATAATACTGTTTTTAAGCAGTATTGTGTTCCTGTTGGTGAGTAAGGTGACCAGAGCTCCTGGGGGGATTGGGGATAGGGTCGGCAACGCGCTTGCGATGCTTCTGGTGTTGCAGGCGTCTATAGGCTACGGTAGTCACTTACCATCAGGTGAGCCGTACGCTTGTTTGTCGACTTAGTAACATAAAAAAAAAAAAAAAAAAAAAAAAACACGGTCAGAGGCCAAGTCTCCATGTCGAGAAAGACCGTGACTGACCGACCGTGCAGTGCCGGTTGTTCACTCACTGGCTAGGTGTCCGATGACCCTCGCCAGCTGGAGCGTCGTCGAATGACTGCTGCGGAAGCCAAACTGCTCTTCGCGCACAGGCAGATGTGGCGCAAGTCTCCGCAGCAGTAGACGTTCGAACAGCTTAGCGGTGTGCGAGCGTAGCGTGATCGGCCGACAATTTTGTGGGTATCTCCTGTCCTTCCCCGGCTTGGGGATGACAACGATTTTCCCGTTCTTCCACGCCTCGGGGAAGTGTCCGGTCTGGAGTATCCCATTGAATGTCCTCGTGAGCGCTGCGAGGCATCCCGTAGGCAGCTGCATCAGCGCAGCAGTGGAGATCCCGTCAGGTCCTGGCGCCTTCCGCTTGGGTAGGCGTAGGTTGATTTTTTTGTATGTGGGCTTGGAATGTCATTACATATACGATGTCCAATTTATTGTTGTATTATAATCCCCATCCTGTATACGAGTAGGTTTAGATTTAGAATAAATAATAATTTTATTATTAGCAATAATGGTATTTTAGAAAACATTTTTCCTCATATTTTGCTTTATTAGAATTGAAGTTTTATATATACTTATATACAGGATGTTAGGGGAATGGTTAGCCATAGAGGTATGTTGGGTAGGGGGGGTCATTTGCCTTTAACACGTTGCCCTGGAGCTGTATTAGGGAGGCGCTCCGCTACCACGGGGTGCCGACCTATCTGCGTCGGGTGATGGCTGCCTACCTCTCCGACAGGTGGGTGGTGTTTCCCGGTAGAGACGGGACTGTCAGGAGGGAGGTTGTGTGCGGTGTTCCACAGGGGTCGGTACTCGGTCCACTCTTGTGGAACATCGGGTACGATTGGGTCCTTCGTGGTTCTCTGTTGCGGGGCGTCGGCGTCGTTAGCTACGCCGACGACACGCTGGTTCTGTCTCGGCGGCCGACATACCGAGAGGCGGCAGTGTTGGCGACTGCGGGCGTCGCGCAGGTTGTAGCGCGGATTCGGCGTCTCGGTCTCACTGTCGCCCTCGAGAAGGCGGAGGGCATAGTCTTTCATGGCCCAAGGAAGGCGCCTCCTCACGACGCCCATCTCGTCGTGGGAGGTACTCGCATCGGTCTGTCGGGCACAATGACGTACCGGGGTCTTGTGCTTGACGGCCGGTGGAAGTTTAGGGGGCATTTTCAACGGCTGGTCCCGCGCTTGTTGAAGGTGGGGGCCTCACTCTCGTGGCTGTTGCCAAACGTGGAGGGTCCCGGGGTGAGCTGTCGGCTCTACACCGGCGTCGTGAGGGCGATGGCGATGTACGGTGCTCCTGTCTGGGCCGACACCCTCGATCGTGAGAACATCGCCCTGCTGCGGAGAGCGCAGAGGGTGACGGCGATAAGGGTCGTACGTGGGTACCGTACCATCTCGAGAGGGGCAGCGTGCGTGCTGGCTGGAGTCCTGCCCTGGGACCTGGATGCGGTCGCTCTGGCGTCGTCTTACCGGCGGCGTCGGGGTTTGGCGTCCGGGGCCCTCAGTCCAGCACCACGGGGTCGACTACAGCACCTCAGGCGAGAGCGGGATGCCGCAATCGTGGAGCGGATTGAGAGGCTCGAGCGTCCGATTGCGGGGCATCGGACGATCGAGGCGGTTCGGCCGGTCCTCCGGCAGTGGTTGGATAGACGGCATGGCGTCCTAACCTTCCGCGCCACGCAGGTCCTCTCGGGGCACGGCTGCTTCGGGGGGTACCTGTGTCAGATCGCCGGGAGGGAGCCCTCTCCTCGTTGCCACCACTGCCAGGATTGCGCTGACGAGTCGGCACAACACGTGCTGGAAGAGTGTCCGGCGTGGGAAGATGGGAAGAGCAGCGCGAGGCGCTCCAAGGTATTATAGGGACAGACCTTTCGCTGCCGGCTGTGATTTCAGCCATGGCTGGCAGCGAAAGGTGCTGGGATGCCGTCCTCGCCTTCTGCGAGGTAGTGATGTCGCGGAAGGAGGCGGCGGAGCGGGTGAGGGAGGACACTACCGACCTCCCCCTCCGCCGCAAAAGGACCGGGCGTAGGAGGCTGGCGCATGATCGCCGCCTTCCTCCCTAAACGCCAGGCAGAGGGCGGTCGACTTGGACTTGGAGAAGTCGGCCGTCCACCAAAGCCGGGTAGGCGCGCGCGGTGTCCGCCGCGTGCCACGCAAGTGGTAAGGGCCTGACGAGGCACGCCATCGGGGTTTGCAGAAGAATACGGACTCCTGCGACCCTGGCACAGGCGATGAAGGTGGACACCGTGTGGTTTTAGTGGGGGGGTCATTTGGAACCTATTTAGGCTAACTTATCTGTATGCCAAGTGTTACGGATTTTTTTTTATGATTTGTTTTTCATTTTTCGAAAAAAGTCCCGAAAATTAGTGATTTGACCATCACATATTTTTTGTTTATTGATATATCAACGCCATTTCTTTTTTGTTTTGACCATCAATACATTGCGCATGTAAAATTAATGAGATTTAATTTAGAAAACATCTACAAAAAAAATTATGGGCCAATGAAATCTTGACAGAGACAAAAAGTAAAACAAACCTTCAAGTTTAGGTATAAATAAAAATAAAAATTAAAGCCTCCAGACAATTTAAATTAATTTAAAAAATTACTCTAGTTAACACTGTTTTAAATAATATTACTTTCATTCACCTACCTTACTTACTTTTTTTTAAGTGATGAAATAACGAAATGGTTTCTACCTGAACCCGCACTCTACGCTGACAATTATAACAATAATTGTTATTACGCCGACACCGCGTTGGCGCAGCGGTTACAGCGCTGGATTGCGATTGGCTGTTGCGCGGGCGGTTGCGTGTTCGATTCCCGCACACGACAGCATTTGTATTGGCCATACAGATGTTTGCCGTGGTCTGGGTGTTTGTGCAGTCCTTGTGGGTTACCCCACCGTGCCTCGGAGAGCACGTTAAGCCGTCGGTCCCGGTTGTTATCATATACACCTGATAGCGATCGTTACTCATAGTAGGTAATATATCCGCCAACCCGCATTGGAGCAGCGTGGTGGATTAAGCTCTGATCCTTCTCCTACATGGAGAAGAGGCCTATGCCCAACAGTGGGTTATTACAGGCTGAATCGTGATCGTGATCGTGTTATTACGCAGGGCGGTATGTCCCTGTATAGCACATGGTAAACTACCATCTTGACTTTGGCGACATGTTGGCGCAGCGGTCACAGCACTGGCTGATGCGCTGGCGGTCGCGCGTTTGATTTCCGCTCACGACAGATATTTGTATTGGTCATATAGATGTTTGTCGTGGTCTGGGCGTTTGTGCTTGTGTATTGTATGTATTTCCGGACCCCCGACACAGGAGAAAATCCTACTGGGGGCTGTCGAGTGTGAAGCGTTTATTATAAAATAAAAGAAAACAAAAAAAAAAATCTTGACTGCTCTCATCAGGCGAGGATTTACATCTTCATTTGAAGATCATCCTTATTTCCAGTAATGTAGATTGTAGAAATTCACGACCGAATTCACTGTATTTATAAAAATAAAATAAAGTTACTCGAATTTATGATTTGTTTTATTTTGATACCTACCGGCATTAATTTCACCCTATGAGACACATGTGGTGCCCGTGAAAGCTCATACCCCAAATCTATACTTATTATAAAAATAAGTCCCCCGGCCGCGTCTTTCTGTCCTCCTGTCTGTCTGTCTGTCTGTCTGTCTGAACGCGATAAACTCGAAAACTACGCAACGGATTTTTATACGGTTTTCAACAATAGAAAGAGTGATTCTTGAGGAAGGTTTAGGTATATAATTTATTATGTTTGAGTGTAAATTAGCAGAAATACGGCGATAAATGTTGAAGAGGTCGCAAAAAATCTCGTCAACGGGGAGCTTTCCACGCGAACGCTGCGTAAACTAGCAAAGATATAGTTGTATAATGTACTAGCGAATTCAAAATCTATGAAAATGCTACAAAAAAGTCCGCGATAGCATATCTCTATCTCTTAGGGTTGACTTACAATAACCACTTTTATGTTCAAATTTTTAATTAAAAACATTACGTTATTTTTAAAGATATTTTCTTTAGTTCATTATTAATCCTTATCCAAATAAATATGATATTTAGCTTAGGCATTTAATGCAGATTAAAATTGCCCTTTACACTATATCAATCAGATAAATAGTTTTTGAGATATCATCGTTAGAAGCAATTAGCAGCGAAACATTTAATACTCGGCGAGCTAGCGTTCTTTCCTTGAGATGCCTATAACGGCGCGGGCGAGTCCATCCCCTCTGCCCCGCATCGCTCGACCGCCTGCTCAGGCTAATAGAGGAAATCAAAGAATATCAAAGATCATTTTATCGAACTTTTTTTTAACTTTTTTGTTAAATTCCACGCGGACGAAGTCGCGGGTACAGCTAGTTCCAAGATAAAAAGAGACAGCAGGTAGTTTACCATATGTGCTATACAGGGACATACCGCCCTGCGTAATAACAATTGGGTATTTGACTGGTATTTTTTTATTTATTGAAAATAATGTTTTTAAATATTAAAACACAACGCCATTTATCATTTTTAAATATCTTAACTAATCTCGGAATTATAAGCTATTTTACGGTGACTATATCTGTCTCTTTCTAAAACGAAATTTATTATGTAGCTTGTATGGAACTGGTGAATTGTGACATCACAATTCTCTCACGCTCTCTCTGTCTAACAGGAAACTTTAAAGTTTTATAACTCATATGTTTCTGGACCGATTTATTTTCTTTTTTTTAAAATGTTATTCTTACATGTTACATTTTCGATTACAAATAATAAATATCAACACCCTGACTACAGTCAAATACCCAATTATTGTTATAATTGTCAGCGTAGAGTGCGGGTTCAGGTAGAAACCATTTCGTTATTTCATCATTTAAAAAAAAGGTAAGTAAGGTAGGTGAATGAAAGTAATATTATTTAAAACAGTGTTAACTAGAGTATTTTTTAAAATTATTTTAAATTGTCTGGAGGCTTTAATTTTTTTTTAATTTATACCTAAACTTGAAGGTTTGATCTACTTTTTTTTGTCTCTGTCGAGATTTCATTGGCCCATAATTTTTTTTGTAGATGTTTTCTAAATTAAATCACATTTATTTTACATGCACAATGTATTGATGATCAAAACAAAAAAGAAATGGCTTTGATATATCAATAAACGAAAAAGATATGATGGTCAAATCACTAATTTTCGGCGAAAAATGAAAAAAAAAATCATAAAAAAAATCCGTAACACTTTGCATATAGGTAGGTAAGTTAGCCTAATATATATATTCATTTAGGGGTCATTTGGAACATATATTATATGTTCCAAATGACCCCCCCTACCCAACATACCTCTATGGCTAACCATTCCCCTAACAACCTGTATATATACGATAAGTGAATGTATAGGTATGACATGACTATTATCTAATGTAAGTAGAAAGTTGCAATCTTAATTTTTAATAGTAAGTAAAGGACAATGCCCATCAATACTACCTATACTATACTTATAGAGGATTTGTATTTTTGTGTGTATGTTTGTAATCAATAAATTCAAAAATACTGGACTGATTTAAAAAAATTATTTCATCATTTGAAAGCTTAGTTATCCCTGTGTAACATAGGCTACTTTTTATCCCGGGAAAATAATAGTTTCCCACGGGAAATTGTTTGCGCACACGGGTGAAAGCCGTTGAGAACAGCTAGTTTTTTTATGAAGCCGTGCCCCGGTACGTGCTTTGACGTGTTCAGACAATTCATATATGTAAGTATCCTTTATTAATTGAAACTAGATTTTTTAATATTCTAAAAGTGACAAAAGCCGCAGTAAGTATATACTTTAATTTACCAAGTCGGAAACGCAACCATACAAATAAAAGCTTTTTTAAATTAAATTTATTATAAACCACGGCTTTGATCACTTTTAGACTATTATTAAAAATCTAGTTTCAATTAATAAAGGAAACTTTAATATATGAATTGTCTAATCACGTCAAAGCACGTACCGGGGCACGGCTTCATAGAAAAATGGGCATATGCTCAAATTCTGCCCCGCACGACCAGAAAATTGACATATTAAAGTTAACAACTAGATTTTTACTAATAGTCTAAAAGTGATCGAAGCCGTGGTTTATAATAAACTAGCAGCGAAACCCGGCGTTGCTCGGATCGGATACATCGCAGAAATTTTCTAGAGCATTACAGACATTTTGAGATCTTTTCAGATGTCCTAATGCATTTGAAAGGCACAGAAATATATGTTTTAACATTTTCACCACCCACCACCACCCACTTTCACTAACCGCGACCACACTCCCTTACTATCACCTGGAGACCAAGGGGTATTTACCACACCAACGGGAAGTTGATTGGGTTTGGTGGTGATAGAGAAAACTGTGTATACAAAGCATTTTATATATATACTAGCAGCGAAACCTGACGTTGCTCGGGTTAAAATACATCGCAGAAACTTTCTAGACCATTACAAAAATTTTGAGATCTTTTCAGATGTCCTAATGCGTTAGAATAGGACAGAAATATATGTTTTAACATTTTCACCACCCACTTTCACCAACTGCGACCAAACTCCCTTACTACCACTTGGAGACCTAGGGGTGTTTACCACACCAACAGGAAGTTGATGGGGTTTGGTGGTGATAGAGAAAACTGTGTATTTACGTACAACAAAGCATTTTATATATATACTACCAGCGAAACCCGGCGTTGCTCGGGTTAAAATACATTGCAGAAACTTTCTAGACCATTACAGAAATTTTAAGATCTTTTCAGATGTCCTAATGCGTTAGAAAAGGACAAAAATATATGATTTAACATTTTCACCACCAACCACCACCTACTTTCACCAACCGCGACCAAATTCTCTTACTACCACCTGGAGACCAAGGGGTATTTACCACACCAACGGGAAGTTGATTGGGTTTTGTGGTGATAGAGAAAACTGTGTATTTACGTACAACAAAGCATATTATATAATAATATATATAGATTTAGACTTAATTTAAAAAAATATTTGTATGGTTACGTTTCCGATTTAGTAGTTATATTTAGGGCCACTTGCAGCAAAATTACAATAATCTTGATTTTATTAAAACTAGATTTTACCCTAAACTCGATTTAACTTAAGTCTCATCGAAGTTGCGTTGCTCATCATAAAATTATGTCTAATTTAACATCGAGATCGGTACATCGAGATTTTGCATATCATTCAGTCGCCATTCGTTTTTTACGTTCCGTTTTAGATAAAATAATGTACGCCAAAGCAATATCGCGTACACTTTCCAACGTATATTTGTCAGTATCAATTGTTAATATTGTTAAATGAAAAATACAAATTCAGACTAGGCTGTATCGACTATAGTCCTTTGCCTTTAGCTATTGGGGATAAATTTTAAAATAACAATGTTAATATTGTTATGTTATGTTTCCGCGCAATTTTTAAGTCAAGCAGTTTTGTTTCGTGTGGTATTTTTGTCACAGTTGTTTTTGTGTTTTTCGAGTTTTCTGTAATGAGTTGAACAAATCACTTTGAACAAAGACTCTTCGAAAGAAAAACGGCGTTTCTAAATACTGCAGGATTTCTTCGGTCATCATCTGCTAACAAATCGTGCTCATGGTCCAAACGAAAATCCATATTCATAATACAACAGAAAGAAACAAACAAAATAAACAATAACGTAAGTATTCACAAATTCGAGATTTAATTACGCTAAAACGACTCTGGTGCCGATTTAACTTTGACGTTTATTTGATTCGAGATTTAAGCTAAATCGATGACGTGCAAGACATTGAATCTAATTTTATATGACAAAATCGAGTTTTAAATCTAGATTCAACACAAGCTGCAAGCCGCCCTTAATCTGTCGTCACATCACAATCCCGGAATAAAAATAAAAAATAAAATTTAAAAAATTAATGTATAAACTGCGGCTTTGATCACTTTATATATGTATGTCAATTTTCTGTTCGTGGAGAGCAGCATTTGAGCATGGTCATTTGAAATTTATTCATATTTTCTTTTGATAGATGGCAATGGGCAAGTAACTGTCACAACCGCGCACGGGACTAAAAAACTATTACATGGAGCTAATCAAAACAAAATCAAAATCGAAATTTACTTTATTCGAGAAGCGTTTAAAGGGTATGTGAATCTTTAATTTTATTTATAGCTATCTGCGACATTAGACCAGGTGCAGGGCCTCAAAGGCAAGAAGTGAAAAAAAATAATAATAGTAGGATGAAACCAATTAGAAAAGGAAGAGAATAGAACGAAAATGAAAGGAAGAATAATTTACGGGCGATCTGAGGTCAGGAAGTGGAAGGGTGTGAGTTTATAAGGGTAAAAAACGGATTATCTCGACATCCGGCAAAACTACAAGTCAAAAAAGTTAGTGGCAAAGTTGTAGGGTAATAAAAACACCTCCAACTTTTGTAGTAACACTTTTTTCATATATCCTCAAAATGTATGTGAAATATTCAAATAAACAAGTTTTTGGTTTTTATATTTTTCTAAAACTAAAAACTAGCGACCCGATCTGGCTTCGCACGAGTGCAATGATGATACTAAATATAAAATAAATATTCGCAAAAAATGTGTTTATTTACGACATCACATTAGAAACCTCTAAAACTATCAGCGTTCCTTACTATATTATGCATGTATTATACTCGTACATATGAACCTTCCTTTGGAATCACCCTATTTACTAAAGAACCGCATCAAAATCCGTTGCGTAGTTTTAAAGATCTAAGCATACAGACAGCGGGAAGCGATACTATGTAGTAACGTACAGTACCCACCTTTGATTTATTAAATAACAACTTTTATCCCAGAACTAGTATTACCAAGATTTTATTCTCTAGCAAATTAGGAACGTATTTCTCGTCAATGTTAAATGTTCTTTTGATGACAATGATGGCACGATTCTTGATAACGACCCTCGACGTTATCTTATAAGTACTACCTTCAGAATTTATTGTATCTTCTGTTGACATAAATTAATTGTGGTAAAAACTATTAGATATTAAACTGGATCAGGTGTGGATAGCATCAAACCTAACTTGTGCCGCTAGTAAAACAAAAAGTGAAGCTCTATGATATACAAGTCTAATCGTGTTTTGACAAATGATTTTAAATTGCTAAGGACAGGGAATAACGCTACCGCGTTTTTTTTGTCTTGTGTCTTGTAATATAGTTTTTTTAAATGTAACTAGGTTGGCAAACAAGCGTACGGCTCACCTGATGGTAAGACCGTAGCCTATAGACGCCTGCAACACCAGAAGCATCGCAAGCGCGTTGCCGACCCTATCCCCAATCCCCCCCAGGAGCTCTGATTACCTTACCAACAGGAAGTGAGGAACACAATACAGCTTGAAAACAGTATTATTTAGCTGTGGTCTTCTGTAAGATCGAGGCTACCCCAGTCGGGCTGCTCCATATTTTGAGCAGGAAATTTCCTGCTGTGCCCTACCTCAGTTAAATAATAATAATCTGACCTCAGAAATCTTGTTTTGAATTTATATTTCGATAAATGAAATATATTTAAATTTCTTGTTTAGATAACTTTGATTTTTTTTTAGCGACTTTATAACGAGCATACTTTGATATTTTTTGGCATCTTACAAATTAATAAAAGAAAAGAACATTTGAGAAAAGCAACCGAGAGAAAGCACAAAAATTGCGATTTTTTTAATAGTCATGACTGTTAACATAAGGCCTATTCGAGAATTATCTCTCAATGCCACTACTTTTAATGAAAACTTAGAATAATTCTTGTATTAGTATATTAAGAGATTAACCTGCATACTCACACAAATTAATTTATCATAAATCAAACAGATAACGACCGTAAATAAAATGCTTTTCTTCTACAAATATGTAATAATCTTTACTATATCATTCTAAAATAACATGCTTGGAATGTTTGAATTATATAAGAGAAGAGTAGAGGACTATAAAATATTACACTATACATTCCAATTATGTTAAAATACCTGTAAAATAGTTTTTAAATATTTAAATTACATTACTTGATTACTCCTTTATACAGATAGCTCGTTGGCGCAGCGGTTACAACGCTGGATTGCGATTGGCTGTTGCGCGGGCGGTTGCGGGTTCGATTCCCGCACACGACAGCATTTGTATTGGCCATACAGATGTTTGCCGTGGTCTGGGTGTTTGTGCAGTCCTTGTGGGTTACCCCACCGTGCCTCGGAGAGCACGTTAAGCCGTCGGTCCCGGTTGTTATCATATACACCTGATAGCGATCGTTACTCATAGTAGGTAATATATCCGCCAACCCGCATTGGAGCAGCGTGGTGGATTAAGCTCTGATCCTTCTCCTACATGGAGAAGAGGCCTATGCCCAACAGTGGGTTATTACAGGCTGAATCGTGATCGACAGATAGCTCAGCTACCTAGCTAGGAGAAGTAGGGACCATATTTAGAAATTACTTTCAAAATTAAAACAAGAAATATTCAAATGAAACAGCCACATTTTATTCATTTGGCAAACCAATTTGGCATAAAAATGTTTGATTATGTGTTTTTGTATTTTATATGTGTTGTAGTTTGTGTTAAAATAAATATTTTTTCTTTCTTTCTTTTAACTCCTGCCCTGTGCAAAATTATCGTTCTCAAAGATCAATAAAAATACACGCGATATCACGTTAACTAACACGAACCAATGAATAAGAATACTTGCCGGTTTCTTGTAAATAATAATACCAACAATGTTTGCCATAATATTATTAAAAAATATCCTAAAAGTAAAAACTTATTTGTAACCGACTTCCAAAAAAGGAACAGGTTCTAAATTCGACTGTATTTTTTTAATGTATGTTAACTCAGAACTTTTGACTGGGTGGACCGATTTCGATCAATTTTGTTTTAATAGGTGATCGGACAGTAATCAGATTAAAATCTATAATGTACTTAGATAGAATAAATATACTGTTTTTCGATTATTTATCGAATAATAATTTAATATAATTCATTGAAATATTTTTGAATGAAAAAATAAAATGTTGTTATTTACAATATTATTAATCTGTACTAAAACACCAACTAGAGTGCGTGACGTCATTTGGCGGTTATAAGCCACAGAGTACTTTAGAAAAGAGCAAGCATTGACTGCACGGGTTATTCTATCCGTATGTTCAACATACTCTGTGCTTTATATACTCTACTAACTGTACCCGCGACTTCGTCCGCGTGGAATTTAACAAAAAAGTTTTTAAAAAAAGTTCGATAAAATGATCTTTGATATTCTTTGATTTCCTGAGCAGGCGGTTGAGCGGTGCGGGGCAGAGGGGATGGACTCGCCCGCGCCGTTATAGGCATCTCAAGGAAGGAACGCTCAACGCTGGCTCGCCGAGCATTAAATGTTTCGCTGCTACTTAGTTCTAACGACGATATCTCAAAAACTATTTATCTGATTAATATAGTGTAAAGAGCAATTTTAAGGGCGCCTAAACGAATCGGACAAAATCATGCTCTTTTTCAGGTCATTTTGTGACAAAACTAAACAAAATAATATATAACGAATAATTATTTCATAGAGATTGGGTCTTCATCTTCAAACAGAAGGATGTTTTTTAAATCTAGTTCTTATATATATATCGTATTAAACGTTTTTCCATTACCATTTTCAAGAAAATGAACAAAACGGGTAGACTTTCGGGTGATGTTTGTTCTATTATACACATATAGTAAGTTTTCTAAAAATAGTATGAGCAGGAGGATATTTTCAATTTTAAATGGAAGGCTGAAAATAATACAAAAATGCCACCAATAGTATTTAAAAAAAATAAAAACTGGAGCTAATTTTTATACACATTTTGCTATTAAAGATGATTCTTATTCCATTGCAGTAAGGTTTATTTTATTGTTGGTTTTTGTTTTGAAACATAATTCAATTTTTCGAATGAGAAATTAGTCCGCGCCAGTACGCGCTCGGGCGCTGTGGTGAGTGGACGCTGTGTCGCTTTGTTAGGAACCGGTCACGTAGCAAAACAATTATTATTTTATAAATTTACGTATTATTTTTCGATAATCCCAATTTGATACTTGACAAAGTAAGATCATTTTATAACCACACATTTTTATTGCATTATTTTATTTCGCTAAAAGTACATAGCTAGTATTTTTGAAGTGGAACTTCTTTAGGCGCGCTTAACTTGGGGAGTAAGCAGGTGCGTGACGAGGGCGTTACGAAAAGTGTGATCGGTCGAGGCGAACGGAAGTTTAGAGGGAGATATAAGTTGGTTGATTTTTGATTTGATTTTGAGTTAAAATTTGATCAACCGGTAACACGGCAGCGTCACGATGGTCAGTACTTGGATGGGTGACCGCTTTTTTTTTCAACTAGTTTTTTTGAAGTGAAACTTCTTAAGGTGCATGAGGGGTAAAATTTTATCGATCGGTAACGCGGCAGCGTCAGTACTTGGATGGGTGACCACTTGGGAACACCACGTGACGTTGGCGTTTTTTTTTCTTTGTTATATATTATATTTAATTAAAATTATAATAAGAATTAGATTATTGATAAAATATGAAGCTACTTTATTGAGATCCATTTTATTGAATAATAATTATTTTAAACTACCTGTGCCCGCGACTTCGTCCGCGTGGAATTTAACAAAATAATTATTGTTCAGTTCGCAGTTATAAAATAATAATAAAAAATCTAAAATAAAAAGTAGCCTAAATTACTCCTTATTACATCAGCTATCTGCCAGTGAAATTCCCGTCAAAAACGATCCAGCCGTTTCAGAGATTAGCCGGAACAGACAGACAGACAGACAAATTATAAAAAAAAATTATTTTGGTATATGTACGATGTATACATACATACATATATGAATTTAGTTAAAAGCGGTTATTTTAATATTAATTTGCTACTAATGTAGTACTGAATTTTTAAAGTTTGTGAGCTGTGATGTTCAAATCTGCTATAAACTAAAAACATGCTATAGACTAAATGCTAAATTTTTTTAGCATGCTATTTTATATGCTATCTTTATAGCACATTGTTAACCATATGTAAACACAATCGATCCTTTAATCAACCGAATTGCGCAATCGATTAGTTTTATTTAGGATTTATTGATTTTTGTTTATATGTATAAGATATTAAACGATATAAGATATTATTAGATTTACAAATACAGTTAATTTTGTCATTAATAAACGAGATTTCGACATTAATAAAAAAAAAAACTACAAAAATTAAATTTTCTCAGTTGAAAGACACGATTTACTTGAATATCAGTTATCTATTAACGACTACTTAAGTAACAACTATTTGAGAAAATTTAAAACCTTTTAAAATTAAAAATAAATGTATTTTTATGACTTAATTTTATAATTTTAATCGATTTCAATAAAAATCGATTAAACAACACCCTCAGGCGCGCGTATTGCACATCCCTTCTTACTTACTTCACACAGCTTCGTGCTTATTCGGAAATGCTCGGTATACGGTAATCTGTCTCAGTCACACGTAAGTATTCGTGCCACTATCCCTGTCTTTAACACTATCGGCTACAAAAGTTTTCGTTTTTATTGTTGTTAATTTTTATTATTAGTATTAGTAAGGGTGTTTGTGCAGTCCTTGTGGGTTACCCCACCGTGCCTCGGAGAGCACGTTAAGCCGTCGGTCCCGGTTGTTATCATGTACACCTGATAGCGATCGTTACTCATAGTAGGGAATATATCCGCCAACCCGCATTGAAGCAGCGTGGTGGATTAAGCTCCGATCCTTCTCCTACATGGAGAAGAGGCCTATGCCCAACAGTGGGATATTACAGGCTGAATCGATTAGTAATTAGTTTATTAGTGTTATAGTATTCAGTTTGTTTTATTTAGTTTTAATTGTTTTATCTAGTGTTAGTATTAATTTTGTTTTATTTATTGTTAGTATTAAGTGTGATTTTATTTTGCAGCGACAACGACAGTGATTAAATAATAATTAATAATAGGTAAGTGTAAATATGTGTTAAATAATAATAAGTGGTAATGTGTATAAAAAGTATTAAGTGTAAATATTATTGTGTTGTTTGTGATAAAAATCTGCCACTATTGAAAGGTGAGGTATTGAAATTGAATTTTTAATTTATAAGTTATTTTTGTAGCATCTTAAAGTGTTATGATGTTTATTTTATTGGTCACTGTATTAGGGAAATTTTATTCGTACATTGATTTATAATAAAAATAAAAATTGGTAATAACAGTTTTTTTTCGTGAGTGGACATACGTTAAAGTTCGAAAACGCTAAAAAGTAATGTTATCCCGCTCTAGCCTCGCTGCAGCGCGCTGTGTACGTTTAGCGTTTGAGACGTTATAAATTTAGCGCGAAGTCATAGTTGGTATAGCAAATGCTATATGCTATAAACATTTAGCATGCTATACTTTTATGCTATACGCTATATTAACCACCACTATTTGTGAGTAGGAAAATCACTGTATTGTACTGTTTTTAACCGACTTCCAAAAAAGAAGGAGGTTCTCAATTCGACTGTATTTTTTATGTACGTTAGATCAGAACTTTTGACTGGGTGGACCGCTTTCGATCAATTTTATTTTTGAAAGGTGTTGCGTGATCTGACGAGTACTTATCTAATAATGCCTATTTACTTGACTACTTTTTCGTCGACCTACGTTGTATTATACCGCATAACTTTTTACTCGGTGTATCGATTTTGATGATTCTTACTTTAATCGAAAGCTAATACTTGTCATGTAGTCTTGTTTAAATTAGATCGAGATCTGATTATTGAACTTTTTGAGTAATCTTTAATAGCGCGTTTTTACTTGACTATTTTTGAAGTGAAAATTCTTTAGAATCATTGTGATTTCAAACCGGATGCAACGGAAAAACGACAGGGAAGGGCGTGCCGTGCTACTAACACGAAAAAGGATGACACATTGTAGCGTTACGCTTATTGTAGCGTTACGCTAATTGTAGCGTTACGAAATTTGTAGCGTTACGCGTTTGTAGCGTTACGCTATTTGTAGCGTTACGCTCATTGTAGCATTACGTTATTTGTAGCGTTACGCTCATTGTAGCGGAAGTTTCACTTCTATCGTGTGCGAATCGCACACACACCTTTTTTTTGTTTTATTACGTTGTATTACTTGTCGATGTAATTGAAGTTGGTTTTTTTTTCGTTTACGAGCCAAACACAATTTTTACGTTTAGAATTCGTCAAAAAAATCGTAAAATGAGTAAAAATACTTTAAAAACAAGCTGTCCGCCGGGCTCCCACTCCTCTTGGAGGAGGAGAGAGTGTCACTTGTATCAAATCGCAGCCCTCACCCTCTCCACTCTACTTCATAATCTCAACCGTCTCATACCACACAATTATATGTATATGACTCACACCTCATAAGGAAAAACCAACAAAGTGAAACAAATAGTATCAAAAAGTGACTGAAGTGGGTATTGGTATATTTATAAATAGTTATTATTTACTAAAAACACAAACACCAATAAAATATATTTTCGTAGGTACCTACGTATCACAAAGAAATATAAATTGTAATAAAATAAAAAATATAAATAAATAAAAAATTGTAAAGTATCAAAGTAGTTCAATCCACTACTATTCTTACAGCTAACCGTGCGTACTGCGTCGCTTGTGTGTGTGACTCGTGTAAATGGTCGATTCTATACCTATTAATTTTGTGAAAACGTCCTTAATCTGCATTAAATGCCTAAGCTAAATAACATATTTATTTGGATAAGGAATAATACTGAACTAAAGAAAATCTCTTTAAAAATAACGTAATGTTTTTAATTAAAAATTTGAACATAAAAGTGGTTATTGTAAGTCAACCCTAAGAGATAGAGATATGCTATCGCGGACTTTTTTGTAGCATTCTTATAGATTTTGAATTCGCTAGTACATTATACAACTATATCTTTGCTAGTTTACGCAGCGTTCGCGTGGAAAGCTCCCCGTTGGCGAGATTTTTTGCGACCTCTTCAACATTTATCGCCGTATTTCTGCTAATTTACATTAAAACATAATAAATTATATACCTAAACCTTCCTCAAGAATCACTCTTTCTATTGTTGAAAACCGTATAAAAATCCGTTGCGTAGTTTTCGAGTTTATCGCGTTCAGACAGACAGGAGGACAGACAGACAGGAGGACAGAAAGACGCGGCCGGGGGACTTATTTTTATAATAAGTATAGATGTTTATTACCTGCAATTGACGTCACGCGCCGTCAGATGTCATAACGTGGCGGTTTGGCGGGATTTTTGAACAAACAATATTAAAACATGATTTTGAGTACCTAAAAGGCTGTAAATTAATAAAATTTTATTTTTTATGGGTATAAGTATCCATAAAGATTAATTAAAAACACTTTTTGAAAATTTGTCCGATCCCCTATTGAAAGGTGTAGCGTGTCATGTGGTCCCATTTAAATTTAATTGAAATCTGACAAGTACTTTTAGAGTTATATCTAACTAGCTGACCCCGCAAACGTTGTTTTGCCATATATGTTATTAAACCCCGCAACCCCCTTTTGTGGGAAGAATTTCGTCAAATCCGTTCTTAGCTGACCTCTACTCGACGAAAGTAATATTCGTACCAAATTTCAAGACTCTACGCCTTATGGTTCCAGATATATCGTGATGACTGATGAGTCAATATATGGGTGGAAATCTCTTTCATATATGTATATAGATAATGCATATTTACTTGACAACTTTTTCGTCGACCTACGGTGTATTATACCGCATAACTTTTTACTCGGTGTACGGATTTTAATGATTCTTACTTTAATCGAAAGCTAATACTTGTCATGTAGTCTTGTTTAAATTAGATTGAGATCTGATTACAACTTTTTGAGTAATCTTTAATAGCGTATTTTGTCGTCTTATTACGTTGTATTACTTGTCGATGTAATTAAAGTCGGTTTTTTTATCGTTTGCGAGCAACCACGATTATTATAATTAAATAACTTAGCGCAACGGGTAAACTAATTAAAATATTCGTTATCTAAACTACTCAAAACAAAATAGGGCCCATACGAGCTTATCTGGATGTTTTGCCTACACGTAATTTTTAGGGTAGGTATTGGCGTAGCCGAGCATTCCGTTGGATTGTTGACATGTTTACGAAGCTTTATCAATCTTTTAACCATTCATTTTAACATTGTACTTGCAAAAGCAACTTAATGGTGTTTCGATATTTTCTTTTTTATCCAATTTGTTATTATCACTGTATGCTTTCGTAATAAAATAAATAAAAATTATTCTCAAGTGGGGAGCCAGAAAAAGTTAAGTACTCCAATATCACCCTTTTCTCAAATTCTCAATCACTTGTGTTCATAGTCTCATTCTGAATGTTACTTGTTGCACGTCGTTATTTTTTAAATTTTAATTTGATTTCAGTATTATTCGTGATTATGTCTGGGTCTCACATTCATAAGTTTGTTTGTTTGTAAGGGATAATCTTTGAAAATACTGATCCGATCATAAAAATTCTTTTACAACGGAAAGCTACACTATTCAGGAGTGATATAGGCTATATTTTATTGTAAGTGAACAAAAAGTTCAGTGATAAATCTTATTTATGAAATTATCGTGTCACAATGTTAGTTACCATACTCCTGTGAAACGGCTGGACCGATTTTTATGAAATTTTGAGTGTATATCGGGTAGGTCTGAGAATCAGCCAACAGCTATTTTTCATTTTAGTTGGTACCTACAGTTCGTCAAGAGATGGCGCGATTCGTAACACCTACTATTATTTTCACTGAATTTTATGTTCAATTACAATAAAATATAGCCTATATCACTCCTGAATAGTGTAGCTTTTTGTGAGTGAAAGAATTTTCATGATCGGATCAGTATTTGCAAAGATTACCCCGTATATACAAACAAAGTTGTAAACTTTACCTCTTTATAATATTAGTAATTTATAAATAAATATGGCTATGATAACTTTGCTATCGAAAAGTGGTCATAGCTACTTTTAATTTTAATCAATTTTTTTCATCACCTTTCTAACACACAGAATATGCCTAGGTAGGCTTGCCTACTTATTTCTTGTCATGGCTACCTGGCAAGTAGATGTGAACAGGCAGGTCAATATATACCTATATTCGATACTACATCGATCTGTTCGAACCGTATTTGATATCATAGGTAAGATATTGTAATTACAAAACCAATCATAATTATAGGCTTGCCTGCAAAAACTAAAAAAAAAAATCAAAATATGTAATAGCTATGACCACTTTTCGATAGGCAAGTTATCATAGGCATATTTGTTTATAAATTATATTTGATAAAAAAATATGTCTCATCGAGTTATCAGATTGGTGAAGGTCGATGTTCCACGTCTCCTCTACTAGAAATATAGTCGACGATATCGATGAATTGACAAGAAACGGACAACAGAAGCTGTGTTCAAAAGCCATTAACAACATGTACCTGAACAATTTAGTTTTAAAATGATGACGTGAATAATACTTTAATAAATACTTTATCCTCGTTATATAAGTTAATTGTCCTCAACTTCTAAAATAGACAATTATACAATACTAGCTTCTGCGCGCGACTTTGTCGGCGTGGACTCCGCTTCTATCAGTCTTAGCGTGACGATACATAGCCTATAGCCTTCCTCGATAAATGGGCTATCTAACAGTGAAAGAATTTTTCAAATCAGCCCTAAGTTCCAGAGATTACCGCGTTCAAACAAACAAACAAACTCTTCAGCTTTATATATTTAATTTATTTTTAATTTATTTATTTAATATGAACCACCAACAGAATTATATGTTTAAATAAAAATTACAATTAGTTATATGCCTAGGTATAAAATATACATATAATTCCTCTTAAAGGTAGTTACAGCATGCGCTATAGACAATTAAGTCATCTGCCTATTTTAAAAAAAATTTGAACATTCAGTGTTACAATAAAATAAAAAATTACATAAAAAAAAGTTATATATAACTAAATAACTATATATTACTATTTTAAATAATATTATTGCTATATTAATTTTCAATTGAGGAATCAAATGATTTTAACAGTTTCTTCTTAAATATAGTTAGGTTATCTACAAAGATGTCTAATGACTCATTTTTAATTGTAAATTCTTTGT
This sequence comes from Melitaea athalia, assembly GCA_905220545.2. Taxonomy (NCBI): domain Eukaryota; kingdom Metazoa; phylum Arthropoda; class Insecta; order Lepidoptera; family Nymphalidae; genus Melitaea; species Melitaea athalia. The sequence goes on from HG992177.1 coordinate 12,232,666, forward strand.
AGAGCCTACTCAGTCTAGGTATGATGGAATAATAACCAATATTTGTTCTTTGGGTTTTATAAGCAAATAGTGAAATGGGATATCGTGGTATGCGAGAGGGAACGTTAATTGAAATTTTACTCAGGAGTTCTGAACTATCTAGAGATCCATTCACTAGTTTGTGTAAGAAAACCATATCTAGTAGCTTGCGCCGGTTTAAAAGTGAGTTTAATCGAAATTTATCTAGCCGCGAGTAGTAGGGCATTCTTTTGTCTTGTCCAATGGAGTAAAATTGAGTAAACCTTCTCTGTATACTTTCTATTCTATCTTTATGGATCTGGTAGTTTGGGTTCCAAATTGGCGTTCCATACTCTAACTTACTCCTTACTAATGTAGTAAATAATATTTTTTTGGTTCTAAGTTTTTTAAATTGTTTGGAATTTCTAAAAATAAATCCCAACATCTTGCGTGCCGACCTACATATATTGTCAATGTGTATGTTAAAACGTAACTTGGCATCAATAGTGATACCTAAATCTCGAATGCAGTCCAATTTCTGTAATTGGTGTGTACCAATAAAATATTTTCTGTCAATAAAAAATCGTTTACGTGTGAAGGTAATATATGAACATTTGGAAGGGTTAAGCTCCATTCCATTTAAGTTACACCATTCAAAAACTCTATTGATATCTTCTTGTAAAGATTTAACATCATGTTCATTGGTGATTTCTTTAGCAAGCTTTAAATCGTCAGCATAGATTAAACATTTTGAATTCTTGATGCAATTGGTAATGTCGTTAATGAAAATATTAAATAGAAAAGGTCCTAAAATTGAACCTTGAGGAACACCAGATACAGCGTGATAAAACCGGGAATTATGACCTTTGGTTACTACATATGAGCGTCTGTTCGCTAAATAAGAAGAGATCCATGATAAAAGTGGCCCTCCTATGCCAAAAGTTGAGAGTTTTGCCACCAGCAGTTTGTGGTTTACCTTGTCAAATGCTTTTGAGAAGTCTGTGTAAACTGCATCAACTTGTCTACCCGCATCTACAGATGTTGTAACGAAGTTCATGAAATTAGCTAAATTAGTTATGGTAGATCTACAGCCTACAAATCCGTGTTGAGATTTTGACAGTGCATGGTGAACGTGGCGTGACAAAATTGGGTGAAGTAAAGATTCGAAGACTTTTGACAGTGTCGAGAGTATTGATATAGGCCTGTAATTGGTTATAGATTTACGATCGCCATTCTTATAAACAGGAACTATTCTCGCTAACTTCCATACCTCGGGATAAACACCAGTGCATAAAGATTTGTTATATATTAAGTGAAGTGGTACTGATAATGGAACAGCGCATTCCTTAATGAATAAAGGAGGCAAGTTGTCTGGACCTGATCCTTTCGTTACGTCAAGCCCATTCAGCTTTGTGATTACATCATCAATGGTTATATTTATATTGCAAAGACTATCTGAGATAACATCTGAGACACGTGAGTAATTTTGTGAAAATTCACTCGAGTCGTAGACTGATGCGAAGAAATCCGCAAATAGATTGCACAAGCTAGGACCATCAGTAGCAATTTTATCACCAAGCTTCATCTTTGCAGGATATGTGTTTGATGACTGCTTAATATTTTTTAGATGAGTCCAGAAACATTTGGGATTTTTCGTCAAAGTGTCTTCAATTGATGCTATATATCTGTCATAACATTCCTTCATTAAATTGTTACTGTCATTTCTTAGAGATTCAAACTGAATTTTATCAAGTTGGTTTTTAAATATTTTAAATTTTAACCTATATTTATTTTTTTGTTTTAACATAGAAATAAGTTTGTAGTTATACCATATAGGGAACTTATTGTTTTTATGTTTAGTCTTAGGTACATGTTTTTCAATGATTTCTCTTAATTTAGCATAAAATATTGTGAGCATAGAATTGACATCATAACAATTTGAAAGTAAATTAAGCCAAGGTGTATTGTTTAAATCATTGATAATATTACCATAGTTTGCCTTATAGAAGTTTAATCTTTCAGTAGTCTTTTCATCTATATTAGCTAAGTCGCCTCGTTCAAGACTTACTAATAAGGGTGGATGGTGATTGTCAACTATGCTGATAGGACTTGGGTATTTGATGACTTTGACATGCGTATTACAAGTAAGGACTAAATCAAGTAATCTTTCATTGGAATTAAAAATGTTATTAAATTGTTTTAAATTATTTTCTTCAATAAAATCAATAAGAGAAGTACCAAGACAATTATTACATTCTGGGTACATATAATTTACTTCTGGTAATACAGACCATGATATACTACTTAAATTAAGGTCACCTATAATGAGCACATGTTC